>CM017897.1:9877759-10577759 GCA_008369825.1 Triplophysa tibetana | reverse complement strand
CAAACAGGTTGCTTTGGTTATTTATGCACGTTATGGTTGTCATTTGCAGTTTAATTCGTTTCTGAACGAAGATAAGTAAAACATTTTGTATTGCTATTTATAATCTTGACGCGACGAGCTCGAGTTTTAGTTTTGCGCGGAAAAGGCAGACTTGACAATTTATATACACGCAAAAACTATTATGATCTATGAGGTTTAAGTTTAGATTAAGGCGTTAACCAGCAGCACAACTGAGCGCGAGCCGCCGTGACAGAGCGCGTGCATTCCTCTAGACGCGCGCTCTTTCACAGTGAAAACAGCATCAGACTGTGAGGGCAGTAAATTAAAGGCTTTTCCTTTATAGTTGATGTACTGCATATTTTTTTAAATTGCACTTATACTTATAATATTGTTATTGTGCTACAAGTTATGGAAATGTCATCGCTTCATTTGACTGCATAATGTATAATGTGCATCAGTGTTTTACGTCATCCACGAATAGTGGAGAGCGGGGCTAGTTGTCACAACAGAATAAGTTGTCTAAATAGGATTTCAACTTAATTAAAAATATAATGACCATACATTAATTAAAATCCCGACATTGTATGAAAATATACAAATATGTTGTTTAATGAGTATGACAACGTGAGCCTTTATTATAAACAAAATGTATATTATAAATATGAATATATTTTCACAAGAATATTTTTAATGTACCTGAATTCTCATAGATCATTTAAGGTCCTTTATAACAAAGATGATAATGATATTCTTTGAATAATCTTATGATGATTTTGCGTTTTGTTTGACACCAACAAAATGTAGTTTTGTAATTTTTTATGGAATCAAACTTTGACTCATTTAACCCTATCATTACTGAGATATAGCCCTTTGACATCTTCAGCCTCGCTCACCTCTAATTATTCTGCACAGGCTGTATATTTGCAAAAAAGCTAATTTCTACACTATAAATGTATTGAAGGCTCTTAGATAATTACTCACCCGCGGTTTCTTGATGTGCTGAATAGCATGCCCTGTTCAGCTGTGACCCAAATCTCATGCATTGGAATGAGGACACTGTCTTTAGATATTGATTTTTGTAATGTGAAGCCATGGTAAACAATCCAGCGGTGATATCGGAGAGAAAATAGAGAGGATGATTTCATCGGTGTTGTTGTCAACAGGTGCTGCAGATGCTTGTTTAACTGTCTGCATTGATATTTGTTTGTGGACTCTAATACGGGTTTATTTTTTGCTTTGCCTGGCTTATTTGGTTTTGTTCCGTACTATGGTTCTTCAAAATTACGTCTTCCCATTTGTGCAATATATAAATGTGTATGAGTACGTGTGTGTTTAAGCATGCTTACAATGTTGAGAATCTCTCTTCAGCTTGTCATTAACCGTAAGGTGATCCCGCTGGAAAACTGTCTTTGCTCTGTAAAAGCAGCACTGTTGTTTACGGTCTCATCCTTCTATTTATTTTACATCCGACATATAAAATGATAGAAGTGCAATGCATTTTCACCTCCTTGAACGGTCTAGTCTATATTGCCCAGTGTCTCCAGCACTTTGTAATGTTGTGCGCATGATATTTCTCACATTTTTCTTAAGCATTCCTCACAGGACCTGGTAAACATCGCACAGGGTCAATATTAGCGTTGGCATCTCTAACACTTTTGGCAGCAGTGTGTGCATTCTCCAAAGACATGTGTATGTCTGTGAGTTTGTGTGTGTTATACTGTAGGTACAAAGGGTTCGGCAAGTACAAGGCTTATTTTGTTAATGATGACAATTTTTGCGTGGCTTGATGTACGGGCCACCTGCAGTATCCTCTATGCTTGTTGTTCACCTGCCTCCGGTCATGGTGGTGCCTTTGCGGGTGACATAGATTTCATAAGATAAATAGATTTTAGTTCTGCTTTTATCATAAAAACAGCCAATATACAGTAAGCAATGTATTGCCCCCAGCATCTGGGGCCTTGTCATAAAGTGCAGAGAGAATAAGTTGATTATCTCGGCCTCTTCTCTTGGCCGGTGACGGTTTGGGCCAGCACTGATAATAATTACCAGGCAAGGATGTAGTCATAGACTTCCTGTACCGTACCCAGTGGAATTAGATGGAGAATGAATGATTGTGAGGGTGTTTGGTGTGTTTAATGGGGGGTGATCATTGTCTGAATATAGACGCGGAGCTCAAAATATACTTGAAATAAACAGTTAGCTGCATCAAATTGGTTGTATGGGCCAAAGTGGATTTGTCATTCTGGATTTTTCTCAGTTATTTAGTCATATCCAGAGGGTAGCTGTACAGCCTACTATACTTTTAAAACTTCTGTGTGTAAGCAAAAAGAAAAGAAAGACCCCAAACTATCAGTGTTTGCAAAAAAGAAAAATTGAATTAGTATTACAACGTTTCGGTCCCATGACCTTCTTCAGTCATGAACAGAAGACTTCTATAAGACTTCTGTGTCTAAAAGGTCTGTGTTATTGTTTTACATGTAGACATCTTAGAAGTCCAGTGGCAAAAAACAGCCATGTCCCGGTCAATAATAAAGCAAGAAGCTATAAACTGCATCTTTCTCATGCAATTCATGTAAAGTTTTTGCTATAACTAGAAAGAAAGGAGACATGATAAGCAATAAGTGTGTGTTATGTTAGCTGCTAGGTTCTGCATTATGCTGGGTAGCCCACCCACATAAAAGTATAATTGTTCAAGAATCCACAATGCAGTTGTAAATTAAATATGAAATATTATGTAATTGATGGAGACAATTAACTTTTTGTAGGAAACAAATGTATTTACATGTCATTTTAGTTTACATTACATAATTGAGTTGGAGGATTTTAAAGAAAGGAGAGGTGACCCAGGAGCTGTTTGAAGATCTTTCCCTCAGCCTCATCACAATCATGCCCCTGAGCAGGTCCCTTGACCCGTAGGATGCTCCATGAGGATTGTCCATTCAAGGAGTGTGTAATTGTCCTGCTCAGGCATAAGTAATGAGAGAGTGATGAGAAATGATGTGGCTCAGAGATGACAGAACATTATTGAAGGGATGGATGAAGAGGGATCGTGATTGATAGAGAGAGAGGGTGTGGGTTTAATCAGAGTAATGGCTTGACCCTTCTTTGCCATTCACACAGGGCTCAGACCAGAATACTTAACTACTTAGACTAGAAGCTATGCACAGGATCCTCGCATTCAAGTATCCTTGTTCAAGAATCAATATTTGATGTAATCTTGAGATTGTGTTTAGGCAAGCTACAGTGCATTTAAAAATATACATTTTGCCAATATGTGTGTTAAATGAGGATTGGTCACATGACATTCACACTAATAACACAACCGAATATAGTACACAGAGTTGTAAAACTTTTTATGATGCTGTCAGACTTCAGATACAAATTTTTAAACAGTTAACTAAAGGAGACAGAGCACCCTTAGTTGCTTGGTAACAACAGGATAGTGATCTTCCTACAAGCTATTGGTGCCACTCCTATCCTTAGCCTCCATTGTTTCTCAGGGACGCCTCATAAAGAACTAATGCATTTGAATCGTCCAGAGCCTCTCTTCGTGTTTGAAGCCATCACCATCCACGCATATTCAACTCCTCATTACACAGCAGACTGTCTGTGATTACCCAGGATTCAGTGCTCTATCCTATTGTCTGTAAAGCTCTTGCTATCAGTGTCTGTGGTTATGTAATCTTGTTCAATCAGAACTGATTAGCAGAAAAAACACTTTTAAAAACACCCCGAGATGAAGACAACAATGAAAGCGATAACATTATTGTACTTTAATTGTGTGCATTATTAAATAAATAAATAATGACTGTTTAAGAGACTCACAGCGTCACACTCCATATTGTAATACATCGGCATATCAGTATTATTGCACTACTGCATAAATACAGTTTTTATTTTTTACCTTCACTGCATATTTTAGCAGTTTGGTTTGTTGCTGCTGCTATATTATTTTTATGTATTGTAATATGCATCTCAATGTTCATGTCCATGTTTATGCATGCACACATATATTTTCTAGGATTTTAGACACATATGTAGAGTTCATTTGGTAAATCAGATAACCATGATTTTTAACCATTTTGTAAAAGAAATCTGAAGTTTTCAAGCTTTTTTATTGTGCATTTCATGTCATAACTTATAACTGTTGTCGGATTGTTTTGATTAAGTAATAATTTCTAAAAAATACTGCTAACTAACACAAGGAAACACAATAAAAAACATGATTTTTAAACATGATTCTTACCTGTCCTTATCTTATTGCTATTGTAAATTCTCTTAATTATCTAGGGCTTAATCGCTACTAATTGAAAGCAAAATAAAAGTATTTGTTTTCAAAATATTTGCGTGTATACTGTGTACAATAATTATGTATATAAATACACAAATGCATCTATATATTTAAGAAATATTTACATGTGTATATCATTTTTTTTATATTAACAGTATATATCATTTATTATAGGCTATAAATAAAATGTATTGGCTATAAAAATATATATTTTTTAAAAAGATGCATGTGTGTGTTTTTGTGTATACACTATTATTATACACAGTTCACATGCACATATAGTATGTGAACAAAAACTTTTATTTTGCTTTCAATTAACGGCCCTATAAATATCTTAATTTTCTGAAGAGATCTTCATTTACTAATTTAGAATTTTTTTTCAGAAAGGTTTTTGGATTTTTTAAACTATTTTCTCGTTTTGTATATTTTGTTACTAAATACTGTGATGGGGTAAGAGACACAATACACACAGAATGGCGGTGCAAGCAACCCCAGTGGGGAATTTATTGTACAACTTTAAAATAACGTGTCCAAAAGGTGATACCCGGGGTGCTCGTGTGGTATGATCCGCCAGTCCGTGCTCGTGTAGTTGTATCTCCTCTATGTCTCCCTTGCTGTCCCCTGAATCTCTCTCGCTGGGGGTCAATAAGGCACAGCGGTGGGTGCGACCAGAAACGGGACCCAGAGTGCTGGGAGCATGCGGCTTTTACGTGGCCGTTTTCCCTGGCGACGCTGATCCTGTAGGCCCCTCGGGAAGATGATAGGGGTGGGAGGGAAAATGTCGCCTGACTGTCCGCCCCATACTGACATGAAGACGGACTGTAAGGCCATCTGGAAGACGGACTGTAAGGCCATCTGGAAGACGGACTGGACTGCCGGCTGGTAAACAAACTGTACAAACTCGCCGGCTGGCACCCGAACGGGACTCCCACCTGGGCAGCGCTCTCGGACGGCTGGGCTGCGTTCTCTGTCGGCTAGGTAGCTCGGTCGGGCGGCTAGGCAGCAGTCTCTGGCGGCTGGGTAGCTCTGTCGGGCAGCTGGGCAGCACTCTCTGGCAGCTGGGCAGCGCTCTCAGTCGGCTGTGCAGCACTTTAGGCCGGCAGGGACAGTCCCTCCATCCGACGCCGTCGATTTCTCTCTTGCTCTCTCCTCTTTGTCGTCCTCGCGCGCTCCGCATTGGACGCGGAAAAGAGAGCGTGTCCACCCTTCGATGGACCCAGGAAACACGGAAGTACATGAACGAAGTACATGAACGGTCTCTCAGCGCCCGCATTCTCCACCAGTTGTGATGGGGTAAGAGACACGACACACACAGAATGTTAGTGCAAGCAACTCCAGTGGGGAGTTTATTGTAAAACTTTAAAATAACGTGTCCAAAAGGTGATACCCGGGGTGCTCGTGTGGTATAATCCGCCAGTTCGTGCTCGTGTAGTTGTATCTCCTCCATGTCTCCGTCGCTGTCCCCTCACTCTCTCTCGCTGGGGGTCAATAAGGCACAGCGGTGGGTGCAACCAGACACGGGACCCAGGGTGCTGGGAGCATGCAGCTTTTATGCCAGGTGACGCTGATCCCGGAATGCACCTTGCCACAATACTCTATAAAGACCCATTGTACGGATCCTTTCACTACATGCCATACTGTTTGTGGTTATAGAGCCTACAGTACGTAACAACTTGAAACTTGAAGAGAATAGTATATCAGTTCAGTTGGCAACTAAGTGAGAATTTTAAAGAGTTAGCGGTTATTATATTTGTGATCCATGCATATTACAGTGTTGTATTTACAAGAAATTTGTCCAAAAACGACCATAAAACTTTCACCTTTTCAGGTAATTTCTTCTACTTGAGAATTTTTTCATGAAAGGCTTATCGCGAGGTTGTTGGGGTTTGTCAGTACAAAGCTTGAGACAAAAGCAAATCTTTGTTCTGGAACACAGGTGGCACTTTGGAAAAACAAATTACATGCAGCCACAAAGCGACAGTCTAATTTTGTTCACTCACCACTGCCCTGCTTCATTCGGTAACAATTATGTATTTAATTTAATGCTCTATTCAATCAAAGGTCAAAGCAAAGACAAAGCCTGATTGTTACACCATAAAGGAGAGGCTATTGTGGAGCCTTGGGTTTGAATGTGCCGGATGCGACAAACGATTATGTAGAACTCCACTAGCTTTGCTTCTCCAGCATTGGTCTGTTAGAATATTTGAGTGCAAATCTGCCTTTCAAGTTATTAAAGAGCAGCCGTCTGAAGCCTGGAGCTAGCAGTGACCATCCTCGGCGCATGTAGTTTCCCCTCTCTCTCGGTTTCTCGCTGTCTCTCTTCTTATCCCTTGTGGGCACATCGTCAAAGCAATTAAACACTTTCTCAGCTCCATCTCACTCTCTCTATCACAGGGCAGACACGCTCCGATGCTGTTCCAACCAAATGTCATGAAAACGTATGTCTGCATCGCACCTCCTCATTAAAAAAGCAACTTTTGTTTTTGTTTCAGCAAGCAGTTTTGGGCGCTGCAACCATTTGCGTGGGGGAATTAAGGTGTGCTATTTGGGTGTAACTGAATGTCAGCACTGTGCTATGTTAGCGCTGCGATTTTAAATCACACACAGCCACTCATCGAATATGAAGAGGCCGATAAGCAAATGCATTGCTGTTCAGAGTTAAAATGTGACCATGCATCAGCTCATTTACGGGGTGAATTTAAACCTGTGGTAATGGCATATTGTGAGAAAAAATTGTTTGTGCTGCTCTTTGGCATAAAAGAAAAATCTATAATTTTGACCCATACAATTTTTTTGGGCTATGCTACAAATTGCTACCTGTGCTACTTGAGACTGGTTTTGTTGTCTAGGGTCCTATGTTTAAGATGCCATGTTATATATCTATGTAGACATAGACAGCTAGGATTTGGAACATACAAGCGCACTGCCAATACCACCACCTCAAGAAACGCCTCTCTTTTTCGCTCATGTACGCCCAAACAGGATTAAAGTGGCGATTCCCTACAGCAGATGTGTACATGGATTAAGCCAACAGGGCGTGACTCGTGACTTTGACGTAGTGTTGATGTTCTTTGAACCGGGAAGCCTCATTATTACTAGTGATTCAGCATGACCCAGAACGAGTGCGGTTAGCCGGTGTGTATTTGTTTGACTGTTTACTGGGAAATTACTTACTTGAGGTGTGACATGGTACATTGTGTCGAGGACTGATGCATTTATTCAGATCAGTTAACTTCATCTTGCGTTGTGACAATATAAATTTAGTTTATTACTAAGCATAAATTGCGCTAAAAAATTTTTTGGGATTGCATCATGCGGAAGGTTTGCAGGTGCCTCATGAGACTGTACAGAGCTCCACCTCAAGAGAATTTTCAGGTTTTATTTATTGATAATTTTTAGTGGAAGACAGGATTTCTGTCACTAGAGCGGCCATGTTGAGCGTTGTTTTTCCTCACCATTCATAGTAATGAACAGGTTAAATAAATGTGATGGTACAGTAGTATGTTATTTTAAATAAAGTGTTTAATATAAGGAATTGTTTTGTTCTCTTTATTCTCAACTAGTGCAACAAACATGAAACATGTAAACATTAGAGAATACATTTTTCCAATATACAATGCAATAAAAGCCACTGCCCTATAAAATGTCCAAACATTTTTGTTGGATTGCTGTGCAAACCCTGTTGGTATTTTTTTGTATTGTCCCCACAACCTGAAACTTGGTTAGTTGTAATGGTTATATTGGTAGCATTTGTAGATGTGTGTTGGGTTAATGTTGAGTACATAAAGAGCCAATGCCTCAAGGACAAAGTCTATTGGCTTTTTTACAGAAAGGTAATGGCTCCCACTTAACATTGCAGTTTTACACGATCTTTTTTTCTTGAGTGGTCCTTCTGCAAGGTTTGCAAGGTCATATCTAGGGTGATTATACATGCACAGACATGGATTGGTTGTGCTTTTTGCAGTATTATAGCATTACTAGTCAAGAACAAAAGAAAGGCATTGTGTTTTCAAGGATCAGCCAGACCCCCTGTTGGGAAAAATTTAACGCTTGACCTTTTATTTGTCACCTAATGGTCAGCGTAGTTGCTCGCTTTTCTAGAAAATGCAAGGACATCCATGCGTTTCCTGAATCCAGCAGCGTTATAAACGTGTGGCCTATTTTCCTGTGTGTATGTATGTTTTAATCAGTCCTTGTGCATTACAATCTCAGTGGGGCAGATGTGAGGGAGTTTGACCCACTTTGATGGATTCCACAACGATTAAAAGGATGTGCGAGCTTTCCAAAGCACTGGATCCCTGTATGTGTGTGCATGTGACGGCTGGGCATCAGGCCATGTTGACATTGGTCGTGATGTGTAGAACACTTTTCCCTTGGGTCAGTGTGTCATTGTTTTATGTAGTCATGAATTTATTTCATATAGGGGGAGAAAAAAGGTAGTGATTTATGCTCTCTCCTTCTTTGCCTGTTTTATGCTCTATTTTATGTAAAACCTACTCTATAGTCCAGTGAGCTGTCTAGCTACGAAGCATTTTTGGTTAGTGTGGTTTTGTGCCTTAGAGATCTGCAATACCTGGAAAAAGCTATCTGCCATTCAATTCTTTTTGATGTTTAGTTATTTGGAGAAAATTGGCCTTTTGCATTTCAGGGCATGGGTCCTTGTGGATACAGTGCATTAATTTTACAATGTTTTCTGATAACCCTAATGAAAATTGTCATTCAAAGTGGCACACGCACCATGGAAATGTTTTAATTAATTTATTAAATACTGAAAAGGATCTATAAAATGAGTCTGTCTAAAATACAATTTCAAACAGATCACTCAGCTTTGTGTTTGCTGTAATTTACACCTTATATACAGTAGGCTATACATTATTTGCTGCCTAACATGTTTAAGTACTATTTATTATTTATTTTCTGTAAACCTCAATAATAAGTAAAATGCAAGAAAGTTTCGACTTACTTTTTATAAGTTACAGCATCTCACCTCTAAGTTAAATGACTTGTAAAGCCAATTCATTATGTCTTTGGTTATGAATTTATTATTTTGCATAACAGATTAAGCTTTTCATACGAACAGATACGTTTTGAACTTGTTTGTAATGTTACATAATTTCACACACTACACGTAGCTCTTGCTCTGAGCACAAACCGGATGCATATATAGGTCATATGAGATTCAGCACAGCTCTAAAGGGAACCATTAGCTGCTCGAGCACATGCAGATCTGTCCTTTACAAAATCAATATACAAGCTGACAAATTGCCTTCTTTATTTGAAATGCTGTAATAAAATGATATGTGGCCTCATTTATTTTTAACAGATCAAATCTGCTTATATCAGTAAGAGAGATAAGAGTGAGGGAGACTACATCTGTCCTTGCTTTCTTTTGAATGTCCTTAGTTTCAACTCTTTATTACCTCCCTATCTTCTTACCCATGATGCAGCTGGAATGGCGAGACTGTGGTCAGCACATTTGTCACGGTGGCTATAGCAGTCATTCACTGCCTTCCCACGCAAGTCTTCGGTTTGCGCTAACACCTTTATTTTCAGAGCAGGGTGAATTTGGCTAGAACAAGAGTGTAGATGAACAAAAGACTTTTAGATGTCCCACTTCCTTCATTTCTTTATTCTGTCTGTGAATGAAAGGGAATGTTTACTTATTACTTTCACCTGTAATGTTACATCCATCATGAGCTGCGTTTCCATTACCCATCAAAATGCGAAACACGTTTATATATATCACGCACATATGTGATTTTTCAGGCAAAACGATAAAGGCATATTTTGCAAAACTGCAATGGAAATATTTTTTATTTCATTACCATTCAGTAGGATGTAAGAAATTCACATTAAGTTATATCATATGATGGCCCGAATCCAGGAAAACAAATGAGTGCAGCATGGAGACTTTTTAGGAACATTGAGGTGATGTAAAAATATAAAGGGAAATATTGAAATTTCTCTTCAATACCATGGCACTATGCAGCTCCAAAGTTAGTTCGCAACCTGCCATAAAACCCAAAAGAAGAAATATGGCCAGAATGACTTATTGCGAGTAGAAAGAAATTACACTTCAGTCACATAACGTTGTTTAATGAAATTTATTTTAAATTGACATTTGTAACAAACTGACGTTGTATCGTCCTGTTTGATTTGTGTAAATCATTATTCTTTTGATATGACGGACATAATTGTACAAAAAATATCTGTGTAGAGGTTCTGAATCTTCAAGTGTCCTGTAATTTCAACTTGATCTTTAAATATACGATGTAATTAGGGTGTTTTACAGGGCACAAAGCTGTAAAAGGTCTGGGTGTAGCTATCATACCGTGCCATTGATGCCTGAAGCACTTATTCATAGCGGTGCAGTGGCCTCTCATTTATTAGCCTGCGCATTTGTAAATAATACAAGTGCACTAAAATCCCGCCAATGTTCAATTAAACGAGCACTGGCCATTTGATCTTTTATGAGATGTCCGAAGGGTAGAAGCAGACTCATAAAGCTGTAGTTATGGGACTATTTCACCTTTATTTATTCGTTACAACGGTGCAATGCAGAAAAGAGGCTGATAAAGTATGAAATAGAGAAACATATTTGCTGTTAGTGGCGGTCAAGTGACGTCTCTGTAATTACAGTGATTTGTCGTTTCCATGTAGTTTCTTTTTGTCTTGGCCGAGGTGGAAGTAAAGTCATGCAGCCAACCATGGTGTTTGGGTATCTGGTTTTGCAGACCTTAGACAGTGGAATTTAAGCAGAAGTTTGCTGATAAACTTGGGCAAATGGTTTGGCCCCCAAATAACTTTCTATCTAGGTTTCTGTCCTACCACGACAAATGTGATTGATATGTTAGCGCTGAAATACCTGTTCTCCAAATCGTTTCCCCACACTCACAGAAGTTTACATAAAGACGTCCACCCAAATACTGCCAGAGATTTCATCTGAGCACACTGGGTGTGGGAGATTAGGATGCAAATTGAAGACCGGTCCTTCCCTGTGGCAGCACACAGTTAATGGCATTGCCTTAGGATGGGCTGACATTCAGCCAAACGATTTCAGAGAAATCAATAAACTTGTGCGCTGAAGACATTTTAAATGCCCACGGCGCTCGCAGCATTGCATCACTCGCAAACTGACTTCCTGTTGATATTGCGGCAGTCCTGTACGGACAGACTGACCTCTCGATCAGAAAATCTGAATTAGCTCTGCTGAGCTAGATGACATTTCAACCGCATTAGTCTGCCCAGGTCTATACGTATTCGATTTAGCCCTGCAGGAAAGACCAGCCTAGATGGTCACCACCACATGCCATGTTTTATATACCGGTGCCCAAGTAATACAAGGAGACAGCTGTCTTTTAGTATTAACATGAATGTGCTCACCTGGGACATGCTCTTCTTAAAAATACAGTATCTTTATGCTTCCAACCTTTGCTTATATGCACTCGGGTCTGGGCATGGAAATACTCTGGGGAAATTATGAAATGCTGATTGGCTGAAATGCACAGGCCCCACCCCTTTGCCAGCAACTGGTGCAAGAGCTGTCAATGTCAAAAGCATCAGAGAGAAAAAAGAAGATAGATATTAGTTTAGAAGCAGGCAGCGTAAGCAGAGAAGTACACTCTTGAAAATATAGGTCCTTTTATTCACAGCGTTGCCATAGAAGAACCATTTTGGTTCGACAAAGAACCATTCAGCTAAATGTTCTTCAAAGAACCATCTCTTTCTTACTTTGTACTAACCTGAAGAATTATTCACCATGAAAAAAACTTTTGTGAAACAAAAAGATTCTTCAGATGTTAAGGGTTCTTAATGGAACCAAAAGGTTCTTTAATGGCGTTGAAGAAGCACCTTTTTTAAGAGTGTAGAAATTGCTAACATCAATGAAGAAGCTGTACAACAGGGCCTGGAGGACAACAGCATCAGTAAACGGCTGAAAAAATGGAAATTAAAATTGATTTTCTGAGAACATTCCTTCATATAAACAGTAAATTGAGATTTGCTCAAACGTTCATGGTGTATTATTTCCTCTCCAAAGTTTCGACCAGTACCACAGAAACCCAACAGTCTCGAGGTCTGTTCTTCTGGGATGCCCGTCAACAAGATTCTGGACCTGTCAGATTTTTGGACATATTGTGCCAGGGGATAACCGGGAAGTAGTCAATTACCCAAGCTGTGGTTTTCTTCACATTGTCTAGCAGTTGTTATTGAACGCCCCTAAGGCATGCAGATAATATAGGGAACCCTTAGGGCAACCTAAAAATGGAAACCCTGTCATTCACCACTGCTCTATTTTAGACCTATCCTGGTGTGCAAAAGTCATAGGCATTTGGTTGTATATGTACATCTCGCACCAGCTCTTCCAATGAAAAGTAGCATCACTCTGGCCCTGGGTAAAAGATAGATGGTGAGAACCGAACAATCCAGGAGGAAACATTACAGTATCTTCATCCGGCAGGTATGGACTGAACAGACTCAGGTGACCTCAGCGGCCCAATAAGATAAGAGTTGCATCAAGCTCAAGTGTTTTGCAAACCATTGAATGCACCCATTGTTAGCACTAAGAGAGAGAACACTACCATCAGAGTCCTGTGGCTTTTGTAGCTTTCAGATTACTCATAAATGAGTAGATGATGACTCAGGTGGGTTCTTATAAGCTTTTGTACTGTGAGCGAGATCTGTGCAATGAATAAAGGCACATGATTAAATAGGAGCTAAAGGAATAAATTTGAAACTAAAGCTTAATAGGGAAGACACAGCGGTGAGAACTCCATGGCTAATGCAATCTCAGTAAATGGTTTCTGAAAGAGAATAAGTGTTGTATATATTAGGTTTATGTTGTTTAATAAAACAGACACTGAATGTAGAGCACATCTCCGTGTGGTTTCTGGTATCACTGCGGCATAAAGCAGAAGTTGCGTTTGTCTCTTCCATATAGTGACGTCATTTTGGAATACAAAATTAAGCAGACTTTCATCCATCGGGAACTGACTTGATTGTCTGAAGTTGGGCATTGCTAACAAAAAGGAAGGAAGACCTGAAGCTTTAAAAAAGCGACAATATTCCATAAAAAAATAAGTACTACATGTCAATTTCATGGTGACTTTTAACAGCAAATGTCAACGAATCATGGGGTGCAAACTAAGCTTAGATGCTCATTTCATTTTAAAGGTTTGTGGTTGTTGTGACTCAATATTCATTTTGCTATTTAGATAAACAAAAACTTGTAAATGTATGTATGAAATGAGGGATGGGAATATACATTTTTGATCCATTGTGCCACGTCCCATTCAGAATTATTTGAATTATTATTCGGAATGAAATAGAACGTTGTTTTGATTCTCCAACCACAAAAAATGTATTGGTTTGTTGAAAATGTTTTACACATCCACGTCTTCATTTGTTTGGTCCTTTTCATCTTTCAGTACCTGTTGATCTGAAAAATGGAGTTTGACAAGGCATCGCACATGTGACCTTCAATGTGCTTCCTATACTTTAAGTCTTTCTGGAATTGTTATAGCAAAAGTCTTTGATTGATACACATCAATGAATTCTTTCTTCAAAGAATAGCAGTACACAGTTGAAACTATACATAAGATATTATTTCGGTTTTTGTCAACACATTTGAGCTCTCATGGTTTTGGGATTTGGGGGACTAGCTGATTATTGTGCAGATACTGTAGTACCCTTAAATTTCCAGCAAACACACAGAATATTAATGGGTTACCAAGCTAACCCATCCGTCTTAAATTGTCAAAAAATGTCTAGATAATCAAAGCACTCATCAGGCGCCATAGCATTTAGCTTTTGGTTGTCAATAATTCAGCAAGCAAAGATTTTTAATATTTCATAAAATGGTGACCCCTTTGTGGATTTTGAAGGAGGATGCGTTTTGATGTATGATGTAGGGCTTTGTTAAATGAACTTGATGTCCCTTGGTCACGGATTAGGTGAAGAAAATAACTGATTTAATGCTTAGAAGATGAATAGTTTTATAATACTACGAATGTCTGTTCTGCTTTCTGTCCATATTTTGACCAAGATGGAAAATCAATATTTGAACATGACTTTATTTGAGGGGAAGCACAATCGTTAAAGAGTCTTGTGTGTCTTGCCCGCTGTAATATTTGATCAAACAGCTGGGATTGAACTTTAAATATCCCTCTGTTGTTTAAGTGTCCATGATTCACTACAGAGCAGAAAATTGCTGGGAGAAACAGACTTTGATAGACACATCAGCCGAAGTGCTCAGCACAAATCAGTTTGTTCAATTGATTCAATCTATGGCTCCAACAGGTATAGACATTGTGATTCTATCAATGTGCTTTTAAAGAAACCTACTGAGCTGTGTAGCTCTGTGTTATCTATATTAAAATGCACATACTTTATGTATATGCGTATTCAGTATGTGTATATAAACACAAACGCTGTAAGTTGTTATCATGGGTGGCGAAATAAATGTGCACTGCATACACTTGTGCACTACTACTGTATGTGAAACAGGCCCTAAGCTTAAATACATAAAGATATGTGTTTATGTGTCCGTAACAAGTTGCAATATTGCGCCCTGGACTTCACCCTCATATGCAGACATTTCTATAGCTCTGGGCTTATGAATTATTCATGAACACGTTTACTGTATGCAGCAATCCGAGGAAAACACACAGGGAATAAATCCATTAAGTGAGAGTCTGCTGCATAACATTGGGAGGATAGAAGACGACATGCGGGATGCTTAATATACAAAAAGAGTGAAGGATACTTTACATTACGCCAGCGAGAGAACACTTTGAAGTCTGGTGGATTATTACAGTTGAATACAGTTGACAGATGTTCCTTCATAATTATGCAGAGCTTCTTGAAGGGCTGCTTTTCTCCAAAGAGCGCTGCATAATAACCAAATGGATGAGGGCGGACAGTGAGACGTGTTTGGACATTAGTTAGTGCATCTTGGGAAGAATCACATCATCACACAACATTTCTCCCTGTGCGTTTTTGCATTGGTTTAATCATTGGAGAGCGATCGCTTAAGCATGTGATTACATTGGTGCTATTACACTTCATTATCAGAGCATTTATATTTAATTGATGCAACAGTCAAATCAGCTCAACCAACTTTACATAGTATCTGTACTCATGCTTTGGGGATAAAACAGGATGTTCCCCGACAAATAATAGAAGGTACGTTTATCATGAACTTATTTGGAAGCGCATTTTCTCTGCGGGCTGCTCAGTCTGGTGTTGAAGTGGTGGTGCGTGACAGCGAGCTGTTGTCAATCGCTAAACCGTAAAGCGTGACGTGATTAAAGGCGCCAAGCTGTAATGTCATTTTCTCTGGGTCTCATTCATGGGACACATTCATCTTTCGTTACTCAACGGGTTCTTATTACTGCTCACACTGTTTTGGGTTAACCTTTGACCATTTTAGTTTCAATTTTTCCTGTGATGAGCAGGTCACTGTGAAGGCTTAGATTGTTTAACTTTCTATAATAAAAGTATATTACTCCATAGTGAGATGATAATCCACTAAAATGCTTTAATCTTACAGTGAAAATTCAATGTATTGATTATAGATTTTGAAAACTAATTAAAATTAATTTCTTACACAAATAAGAATTATTGATGCATTTTTAAGATCGATAAAATCCAGAGACACATTTGATCGCCCCTGTGTGTTTGAAAATAACAAATCATTAAAATAATCAAACTGTAATACTCTTAAGTTGTAAACGAACGTCAGATATATTGATACATTCTCAAAGAATTAAAATCTTTATAAGAAGTATAGTGGAGATGGTGGTCTAGTGGTGGTCTAGTGGGTTAAACCACTGAACTGGTAAATCAAAGGTTGCTGGTTCGATCCCAGCAGCCACCACCAGTGTGTCCTTGAGCAAGATAATTTACTCCATGTTGCTCCAGGGGGATTGTCCCTGTAATAAGTGCACTGTAAGTCGCTTTGGATAAAAGCGTCTGCCAAATGACTAAATGTAAATGTAAGTATTTTGTATTTATGTTGTCCTATTTGTGACAGCAGCATTAAGACATGGTCATGACTTCAGTTTCACAACTCATCGATTTTGAATCAACCTCATAAACACACAAAGATGTGCACTTACAAAAAATAAAAACCAATAGTTGTACAAAACATAGGATTGAGTTGCACAGCACTTTGAAACTAATAGAGCATCTTCAAGTGTGCTCGACTCAACAATTTCTTCCTTTAATCTTCTTTCTCTGAAAGTGCTCTGGGTTTGATCACAGACAAGATCACAACATAATTTTCACCCTTTGTTCTCGCCTTTCTTATGTTTGACATCTGTACTTATTTGTCTTAAGAGACACTGTCGTTTGCATTTATGTTTTGTTTGCTTTTTGCCTCATGTTTTTGTTATTTCGTTCTTTTCTTGCATGCTTATCCTCTTCAGAAGGGATAGATTTCTGAGTTCTGCTTCGGCGGTCCGAGATGACGGCTCCAAGAAAGGTTCTGTGTTGTTATTTTAATATTTTCAGTTTAAACCTTGGTGGGCTCAGGCTTAGGTTACAAAAACAGCAATATTCTTGTGGCTCATAAGACTAGTGGGTTTCTAGATCATTTGCATTATTATGCATGTTTCAAAATCTTCCCTTTTATGTAAAAGGTACAGGTACCCCAAAGCAGTCCTTACCATTGATACTACATATTCAAAAGCCATATCAGTATTTTGGGGGACCATTTAGTTGTTTTAAATAAAGATCATGTCTTACCACTTATCTTTTAAAATAGTTTCATCTTATTTCGAATGACCATAGTGCAGTCTTGCTCTTCTCAGTGAGTAAAGAGCATTTCATTGTTCTTACAGTAATAAATAAATGGTATTTTACTTCAGTTCAGAACCTCTGGTGTTTAAACAGATTCATGCAGAAGTACATTTATTGAAAATCCTATATGACTGTAATCACATTTTTCAATTTGGAGATTTGTGATTTGTGGATATAATTGTTCCAAGAAGTGATTAGTGTTTGTGTGCCAGTGCTAGAATCATTGTTTACAAGAGGCCAACTTGGCACATTACCTTTTTGCCTGGAAATGCAATGCAATAAATATCTGTATCAAATGTTGCAATGCACAGTATTCTTTTTGAAATGATAATGAACAAGCATACTGCTATTAACCTGGCTGGGATTTTGTACTATTAGCACATCAATCTTGGTTTTGTGTATGTACATCTGTGTGCGTGTATTTGATTTTCTTTTCACAAAGCTAATGCGTTGGTCATTTTCTCCTTAACTGGATTCCTTTAGTTGGGTTGACCTGACTTATCATGTTTTGTTCTCTGAGATGCTACTTGTTACCTGCGAACCATTTGGTATTTGATAGACATACCGTATCCCACACCCACAGACAATTCTGCTGTTGAGCTGAGCCAGAGTCACACAGTTATGTTTTAAAGCTTGGCTTGTCCTCAAGCAAGAGTGAGATGATCACTCAAAGAGACATCACACTCTATATCATCTCAAAGTGAGTACGAAGACGTGATGGACAGGCTCTGTAAATAAAGTATGAAAAGGCACCTCAAAGACGCTCTATGTCCAAACCAGCTGTCCATCAACACCCTTCACTTTAGTGTGCCATATTTCACACAGCATCTATAATTTAAGCATGTGCAAGTGACACAATTCCATAGCGAATCAATATAGACCTGAAGTTACATGATTGGCTGTTTATTCAATATTTATAATGAGCTATTCTTGTTCCATAGGTGTTGATGAAGATAAATTACTTTTAAAAGCTGTATAGATAGACAGTGTAACACACAGTAAAGTTGAGTTAGTCATTTATTATTGTATCTGTCACTGTTATTTTGATAAGGCAATTGACTTCACCCACAATCTTGCAAGGATTCGCTAAAGGATCTGTCTGTAATTATTTTATTACTGTTTATTATATAAAGGTAGTGGTGTTGTCTTTATACTTTTTTTATAAATAATAATACAGTGTATTTAATATTCAACAAAGATTTATTTTCTCAACACAGACATGTTGGTCTTTTCAACATGAACCCAGTTTTGTTTTTTCATTAGCATTTAAATGAACTGTCCTGTCAAAATTGCACAAAATGACTCTATACTGTAAGAAACATCAAGTCACTCACATCAGATACCAGGGAAGTCACGTTTTGGAATCACTAAGTGTGCTGAAGTTCTTAAAGCGACGTTTACCCGACGGGGCAAACCCAATCAGCATACAAGTCATCCCCCCATTTCGCTCTATCACTTTTAACACATTGAGTTAGGAGGAGAGGTAATTCAAGAAATGAGAGTCAATTAAACTGGAATAAATGAATAATATTTCCATAATTCTCCATGTGCTAAAGGTTTTGCTGGCTGAGCTCTTGATTGAGCACTTGAGTTGGCCCACTGTTCTGTGCTTTCTCATAAACCTCTGAATTTCTGCCCATTTTCCATTTCTCACTTCTTATTATGTTTTCATTACGGATGATTCTAAATCAGATTTTTCAGTCAAAGTCAATTTGTTTCAGGTGGAATATATACAAGTCCTTTTTTGATAACCGTCCCATTTGTCACAGAATAATACAGACGAGGGGTCACGATTGTTGACTAGCCGTCCAGCAACCATTAATTAGAACAGTTATGTTGTTGTGTAAAAATAGTTCATAAAGATTTACCCGACTCACATCAGGCCACACCGATTGAAAGTTAGCGCACCGCTGTGTTTTCAGTCAGGAAGGCTGGAATGCTGGATTTATAGGCTCAAAAAGATTTTCACCACATTCTCTTGAGGAATTCTCCACTTCCATTCTCATGCACACAGCTGCCAAACTACCTTGACATGTGTTCTCAGTTCAACCTTCACAACCACATCCATTTAGTCCCACTGGCTGCCTGCTGTCAGATCTTCTAAATGGTCGCTCTGAATCTCTCGAGCCCTCTCAGAGGATGAACAGTGCGTGTCTCCGACCTCACAGTGAATTGATGATGACGATGACCCATGGTACGAGAATGGTCTGATCTATTCACAAGTGGGAGAAATATTTATTTTTGGTAATAGTTGTGCTCTACAACGTGTTACAATATTTCGTAAACATTGCACATTTTGAAATGTGACTAATAAGGTCACTAGGTTACTCTTACATTGTTTTTGCATTACTTTTTCATTTTCTTTTTAAGTCGATAAATTGATAAATTCCCAGATAACACAGGTACGTCTGTAAGACGTCTGCTAAAGATCTTGCTATCTGTAAAACATCTGCTGTGTAAAAACATCTGATAAACGTCTTAGGGCAGTTTTACACACATTTTAAATGATAAAAATCTTACAGACATCTTCTAGATGTCTATATGACAACTGACTGGAGACATCTCTGAGACGTCAAATAGACGTCTGATATTTGCTATCGGGGTTGTTTGGAGGTGCAGTTTTGTCAAGTGGAAACCTTTGTATCTCCATATTTTGTGAGTATTTTTTATAAATCATTACTTTTGGTCACCATATATTTAACCAAGGAAAAGTAGTAAAGAGAGTTTGTCAAATTTAAAAAAAATGTTTCACCATTTCCTGAAAAGTAGCAGTTTTGGAGTTACAAGGTTTCCACCTGACAACAACGTTTTGAAACGTGTATGTACATCTACCTCAACACTGGATGCGTTAAATTCTCACCATTCTGTTGTTCAATAATTCCACTAGACAGCGTGCCAGACCACATCCACTATACCTTTCAAACCTTTTTTGACATTTTACTTAAAATAAACCTTTGTGTGTCAGTATAGACAGTCTTCTTCACTATCTGTGATGGCTGAAAGACCTCTTTACGTGCAAATATTAACCCTGCGCTACCTGGCAAAATCAATATGTGCTCTTTCACTGCCTTGAAGTATAGTAGAGATGGACAACATAGTGCACTCCTTGTGCTGTTTGATTGTCCTTAATGTAACATGTTGTGTTGAATTCCTATAGGAGGCCACAGTTTGATAGGTTGAAGGCATTTTAGGTCTGCCTTTAGTTTTGACATGACAATGTGATTTCTCAATAGACACTGAAATGAAAAAGCTCCACCTGTTGTACAGTCCCCGGGCCAGGTCTACTCTTTATCTACTTTGAGAAGTGATGGTAGAAGGTCTTCGTTCTTATTCTACACACTTCCCAAAAAGAGATTATGCGGGAACTGTCCGTTTAGATCATCATTGAACAACAGTGCATGTATAACCTGGAAAATTGATCCACACAGTATTCCTGACTACAGCTATTATGTGAAAAACCTTTCAGTTTAAATTAAGATTATATGTATTAGATTTCAAAACATATTTTGCATGGTTATTTAATGGAGTAATACACTTTCAACATTAAAACTGCATGTTAACATTATTATATGCGACGAACCCTGCAAAGCACGATATTGGGCCCCTCCCACCAGCAGTTATGTTATGTCAAGCACCTGGTGCAATGGCATAGCCTAAAACTACATATCTGGTTTTGCATTTAGTAAATTATCACTGTATTAATTGCATTTAATGTTATTATTATTAACATTATATAGGTTTCATAATTTATGTGCCTGCATTTTGAGAGAGGCTGCGTAGAATGCTTTTTAGTGAACTTGGGTGTGGCTTAAGTGCTGACTGCGATCAGCCTCTAGCGTTTGAGAGCAGAAAGTACTTTTGATAATGATTTTGATAACGTATTTTATTATCTTGGCCGTTTTATATCATTCAAATTTGGTTTGGTGCTTAATACCAAATTTTTTATGGTTTGACATACTCTGAATGCATTACTTAATATTTGCAATGTCAGCGCCACGAGTGGGCCCTAGGGAGCATAACCCGGCCACTACAGTGTACATTGTTTTTTAAATAATAATAAACAAAATCATTTTAAAAACGTCTGGAAAATGAATTTGGTGAATATTAATTACAAAAGCAACAAGAGCAGACGTTAAAGAAATTACAGATTTGACCGACAACGGTGTCTTGTGTAGTAGGTTACTTACATGTGTTGTTCAAAACAAAGCTGAATGGCTACTTGCATCCACTGGCAACGTTCTGTATGTTCTGTATGCTTAACAAGAAACAGACGTACAGCCTATTGTTCACCATTACACGGAAAGTGAAATATTTCTGTGCATATTTATAGTAGATGGAGAAACATACAGGCTGTTCTTGGTGAAATGGAAGCGCGTTTCAGTGACATAATTCAAAGTTGGCAGCAGAAAGTAAGAGCTCACTCTTTAGTGTTGTTATAATGATGAAATGGTCAGTCAATGAACAGTCCCCCATTGCTTTTTCCGCCACATTTTCTTCAAAGCCTACTTTTGACACACCAGTCGAAATGAATAATCTTCCACTGAATTTTATGTATAATTTGTGTATTTCCAGTTCTTTTCGTCAAAACGTCATACAACATTTGCTCTCCTTCAAGTTGATATTAATAAGGATTTAAATTAGCCTTTCAGTTACAGCGTCTTTCATACGGCATGTTTTAGATCAGTTTCATTTATTAGCTTTAAAAAAGCTATGCGAAATATTTAATGCGATCTTCGAAATTTACATTTAAAATTGTTAAGCTTGAGACAACAAAACTGTGGTGATTATCAGCGTAAATGAATACTGATTACAAAATAAATTGCTAAAACTTAAACTTAATATCAATCCTGGGGCACGACCGGGCCACTTTTATCCAGCCTCCTCCCCCCCACTAAACACCACTTCGTGCCCACTGGCGCAGACTCTGCATATAGGTTCACCCGGACTTCAAAAGACAAACAAAGGCTACCCGTAAATAGGTACATTTACAACGGGGCCTATCAAAGGGGCAGGGTCCCCATGCACCGCGGGGGCTGTGGGGTGTCCCGTACATCGCTTCCTTAAGCAAGATTCATGTCTGAATGTTGTCTTTCTCTTTCCATCAACCTTTTGCTATCTTATTAATATGCAGTGGTAAAAGCCCAAAATAATATTTAAACATAGGCATTATTGTAATTGTAAATCGACTAAATTCTTCCGCAGTCAATGTGTCCGATTGACGTATCTCTCATAAATATAATAAGAATACAAACAGAGATGTTCAAGGTTAACTTCAGTAACCTCTGTCATGTAGCTTAACCTCTTCATTGGATTTTGCTATCCCCCAGTTGATGAGATTTGGCCATAATTAATAGGATGTCAACCATGCCTCTCACTGTGGCCTAATGATCCCCCACAATTAGCATCTGTTTTTAGTGTGTCACAGTTGTAATGAAAGGAGTGCTGCCCATGGAAGGTCGCCATGCGTTGCCAACGATTTAACCTTTCTTGTTTGTTCAATTTACTTCTCATTATGTGGGGATGTGTAGAAGTTTAATATCATGGGATGTAAAGATAGTTGAGTAGTGATTAGTGAAATAGGTTTTTATCAAATTTTTGTTTTATCTTCAATGTTCAGTGGCAGTAATAGATGAATTTAGAGACACTGATAGGGTTTTAGCATGCTGTTATGAAAGACTCCTCATGTTCGTCTCTAAATTTGTCTCTTTTAAAACACTATAGTTACAGTTTTTACAACACCGCCTTCCAACAATAACTGTGTAGACAATTACTGCTAAGTTTAAATTGCCTGCTGTGGGTAATGTTTCAAACATTAAGTCTTTTTTCTTGGTTTCATTACACAGTATTGCAAGGTTGTGGATTTGGTTGTGGATGTACTGTATATATTGAATAAACCAATGGCGTCTTCAAAA
The DNA here is from genome assembly GCA_008369825.1 of Triplophysa tibetana. Taxonomy (NCBI): domain Eukaryota; kingdom Metazoa; phylum Chordata; class Actinopteri; order Cypriniformes; family Nemacheilidae; genus Triplophysa; species Triplophysa tibetana. Next base: position 10,554,758 of record CM017897.1, on the reverse strand, counting down.
TGTATTCTTTGGATAAAGGCGTCTGCCAAATCCATGTAAATGTACACAACCAGATGAATAATGCCTTTTTCTAATTGTATTTTAGTCATAATCAGGATGTGAAGCAATTTTTTAGCATTTTTTATTATGTTGTGGTTGATCATTTGTAGGTGTACCTCTGGAGCCACTCTTTGGCCATATTACGTTTAAGTAATTTCAATCTCTAAACATCACAGCACAGAGATCCTTGTTAGTGTCTCCTTTGACTTTGGTGGTGTTTATTGTGTAATGAATGTTCTCTATTTTAAGCATGAAAGTCAAAAGTCTGTATCATTCGGCTTCATTAGGCTCACTGTCATCTGCGCTTTCATCTCTGGCAATTAATGCACCTTCCATTCTCCAGGCCTCAATACACTGCTCTATCTACTTTGAAGATTTTTTTGCTTTATGCTTTAACAAAAAAGAGACTCATATGGGTGTCTGTTAAAATAGCTGCTTCCATGGAAACCAACTATATGTGTTTCCTAAATTTAAATAATTAGCTTAACGGCTTATAATGAGTATAGTTGACTTTAGGGTAAATGTTATTGCGTAATGTTGTGTCATTCTGCCTTGTAGTTTCATAAGCTGTTTACCTTTTCCTCTCAGCTTAAAAATGAAGGAAAATGAAACGAACATGTTTTTTCTTTAGTTTCCTTCCTACCACATTGAGAAAAAAGTTTTATAACTGATATAAAGAGTTGATATACCAGGGGATTACTACACCCCCATTACTGAATACAACGCAACGGCAAAATGTGTAAAACAGAAAATGTGATACTAAATATCCAGGTCAACACTGGAAAATAACATAAGAAGTAATCTGTGTGGTTGAGGATACTGCAGTTTACTATAGCAACACAACAAATGGAAAATAGGAATGCAGGTTTCCAAGGTGATGCTGTTTCCAAGGTGTAAAAGACGATAGTTGAACGACTAGGAGGAATTTCTGGGATAAACCGCTCCATGGATAATATCAAAAGATAAGATGATCTTATAACACAGGTGGGTGGCTCTGTAATGATTTAACTACACCAGATCCTCAAATGAGGGTGTGAAGAATCAGAAAGGCTCCCAGATGAGCTCTTCAAGCGTGTCACCCTTGTTAAATGAAATTAATTTAGACGTCCACCTTTTAGTTCAGTGTTGTCATACAAGGCGAACTACCTTCAAAAAGGTTTAATCCTTTGTGTTATGTTTACGTCTGGATAATTTTGAATGTCTGGAATTTTATATTAAAGTATAAAGGTGTCATGTTAGAATACTGTCACAGCTAAACGTGTTGCACAGGCATTTAAGAAATATTATTATAATCAGCATACTGCAACATAAATGATCAGTTTAGAATTGAAGGGGTTGTCTGACATTCATATGTTTGTTTTTGATAACATCCTGATCAAACTTTGACCGGTTTGGTGTCTAATATTCAGCTCTGACGTGTATTAATAGGACTTTTTGCTTTAACATCAATCAACACTTCTGGTGTGATTCAGTGTTAAATCTGCTGTACCCTTTCACAGCCAATGTGTTGTTTGCGTATATGGTAGAGGCATGTACTGTGAGCACTGAGAGCTATTTGTAGGTTATTATTAGTATTAATTCAACTAAAGGTCACCTAGTTGATTAATTCGATTGAATAGTTATCAAAAAAAATAACTTTATACACTTAGCACTTTTAAGACACAAAGTTACTGTCAGATATAACCTGCGATGAACAGTGTTAATGTTAGGCATAATCTGTAGGTCTTTTTATGAGGACTGTGATAGGTAAAGGTTATATTTTGTGAATATTTTTTTTGAAGGAGTGTTGCCTAAGGCCTTAGAAACACTGTTTGAACCAGACACGAATATTTTCGACTAATTGTTCAGACTACACATGTACATCCCTGTATTTTATTCAGGACTAATGAGCATCATTAAATACTGAGCTACTGTGAGGCAGCTAGTACTGTATACAGATTCAATTTGAGCTGAACAAACAAACTCTTGCGTCTAATGTCACGCATAATATAATAGTCACAAATTATGAACTCATACCAGTTTGTGAAATCATGGAGATATTTTTAATTAGTCTCCGGGTAGAAATTAAGCTCGGTAATTGCTGTTGATCAAGGCTCAGATAAAATGTGGTGCATATAATTCCGATTCTTTTCTTTTTTATAACTTTGCAGTGTCAACAAATTAAACAAAGCTATTCTTAATTTGCCCCATTTTTAAAACCCCCATTTTTGTTCTTCATTGTAGCACTGCCCAGACAATAAAATATTATAGATTGCTAAATTTAGCTATCAAGCTTGCGCTTCCGTTTAATTTTGATGCCGGTTGGTCTCATCTCAAAAGGATGCAAATGAAAAAGATAATTAATTGGCTTATCAGTTGCATCGTGGTGTTTTTTAGGCACAGAGAACTCAAGATGCCCAGTGTGCCAACTGGCATCTTTAGTGTGTGAGAATACCTGGCCAAAGCCGAATCATGAACATACCAGCAGATCCATCAGACGCTGTACAGTCATTGGTCTCCTTTAAGTGTACTGTAGCTGAAACCAAAGGATAAAATAAGACTGTTAGGTCTTACTTAAAAAACGTTTAAGTTCAGGTAGATTATCTATTGATTAGTTTGTAAACCTCTAAGCACATGTAGTAGTTTGCCAGTTAGAGAAACTGATAGCGGTGCCATTAAGCTTCTGCTTCCCGTTGGCGTCCTAAAATATTTTATCATGTGACATGTCACATTTATCTGACCTGACACTTCACCTTTAACTGAACCTTATTCTTCATTAAAAAGACATAACGGGAGTTTTGTTCCCTACCCACTACAGCTAAAGTTCAGAGCTTTTATTGCCATCGTGTGTTCCAGGCAAAGGGACCGGGGGGATCCTGAGTGATGAAATAGAGATTAGAGGGCGAAGGTTTCATATGTGGTTTTGGGGGGTTCTTGGCTCTTGAAATTTGTCGGTAAAAGTCTGACATAAAGTTGGCTTGACATTGAACATTCAATATTTGTGAATTTAGGGGCCGCCAACGAAGTGACATTCACGTTTCTAAAATCAATAGCATTTCAGTGAAAACAGTCATAAAGAAGTGCAGGAGAGATTATTGACAGGACGATGCATTTGTTTATCTTCACACAAACAATAATGTGGTTTTGTGGTTTTATTATAAAACCTATAGATTGAATGAATCCTCAGTTTAAGATAGACCTTTAGTGCAAATACATTTAAACATGCCTTTGTGGTTTGGCCAGATGATACATTTTATATCTGTTTTCTTGAAACTTTCTTGACCCAAACTGTATTTTTTCGATCGTAAACCTTGCACTGTTGCATTGATGGCGCATTCTGTGATGAAGCATTCTACATTTAATAAGAAATAGGATTAAAAAATAGATTTGTGGTTTGTGGCATGGATGAGTGTCCCAGTCTAGCCCTGGGTAAAGTTGCTTTAAATGAGTTGTAATTCAAAATGTGTCCCATTGACTTTCCACATTATGAATAAAAATTGCTATGGAAAGTGAATGGGGGCAAATTTTAAAGTCAACTATTCCTTTAATGCTTGCCAAGCTTTAAGCTACACATCATTTAAACTAGTTTACTAAAGGAGATACATGCTTGGCTAATTTGATGCTAAATACTCTACTGAATTATGTAACTTACAAATTCTATACATTAGTTTATGTAACATAGTACTTTTTCCTGTAGTGAAACAATGAGAAAACAGTTTACAGCATCAAACTTAAACATCAATTTACATAAAATACAACTACAAACTTGAAAAGCGTTTTGAGTTTTTTTTGTGTGGATATTTGCTCATGGTATGAAAAAGCCTTTACCTTCTAGCTCAGATATAAATGGAGGTGAATAAAGAAGGTTTATTTAAGACGGTATTATAGTTCTACTGTACATTACAGAGTTAGTTAGTGTGTATAGTGAATTTTTAAGAGAGGCGCTATCTGATGTTGCGGTTAATGAGGTTTGCTTTATCAGAATCATGTGTGTTACACAGTTAATTGTTAAAAGAATCGTTATCTTATTTTCCTCTGCGCTGGACTAGGGCTGCACAATATTAAAGGAAAATGTGACAACTTGCTGAATATTGTGAAATGCAGTATGCAGTGCGAACATGCTTAACGTTTGGTTATTATTATTATTATTAGTTTGAGCTATAGTCAAACTGAAATTGATATAAGCAACATACGTTTCACAATAATGTGGGGGGAAATAAAGCATCACTCTCTTAGTCTCATCCGCCTCTCTGCTATCTAAAACTAGATGCAAACAACATATGCAAACTTAAATTCTTATTTTATTGTTAACCATTGCATTATGCATACTGCCCTATGCACATTTAGAAAAAATTGTATTCTGATCTCAACCCCTGGACAGTATTTAAAGGCGGGATGTCCGATTTTGCGAAGCCGTTGTTGAAATCACCAAAACAGACACACCCCTAGCCCCATCCTTCGCTTTCGTCAGCGCTCGGCTCGACTATAATGTCCATCCTGAAGACTGTGCATCTTACTTGGTCCGACTTTGTTTAAAAACAAGCGTACTTCAGAAATCGGACACCCTGCCTTTAACCAGCCTAAATCTCCTTTTAGTTAGATTTACATTGAATAAATATATGTACCGTTGGTATACCATAAAAAAGAGAGAGATTAACTCTTTGCTTTGTATGTAAAATATATTTATATGCCAATAGAATATTTCTTTTATTCTCATTACGTTTTTTAAAAGCATCACATTTACATACAAAACATGTTACCGCTCATTAAGGCACTACCATTAAATGCAAAACCTACAGTATATATGCTGTCACTCATTGCATCGCTTAAAGGGGTGATTTTTTTCCAGTTTTACACAGATGTTATATAAATCATAGTGGTCCACATAATGTGTCTGTGAAGTTTCAGCTCAAAAAACACCAAAGATCTTTTAATATGCATGTGAGGAGAAACGCGCTGTTTTGGTGTGTGTGTCTCTTTAAGTGCAAGTGAGCCGCTAGTCTCCGCCCCCTTTTCAGTAGAAAACGCAGCCATGGGTGTGAGGCTGTGCTTCCAGCTACAAAGCAATAAAGTATGGTCACAGAAAGCGAACGAGAAACAAGGTCTCGTCTTTGAACAACAAACATTGTTTTCGATAAGCACACCTATATCCCCCGAGGCCATTCGCGAAGGCCCTCCGGTCTCTGTTGGTCCGGTCACGACCGCATTCGGGAGAGAGAACCGCGTCACGTGTTTACAAACCATACACACAGTTTTCTTAAGTGAATAACTCAAAGGACAAATTACAAAGGACAATCCCGTCGCGTGTTTACAAGCCACAGACATTGCTTTCTATTAGTGAACGGACAAATTTGTCACAGTGACATTTTATCAACTTTTAAATTTCCGCAGTTCCCTGTTGTCTTACTTAAAAAATGCCACACTTACAATGTCTTTATTTGTAGCTTTGCCTTGTTCAGTGTAGATGATTTCCAAATAAATCTATTGCTCTCTTGTCTCCAGTGAGGCTGGGAACCTTGTTCTATGCTGGTTTGTGCAGCCAGCATCAGAACAGTTCGTAAGCTTTGCTACTTTTGCCATGGTGTTGAAACTTCTCACATTCTCCCAACGGGTGGACACGTTCAAAACAAGGGGCGGAAATATTATAGTAAGTATGGCTGCTTACGTCATAAAGAGAGCGATTTCTGAAGCGTTCCTTTTCTCACAGGCTTGCAGAGATAGGCTCACATAAAAAAGTGAATGATTTGTCTTTTTTCACTTTTTCTGAGTTGGGAGATGCACAAGAGACTCGATTTTAGCAGTTAAACATGGAAACCGTCTGTTTTTCATGATATCACCCCTTTAAATGTTCCATTTAAACACGTAAAACATATTTTCACTAACTGGATGCTGTTACTCTTTGTATTGAGTATGTGTAAAACATTTCATTGTATCGCATTGCACGCATACTCTCTCTATAACTCAGTCATGCTCATTTATCTTTGCATGGCTCTCTTCCAGCATTCTACTGCAGTAGAGAAGACACCGTTCAGAATCCATATTTCAATGAACCCTTTCTATAGCTAGCCAACTGTGACAGAGGTGTGGATGAGCGGACAGGCTATAGCACAATATCCTACAATACTACAATAAAATGTGTAAGGGGAGATAGAGAATATGAACTGTAACAAAGGTGGCGCAAGAATTAGCATAATTCATAATAAAATATGACATTTTCGCACCCTTATGTTGTTCAAAGGGTTAAGCCACAATGTATGTTTAATGTTTATTATTATTTTTAGAGAATTTTTCAAAATCCCGTTTTCAGTCTGAGCACGATTGTGAATGAGGTTTAAGAGCTTTGATTTTGTCTTTTTCCATCATATGACTATAGAAGATTTGGAGTGTACAGATTAATGTGGAATTTACAAAACATTTTTTACGAAAGAAAAAGAAAGTGTGAATTTATTCAAAGTGAAAAGGATTGTGCCTATAAATACTGAGAACTGAAAAAAGAATAGGGTGAGAAAGTGAGAAATGGAGCTAAGAGAGAGTTGTGGAGCAAACTACAGAAAAAAGACCAAATCTGGAGGAGCGAAGAGGGTCTAAGAGGATTCCCTGCAGGAAAGCAATGCCATCCAAAGCTCTGGAGATGACGCAGGAAAGAAAAGATCCTTCCAAAGATCTCTTTTAAAACCAGATGTCTCTGTATACAGTATATACGAATACTCTCTGAAAACATTCTTGTGAAGGTGATCTTGTAACTTTGTGATATTGTTTTCTGTTATTTAGTGGTCAAAATAACCAGTGAATAAGTTGTTTAATGGACTCGCAAATGAAGCCGTTCTGAGTTCAGTGATGGTAAATCCTGCACTGCTGCTGTGGGACGTGAAGTGTGTCTCTGTGTGCGAGTATAAACGTGCATCTCTGCGTGCTTGTTTGAACAATTCAGCTGATCATTAATTTCTCCTGTGCGGATCCCTGTGGTTTTTAACTAAAGGGTGAAACAAAGGTACATCGCGTGGGAGCGTTTTTTTGCCACTATATAATGTGTTGATCTTTGAAATCGTAAAACAGTTGACTTGGTTTACTGGAGAGTTTTAATAACTACTGTAGAAATGCGATATCATGACTCGATATTGGTTCAATGGAGAAACACTCTATATAGTCTTCACGGTGAATAACATCTCCGTGTAACCACAGAATGAATTTTTCTTAACAATACTGGCCCCACATCGACTTCCATTGTATGGACACAAAACCATTTCTCGAAATATCTGAGAATGATTGAATGGTGACTGAATTTTTATTTTTGGGTGAACTAACCCTTTACATGTAGTGTACTACAACTAATGATGACATCTAATAATAAAATCGTATTAATAAAATGATTTTCTGATGATTATAAAAATCATAAAATATACAGTATAATAATTATAATGCGAAGTGTTAAACTAATAATAACTTGACAACAAGACGTTTTATTTTGGTGTGTTTCTTAACACAGAATATCTCACGAAACATGAATCTTTCCTTGTGTGCAGATACCACACAAGAGACCTTTAAGAAAATGGCAAAGATTCACAGCAGCAAACGTCACACTAATGCAGTGTGAAAACTTGCCACAGGGCCTGGCACTCCCACCTGTTACCACAGTTTGAGTTTGTCTGCTTGTTTGTCTGATTTGGTATCGTACAAGTCTGTGTTTATTTATCTATCAGTTCACAGATTTGATGTACTGTAGCATTGCACCAGTTTGCCTCATAGCAGGCATAACTCTAGGGACCAAGACTGAATCCATCCTGACCTTTAAAACTTTATTGGCTTGGCGTATACTGGCATGGCACAGACGACGAGACTTTATTTACGGACCGTCTGGCCTCATTTGACAGCCACCCATTATCCACAGGGACTTCAGTATGTGTCGGACTGGCTGTAAACGGAAATTTCTTTATGGCGTAAGAGCGATTCCAATTTATGTTGGGGTCTTATGACATGGGCCGACCAAGTGCCAAATGTAGTCTATGGAAGAACAGGCTGGGCAGAGCAGATAAGCTGCCTTTGAGCACAACGAGAGGCTGTTCACAGACATAAGACACAACAGGAAATGTGGATCAGACGGTGTGCCAGGTGTACGACTTTAGAAAACACTGAAGTTTTGAAGGTTGTGTAAATATGGGTGTAATGGAGAAGGAAGACGCAGAAGTCTGTTATCTGTTCTCTTTGAGATACCATAATGACACGAACTTGGCTGTAATACAATTCGTAGGTGTACCAGTTTTTATTTTCCAAGTATTGGAAATATAGTTCACCCAAAAATAAAAATGTAATGCTGTTTGGAGATGACATAAATGTATTTACTGTGCATTTACAATAGTTCGCCACAAAATGAAAATAATGTCATCATTTATTCATTCTCCTGTGGTTGTAAACCCATATGTGACTCTTTCTTCTGTGAAACACAAAACAAGACATTTCTCAAAATATCTTCTTTGGTTTTGCAACCACACCAAGGTTATTTAAGTTTATTATAATTCAAATTTTGAAAACGTTTCTTTTCGTTGAAATCAAATCAAATATTGATCAAAAAATTATTGCGAAAGCTTAAACTATACAATTTTTTTTAATGTTGATTCAAAATAAACTGAACTAAGTTTAAAACACTAAATTATGATGGACAAATGATAGACAAAAATGTATTAATCTTACATAGCAACAAAAAAAAAAATTAGTATAATAAAAAAATTAATTAGTATACAGTATGCACCAAAACCGCTAAAACTCTAAGTAAAATAAATAAATTTTAGTAAAAATAAAAGCTAATTTAAAATATTAATTCAACTTAATAAAAGTAAAATCCAAAATATAATAACTACGCACCATACATTGGAAGTCAAAGAGAACCAGTGTTGTTTGGTTACTTAGATTCTTCAAAATATCTTTATTTGTGTTCAGCAGAAAGAAAGTCATACATGTTTGAAATGACAGGATGAGTAAATGATGAAAGTTTTTTCATTTTGAGGTGAACTAAAAGGAAGATTGTTACAGACATGGTTTCATTTTCCATTGTGAGATTGATAACAATTATAGTTTGATTGTAAAACTGCATACATTATCGGAATGTAAAAATGCATCAGTTGTTGCTTTGAGTTTAGAGACACTATGAGATGTGATGATGTGAGTTTAGAGACACTATGAGATGTGATGATGTGAGTTTAGAGACACTATGAGATGTGATGATGTGAGTTTAGAGACACTATGAGATGTGAATAGCAACAATCTCATGGCGGACAATCAGATATTTCTATTTTAACACTCCCCTTTTAACCTGATTTGTGTATACTTCATTCAAATAGCGTACTTGAAGAGTGAGACTTGTAGTCAAGCAACAAATTGGTGAAACGCAGATGTTTAAAAAATCGCACAGTTAAATAGCATATTTCTGATCAATAATTCAACCTGATATGGACTGTACATAACTTTAGTTTGCAAGGCTTAAATTGCATTAAAAATCACTTTTTTCGAGGTCGCTTCAGCTACTACACATGCACACAGGCTGGTTAGCGCCTCACATAAGCCCTGCTCCAGAGAAACACTGCAATGTTTTGTTAACGCCACCATGTTTTAACACTTTGGAAAAATATTTTTTTTATCAATATTAAAGTTGTCTCTGCATATTAAACTGTGGAAGTTTTTTAACAGATAAAAAGACAGACTTTACCCTTAAATAATAAACACATTTCCCTGAGGCATGTTCAAAATTTAATACGCTGTTTACCCAGTGCCATCGTAATGGTCTGGCTTCATTTTGTGGTGTTGTTGTGAACTAGCAATGCCGTTAAATAACAAAGCTCTGTAATTTTGTAGAGAACTCGCAACAGATGGTATCGCAATGCAAGCTCTGTACAAATGTCAGCGTACAATTTAAAGGATGTGCCGTGTTTTTGGCTGGTGTTTTGACGTTTATTTACTACTTTGTACTGGACTTTCTATACCCATTGAGTTTCATTCCAGGAATCTGTTTGCAATATGGTATAATAGGTGCAATTACAGGCAATTAACAAATTATAAACAGCTCAGCATTTTTCAACGCATTGTTGTTGAAAAATTTGTTTCAATTGCTTTTTTTTGGAAGCTAACGCCATGTTTGACGCCCCGATGTGCGACTCTGTAAAATCAATTGGTTGGCATTCTTCGTCTTTGGTCCCATCTGTGCTTCTAAAAACACATTCTCTGTCTTCTCCTTTTTCAATTGAGCTCTCTGTTCTAAAGTAAAGTGTAATGAGAAGAGAGATCAGTGTGCCCAGACATCAAGAACTTAATGAAATAGGCTTATTTTATAGACTGGCCACACGAGAGAGTGACTGCGAGTCCAAAACCAGCGAGGCCAAAGGTCAACCCGAGCGCAAATAGCCACAGTCTCACCTGCTGCCCCTCTCATTCAAAAGAGAGAATTGCCTCTTTGGAAAAAGATGGATGGAGCAAAAAAGACCAACATAGAGTAAAAATGTTTAGCAAATTGCCTTTTAAAAGAAAGTTTGAATTCAAGTGGAACATTTCTGGATAGTTTTACATGTAGAATATTATAGGTTGAAGTTCTGTGAGTTGCTGGATGTTGAAGTGATGATTATTGTGGTGTGGTTTCGCTAAATGTAGGAATCTGTGTGATTTTAGTTTCTTTAGGTTAGAAAAACCTTTAAGGTTTAACTTTAAGTGAAGATTTTAGGTTTAAGTCCCAAAGTTTGCAGCATTGTCCACATCTGTGTTGAGGATGGTACGGTGTAGTGGTTAAAACATAGGGATGGTAGTCTCATGCCACGGTCAGACTTCACTTTAAGCATGCAAATTTGTTCGAACGGTAGTATGAAAATGGTTCCCTCCAGTTTTGTCAATGGAATTAAAAGTTAAAAGTGTGATCACTGCTTCATCCTCAGATATGACGTGTACAAACTGTAAGCGGAACATCTGATGCATAAGGAACACAAAGTAGGAAACAACTTTGGAGTTTTAAAGTGGTGGTCTAGTGGGATGGTGGTCTAGTGGGTTAAACCACTTAACTGGTAAATCAAAAGGTTGCTGGTTCGATCCCAGCAGCCACCACCAGTGTATCCTTGAGCAAGACACTTTACTCCATGTTGCTCCACTGTAAGTCGCTTTGGATAAAAACGTCTGCCAAATGACTAAATGTAAATGTAAATGTTTATAAAGTCGTGCTTTTCAAATAGTTTTGGTGACATTCATTCTACTGGAACCAAAAGCTGAAATGTGACATGTGCCATAGTTTGTTTAATTTTCTCTTTTTTCCATTAGCCTTGATTTTCTGACACAGCCCTTCAGAAAATCACTTTTTAAGTTTGTGTCATGCATGACAGCAAAAAATACGCTTTTAAGGCACTTTTTTGGCAAGCAACTGATGGTTGTGAAACGATATAAAAAGTATAAGCAAAGATACAAATACAGTATTAAGTTGTTGAAAGACAGCCTGGATTTATACCTTTTAAGGTTTCTATAAAGAAAGCACTTTTTATTTATGACAAAACAAAATTGTGTACACCCATTCGTGCAAGATAGGTTATCAATAATTTTACTTGAAGAGAACAACAGTACATTTAAATGTTACTTCTTAAAGTAACAAAAGGAGTACACAAGTGTAAACATACTTGGCAATAAAGCTCCTTCTGATTCTGATAAAGTTTTCGCTGAGTGCCTATCCTTTTAATACCTTTATAGTCTTATTCTTTTATGTAAAATTCATAGAAATTAATTCCACTTAGAGCCATCTTCACTTCGTATGGCTGGCTACTGTATAAATTTGCTCATTCCAAGGCTGAGAGGGGTTAAGCATGAAAATCTGTCTGTGTCTGGTTTATCAGCCAAACTACATTGGGTCTCCTATCAGGCTTTAGAGTCTGATTAACTTCTCTTTGAATGATCTCCTTAAGGGTTCCTCACTGGACGTGAACAGAGTTTGAAAGGCCCTTCGCACAAGATTCTCAAATCAATCACGACAGCTTTTTACGCCTGCTTGTAGCTGTGATTTATGGGTACTTACGCTGATATTCGCCTTGTGGTTTTATCGGGTGTTTACAGAGACGTACGCAGGGCCGGTGTTATCTGATGTGACAGTTATTGTTTTCTGCTTTTGTCCACTCTCAAAGGCAGACTGACTTTTATTGCAGATATTTATGTGCAGAGGTCATACACTAAGATCCTACTATACTGAGCCTCCCTGCAACCTAGTGTCTTCATAAGCAGCTGCCATTTAATGGGGTCATATGGTGCGAAAACGTTTTTCTGTGTGTTTGGTGTGGTATAAGTGGACCATGCATGTATTAGACACAAAAAAATTCAAAAATGAAAGTGTGGGAAAAAAGGATGCATTCTATCTAAAAGCGAATGCTCACCCAGACCTGCCTGAAACGCCTAGTGTAACCACACCCCCACAAATCTACGCCAGGTTGTGGTATGAGTCGAGTAAGACCGCCCAAATGTATACACAAGTAAGGTGGGCGTACCTGTCAGTACAATTGCTTTGGAACCTGATGTTCCAAATATGGTAAGAGGCATTACATTCCCATCACACGCTTGCAGTATTTGACCAATCACTACGCACTGGTTAACTGGCCAATCATAGCACACCTCACTTTTCAGAGCGATGAGCTTTGTAAAAAATCTGCGCGTTTCAGAGAGGCGGAGCAAAGAGGAGATACAAACATGCACAGTGTGTGGAAAATACAGGGTTTTTAACCTTAAATCGTGTAGACACATTGCAGTACATCTTAAATAAACGATAATAATAATATATAAGTGTTTGCGGTAAGCGTGTTGTGAAGTGAATGCAAAGTACCCCACTAATCGGCATCTTGGATATTATGGCTTGCTGTTTTTGTTTGGAGTATAGCACACAAACCAAAAAGAAAGAAAGAAATGGTGTTTGGTACAGGACAGTGTTACATTTAACTGATCTAAAGAATGTACATCTAAACAAATGTGTTTATGTTAGGGCTGCACAATAAATCCTATTTTATTTCAAACAAGCACGTCGCCTTATTATTAATGTGCATTAAAATACATTTATCTTTAAACTATTGGTCTTGGACATCACTGGCATGCATAGGTTGACATTTGCGTGCGTGTTCCCACGTTCGCTGCCTGAGTGTTCGACGAGATTGGTTTTAAATTGAGAATGTGTGACAGTCATTCCAGATGGGTGGAGCGGAGTTCTCAGTCGCCCTTAACTCTAGTGCCCTGCAATGCTGAGAATAGGTTTCTTGCATAACCAATGCAGAAAATACTCATGAATAAGAAAACAAGTGGCAGATGTTTCACAACTCAAATATCTGACCTTTGTTTTGCAGGAAAATGACCAAAAGTACAGTCTGGTTACTTTTCTCTACTCTCCTTTCCTCTCTGTCTCTCTTTTGTTCCTTGGTGGCGAACTGAGGTTAACAAGCTGTGTTGTCTCTGTAGGATGCTGCTAGTGCATGCTGGCTATTTATGACATGCATGAAAGACAAGACAAGACAATTAGATTCTTTTATAGTTCTAGGTAAACGGCTGTTTTTGTTTTTTTTTGTTTATTATAGAACATGCTACCAGAATCCTAGGGCATTGTTGTTTGGATGCTGAGATGCTCCGAGTGGCTTTAATGATGTTGCCATGTGGTTGCTAGTTGGTTGCTATGGGGTTCTTAGTGGTTTCTACATGGTTGCTTAAAGGGACAGCTCACCCAAAAATCATAGAGGTTTGTCATTATAAACCTCTATGACTTTCTTTCTTCTGCAGAACATAAAAGAAGATTATTGAAGAATGTTGTTAAAGGGATAATTCACCCTCATTTAATTTCATACGTGTATAAACTACTTTGTTCTGTTAAATAAAGAAAGATGAATGTTAGCAATATTCAGTTCCGGGACATCATTGAGAGTACCAAAGTATGAAATATTAAAATGGTTGTCAAAAGAACGCAGAGCTTTTTGTTTTCCTTAATTCTTAAAAATATCTCTTATTGGGTTCAACAGAACAAAAATATACAATATTAAAGTTGCTAACATTCTTCCAAATATATGTTTGTGTTTAACAGAAGAAAGGAATGTATACAGGTTTGAAACATTGGTGAACTATCCCTTTAACTGGCACCCATTCACTTGCATTGTTTTTTGGTTCATTCATTTGAAATTAATGGGTTCCGCTGTTGTTCGGTTACCAACATTCTTCAAACTGTGTAGAGTAAAGAAAGTCCTACAGGTTTGGAATGACTTGAGGGTGAGTGAATAATGACAGAATACAAATTTTGTGTGACCTTTCCCTTTAAAGGACCATGTCAAAAGAGCTTGTTCTCAGGTCCCTCCTTGAATCCACCATGATTTTCCATCTTCTATTTTATCACCTGCCAGTTGAATTATAAATATTAATAGCACAAGATTTAATGTGGTACCAGTTTAACATGTACTGTAGTTTTTGGATTTGTTCAAATCCCTAATCCAACATTTAAGCAATATCACTAGTAATGCCAACTAAACCAAAATAGCAGCTTGTTGTGTTGTCAGTACCCGGTCCCTGTACTTTCTATCGCCTGTCCCACAGAGGACAGAATTAGACGCCAAGGGTCCGTGTGGAGCGCTAAATCCCCGGGTCGTAATTATGCTCTCTGTGGATTTATGGATGCTCTACATTCAAGCAACAACCCCTCTACCAACTACTTTAACCAAAGGTCAGAGTAAATCAAGCACTGTGGACTCCCAACACACGCAAACCCCTCGGTTCTTAGGGACGCACATGCCAGGGGACAGTTCTAGAGTGGATGCGTGACATGACTGTGTGCCGTGGATGGATTTATGGGGCTTGAATAGATGCTCTTCTGCTGAGAAAGTGATGGATTCATTATGGGGGTCGGGTCTGTGGGGAGCCTCTGGTTACAAATTGACTTTAATCGATGGATGCAAAATTTAGCATGGTATTTAAAAAATACGCATTAGGATTTAATTCAGTGTTGACCTCATATAGTTCCTTTGCGTGCATAATTTAAACAAATTTAAATGTGTATTATCCCGTTAGAAAGAATATACTGTATATAGTTGCTGCCATCCTTTTTCAGTAATAAAAAAGGGAAAATTGTAGTTTTTATAGATAAGTAACAACTTATCTACTGTATTAAAAGCTCCGTAAATTTAGAAGTATATTTATTTTGTTTTTGTTATAAATATGTTAGCCTTAAAGGAACACTTCAATTGAGTTCTTGCATGCGTGGTTTTCGCATGTCTTCGAACCAGTGAGATTCAACATTGAGATTTGTGTAGGTACATATATTCGTTTTTTGAAGATTTGCTGGAGTCATAGTTTATGACCTTTAATTGTTAAAGGAGAGAAAATAAGATGGCTGCATTTTGTTATTTTGATCCCTCTTCCATTTTCCTTGGTGATTCATTAGCTTTTGTTGGAGTATTCACTGAGCTGGGGTCAGTCATAGCTGGCCTCTATAAAAGTATTTCCAATTTAAACCAACGTTTTTGCTTGAAAAAAGATTACAAGGCAAATTTATTTTCTAAGAGAAACCTTGGCGTGGAAGCAGATGAGAAATGCTGGTGAAAATGAAACCATTTCTTTGTAAATAAGCTTTCTTCTGCTTTGTGAATTCTAAAGTATTTGGGCTGCCGGGTCTTAAAGGAAAATCGGGCAGAAACTTGTGGGTGCGAGAGCCTACTAGCTTATGAATATGTTTTTCCAGTAACATAGATGATGGCGATTTAACCCGGACACATTAATAGATATGTTGGGAAAGGAATTTAAAGGATTCGGATTCTACTTAATGTTCTAGCTCTTAAAAGCAGAAACCCTTAACTTAGAGTAAAAGTAAACAAAGCATAGCTACCATGAACCTCACAGAGGTTGGGTTAACGGAAAATTCTCCTTTTCCACTTTTTTACCAGTTGACAGAAAAATCTGAAGGCCGTCCTTCATTTTGACGGATTACTCGATGATAAGGTATGGGTGGGAAATCTTCACACACACATTTTTTTTCCGAAAATTTTCGAAATTAGAAACACGAACATCCATTGTTAAACACCCAAAAAACATAATCAAAGCCTCTAAAACAGCCAAAGACTTGGTCCTTTAACTTAGTCAAGATCTGGTTTCAGTGCAGCTCTAAGACTGATTCCAATAGGTAATACACCTTTAAGACTGAGATGAAATGTTCTTTGTTGGTTGTTTCAAGCAGCCGGTGCGGTGTGTTGTCTATTCATGCTCTTTTAAATGACTGTATTTTGTGGCGCTCCCTTGTCACATGCTATATTTTCAGAATATTTTTAGTACGTGGTTTCGTTCGACATCATTGATACAGTGCAGAATGTTTTTGAAAGTTATATTTTTGGAAACAGTTCTTGCATGGTTTTATGCTTGACGTCTTTATTTTTTGCCTTGGGTTAAATAATTGACGTCTCAACAAAACTTTACGTTTTATACCAATTCTCCTTCATTGTATATCTTAAAGACTATTTTCTGAAGCCTTGCGTGCAAACACAGAGAACTCTGTTCAATTTATGGTACATCTTTGTGCTCGCATGTACCCCATGGGAAACTGTCTGCATAAAGCTTTAGAGCAGCCATTAAAGATTCATCTCACGAGTTTAAAGCGTCAGTGGCTTGTATATCTTCCATGTAGTCGTTAAAATTTCTAGCTTTCTTAGTGTTTGTTGTGTAAGTTTTCTAGTTTTATTTCATTGGATGCATTCTTGGGATGTTCCTTTGCCGCCACTTAAACATGAGTGCAGCGAGTGCATTTAAAGGTTGTCTGAAGTTTTGAAACTTTGCTTCGTGCTTAAGGTTCACGACCTGCTCCAAAAAACATTCCTGCTTCTCTCAGGGTTGTCTCTTATTCAGCTGAAAAAAAAACGTTTCGAATTAATAAGATCCTTCTTCAGCGAATAAGCTGCGACTAGGCTTTCAAGCTGACTGGTTGACATCTTTAACGCTTCGTCAGGGCTGTCAATCTCCTTAAAGAAGGAAACAGCGCAAAAACTCTTCCTTAAAAAACTGCATTTTGAAACTTACTGACAGCAATTTGTCACATGACACATTAGAACCAATGGTGTTTGTTTGAGATTAATCAGTCACACGAGACCATGAATAAATTGTATTGTGTTGTTGAGAGAATTCAACAGTCAGGCGGTTGCTGGTTTGTTTACTGACATAGGCAACTTATTTAGTGTGTTGTTAGAAACTCTGGGTAAAAATACTACTTGTCAACAGCGCGCTGTTTAAATTTAACAAGTCTATCTAGTTTTTTCTCTGAACGTTTTTTAAAGCGGAGAAGAACATGTTGTAATTATGCATGTCTCTCCCCTTAGACTAACACCTCTGCACCAGCACCTTCTAATCAACACTTTTTAATTAGCGCTTTGCTATCTCATTCACAGTGACGCGTGTGCCAAACTGAATTAAGTGACTTGATTGCAGTGTCCTCAACGTGTCATTATGGGCATCTGCCAGAAGCAGGCTTCAGGGCCGAGTATATATGGTATAACAATGTGGAGGAAGTCAGTTTTCATGAGGATATTCTGGAGATGAAGTCCGCAGGCTGGATGAAATCCTTCTCTGTCTGTGGAGAAGAATTATGACAAGCTTGATGCCCAGACAAGTCAACTGTCATGACACACCATCAAGCGATAAATCTCATCATATTAACCTGAGGTTCGGTTCTAACCACCCATGACCGTTAACAGATTCACACAATAAGACATTTAGACAGATTATTATTTAAAAAAAAATCTGTGCAAACTCCACAAGTGATGGATTTGTTCTGATTCCCTGGTGATTTTTCCCCACTAACAATGTTAAATTTCAGTACAATTTCTTTATTTTAGTTCTCACCTTCCTAAAATTCTCTTCATAAAGAGACGTGCCATTGTGTTATTTATGTAGACAATCAAATACATAAAAAATGACAGAAAAAAGTTTACTGCATATAACATGAATTTTGTTGGGGGTAATTCCATGAGCCATTATTCTAAATAAAGATTTTGAAACATGTTAAAAAAATAAACTTAAACTTTGAATCGATAACCTTTCTATGTCTTTTCATCGTAAAATTATATGTGGAGAATAAAATGAAATGGAAACAAATGAAACAATTGTTGACATACATTAGGAGCATTGAGCTCTACTGTAAAATCAATTTGTATAAAATAAAAATTGTATAAAAAATAAGGTCATTTTTAATATTAATAATCTATTCAAGAGAGTGATTTTTCGTTCTTATGGGCAGCCAAGAAAGCATTAAATGACGTAAACATTTATGAATTTGATGAAAATGTTTGTTCTGATTAGAATCACTGATTTAAGATTGAAGATCTGAGCTGAGTAATATACTTTCTTTTAGATATCTAAAAAGATATTTGTCTCAATTGTTTTAAATTGTAAATTGCAGTTCCAAAAGGTATATGTGGAACAAGATATTATGAACACGTTAACCAAAGATAAGATGAGTGACTTTGTGTGGTCAGTTTCAAATATAAAAGGCCCATTTTAGACTTGATGTCAGAATTGCTGATCTCATTTGCTGTTCTGACTATTTATGCAGCAGTAGTTCAGTGGCATAACCTGGAGTAATGTGCTACATCATAAGGTTGAGATATCAATACTGCTGATGTTACTTACTAGCGAGACCTTCACACACGAATGAATTTGAATGATCCAATGTCCTTGTTCCATACCGAAGGGCAGCATAGGGAGTCTGTTCTGCGAGTTAGATTTGTTTTGACCTTTGACGTTGAGCACATTGTTGGGAGGTGGAGAGAGCCAGATAAAAAAAATTACCCATTTAACGAAGATTTAGGCTGTATGTGTGCATTAGTGCATGTAAAAATAAGAAATCTTAATACTTCACACTGTGCAAACTTCACGGTCCATCTCAGGCTTTCGTGTGCTTCTTAGATTGCCTCAAGCAAATCACATTTGAAAAACTACTACATGAGGCCTACCTTTTTTGCCAATTTACAGATACGTTCTGTTGTTTTATTGCAGTGCTTAACATTAGCAAACAATACTTTAACAACACGTTGCGGTGGATGCAGCTTTGGTACACCAGAGATATAACTAGTGAAGGAGATAAACCACTTGTATGTATGTATGTAAAAAGGGCAAATTGTAACACTCAAAATGGTTGTGTAGACCATGTTTAATAATACTACCCCATAAAGGACTTAACAACTCGCCAACTACCGCAAGACCTTTGTAAGGTTCTTTGATGCCCAGCTGGACCGAGTCCATTTCAATTTTCCAACTATAATCAGTGAAGCTCTGCAGTCAAGAACAGGCTTAGATCAATACCAATGTGAGTTATTGTCCTTGAAGGGTACCTTTACATGCTCCCAATCCTTCCCGTCTGGTTATAGCAAGACAGGCTTGTCATCATCCGCCAAGCTCATGTTTATCAATCGAGGTGTCCGCTATTGCCTTTTGAACTCTTGTCGAAAGAAATAAGACCTCTGATTCTTACCCTCAGTCAATGCCATGTAATGACTCTTTATCGAGAGACGAACAAAAAGAGTTCATTCTATTCTTGCACGTGCAGTATGCATATTCTAAAGTCACATCTCTCGAAAGAAAGTGAGCATTATTGGCATGAAGGCTAACGCATTTTTTTCCCCGACGTGAATAATCTTGGCAGTACAGATATAATTTGGCTCAGATACGATCTGAAGTGACTCATTTGTACCCATACTTCTCCCAATCCACACAATTTATTTCTGTTGTTGTGGTAGCCAACTTGACTAAATGTGCCACGTTAAAGCAATTGCATCACCATTTATGCCATGCTGCGTATGGATGCCTGAATCAATGCCCGGCACCATTTCTGCCATTCCTAAAATCCTCTTAGTGCACTGAATGCATTTCCATTAGTACATTGGATCGGTACAATTTACTTGATTGGGATTTGGCTTTTCCTCATGGTCATGGTTTTTTGAATCAATAGCTTCTAAATCTCAGAGGACGCTATATGTATTGTTTGCTTACTGTATCATATGTAATATGAGTTCAAATTCTGTTCAAATTCAGAATCCATAAATGTATCTTGTTTGGTTTCTCCAAAGGCCTTCTGAGCGCATACAGCAAGGAACATAACACCAGTGTCATATTAAGTAAAACTGAGCGTGTTTGATGTTAAAATGGATGTTTGGTGTTTCGCAGGAGTTTGCCGCCCTGACGAAGGAGCTCAACGCCTGCAGAGAGCAGCTGCTGGAGAAGGAGGAGGAGATATCTGAGCTAAAGGCCGAGAGGAACAATACAAGAGTGAGTTCATACACTTGTTCTTCTAAACACTTCAATGGAAAGGTTGTGTTTCTCATTCTAATCTGAGTTTTTGTTCACAACCAAGCCAACAAACCAACAGATGCCCACCCAATGGCTTGTGCGCGTGATTCATAATATTCGGTGGAAGTCAGGACCTTCCTTGTACTTTTACTAAACCAGACACCACATTTAGTCACAATAGTGGACGAGTCGTCCCACCAGCTGTTTAATTATTGAGCTCCCTTTGGGTAACCCAAAAATTTTAATGTATTTATTATAATTAGTTTACCATTATTTCGTTCAAACCTGTATGTGACTCGTACTTCAATGTAACACGAAAGAAAGCGGTTGACTTCCATAAATGGCAGTCAATGGGGGCCAATGTTGCTAGGCTATCAACCCCCCTCTTCAAAATATCTTCTTTTGTGTTCTGCAGAAGAAAGTGAGTCATAGAAGTTGGGAGTTACATACGGATAAGTAAATGACATAAGAACTTTGACATAAGAACGTCCAATTTTGTACATACATCTTTGACTGTTGTTCCACATCTCGTCCATATTTTGAGATGTCGACCACAAATCCACAATGTCATTAATGTCACAACGGTGAGAAAAGTTTTATTTTTCAGTTATTACATCTAGCATCTAGTGTAGAGAATCTGCCAGAACGTCTGACAAGAACCGGCATGCTGGCTCTCACTTCCATTTCACAAGAAAAGAGCCATTCTCACGTCTTCTTCTTCATTTTCACCTAGATTTCTTTCTCTGCACCCCTCAACGTCTGCGTGAGTCACAGCTAAAGTTACACAGCACTCAGGCCTTCAAGCTGCACTTCAATGAATTACTTGCGTTACGTCGCTCCAGCCAAACTCCTTAACAGTCAATTATGGAATTGAGGATATCGAGGGGTATTAAAAACCAGGTCAAGGAAAATAAGGGGAAGAAGCGGAATGAAATGAAGATGAGGGGACAAGTGAGATTAGAAACAGACTCCGCTAGCAGTATTTCAAGCAGAATTTCTACTCATTCATGGGGCGCTCCTATTATGCACTTAAGATAAAGACATAAATCAAGATGTTTTACAAATACTGTTGTGGCCCTTGCATTACAGCAGTCATTATGAAAAACGTCATATAGGTCCGTTGTTTTTTAGGGGATCTGAATCTTAATTTTTAAAATCAAATTTTATGGAAAATGATGGAAAATTGATTCTTTATTTAAATAAAAAAATACGTATTATAGTGCATTAACCATGTTTTATTCATTACCGTTTTTATTATCATGATTTTACTTCAAATATTGTGGTTAAACTGTGAATGTAGCAAAACTAGCACAATTTAATATTTTCACTACACTGTTATCGTGGCAAAAATAATTCACTGTGACGATATCATGATATTTGTTTAAATGTTAAAAAAATAACATTGCTAGCAGTCAAATTCGTTTATTTTTTTGCGATTATTATTATTTAATATTTTTTGGTAAACGAATCACACTAAAAACATGAGGGGTAGGAAGGTGGTTAGTGAATTTGTAACCATTGTGGATTTTAAAGCCTACACCTTACGAAGTAATTTACGATATCATCTTATGTGTAGTATAAAAAAATCATCTTTTTACATCATAAAAAATTCAAACATTTAAAAAAAAGTTTTAAATGGCTTTTACAAGTCCTTAAAACTTTTTTATTTAACAGTATAAAATTTTGTATCACTTTATTTTATAAGCGAATACCACTAGATTTTTCAGTTCAATATCATTTAAGTTAAAATGACTTGTAAGCCAATTTGCATAGTGTTTGCACAGTTTGAGGAATGCATTTTAGTGTGTAGCTACAGTTACGTTACGATTGATTAAAATATCAATTATGCGCTGATGACGGTATCAGATTTGCGATGACATTCCTATGCAACAGAATAGATGGGGATAAAAATCAGGAAGGAAAATACTTCCTAAAAATTCCTGCAGAAATATTGACCGAGACCTCTGTTTGAGATTCATGTATGGGTGAATGGCTGTGTCTTCATATGGCACCGCTGTGAACCCGATCCACCAAAACCCACAGAACGTTAGACAGAAAAGTAACCTAACCTGTGTCATCCGGCTGTAGGGTTGTTTTAATGCTGAGCTGGCGCTGGAAAACACAGAGGCTGACACAGAAGCAGGGTTATGAATGAGAGAGCACGAAGCCAGGCAAAAAATAGAAAGGTCAGCGATTCGGTTGGTCTCTAGAGCAGCTCAGTACAGCTGCCGGTACAGCCCTCGGGCCACAGATACATGTACGTGTACTATCGCAGGCCTAATGCAACCATTCATCCAATGCAATGCATCTTCCAATAGGTCGTAACTTGGACACTAAAATTCCACAACATCAAGTTGTATATTCAATAAACATGGCGGTAGGTTCACAACAGTATACAGCATACACATATAGATGCCATCCACAGCTTTCTGTCATTTCTATGTTCACTCTGCTCAGACAGTTCTCTCTCCGTCTGTCTGTCTGTCTCGTTCGCTCTCTCAGTGTCCTTGGGACTTTGGGACTGAATTGATTTTGTATGCCATGTACCAGGCCAGAGAGTAACCACATTAACATAAACTCCTTTGTGCCTAGTCCAGGGGGTTTCAATTTGTTTTGTCTGCTTTATTGTTTCTAGTAATGTGATGGGTTTTGTTGTGTCTAATGTTGTTACTGTGCTGGACATGCTGCCTTGTAAAATGAGAAAAGACAAAATGGTGTTAAATACATGCGATTGGATTTCAAATGAAACCGTCCTTGAGGGTTTAGTCTCATGACGAAACTGGCTATGTTTCAGTTTGAGACAAGGCTTGAATTCAGGTATTTTATTCATAGAGGTAGAAGTTGGCGTCATTTAAATTGAAATAATTATCTACGTTGATGTGTTATTTTTGAAATAATTGATGTCAGTGCTAATTTGAGTTTACTTCATTATAACTACCTTTACTTTGAGTGTTTGTTTCACATTCATCTGTAGTTAATCTTTTGTTTAGCCGATATTAATTTTGTTTTATCTTTAGCATAAGCTTTTAGATGTAGCTGTAGTTTTTGGGGACCAGTCGAACACCGGGTTAACCAGGCTTGTTAACCAGATAAAACCAAAACCATCTTTATTTTTTCTGATTATTATAATGTTTTGTAATTTAGAGTATTTGAACGAAAAATATATCTGTGTTTCACAGCTGCTGTTGGAGCATCTAGAGTGTTTGGTGTCAAGACATGAACGGTCTCTGCGCATGACGGTGGTCAAACGTCAGGCTCAGTCTCCTTCTGGGGTCTCCAGTGAGGTGGAGGTCCTCAAAGCCCTCAAGTCTCTGTTCGAGCATCACAAAGCACTGGATGAGAAGGTAAACTGTGAAAACGGCTGCACGGTTGATTTCGCCTACCTACATTGTACTGCAAAAGTTACAATGTCACAATTTCAAATACTAGTGTATATAATTTAATAATGATCTGCTGATGTTCAATTTCTGCCCTGGATCCATAAGTTGATGTCGGTGACCGACACATAATTATCCTTTATTTATTGTAATCTGTGACCCACTGTCCCGCATGTCCTTTCCTTCATCCCGTGGCCTTTTATTTATGGATTAAGCCCTTGTGTGGCGGTTCATCCAGCTGTAATCCATTCCGCGGCCTTCTACAGACAGTGTCATTTATAAGGCGTAAGGTAACAGGCAGCAGAAAACACTCATGATTTATGGAACCGCTGGACATCCGGTGATGAACGGCTCAACCCACCGCAAAGATTCCAGTGATCAGACAAGTCACCCGAGAGAAATTGCAATGTTTTTCAACTTTGTGTTGTTTTCATCTGTAATGGGTAAATAAAATAAAATAAAATAAAAAAGAAATCTGCATTAAAAAATAAATTCTGCATATTGTTTCGTTTCATAATTCAAATTCAAGGAATTGAATTCGAATTCGAATTGAACGTGAGCTCTTAATTCCATCAGTTCTGATTTACGCTCGACCCTGATGTGAATAACGCAGGTGTTTTTATCTTTCAGGTTCGAGAGAGATTGCGGGTGTCATTGGAGAGGGTCTCTGCCTTGGAGGAGGAGTTAACTGCAGCCAATCAGGAGGTAAGCTTAGATATCGTAATCATAATGCCCGCTTGAATAAAACAGTGCTTGTTAAGTTAAACATACTTAATAAATGTGTTAAGTGCATTTTTCCATGTTGTTTTCGCTTGATCTGAGCTGTGTGAAATGCAAGAGAGGAAACAGAACATTGTGTATTTCACAAGTTGCCAACGCCGGCAGTCCAGATGGTGCAGTTCTAGCTGAAAGAGCTTCAAACTTTTCTACAGACGTGGAACTGGAAGGATCTTGAATATCGAGAATCTATGTAATGATTTGAGCTTGCGTGCCGTAGCAGAGCCCCCCTGTCGTGTGTAATAACGTCCCTGTTTCTGAGTTAACGATCATATGATCTGGAATGGGTTGCGCGAGAGGAGGGCATTGGATCAAAGAGGGAGGAAAACAAAGAGGAGAGAAGAGGTGAAGGAAGATATTTAAAACAAGATAATGAATTAGCCATTCCTGAAGGATGAAAAGGGATGCATAGAGAGTTGCCAGATTGTGAGTAGTTATGGTTAAAAAAAGTTGCAGCAATTTTACTAAGCATTTAGGAATGACTTTAACATTTAGTTGTGGCAATAGAAGTGTATAAAGAAGAAACCAGAAGTAGTTTTTATAACACATTTCAGCAGATTACCTACATTTTAGGACAGCCAAAATATAGTGTTCCAGAAAATGCCAATCGCAAGCTATTCCAAAGCTAATTTTGTCCAAAGAAGAACTCAACACAAGGAGGGATTTGTGGGTTATACTTCTGGTCCTTGTAGCCAGATGTTATCTATATACGTTTTTCCATCAAAACAGGAATTTCTGCCGAATCTCTATACAATCTAGCTTTGCATACATTAGCACCCATCAAAGACGTTCTCGATATTATGAAAATAGTGCTTCATTACTGCACCAATATGATTGAACGTCTCAATTTCTCAAGGGAGAAAATCCTTTTATATCCCAATCAGGTGCGTCACAGAGATGAAACGTTTTTTGTGAAGTAGTTGTTTTCTGTTTGACACAAAGCGTTACTGGTGCAGACGCTCTCGTGCTCGCTTTGATGAGACTAAATGAACGACATCAAAGCAGACACGCTCACTTTCATCGGGCTTGCACTTCTCCTTTACCTTCAATTGCATGTTGACTCAATATTTCGTCTCTTTGTGGAGTCAGAAGGTTTGATCTTTAGGACTAAAAAAGAGCCAGACAGTTCTTTTTCCGCAAAACCCCTTAATTGTCGGCTTTTTAAAGGAATCCGTTGTGAGAAGAGATGAGCCAAGTGAAAGAACCGGATCTCTTATTCCTGTGCGTCTGTTCTGCTTGCTTGAATCTCATAGCGGATTGGGCATCTCAGCATGAGCGTGTGGGATAATCTCCCAATGCCCTTTAGCTTGGAGGACCGGAATATGCGTGTTGATGTGACAACGGTCATCAGTCAGATAACCTTCTTTAGACATTCCTAGAAGAATACTGTCAGCAACTTATTCTGCTATATTTGTATGCGCTGCAGTTTTACAGTTTTGTATTGGTTAAGATTGGTTATATTTCATCTGAGTAGATTTTACACGTATGCTAGCTTGTAAAATACAAAAAAGAATGACCAAGTGGTTTTGGACATGTACCATGGTTTTACCATAGTTTTCTTTGACATACTTATATTTTAGGTTGAACATTTCATGGTTCATGTGTTTCATAATAATTACTACCTTTGTAACCACTTTACCATTTACGGTATAATTCTTTTGGGAAAATCTGCAAGTGTAAAATCTATTTTTAAATTGTACAATACCTTAGAAACATATCAAGACTGTTCCACTAGGGGTGTGCTTTTTAAAAAAGGAGACTATCCGTAGTGAAGAAATATATATCCAGCTGTGAAAGAAAAACCTAATTTAATCAGCATTTCTAGATGTATTCCAGTCCGCTGTTGAATTTCTACAAAATCAAACCAAGAGGAGTGACGTAAAGTCCTTCCAATAGCAAAGTCTGACAGCATGACAAGACACATTAAAACTGTGAATCGAGCTTATCGCATAGATAACTATTTTTATTAGAAATTTCGGCATACTAGTTAGTCGTTCTGTTAGTTCTGTGAACTGTTAGTACTTCACAGAATAAAGCGAAGATCATTTTACCTAATCCACATACCCATAAATAGTAAATTCAGAAAAACTAAAAACATTTTTCTGTGGCTGTGTATAAAAGCAAAAACTACGATATGGCTGAAAAAACATAAATAAATATATTATGAATAAATATAAATGTCTGAAGTTAAAAGACATTAAATCACATCATTGCTTGAAAACATTGAGCTCAGATGCTCATCAAGGTGAGGCATTTAGCCACCTCCAGGTCATATCTTGTTAGAGATCCTGGTCTCTTTTGCTACGATATGTTTTTGATTCAAATCTGTAGACAGACGCTATTAAACGGTTTCTATTTGATTTAAAGTGCTGTTTCCATTAATTCCATTAATGCTTATTGACCAGCAATCAACATTACACAAGAAAATGAGCAATAAAACCCTTCCCCATTCTGCTCGTAAAAGCAAAATGGGTATCCTATTGAGGTCTAGTGTGAGAATCAAATCTCCCTAGCTACGTCATAAAAAGTTTGTTCAATAACACTTGGCTTTTTGTCCAGGATTACAATGGTAATAATGAATTTATGTAATTCAGTATTAATTACCGCTGGTGTTTGTTTCCTGCAGGAATGAGATTCAGAATATTTGTTGCTCGCAAGTACTAAACAGAAAGACTAACTTAAAAAAGCAATTTTGAAGAAAGATTCAGACTGCTGCAGATATTTGTGTAGCCTTAGCGTTTGAGTCTCTGAAACTCCATAATAAACAGTAAAGCCATGACAAGATAACACCATTATACATATGAGGCGGTGAGGTATAAATAGTATCATACCATGGTCTGTTTGAAAACTCGATTCTGATTGGCTGGAAGGTTTGCATTAAAACCGTTTAATGCACGGGTAGTTTGAAATTATCTGACGAAAATAGCTTAGTCTTTCCACATGTCTGGTCAAAAATTGTACTGTAAATATCAATAACAGCTTTAATTTAGCAAATGACCATGGTATGAGCGGGATAATCCATTGCTAGCCTTGGTTTATCGTCCTGGCATAGGCCTGCTGTTAAGGTATGGCTGGGATATATTATAATAATCTGTCTTCAATTCAAGGAGATAGGATCGCTTACCATAAGTATTGATAATTGAAGTCATGTGATTTGATTAGTTTCACATTAACTGTTTCACCTGGTGGACGATAAAAAGGCAAAAGAATCGCAAAGAATCGAATGCTTCAAAGAACGGACCATCTAGTGTAGTTCTATTTGCCATGCGTGTGGACATTAAGACGACATCAAACAGTACGACGCAGCTTTTTCTGATGTCGGTACGTCAGTTATTATTTGTCAGTAACTCTCTTTCACTCTTTTACAGATCGTAGCCTTAAGAGAGCAGAATGCACACATTCAGAGGAAGGTGGCATCAGGAGAGGGGGCTGAGGACTTGCTGGAGGGCACAGATGCCCAGAAAGTCCATGGCAAGGTGGGTACCTACAGTACGCGACTGCTCAAGTGTGGGTAATGTTTAAAGTAGTCATATTTCAATAACACGCCTAAAGTCAACTTTAACAAGTGTAAGATGGTTAAGTGGAGTTTTGGCACGTTGATCAATCTAAGGGACCAGTTAAGGACAGTCACACCAGCCTTATAGGGACCAGCAAACATTCCTCAGCTGGTTTAAGCTTTTTTAGCTGGGAGTTTTAAGTCTAGACGGGAAAGAAACGAATCACCGTAGAGTCAATACAAAAACTCATCCTGTCAAACTGCATTACAACATCTCATTTATTAAGCCATTAAAAGGGTGTCGCAATATTTTCCTTAAAGCGGTGAGAGGGAAAATGTGGTTTTGTTACAGATACAATCCAGTAGAGTTTGGAAATCTGACAAAATATTCCAACTTGCCAACTTAATCTCTTGTAATGGATGGTAAATGTAGTGACATTAGTAACACTATTCATACGCTTCCATATAATACTTATTTATTGGTCAGGTCGACTCCCTAGAGTACAGGTGTTCATGTGAATCTGTCATTTAACTACACTCGTCAAAACGATTTGCAAATACAAAAACAACAGAACAGATTGACAGAAACCGGTGGGAGTGAGTCATTATCAGCCCTCGCAGCCTCTCTAGAACAAATTTTTATTGCTGTTCTTCGTGTTCCTATTCTTTTCTATTTAAGATCACCGAATCTCTTCTGATAAAGACATTTAGATCGCTCGTGGCTTCACAGTTCTGAAGGAGTACATTTTATCACCCCGTCTGCGTCATGAATTATATGGAAATAAAGTCTAATTTTAGCGCGGCATAAGGCGTGCAAGGCGTGTCTGTGAAAATGTGGCAGAAATCTTTATTTTTGGCTCTGCAGTGGAAAGATCTGCTGAGACTCTGTTTCACACATCGCTAAAATAATGCCGCTAGATTTAACAGACATGAGCATGCTCGAGTCCGTTAAAAAAAGACCTCGATGAAAGTGACATTGTAAAGGAGAGGATAAGTGAATGAGCATTAATAATTAAGGTCTTGAAGAGGGAACAGAAAATTCAAATTCACAAATTTAAGGACCCGATTTATTGTTCATGGCTTCAAATACATGTGTATGTGTACAATGGAAACAAATGTGTATTTATCCAGAATTTACATAAATATTCTTACATTTAGTCCCACTAATTGGATGTGTACATGATTAATATACATTTAAATGTCTAGATTATAATTAAAAGATTTGTTTACCGATCGGCCTCACAGCTTTGACTAGAACTGCAGTGTTGTGTTTGTGTTTCTACCGCAGCGGTTGTCTAACGGGTCGATGGAGTCCGGGGACGAGGCCAGTCAGGTTGTGGAGCTGCAGGAACTGCTGGAGAAACAGAACTACGAGCTGGCGCAGATGAAGGAGCGCATGTCTTCGCTCTCCTCCCGCGTGTCCGAGGTGGAGCAGGAGCTGGAGACGGCCCGTAAAGACCTCATCAAGACCGAAGACATGAACAACAGGTTCCAGAGAGATATCAAAGAGGTGCGCTACGGATGGGCATCACAGACAGTCAATGTGAAGCCACTGCCTTGACTGAGATTCTGTCTCTGTCTAAAATCTTGAAAAACGAGATTTGGAAAGACACAAAGATGCTGTCTATTTTTTGTAAAATAATAACATTGAAACTTGACGAAATATTGAATACGTTTACAGACAATGATGTCACAGTGATTTCTAAAAATAGTTTCAATAAGAGTTGTCTTCTATAACGGCATTGACTGAACAGTAGTGAGGCAGAAAGGCAGCTGTCTTCAGTTTCTAGGATATGTAGGATTGAGGATGCTCCTATTGATAATCCGGTCATGACAGCCCAGAGCAGCAAGTGTGTTTGTCTGCGTCTCTTCCATCTGTGTGTGTCTGCTTCACATTGATATTTGTCCTCAAGCCTGCGTGTAAATATAGGGCAGGAGTTTTGATTGACAGCTGCTATTACACCTGCAGGCTTTGTGTATCCGAGTTCCCCTAACCCGTGTGGGTTTGTGTATACAGGCTATGTGTCAAAAGGAAGACATGGAAGAACGGATCGTTACGCTTGAGAAGCGCTATCTTAGTGCCCAGAGAGAGTCCACGTCACTGCACGACATCACAGACAAGCTGGAAAACGAACTGGCCAATAAGGAGGCGTTCCTCAGACAGGTGATGTTTGGCCCCTGCGAATGCACAAAATCGCTATAGTTTATAAAATAGTTTACCTTTTTACCCGTTACACAAAAGACACAACTGTAGCTTTTGTTTGCCCTTGTCGTACACGAACAGTTCATCATCACCATGACTATCACACCCTAAATATTGTATAAGTCTTAAGTCTTACAGTTTGTGTGGGAAAGGTTTGAAAGGGAAGTCAGTATTCTTTGCCGAACCTTGTCTGTACGCTGACTGAAAAATGACAAGTCAATATGATTCAATCCAAAATGGCCACGGTTTTCAAATCGTGTAACCAAATAAACATCCAGAAGACCTATAGTTAAAGAGGCAGATTCATCATTTGTGACCCTGGACCCAAAACCAGTCTTAAGTAGCACAGGAACATTTTCAGCAAAATACATCGTATGGGTCAAAATCAGGGATGGCTTACTGATCGGGCCAATCGGGCCAGTGCCTAGGGGCCCTTGACTACCATAAAGACGAGGGGGACCTGGGCTTCAAGGTTACGCCATCCAGTTTGGTACAGAAAACCCAACAAGAATGATAACAAATGTTTATCTAACTTTAATACATGGGGCCCATCGCCTATATAGGCCTCTGTGCAAAAATGAAATGATCAACAAATCATGGCAACATATGCTTCAAAATTAAATTATTAATATGTTTATAAATTATAAGTTTCTATATATATATATATAAAAACTTTATTTTTGTGAGTGAATGGCCCCTGATTAACAACTTCAAAGACAATTTTCTCAATATTTAGTTTTTTTTCCACTCTATAATTCCTCAGTTTTAAACGGTTGTATCCCAGCCAGATTCATATTCGAACAACTCATACATCAAAAGAAATCATATTTATTCAGCTTTCAGATTTTGTAAAAATGTCAATTTCAAAAAATTAACCAATTAGACTGGTTTTGTTGACCCAAAACCAGTCTGAAGTAGCACTGGAAGCCAAAAATACACTGTTTGGGTCAAAATGATCTATTTTTCTTTTATGCCAAAAATCATTAGGATATTAAGTAAAGATCATGTTCCGTTAAGATCTTTTGTGAATTTACTACCTTAAATATATAAAAACTATTTGTAAGTGGATGACCTGCTGCAGTGCCCCGGATTTACAGCTTCGAAGGCAATTTTCTCAAGATTTCTCAAGATTTTTTTTGCACGCTCAGATTCCGGAGTTTTAAACCGTCGTATCTCTGCCATATTGTCCTATCCTGACAACCAATACACCAATAGAAAGTTTAGTAATTCTCAATTTACCCATAAATTCAGTTGTCCAGGGTCACATATGTATTTTTAGCTGGTAAACATGTTTATTGATATAATAATTGAACATTCACTTCTTCTGATGTTATGGTCGGACTGAAAGAGAATTTCATCTCCTCTGATGAAATAATTGACCAGATTTGGGGGATTCTGAGAAACGGATTTGATTAAAAACATTTTGAACATGCCTCTGGAACATTTTTCAATAGATGAACGTAATTATGATGTTGAGTTACTTCATTTCTACTTTTCAGTGGGAAAAACATACCCAAAACCTAACTACCGGTAGACCTCCACAAAGAATCAATAACTGTGGAGTGTTTATCATTTAAAACAAATACAATCATTTTCTAAAGGATACACTAGCCATGCTTTCAAATGGGGACCGGGACTCCAAAATGAGAAAAAAAGCTACATTTATATGTATCATTTATATAAATGTGCTGTGTCATAATGGTAATCCATTCAACATTTTCTATCTTTTAGTCTTCTGAAGCTATGTGATATTTTCATGTGTCAGACTAACATTCAAGCCCTTATTCCTGAATAATCTCCTCCATTGTTGCTCTCAAATCAGAGTTGAGATCCTCCAAGATTGAGACCTTTGACATTAGATGTATTTGGTTTAAATAAACATGTCATTTAGAATACTTTTTTTTTATACATTTAAAAATATTAAAGTATCTTCAACATACTTAGAACAAACTTTCATAACATGGTTTCATGCACTGTATAGAAATAATGAAAGCAGAGAGAATTGTTTTCTTGCACATCTGCATTCATTACACAATGATAGCAATCAAAAATACTTCTTTTCAAGAAGAGCATATTTTATCGATAAAAATAATTTTTTCGTAGTTTCACAGCTAAGCCCAAACAAAGTTGTTTCATTTTTTGAGCCAACTGTGCTGCCTATAATAGCACATTGTTATCTAGTTACTGCCAAGTTCTTATGTAATGTCCTAAACTAGAGCTAGTAAATCCAATATTTATTTTTTATTATTTTTTATTATATTTAATTTCTGCAAGTACAGAACACACGTTTTTCTAAGCAACAATGCAATTTTAAAGACTTGTCAAAGGTTTTCCTGAGATATTTTCCTCTAATGTCTGAGACCTGACTGGCTGTGGATGTTTAGTAGTTTGTTTAATCAAGTCTTAGCTCCCTCAAACTCATCTCCAAACTCTCCTTACTGCTTCCATTCCACTGCTTTGCACAAACTAATTATGATATCCATCTACGGGGGCTATAAATGATCGAGTCTAAATAAGATGATCGATATTATTTAGAAACTTACTTTAGTTTCGTCATGTTTTCATCAGTCGCTCGTCGTCACCAGCTGCGTGTCGCAGTTGTTGCAAGGACAAACACAGACGCCGTCGGACACGAAAATTTTAGGTTACAACATTGAATATAGATCCGTTTTTGCCTCTTTTGACAATGTAAATGATTACGCTGACAAACAAAGTAAATTGTTAAAACTTACATTTACATTTAGTCATTTAGCAGACGCTTTTATCCAAAGCGACTTACATAGGGAGTTAGGGAGCAACAAACGATATGTCATATACTTAAAATGTATACTGGGGCTCAGCAATCTTATACTGAGGCACGTGCCCCAGTAAAAGGGGTCTTGCGACGGCCATGACGGCAGAAGTAAATGAAAACGTAATTATTAGTTTGCGTTAATCTATATTCCTTTAAAACCTCTCCTGAGAGTTTTCAGTGCTAAAACACATAACTCAAAGTTAAACGGTGGCCAAAACGGTTGCCTTTGATGCTGGACCATCCCATGATACCTGCAGTTCGAGGATGTCTCTGATCAGAGACCGTTTGTGTCTTCCCACAGATGGAAGAGAAGAACAGGCAGTTACAGGAGCGGCTGGAGCTGGCGGAACAGAAGCTCCAGCAGACCATGAGGAAAGCTGAAACACTGCCTGAAGTTGAGGCCGAGCTCGCACAGAGGATAGCAGCTCTCACCAAGGTACTGTAGATACCAATCCAGTTCCCTCAACAGGCGATGCTGACACACCTGTGTTTTATCCAGTTTGCATTCTACTCGTACACTATATTTATACCAACTTTTACTATTTTGGGTGCATCATTTTTGGGCCAATATTACAAATAACACTTTGTAATAATTAGATTTATATGATTGGCTAACTGTTAACAGCTACATTTAACCACAAAGAGTATGCGACAAAGTGGTTTGCGCTCTGAAGTGTCTTTTTAGGAAAGAGGTACAAGATAACCACTTGATAACTCAACCGCTTTGGAAATATTACCTGATACGAAATGATTTATTCGATATTCATTATTAATGTGCTGCATTTCTCTGTATCGTGTGGGTCGGTAGTCAGATATGGAAGCTAAACACCACGACATGAACTCCAGTCTTAGGAAGGTGGGGCTGAAAACAAATCTGTTTCATTCACCAAACTCTATCCGTTAGACGTCTTAGAATGTTTCTGGCTGCGGGTAATTTCTGCTTCTTTATTTCAGGTGCATGTTTATGCTCTGCTGGGATTTTCTTCGCTTTAATAAACTGCTGACGTACTTAGTTCTTTTCTTTAGCCCAGGAGACAACAAAAGCTTAAGGAAATACACTCTGTTTCTCTTAACTTGTGTGCTCAACCATATCTGTGGTGTTTGGTGCGTCTGCATCTCGTAAGATACTTACAATCACATAAATCCAGTTTAGATCAAACATCACAGAAGTGGTTTTAGCTTCTTACTTCCGCTAGTTTGTGCTTATATGCGGTTTTACCTTTTCTTTATAAGATCAAATAAAACGTTTGTGTTTTTGTGTGTTGTTCAGGCGGAAGAGAGGCACGGCAGTATCGAGGAGCGTATGAGACATTTAGAGGGACAGCTGGAAGAGAAGAACCAAGAGCTTCTAAGGGTCAATATCATTTATGTCAATACAGATTCGAAATAGTACTGTTTACTCATACTTTCGTAGTAAGTAAACAAAAGCATATTACATGGTATACTAGATCCCACAATTCAGTGCGCTAGAATTGGCCTTCCATTTCCAGAGTGATTAATTGAAACAGCTTGATAGCACACAAACATCTGGGAGACGTCTATCTGATGTCTGGATTTACATCTGCAAAAGATTTGTTTTGTTTGCTTATCTGCAATACGTCTCTGAGACGTCTACTGTCTGATGGCATAAGATGTTTCTGATGTAGAATCCATGTAAAACTGGCTTTATCGGATGTTTTTACACAGCAGATGTTTTCCAGATCTCTAGAAGGCATCGTATAGACGTAGCCGTGCTATCTAGGCGATACAAATATAGTGTTTATCTCTTTGTGATTCATATAATCAGATTGCCTAAAGTTTAAATATCGTATCCCAGAATTCAAGAAAACACACTTACGCGTATAAAGGAGATTAAACATTTGATGTGTTCATACAAATTGTACTTTATGTTTGTTTAGGCCCGACAGAGAGAAAAGATGAACGAAGAGCACAACAAGCGTTTGTCAGACACAGTGGACAGACTTCTAACCGAATCAAACGAGCGATTACAGCTCCATCTGAAAGAAAGAATGGCCGCTCTCGAGGAGAAGGTACACGGACATCGTACCGTTACGTCAAGCATTTCCAGTCACATTGACCCCTAGCGTTTTATTTCTTCTCTTTCAGAATGTTTTGATACAAGACTCTGAGAGTTATAGGAAACAGTTAGAAGACTCCATTCAAGAGAAGGTAATTGCAGCGGTTTGCTTTTCGAACACAATAGCTCAGCAGAACGGATTTTAATGCGATGCTTTGCCATCCGTGCTGAGTAAAATGAAACTTTAATGTGCTTTGCGGTTCCAGTCTCATCTCTCAGAGGAGATGGAGAAACTGAGATCTGACTTGGATCAGTACCGGTTGAGGGCTGGATCCCTTACAGAGCCTACACTATCACGGTGAGACCGACATAATCCTTGAACTTCGCGAGAAGGATCTGTTTACAAATTCTTTCGAGCTATCTAGTTGCATAGCATTCAAGGGGTCATATGCATGTTGTTGACGCCAAGGCTGTTTTAACTGATAAAAACAATATCAAGCCTTCTTAGATACTTTGCTTAAGCCGAATTCTAATGCAACATCTCTAGGTTCGTTTTTAGGAGAGGTAATCCCAGAACGCATTGCAACAAGCTTAATGAAAATATGACTGTTGAGTCATATTATGAATGTTATCAATACAAAAATGATTTATTGTGATCGTTGGATCTTGAGTCTAGGTCTCATCTGGACGCATCCGGAGACCTTCGTTATTCTCTGGGCTCTCTGGCCGACACGCAGTCAGACCACTATCGCTCCACCAAGGTAACACGGAGGCCCCGGAGAGGACGCATGGGACTGCATAGGGAGGAACAGAAGGTAAGAGCTCTATTCAACCAGGCACCGTTGTACCTTTAAGTTTGTTGTCAGGGTCAAACCACTCAACACCATTACCAGAACACAATTTTCATTTAGTGTTTCCCTATACAAACAGTATTGTCATAATAAAACATTATCTGGACAAAAGTATGAGGATCTTATTGAAGTCGAGACCAATTTTTCATTGTACTGTTAATGAAATCTATGGATCTCATGGAACCACAATCGGATTCTTTTTCGTTCCCATCTATATTTGTCTTACTCTAGGCTAAGTCTCTGGGAGAGCACGAATGGCGCTCTCAGCAGCTTGGCATTCTGGGCGGCCACCCATTCGAGAGTGACACAGAGATGTCAGATATCGATGACGATGACCGTGAGACCCTCTTCAGCTCAATGGATCTGCTGTCTCCTGGCGGTCATTCCGATGCTCAGACTCTGGCAATGATGCTGCAGGAACAGTTAGATGCCATCAATAAAGAGATCCGGTGAGTCCATTTACTTTGACCGCAGCATCTTTTTGTTGACCCGGTGCAGCTTAAAGCTCGCTGTATTGAATATCCGCTCTGTGGTCAAAGTTTCAGAGATGTGGCTTTCATATTAGTACATTTCTCAAAGCCTGATGGTTACAACTGATGTTTTATCAGAGTTTAGCAGAAGGTAGTGCTTGTCTTTAATGCTTGTAATGCGATCCCTAATCCAGGAAAATGGTGACATTTTATTTTGTATGGGGGACATATAATATAGTGTGTTATCCTGCCTGAAATACAAGGTTGTTTCATCATAATACCACCTGAAGGAAGCTTATACGCACAAAAACAAAGGGCCCAAGACTGAACCTTGTGGATTTTGTTGGACAGTTGTTGTTTTATTCAAATTAGGAGAAGAATGTTCCGACACAATAGAGTTTCACAGATTATAGCATTTTATTTTAATCTTAATGTTAACATTTATTTTAAAATGTTAACATACCATAGTCGTGGATCATTTGAATCTGGCTAGTCATTTCTAACTCGTTTAATAATTTTCCTGTTTTTTTTTTCCTGTAATTTTCCTGGCACTTACAGACTCTGACTCACATAAACTGATTCTGCTGTGTACTCTTGTTTATTGAATATAAGGAGATTGTGCTTATTTGCCAGGCGCTTTTAGTAGACACTTTCATCCAATGTGACTTCAGGTATACTGATTTCGGAGATGAATTTAACAGTAACCTCCGAGGTTCTTTTCATCTGTAATGCAAAAAAACAGCTACTCCCTGAATGATCCTCTAGCTCATTTGAGTGCCATGTTCATCTAAACTTTTGAACTTTTTAAAGAGACAGGACCTGTTCTTCCCTAAAAGAAGAGACTCTTTCACAAAGTAACATTAGCAGTTCTATGATAGAGTAGGAAGAGCCTTTGATGCCTCAAAAAGCTCAGAAAGTATTGTGCATGCAGGCTCAGCATATGCAGATTTTAATATCACCCAGAGTTCAGGGTTTCCCCCGTAGGCTGTTCATGCTGTGCATACGGTGGAGGCTCATTTAACACTCGAGAACTCGAGGCTGGAGTTCAGTTGAACAATTGTTATAAAAAATCAATCCGTTGGATAAGAGTAATGGGGTGGTAATTCTATGCAGTACTTTTTTTGAATGCTCCCCGAGCACAGTTTTTTATTTATCTGTTTATCTCATCTCACATTTTGGAGACTTTATTTAGCCAGACTGGGATTTGAACCAGCCATCTAAATTAGAGGAGTGGTTCACTTCAAAATAAGCCTCCTTTGACTTTCCAAGGTATTTTTTAAATTCCTTCTAAGGCAAGTCAATGGGGGCTTATTTGGAAGTGAACGGAATAACAGCAGGTTCAGCTACCTTAGAAATGAATTCATACTACAAAGGTTGCAAGCGCTTATGTATAACTCCGACTTGGGTCATAACAAAAACTTGTTGATTTTATGGAAGTTGGAAAATTTGAAAATTCAGAATAAATGTATGTTGAAAATTTAAAGAGAGCGGAACAAACATTATACACTTGAGTTATACACAGCAGTATACATTTTATACTTTTAAAATATAAAAGGCACAATATGTATTTCTCCCCTTCTCGTCGTTGTTTGATTTTGATGGCGTTTGGGCTTTAGACGTCTGTACAGCTGTCGTATGTCTTGCAACTGACTGTAAAAACATTAAATGCCTGGCAAGTTGTTAATTTTAATGTTTGCTGCTCGATTGGTGGGTGCTTTACATCACGTTCAGTAATCCAGGCCCTTGACAAATATCCACTGCAAGAGCATGAACTGTATAGTTTTACTTGGAGCATTTCTGCTTTTTGTTCTCAAGTGATATCTAAAACTTTTATTCGATTCTTGTTATTTGCTACCCATTGCATCATTCTTCAGTCAGTAAAACTTAAAAGCTAAAAATGTTCAGCTTACTCTGTGTCTGAGCAAATTTTCAGTGTTAAAGGTGAAGTTTAAACATTTTTTCATATTAATATACCCAGCTCTGTTCATTAAGCTGGCAGCAGCTGAGCGACAAGATCTCTTTCATATCTCAGTAACTTCCGGCGACATGAACGACTGTGAGCATTGGCAACACGAAGTGAGCGTGTCAACCAAAGTTTAGGTTCGTTCAACTTGGAAATTTAAATGGTGACATTTCGAAATGTTACGATTGGAAATGCAACCAACGGCTCACTCCACGGCTCCCTGCGGAAGCACTACTGTGGCTGTCACAAGGACAAGATGTCGTCACGTTTACGCTTCTTTGCCAAAGGAGATGACATACTTAC
Organism: Triplophysa tibetana; assembly: GCA_008369825.1. Lineage (NCBI taxonomy): Eukaryota > Metazoa > Chordata > Actinopteri > Cypriniformes > Nemacheilidae > Triplophysa > Triplophysa tibetana. The sequence goes on along the minus strand of CM017897.1, from coordinate 10,516,197 downwards.
AGCTAGGGGACCCGAGGTGTATGTAGATAGAAATAACTCATTCTAAGGTTATAAAAACATAACGCTTCATTTTTTAAGGTCTTAATACATCTCCGAAGACATAGTTATGTATATTATATTGCATTTCTGTCAATAGATCCTCCTAAATTTTACACACTGGACCTTTAATTTATGACACGTATAACAGTTTTGCAACAATTAGGAATTTGACGATTCATTAGATTGAAATTTAAATGTTTTGCTGGATATAAAGCAAATAACATGCTTAACATGTACAAAAAGCAACATTTCGGAATGGTATTCATTGCTAAGGCAACTCCTGTAGGCTTATTATATAACAGAACCCAGGAAAGAGTAATGTGTGACGAAAGATCAAACCAATATTTTAACACGTTTCTTCCTTAATCTCTTCTTAACGTAGAAGCACTAGTGCAAGGTTATCTTTAAAACATGCCCTAAGCCATAACACAATGTCACAAAGGCTTTATGTAGATTCTCCGAGCCACCCGAGAGCTTTGGTCTCCACGGATTGCATTTCCTGTTGGCGATTTCCCCCCTCGTAACTCAATAATCAAATCATCGGGGCCGTGCCATTTATCTCTTTAGATACACAGCTGGTGGAAACTGGCATGTGTACAGCAATTTAAAATCACAGCGCACCGTCTGAGACCTGAAAATAATGACGTCTTGGCAAACTTAAGCTTTTAATTCGCAATACACCTGTGACAATACGATGACCATGTGACTTCTTTTCCATATTTATTGCGTGCACTCTATTTGACATGATCCATTATAGGAAGTTATAATTAGATGTTTGTTGTTTTAGCTAAAGCGTTTTAACACAGCAGGCTACGCTCTCCAATATTGCTAAAGCCCAGAATACCCTGAGTTTATTATCGAAAAATCTGTAATGGTCCTAGTGTGGGCTAAACTGCCTCTAATCTACAGGCTGATCCAGGAGGAGAAAGAGTCGACGGAACTGAGGGCAGAGGAAATCGAGAACCGAGTGGCCAGCGTCAGCCTGGAGGGGCTGAATTTGGCGCGGATGCACCATCCTGGAGCCTCCATCACTGCCTCAGCCACCGCCTCATCTCTCGCCTCCTCCTCCCCTCCCAGCGGACACTCCTCCCCTAAACTCACGCCCCGAAGCCCCGCCCGCGACATGGAGCGAATGGGCGTCATGACACTGGTACACATATTTGTACAATGTTTGTTTTTATACCCCCTTGGGTTCGATTAAACCATACATAATTCAATACTGTAATAACCAAATATGAGGTGGGTGGTACAAATAGACAACACACTAAACTTTGAATATATTTGTTTGGCAAAATCTGAACTACAGCCTGCAGTTCAATTTGAATATAAAACAAAAAATCAAAGGAAATACAGTGTACGTTGACTATAGTTTTATTTTTTATTAATATTTATAGATCCTTTCTTGTGGTAAAATTGCGTAGATATTGTTTTGTGTAATTTTTTGGTAATGCTTCCTCAAATTCTTAAACTCCAAACACATCAATGCAACGTGTATACAAATGTTTTTACGCATCCTTTACTGTATAAAATATTTGAATAAAGAGTAAAGATGTCATTTATCCAAAGTTGGATTACTTTTCACACTACAGTATATATACAACCCGTACTGCCTCTTGTGAAGCCTCAAAGCCAGTTAACCTATCAAAACTATCATGGGACGCTTTTCTATTTGTTATTTTATTTATAGTTGATCCCATCACCAACAATTCCTTTAACAGGCGCCAAAATGCTAACGTTTATCATTTTCCATTCCACAGCCCAGCGACCTAAGGAAACACAGGAGGAAGGTACTTAACATCTGCTATTTGTTTTTTCTGTGATTGTTTCTATGGGCGGCATCAGCGTCTTAGAACTTGGTCTGTTTTGTTATTTTCACACTCCAATAAGTAAATCAGTCGAATTTACTGAATGCCAATTCAAAGGAATTAAAATGGCATTAAAATATAAATATTTAGATTGAAATATCAATATCTCTGACATCATTATTTTTGACTTTTTTTAAAATAAGGCAATTGTGGAGCGTAAACGTGAAAGTGCCTCGATTTAAAAATAAATAAATAATAAAATTCCATTCATTTGACCACCTCGCATCCAAATGCAAAGCCCCAGGTCTGCATTTCAATTGCTTCTTAAATCCAACCTCAGTTCTGATAAAAGAAATAACAATTGAATCGTATCCTGGTTGAATTCCGAATGTCGCTCGTCCCTAAAGGACAGTGGTGTTTTCTGTCCCCTCGCAGATCGCAGCAGTGGACGATGACGGTCGCGAGGACAAGGCCACTATCAAATGCGAGACCTCTCCACCCTCCACGCCTCGCCATGTCCGCATGACACACACGCTACCTGCTTCCTCTCACAACGACGCACGGTAAGAGCCAAACGCCTTTCCAAAGCAGGAAACTGACACGTGCCGTTACAACCCAGCTGCTTTCTGCTGGCACTTATGCTCACGTTTATTTATTTTTCACGTCCCCAGCCTGACAGCTGCATTAGAGTCAGAGGCTCTGAGCAGTGTAGCCAGCAGTCAAGACTCCCTTCACAAGCAGCCAAAGAAGAAAGGAATCAAGTCCTCCATCGGTCGACTGTTCGGCAAGAAAGAGAAAGCCAGACTGGGACAGCTGGGAAAAGAATTTATGGGGCCAGGACAAGGTATTATACGCTTATCTCCAGAGAAACACAAGTTATTTCAAAGAAAATTTGACATGACGAGGAATATGAGAAAAGAGCGTAAGTTAACAAAAAAAATAACAACCCCCCCCAAAAACACTTTGTCATTCCACTCGCAGCATAATGTATATAGAACTAAATTAAGAACTACACATTTAAAACCCGTTTCTAAAAACCAAACCATATACCATAGACTTATAGTAAGTCCACTGGCGAATATACAATGTTTGTTTTTACAAAGGAAAGGACAAGCTCAAATAAAGTTAATAATAAACTTAAATAATACCATGAAACCATGACACTGAATAGAAATTACAATGAACAAAAAAATTTCTTTCCATGATTAGGGAACATGTCCGATCCTGAGCTTATGGGCCAGGATATCGCTGTGGGAAAGCTAGGAACACAGGCGGAGAAAGACCGCCGCCTTAAAAAGAAGTGAGTTCTTTTTCTGTTTAAAACAACCCGTTTGCAAATTTTAGTTCTGCACAACGGACACGACTGTTTAGACACAACACCCTTCTTCAGCTAACAACAACAACAACAACACATGTAAACATGTTTTGATGCTGTTATGTCTCACATATGTCTTTCATAAACCGATAATATTGAACAAATTTGTCTGCACTGTACTGCCTGAGGCCAGAAACACACTCTATGCAAGCACAAAGGCGCAGATGCGAATGCTGCACCTCGCATTATAAACCTCATCACTCACTAGAGCTACCTTCAAACACCTATGCCATTAAAACAGAAATGTTAATATTCATATAGATATTAATGACCTGTATCGATGTTTATAACCTACTGAGTGAGTCTTTTTTAAATAGGTGTGCTGCCAGGACAGTAATGCCGTAAATTTTTATATCGCAGTGTATTACTGTACTTGTTTAGAGTGTGTTTTGGGCCTTAAGATCAGAATAAGTTTACCTCCTCCTGGTGCCATAAATCTTTTAAAAGTGAAGAGTGTATTTTTTTCATTATTGAAACGTGAAATAGTAGCTTTATATGCCGAAATAGCTGGAAATATGCCTTAGGACAGTTTCTTAAAACATTAAAACTGTGGCTTTGTGTGTTTGAGCATCCCAACCAGCCAAAAGTAACGAATATGTGAACGTCAGATTGAAATCAATGTTGAGGAAGACAACTTATTTCTTTTTTTTTTTATTGCAAAATAGAATCATTTATTTCACACTTTCCAAAAAAAGGACAAAAGCTGTCAATGGGATGCTTCTCTTTTTTCAAACCTGTGCTTTTTAGCACCGCAAAGGTACATATTAGGACCTTTCTAAAGTGTACCGTCCCAATCACAGCTTTCATACTTTTCTGACAGTTAATCAAAATTTTAGGACTCCCTCTAAAAATCTATTGTATAATCTAAAGACACGTTTCCTATTTACAGAATTTTTATGGCCCGGATTTTACACACAGGGTCACCGATGGCATGAGTTTGGGACGGGACTGTTAATTTTGTCCGATCGATGGTAGACTGGAAATGTTTGGGAAACCTCTTTGTTAACAATAATTATTTTGTTATCGCAATTCATAAGAAACTACACTCTTCACCTAGATACACTATTATCAATATATATTTACGTATATTTTCGAAGTAGTAAACAACCTATTTTCCGTACCACGTAGTGTGTTGTTGAAGCAGTGCATTTTTTTCTAAACTTGCGTGATTGTCGTTTGTTTACTGTGTATTAACATAAGAACGTGCTGTGCCTTTTGTAACAGGATTGGGAGTTTGTTGCATACTTGGATGTGTCCATGCGTTTGAAGCATGTCGCTAAAGTGCTTGCTGAAATCCCATTTTTTTGCCTCGGTGCTAATGGTTGAATGTGACCGCTTCATGTAATTTGACTCGTGTCGGTTTCATCCATCGTGGCGTCACGCGAGGCAACAGCTCCCCGCCGCTTCCATCGCATAGTCACTCTTTCTGCATGCTGTATGATAAAAACTTTCAAAAACAAGATCTGTTCAATTGTAACCAATAAGGGTACATCCCAAAAATACGAGAACAATTCCTCGATAGCAGTGCACGTAACTGAGCCGAGATGTTTTCTAAAGTCTACATACAGTATGCTCAATAACAGACATTTAATTTTGTCTTCCATCGCTTTCTCTTTTCTTTTGTCTTTCTCTCGTTCTCCTCATCTGACTGTATCAGCGGGTAAGTTTGGTTTTTGTTGCCGAGACTTGCTGCATTTTCACTGTCAACGCTCTGTCCATGTCTGTCGTCATGTTCCTCAAGTGTCTGTGTATATCTTCAGGGGGTTAGGACATATTTCTTTTTTGTACATCTACAGACCCCCAAGTCTGCTTTCTTTTTTTTTCATTTCAGTGTAAGTGTACTTCTCCCCCTCTGCAGTTCTATATAGGATGCATCTCTGCCTGGAGAGAGAAAGTGTGCCTTTCTAACAACCTGTTCTCGATCTGCCATACCGAGGCCTTTCTCCTGTGTATACGTGTGTGCGTGTGTGTGTGCGCGTTTGTGCGTGCGTGCATCGTGTGGCGTTTTCAATAACCAGGTCTCGTCTCTGGTTATGGACTGTCAGCTCATTGGTTACTCCCCGCTCTTTATCTCTTTCTTTTCATTTTCTATCATAACTGTTTCTCTCCCGCGTCAGCTAAGGTATGTTCAGAGGATGTCCCTCATATTCATTACAGTCAACCTGAACATATCTAACGGGACATGTAAACATAAGGAGAGATACAACAACAACAACATCACCACCACCACCACCACCACCATGTAGGCCTTGCTGTCATTCTAGCTGACACAAATGAACCTTCACTGGAGGTTTTTGCACCGATGTGGTGCCGACGCTGGTGTTGCAAGCCTAGTCCGACCCCCTTCCACTACTTTTGTGTTTTACTTAAAATGACGGCCATCCAAATGAGTAAATTTCATAACGAATGATTGGTATGTATATTAACGTGGATAGACTGTATAGGAAACATGAATGGAGTTAGCAGATAACTACAATCACATCCATTTCAATATGAGAAATATGAATATTAATTAATATACAATTTGGAAAACAACACCGTCGCAAATTAAGATTTTCACTCGTTGATTTTCGTGCTAAAAAAAATCTATTATAATATCTATTGACATTACATTATTTATTTTTTTTAAATTATAAGGATGTCAATTAAATGTTCAAAATAAAATAAATAAATAGCTATCGTTCAAATTATTTGACATTTTTTATTTTGTGTTCTGTTTTTTGGTCGATGGTTAATGTTTAATAGACTTTAGAAAGCCAAAGAGAGTTTGTGAATATTGTGGCACCGAATATCTGCCGAATTCCGACCTGGACTAGTCTACGATTGTTAATAAATCGTATGAACGGTATTAATACATTTTCGGTGATCAAGTTTACTAATATACCAGGATATTCTGACATCTTTACTTGCTACTAAGCGCGCATCTAAAAAACGTTTATTATTTAATCCGTCTCCTTGCAATTATACGTTTTGACATTTATTTTCACATATTTTTATTCTGTGATAAATTATTCATAATTTACTAATTGCCTAAAATACGTCTGAACACTAAAAGCAAGATTACAAGCGCACTGCACTAGGATTGATTGTGGGCAGGTTAAGTAGAAACGTATGTTCATGTTGTTTTGAAATTGATCTCCTGACTTAAGACTGGCTCCAGCACCGGTACCGGCACCATTTGGTGGATTATAGATTTGACTGGTCAACAATTTTGTGAGTCAGAACTACATAATCACTCGCTACAGCATCTGTTAAATGTCTTCAAAACCCTACACGTCATTCGAGCGTCCTTACTGTACCCCTAAAACATGCTGTTGGATTGTGAGCCTGCTCACTAGGGGAGGAACATCCAACCGCTACTGCAGTATCCATCTATCATACAATACTCACCGTTACTTGTCCTGTAGAGCTGCCCTTTAAAGACAGTTTCACCAAATAAATAGTAGTATGGAGTTATACCCATTTTATGACTCTAAATGTCAGGGTTGGTTAATGATCCTCGGAGACGGGTGACTTTGTTATTACGTTATTAGGAAATAGGACTGGCTAAGTTACGAAATGAAAAGAGGCGACCTTGGGAGAAGGTAGACACATTTCCCAATGAAGCAGGGTTGCCAGATCTGAGGTACAAATCCATCAAAATGTCATAGCTATTATTACTAGCTCAACATTTTGTGTTAATAATATTATTGTGTTAATAATATCTATTGAAAGTTAATTAAATTAAAATAATTCATTGAAAATAATGAAAGGATGCAGCAATATCGTTCAACTTAAACTTTTGTTGCTCTTATGGCAACAGTTAAACCAGTACCAATTTTTTTACAATATTACGATAAATATACAATTAACACGGTATCAGTAATTGTGGATTTCCATAGCATCTTGTCGACAATAATGATAGTTTGTGACACCTGTAAACAAAGCTCAAAATGCGTCTCTCCTATACCTAAAGTGCATACTGCACAATTTATCGAGTCACAATATAGTAATAATAATAAAGTCACCCTCTCGTAAACAACATCTATCCACATTTCACCCACGTTATAAAAAACAGCTGTTTTATAAAGTTTACAAAATAACCCACTTCTGCAGGAAAACCTCGGACCTGGCAACCCTGGTCTCAAAATTGTTTACGATAACAGCCTCGTCTATCACGAAAAACAAGAACTCAATAGAAAACGTGTTTCTGCTCTCTCTCGATAAGTCGCAGCATTCGAGTTTCCCGAAGTTATGAACACAATCTCGATTTAAAAAGCGAGGAGCAGGTCACAGCAAGAAAATGTCTCCGTGCTTTTATCTGAGACCCAGGAAGTTTCAGTTAGCTTACGTCCCAGCAGGATTTCATTCACCCATAGTTTTATCCCACCACAACCGCGTCTTTGATTCTTAACCAGAAACACAGACTCGGTTTTGAGAGATACCATGAATTAAATTTCAGAGGGACACGAATGCGGAGCAGTTTATTGCTTTTGCTTATTTACAGAAAGGACATGAAAAGAAACGTAGCGTTGCGTTTAGCAAGCACAGAGTGTGAAATAAGAAACTTTGCATAGTTTTGAATAAGATGTTGATCCGATCACAAATAGATAGTGACCAATAAAGGGCAGGAAACCTGGCAGAGACAGATAACACATCTATCTTTCTATCCGTGTATGTTTTTTCTCTCTCTCTATTTCTGTTAAGTTGATGATTATCTCTCAGGTGGGCTGATTCTGTTTTTCTACTCATCTTTCTCCGTCTCGCCCTTTCTCTTTCTTTCTTTCTCTCTCCCTCTCTCTCTAGGCACGAGTTGTTGGAAGAAGCCAGGAGGAAAGGATTACCCTTTGCTCAGTGGGACGGCCCTACGGTTGTCTCGTGGTTGGAGGTGGGCGGCACTGGCTGGCAGCAAAACAAATTTCACAGTCATAAACTCACAAAGTTATAAAGTTTACATATAAGATAAATGTTATTTGTGCCCAGCAGTCCTGTCTGGTTCTATGAAAAATAGATTTTGGTAAACAGGTGCTAGCTTATAGTAGGATAGCCGCTGACTACTTAGCATTCGGTAACAACCGATACCGGTTGGTTTTAAGTCGTTGTTATATTTGGTTGTCTACAATTTTGGCAGACCGGTATATAAGATAAATTGTGCTTTCCGTGGGTCCCGCCCACATATCTTTGCTACCCCGATAGCACACATACGTCTGTCTGGGAGATGTCTTCTTGATGTATGCATTACATCTGCTAGATGTTTTTCTTTGATTGTTTCCTCATTTGCAATATGTGTCTGAGACGTCTGCAGTCAGATGTAATATAGACATATAGAAGATGTCTGTAAGATGCTTTTGATTTAGAAGATATGTAAAACAGCCCTTTCTCAGATGTTTAGCAGATGTTTTCACGCAGCAGATATAGGCTAATATGAAAATATCCAGATCTTTAGGAGACATCTTACAGACATACTTGTGCTATCTGTGTATATTGTGGTGGTGAGGTATAGCTGGTCTAAGATATCCCAATATATATTGATATATATATCCTTCCGAACCCTGAATATACAAATTTTCCGTTTTATAGGAAATAAAAAAAACTACATTTTAAACTATTAAATACTCTGTTGGCAAAGTTGACGAGCACTTTTTAATACTTTTTATCGGTTATTGGTATGGTTTGTGATATTTGTAAAACCTAATGACAAACCTAAACGACGACTTATAATAATGATTTATATCAAATCTAGACATACGAGGTTTCGGAAAGACAGCAGGGATATAAAAGATAGGTTTAGGATACGTTGCTATACGGTTGTTAGGGTGAAAATGCTGGTAAAAATGTGGGATAATACCCTGACCCGGACGATGAGGTGACACAAAAGACGGTGATTCTCTTTCTCGAGGATTATTGCACATTAAGACAATGAAACAGAAAACGTGCGATTCAGCACATTTCCCCGAGTTGGGTTCTGGGAATTATTTCCGTCTTCTTTGCCTGCGTAATGGCAGTTTGACTGTATTGTGAGGTTAAACTAACTCCAGGCCTCTTTAATGACAACACAGGTTAAATGCCGTATTGACTCGGAACATCAGTTTTGCTGTAGTTCAGCTGTAGTTGAATGGCTTCGATATTAATTGTCACGAAACCTCCCCTTTAAGTTACATTCTCCCTCACTGTGGTTTTTGAAAAGTGCAATTAAAATTGTCTTGAACGCTGTGAGAAGAAGAGCCATTAAAAACCGGCGAGGGTTCCGGCACGGGCGCTCCAATCACAAGAATCATGAATAATTGGGAGAAATTTCTTCTCTTTGGTCAAGAAAACACAGTCTCATGAATAATAATGAGACACCGATGCGGTGTACTTAAGTACATCTCCCCATCACATCCTTTGACGTTGGCCAGATGAGGATTGGCCAAAAAAGCTTGAATTAACTAGTGTTCTCTACAGTGATAACTTACAGTTGCTAACATTGTTTTCTATGATGTGCAACACAACAAACTTCGTTTAGTGTTTTATGGCTTTTTAAGAACATTTCTATCGAAAAGTACTTTTAACCTATAGAGTCAGTTCATGGGTGATTTAAATGTGATGTTCGTTTATGCTGTGACTGTACAGTAAAAACATATTTCATAGGTTGGTTCTCTAGACAGTGATAACACTGTGTCACTTTCATGACATCGCTCTCTATGTTAGTGTTTAAGGTAACCCGACACACCATAACCAATGGCATACGTTTAAAGCCGAGCTTTCTGTTTCTCTGTCCTTTAAACCTGTTTAAAAAGTGTCCATATTTTTCACACAATTTACTGTTATAAAGCGAATGCATCTTTTGACCTATTATGCAATGGCACCACCTACTGGTACAGTTTGGAATTGATTGCACTTCAGTAGACTTTTATGTTGTTTTATTTATTATATTAGAAAGTTTTCATGTTTACGGTATGTGTTATACATAATATGCGTTTGCTTTCTTAGCTGTGGCTGGGAATGCCAGCGTGGTACGTGGCAGCATGTCGTGCCAATGTCAAAAGCGGTGCTATTATGTCGGCCCTTTCGGATACCGAGATCCAGAGAGAGATCGGCATCAGTAACCCGCTGCACCGTCTCAAACTACGCCTGGCCATTCAGGAGATGGTCTCGCTCACCAGCCCCTCCGCTCCCCCTACGTCTAGAACCGTGAGTACATGCCCGCGCACACGCCGCATTTTTCAATAACATGCATTTTCTATAGTATGTGTATTGGAAATGTACACGAGAAACCACAATATATATTTCAAACTGAATAAAAAATAGGAAGGGTGGGATCTGTTTTACACACAATGGAAGACGGTGAGCATTCAAAACCTCAACAATTACATTCCTAGAAATGACATACTTTCGAATGAAGTTTTTTATGACACGTTATTTGTATATCCTCTGCTTTCTGTATTGCACTAACTACATGAAGCATCAGCTCATTGCATGCTGCAGTGCCCCCCCCCCATGAGTTTGTCTTCAGTTTGCTTGTGCCGTCTCAGGCCTTTGATTCAGCGAGCGGGTCTTGCTAATAATCTGACTGTGATGCTGTAACACTATTGGCTTACAGTGCTGCCGCTCTTCTTCTTTAACACTGCTTGCCCTTCCTGTTGGATTTGCTGTCATCTCTGGGGGCGCCCACGTAGGCGTCGGGTAACGTGTGGTTAACCCACGAGGAAATGCAGACCCTTGCCGCCCCCTCGAAAACGGTCAGTCACATCATCCTTTCCCGTATCTGATTTACGCATCCTCTTTTATTCTTTGCTCTTCTTTACTCACTTTAACTCTTGTAGCATTTAAGTGACAGTTCACCCAAAAATAAAAATTCTGTCATCGATTACTCTTGTCGGTTACAACCCGGATGACTTTCTTTCTTCCCAGACCACAAAAGAAGATATTTTGAAGAAGTTTGAGGGTCGGTCACCAACTTTCTTCAAAATATCATCTTTTGTGATCTGCGGAAGAAATGAAGTCATACGGGTTTGAAATGACGAGGACGTGTAAGTCATTTGATTTTGAAGGTGAACCGTCACTTTAAATTCAACACGAGATTGACTGTACTATATGCATTGCCGGTCTCACTGTGCATGATGTGTACATTTGTGTTAAGTCGTTCATCATAATGTACAACTTTTATTTTTGGCCGACATCGTATACACCAGCTATTTGTTAACGCTGACCAAAAGCCTAATAGCCATTTAGTAAATGTTTAAGGGAACTGTTGTGATAATATTAATAATACAATACTAAGGCAAACTGCAAATTTTGTCATCATTTACTTACCATCATACCGTCCCAGATGTTTAACTTTCTTTCTTTAGCAAAACACAAATTGTAAATAAAGTCGTCAACGTCACTTTATGTGCCGTACATATAAAAAATACACTTGATATACATGGAATACACGTCATATACACACAATGTCAACGCATGATGTGACGCATATTTCTTTAAAAAAACTAAAGAGAGTCATTTGAATAGATATATTATATTCGACTATTTGCTTCTTTGAACCGGGAAGAGAATAATAGCGTAAGGACGCCGCGCCTCTACATTCAGCTCATAGATCTTGCTGTTGCTTTCAGATCTAATGATCTTCAGATGGATGTAATAGGCATGAAAGAAGCCCCGATTTCCACTATACTGTAACAGCTTTGACACGACCGCAGCTGAATAACGTTCTCGTGTCCAAATCAGTCAAAGGAGAAAAGCCTATCGAGGCTCATTTTGATGTCAAAGCTGTATCGCAATCGTGGCTTGATCTCTCTCTGTTCACCTCTTACCTCTCATCAGCATAACAATCCCTCATAACTAGGCCCAGACAGGATCCGCTGACTTATTTCACATTTCTTTACTAAATTTGAGAGGAAGCAAAGCGGGGGACGTGACTGTCAGGCCGATTATGAATGTAATTTGATTGCGACGACCGATTGTGCCCTGCAGGACAGTCTGGGTTCGGTCTGTGTTAACAGCGGACTGATAAAGTTTTGTGTATAGTGTGAAGAGTATCGTCTTAGCATTTTAGAACCAGTCATTGCCGGTCATCCTCACTAAAATGTTTTAGTCCGAGCCGATAACTAACAGCGACCAAAGTTTGATTCCCAGCTCGAGGTCCTTTGCTGATCCCATTTCCCTCTGTCCGCCCTACACTTTCCTGTTCAATAAAGACATAAGAAGCCAAAAAGCAACATTTAAATTTTTTTGACCGACAGCGGCAATTGTTAACGTGTTGCGATGTGTACCCTGATAGCACACGTACATCTGTTTTCATCTGCAAGACATCTGGCAGATGCTGTTTCCTCATCTGCCCTTCTTCTCTAAGACGTCTGCTGTCAGATAGGCCTCTTGAAGATGTCTGTAAAATGTGTATGATATAGAATGGATCTACAACAGCACTTTCTATGATGCTTAGCAGATGTTTTTACACAGAAGATGTTTTTTTCCAGATCTCCAGATCTTTAGCTGATACCTTACAGATGTACCTGTGCTAAATGGGTAGTGAACCGACTCAGTCGTGAAGTTTTTGTGGATTACAGATCGGATCTGCTGTTAATATTTTTCGGAACCTGTGTGAAATGTAGCATGTGTCTAATATTAATAGTTCATATTATAAATGTAATGCTATTGTATGTAGGGGCTGTATCCACCAAGACCCATTTACGCGGCTGAAAACGCCCGCAAGTTGTGCAGTTTTCAACTCTGGGTGCTCAGTCGAACCCCGGCGCTGATCGTGGGAAAAACGCATAGCACCAACGCTGAGCATGAAAAAAATCGGCCGCTGCTTGCGTTTTAAAATGCGGCGTTTCCATTGGAAACAACACGCCGTATGCCCTCGGTGGACACAGGCCCATAGAGTGTATATAGGACAGGTGCTGAATATGCATGCATTTATCGTGCGTTAGCGTGCTAAATTGATTTGGCAGTGTGTGTGCGCGCGGATACGTGCATGTCTGTTGCATTGCATTATTTTGTGCACGTTACAGAAACGTTAAACAAAATGAGTACAGAAGCATGTTTAAATGGAAAGTTTTGTGGAATTGGCACAAATGAAACCGTGTTTTTGCGTACGTGCATTTGTAGTTTGAATGTGTATGTAGTTAAAGAATTTGCATTACTAATTTTGAGGAAATGTCTTTCTTCGCCCTTCAGAAGTCCGAGTTGGAAGAGGGAAGCTGGTCACAGGTGAGAGTCTGACAGATCATCGAGAATAGAGATTGTGATACGTTGAGGTTTTTCTTTGAGTGATTTAGTTAGTTTAGAACGACTCCAGTTTAAATTCTGTGTCTTTAGACACTCGCGTACGGTGACATGAACCACGAGTGGATCGGAAACGAGTGGCTGCCCAGTCTAGGTCTACCTCAGTACCGCAGCTACTTCATGGAGTGTTTGGTGGACGCACGCATGCTGGACCACCTCACCAAGAAAGACCTCAGAGTGCATTTAAAAATGGTGGACAGCTTTCACAGGTACCCGAGCTGGAGCCCTGATCTAAATCCCTTTCGTTTTATCACCGCTTTTAAGATAGTTTGAGTATCATGCTGGTTTCTAGCTTGCCGAGGACGTTATGAAACTTTGTTTACATTGAGAGGAAATTACATTTAGAGCAAAACAGTCGACTGGTCTATTTTAACATCGATAGACATAATTTTAAGTAGGATATGCGCGTGTTACTAGATTTGTGTCGTAATGTTGTATTATTGGTTTAAAAACTATTTATTATATGCTTTATTACCTGCAACAGAACCAGTCTCCAGTACGGCATCATGTGTTTGAAGAAGCTCAACTATGACAGAAAAGAGCTGGAGAGACGCAGAGAGACTAGCCAGCATGAAATAAGAGGTAACTTTATATTGTCTTAACGTTTTTTTCCGATCGCAAGCAAAACAAGGCGGGAAAAAAAAGATTGATGGTTAAACTTGTCTCTCCGTTATTTTGACCTTTGACTGCGATACCAAGCTCAACCGCTAGATGTCGATGTACCGTACTCTTTCTTTAAATGCGTCAAAACTACAGGACCCATTCAACAAATTGTTTATTTAATAAAATGAACACGCAACAAAATACAACAAATCGTTTATTTAATACAGCTATTATACTGTCAAATAATAAGACGCATATATGTCATAATCCTGCCCATCTCGTCTGGAGCTTTGTGTTTTTTTGGTCTGGGTCGTGACAGTACCATGTCTTGTGTCTTTGTCGCGTTCTGTGTGTAGACACGTGGCCTTTGTTATGACATTGCGCCACGTGTCGTCATGTTGTGTGTTTTGGCCCCGCCACTTGTTTTCTCGTAATCTTCCCATTTGTGTTTTATTCCCGTCACCTGCCATCACCTTCTACGTGTAATTATCCCCCGTTAGTGTTCCCCTATAATAAGCCCCGGTTACCTCTATTGAATCCACGTCTCGTTGTTCCCTGTATAATAATGTGTTCCTGTCTTACCTGGTCGTGTTTTTGATTATTTTGTGTTTTTTGGATTGTATCTATCATCAGGACTTTCTTGTTTTTGCCCCGTGGGTCTATTGTTTAAGTCTATGGTTTTCCTCTACGGTGTCCCTGTCTGGAAATCATGACAATATTAACATAAATTAAATAAACTATAAAACTTTTATTATTAGCTACTAGCCAAACACAAACCGGAAGTTAACTGGGGGTCAGCCCCGCGCGCGTCCGACGAAACGGTCTATATTTTGTTACTGTAGAAAGATTCAAGATAGGGAAGGAAGGAGGCGGGAACCGGCAGACATTCAAATAAAGCTTTTATAAAATAATAACAGCCGGCGACCCCTCACGGATAAAACATAAATACAAACACAAACGTGTCCGGGCCCGGTCCTCTCTCTTCGACGGTCCGGTCACTCGTTCTCTCATATGCTCCCATCTCCTCCGTGATTCGAGCCCAGTGTGCGCACAGCTGGCGCTCATTCACAATTACTCACCGGACTCGAACCACGGTCGAGTTGAAACTTAAAAAAACTCGAACCACGGTTATTGAAACTTAAAAAAGTCATATGAAGTAGAAACCTAATGTAGAATTATGGGTAAAGGTGATTCATTGCTGTAATATCACACCTAGAATATTTTTTTAAATCTATTCATTGTTGTGCACAATATGCATAAAAGGTGCCCTCGTGCATATTTGCTTACACCTTTCTCTAGACGTGCTAGCGTGGACTAACGAGCGCGTGATTCGCTGGGTTCAAAGCATCGGTCTCCGCGACTACGCCAATATCCTGTTAGAGAGCGGCGTGCACGGAGCGCTCGTTGCGCTCGATGACAACTTTGACTACAGCAGCCTGGCCCTGCTGCTGCAAATCCCCAACCAAAACACTCAGGTCGGCACGCACACGCAACATACTGCACAACACAGTTACCGTCTGTTTTTCTTAAAGGAAGCAATATCAAAGCTACTCTTTTATCCAACAGGCTAGACAGATTCTTGAAAGAGAATACAACAACCTGCTGGCACTGGGAACGGAGAGACGGTTAGATGAGGTCAAGCAACAGTTTCTTACATTTCACTTGCAATTTAAAGGGATGGCGCACCCCAAAATGAAAACTCCGTCACGAATTGCTCACTCTCTAGTTGTTCCAAATCTGTCTAAAAAAAAGTTTTCTAATGAACACAGAGAAAGATATTTGGCCGAATGCTTGCAACCAAACAGTTCTTGGCCGCCATTGACTACCGCAGTCGAAAAAATGACAACGGTAGTCAAAAGCGCCCCGGAACTGTTTGCTCGCCTACATTCTTCAAAGTATCTTCTTTTGTGTTCAACAGACCAAAAAAATATATAAATGAAAGTATTTTTCCTTCTACGGTAGTCAACGGGGGCAAGATCTGTTTGGTTATAAGCATTCTTCCAAATATCTTTCTCTGCGTTCATCAGAACAAAGACATTTATACACATTTGGAACAACTCGAAGGTGAGTAAACGATGACAGAATTATCATTTTTGGGTGAAGTATCACTTTAAGTATCACGCAGCAAAGCTAACGTGTGATACTTCTCGGTCTGAATCCTTTCCGCAGTGCGATGAAAAAGACTTCAGAGGGCCGTCGTGGAGGAGGCAGTTTCCTCCGAGGGACGTCCACGGGATCAGCATGATGCCCGGCTCAGCAGAGACACTGCCCGCTGGCTTCCGTCTCACTGCCACCTCTGCGCACTCGCGCCGACTGCCGCCAGAGGGTGAGACACGCATACTACAGACATTACACTTCACAGCATCATACTCACGCGTGCAGACAAAACGTCACCGAGGCAAAACAGGTGCGATACTATGTTTGGATTGGAATACCAGCATGCATATAGTTTTGTTATTCAAACAATGCTCATCTTCAATGCTAAAACTTTTAAACATCAGACAATCGTTACAGAACAGTTTTATGTCCTGTAGGTTTAACCGAAAAAACGAAGTGCCAGTGTAATATTAAAGAAGATTCCTATAGTTTCATTTGTGTTATTAAGCAGTTGTAATAACACACGGTGAAAGGTCACCAAAAAAAGAAAATTCTGTCATCATTTCCAACTTTCTGCAAAGTATCTTCTTTTGCGTTCTGCGGTAGATAAAAAGATATAAAGTTTCCAAGTGAGTTATCGATGACAGAATTTTCCATTTTTTGGGCGAACAATAGACGTGTAGAGAAAAAGGAAATAGCAAATATAGTAGGTAAAATGGGAATTCCCTTTACATTATTAATCCCGCACAAATAGTATTACTACAGTGACGCACCATTCCAAACGTAGCCACTTACACACACATCCTCGCACACGGGCTGACTGTATTTCTGTTGTTTTTTTATGGACTGCCGCTTGTAGTCCTCTATGAGGCGATGGACGACAGTCCCGACGACATGTATTTGGACTGGTTTCAAGGTCAGATATGTAACGGAGCCTCTTATGATGTGGCATTCCCGACTCCCTCCCTCCCCCCGTACTGTACTCGTGCCCCTTTTGCGTGGTTTCACTGTGTCCTGTCCCCTCTTCGCTGTCAGATATTCCTGTCTGTGAAGTATAACGCATACAGTTGTGTTTACGTCTGACTTTTCGTTGGCATGTGCCGGTCGGGGTATAAAATCATTCAATCTCTCTAATTGAAAAAGTGGTTTAAAAAAGGAACAGTACTAACGGAAGGCCTATTTACGGTTCATGAAGTCAAAATGTTTTCCTACCAATCGCCACCCCAGCATTTGGCATCCCAGAGTATTAAAAAGTGAAGTTCACGCTGATGTTACGTACAAGTTTAAATGTAACGCACTCGATTACGTGTCAATAAGAAGTGGATCAAGCACAGGTTAATGTGCATTGTGATTCTGCATCTTACAGGTAAGGTTTTGCCAGGTCAACCAAAAGGGACAGTTCACCCCAAAATAAACATTCCGTCGGATATTTTCTCAATCACATGGTTTCAAGCCTGCGTGACTCTCTCTCTTGAGGAATACAAAAGAAGATGTTTTGAGAAATGTCTCTGTGGTTTTGTGTCCGTATCATGGAAATCAAATGGCGTTGTTTGGTTACCAGCGTTCTCCAAAATATCTTTTGCGTTCTGCAGAAGAGAAGTCGTCACATAGGTTGGAAATGACACGAACGACCCCTTACTTTGGGCACGTTTTTGTTACCAAAGTCGCTTTTTGACTAATATTTTAAATTAACAGTTATTTTGTTTGCATTTATATGCCTGTTATATTTTTCGAGTTAAACAACTCGTACTTTTCCTGAATCTTGAAATTGTAATCCACAAGTACACACGGGTGCTTGCGTCGGTGTCCCCGCCCGATGGATCGATTTAGCGCGGCCGCCATGTTTAAATCGAAAGCGAGGCACCGGCGGGCAAGGAAGCAGGACGTGTTGACACATTACAATTGTACGTACTACCGGCCTGGAGTTATTAACACGATTTACGATTTAATGAAATATGGACAGAGGACTAATGTCAAATCACACAAGCTGACCACTTTGGCCGTACTGTTACACTTGCGGAGATTTGTATAAATAGAGGTCGGAGCCATCTCCAAACGGGTGGGTCAGCTGCACGTTGATTGGTTTATTTCAGGGGTGTCCAATGCGGGTCCAGAAGGGCCGATGTCCTGCAGAGTTTAGCTCCAACCTTGCTCAACACCTCGATCAGCTGGTTCGGGTGTCAAACTTTAAACCCAACTCACACGAACGTGTGAAAATGTCATAATATCAGCATCGTTATTAAACGTTTCATAATTGGCAGGTAACATAAACTGCAATGCTAGGAGTGACTCAGAGTTTCAGAAATGAATATACAACTATAGCCGTCATGTTTATTTTACATCAATCCAGACATTTGCGTTGCCGTGCGTTTATTTACTGACATTTTTATTATGCCATGCTGGCGATGACTTGCAGAGATGTTCCGGGTGGACTTGAAGCGCTTTGTTTATAAAAGCTTTAAGTTTTGGACAATTTGTTCAAATACATGAAATGAATAGAAAACAAAACAAATAGTGCTGTTACCAACATTTTCAAAATATCTTTCTTTTCATACAGGTTTGAAATGACAAGAGGGTGTGTAAACGATGACAGAATTTCAATTATGAATGTGGACTAGTCCTTTAACTGTAGTTCCCGCTATTCTCATTCAATGGAAATCCAGTCTGCTCGTGGCATAAGCACCTCCCACTTGCAGGTCTTGGCGTAAGCTCTACCAACTCGCAGGTGTCCTGGCTGCAGCAATATCATCTGCCTCGTTGTTTCGCCATGTGACTTTCTTTATTGGTAACATCAGCTGGACATGTTTTGTTGTGCTCTTCATTTACACGTAAATTAGGTTAATCATCGAAACAGAGCTCCTTAATCTAATAATGTAGCTCATAAAGCGTTTAGTGTATGTTTACTATAACCCCCCCAAAAAAACATAGTCAAATAGTGTGTAGCTTGATCGGCGCCACAATCAGAGACGATCTTTCCATGACTCAAACTACGCAAGTTGCGTAGGGCCCCTGCACCACCAAGGGCCCCCCTCCCCCTTGAGTACCGAATCAAAAACACTATAATGTAAACAAGACGCGGATTCAACTTTACAGGAATGATTTTGAAATGTGTTTTTTTAATACTTTATGTAATTACTGTGACATAATCGTACATTATTCAGTGCCGGTCAGGTGATGACATGCGCATAATGTGATGATGTGTCTTTACATATGGCCATGGCTTAAAAATGGAGCCGTTCGGAGCGGAAAAAACGCCAAACAACACGAAGCAAAAGAACAAGGCAGCATGTGTCGATGTACTATTTCAAAGTGTTAAGTTTTGCCAAATTATGAAACATCAGATTTACTAATTG
Source organism: Triplophysa tibetana (assembly GCA_008369825.1). Classification (NCBI taxonomy): domain Eukaryota; kingdom Metazoa; phylum Chordata; class Actinopteri; order Cypriniformes; family Nemacheilidae; genus Triplophysa; species Triplophysa tibetana. The sequence goes on along the minus strand of CM017897.1, from coordinate 10,496,677 downwards.
AGTATTTGTCTACTGGCATACAGTTGGTTTAAGTGAAGAAGTTCAGTCATGAATTTAGGGACGTATCCAAGGTAAGTTCAATACCATTTACAGTGATGAGGTCACAAAATCAACTGCAGTGTTCATGCGAGTCTCATCCATAAATGTACTGTACATTTTAAGATACGGCAGGGCAACATATTTTCAGTTGCAATTTAGTGTGGGACCGAGTATACTGGACTTTCCTTTTTCTTGTTTTCTTTTCTTTTATACTTGTTTGTAATGTCAGTTGAATGTTTTTGTCTTTCCATTTTAATTAATCAAAGTTCGTCTATTTCTTTATTATTTCTATTTCTTACAGTATGTGTATGTAATTTTAACTATTAAGACAAGGCGCCCTCACAAAGGTTTGCATAGGGCCCTCAGAGGTCTAGGATCGGCACCGGTCACGATACAATGTTAACTTTAAGTGACATGCAACATTTTTAGTTAAGCAGCCTGTGGGGTTAGACATCCCTCTCTCCTTTGTGCATTTCGTCAATTGAAAAGATCAAAAATAGTGAAGGTAACTCCAGGATTGTATTCCAAGGTGTTATTTACCCGAACATCTGGACTGATGATTGATGTATAGACAGACAGACAGACAGACATATAGAACCGAGTCACTGTTTATACAGTTATTATAGTGTTATTACAGTTACTTGTTACTAATAAACAGGATAGTCCAAAGGCCGCTAGAACGTTTCTTACTCTAAGTAAAATAGTTTGTTCAAAGCTCGCAGTCCCAGCTGTAATAACGTTTAATAATGAAAGCGAGTGGCTTGTACTACAAACCTGGAGTTACAAAAGCGATTTATGATCTCAGATGTTGATCTAAGTTGATGTAAGGGTTGTTGAATCCCACAGGCTGGTTCACTAAGAAATATTGAAGTTGAGGTTATATTTTGAGTAAGGCTTTATATATGAAGTGGACAGGTGTAGAATGTTATTATTCAAGTGTTTAGCTCCTGGAACTATCCCTGTCTGTGTTCCCGGGAACATTGTTCAGTGACAGCAGGCTGATTTGTGATGAGGAATCGGGAGATCTCAAGTCGGCAATGACGTGGAAGCAGCGAGAGGTGCGGGTGGCAAAGGGGCAGGAAACTGGCCTCTGATGGTAAAGTCAGTGAAGGGGCGGAGGACTGAGAAGTGTTGTTGTTTTTCAGGTGGATGTCTGTATGACAGGTGTATTGATTTTGTGCTAGGCCCTGCTGGAGTTACACCAACGGGTGACAAGGTGTGATAAGGAAGTGTCCAACATAAATCGATGGAGAAGTCAGCCTGCCTGTGTCCTAGAGGGCTACACGGCAACGTAAAGTGCAATATTTAGGAATTAGCGCTTCATGCTGAAATGTTCCTAGGCAGTGCAATATTAATGTTAGGGCTTTTAAATGATACACTGAGATTGTCAGCTTGAAATGAGTTGATCTGTAGCACGCGAAGGGCTTGTTTGATGTAGTTGGAAATGTGCTGTCTTTGTAAACGTAACGGTAATAGTAGTCTAGGTTAACAAGGTCTGGTTATTATGTGATGTGCTCTCATAGTGCTGCAAACAGTGCAGTCAGGCCATAAAACAAACAGGCAAGGAAAGCGTTTCAATTTGATTCATTCATGTTTATTTGTGTAGTAACGACACTGTCTTCACAGTGACCTTTTAATGATCCAATGGGTCATTGCCCATCGGCGCCATCTATGTCAGTGGAGAGAAGCTGTGGATTTGGATGCGAGAGCCTAGGTTGATTGCCAGTAGTGTCGTGTCAATTAGGGGTCAGTGGGTGGATGTCACGGCTGTGACGCCTTGATTGTTTTCTGCAGTGTTCCTTGCACTCCACCTGGACTGGGTACTGTGGGATCAATCAGCCGGATTGAGCACACTGGTGCATAGACATGGCCGTGTCTTGTAAAGTGTCGTGGAATGTTTCTTAGCAAACAACACTTTTTGGTGTTAGTCCTTTGAAGAGTGATCAGGAATAATGATGAAGTCACCCTAGAAGCGTCAGGTTCCTGCAGGGCCCGAAGGAGTGTGCCGCCCGGCCGCCGTGTCCGCTCGGTGGAGTCGCGCAGGTAGAGTCGCAGGTCTTTACTCTCGCATGTCTTCACGCGAGCAGGGCTTCACGCCACAACAGCACGCTCAACTGCCGCTTCAGCACTGGGCCCTGCTCTTATGCTGCCTCCTCGGCTGGTTCCTCGTGATTGCGTCACACCTGCGGCCGCTTGCTCCCTTGACGGCTCGTTACTCCAGGGTGCTGACTCCGCCTACACGCAGCTTCAACGACAGACCAAAGCGTTAATAAAGTTCTATGCTTGACAATCAACCCTCCTTCTTTTTCGCTTTCCCACATGTGCTACACAACTATGTATGCATGTACATCCTTGTAGTATTTACGGAACCGGAAACCACTGTTACAATACATCCGTGGCTTTCTTACTCATAATTACCCTACTTCTAGTGGTGTGTTTAAGTATTTTCATGCAACTTCACATACACCAAGTTGCTTATCGCTGCATGGCAGTATTACATTCAAGGATGCACTAAAAGCACAAGGAACACTTTTCCTTTCCCTGAAAAAAAATTCACTTTTCTAATTCCTATTGTTACATGACACATTGCATCATTTACACTACATGGCTTATCGCTAAAGGACATTATCTTATTACAATTACATTTAGCAGACGCTCTTATCCAAAGCAACTTACAAGTTGTGTAAACGATAACAACAACACTTGGGTCAAACATTACTACTACAACAACAACAACAAAAAGCATTACAGCAATAAAAACGTGTCTCACAATGCCTACTACAGAGTACAGAGCCAAGTTTAGTTTAGCTAAGCTTAAATAAGCAAAACATACAAATTAGAAAGGACCAGTCAGGTGCAGACGGAACAGATGTGTTTTCAGCCAATTCTTAGACATGGCCTCAGAATCTGCTGATCTTGTAGCAGCGGGGACATTATTCCACACATGTGGAATTTGTACCTTTTTGGGATGCTACCACAAGACGTCGTTCGTTTTCAGAGCGTAAGGATCTTGCTGGTACATAAGTTTGCATAAGTCAATGAAGACAAGGGGCTGCCAAACCAGCGGGGGTCTTGTAGGCCAGGAGCAGTGTCTTAAATTTGATGCCTACGTGAGCTCTCTTCGGTTCATTGAAGACCACTCTTGCTGCTGCATTCAGGATCATCTGTAGAGGCTTGGTCTTGCAAGCAGGAAGTCCGGCTAGTAGCGCATTGCAATAGTCCAGTCTGGACAGAACTATTACAATTCACGTGCCCTCAAAGTTTTCCGTTAAAATCTGAAATTGTCACAATCCGTCTTAAATGAAATCACTTCTATTTGCACGTACAGACACACTGACAGACAGAATATCGTTTTGATAAACAATTTGGGCACTAGCATTAAAACTTTACCTTTGTAATATGCCAACATCCTGTTTGGACCGAGACGTTTCTGTGAGAAAATTCTGTCATCGTTTGCTCACCCTCGTGTCATTTCATACATGTGTGAATTACTTTGTTCTGCTGGACACAGAGAAATAGAATTGGATCAATGTTAGCATTTTTCAATTCGGCGACATCGTTGACTGCCGACATTGGAAAAACGAAATACTAGTCAAAGGTTTGGGTTCCCTAATTCTTCAAAATATCTCACTTTATTTATGTTCAACGGAACAAACAATTATACTAGATTTTTTTCCTCCTGTGGAAGTGGATGATGTCACGCAACTGAAAATTGCCATCATTCATACAAACGTCTTTGTTTAACCAAACATAGAAATGTATATAGGTTTGAAACGACGTGAGGGTGAGTCAATCGGGAAAGATTTTTCCTTTTTCACTGAACTATCCCTTCAACTCTATCTTCTTATCCAAATTCACAAGACCGCAACTACTAACGTGGTTTCCGAATGCTTTTGTTTCCTTGTAGTCGGCCCGTCGGCGGTACAGCGTCTGGACAGTTCCACTGTGAGGACCTACTCGTGTTGAGAGGAGATAAACACATGAGCTGTGAGTCTTCAATTCTCAAACATTCTCAAACGCGGAAACGCCCTTAAAGGAGTAGTTCGCCAAAAAATGACAATTCCCATCTTTTTCTCACCCCGGCATTCAATCCCGTGCGATTTTCTTTCTTACGCAAAACACTAAGGAAATTTGGAAAAATGTTAGTAACCGAACGACATCATTTACTTTATGGATACAAAACCGATGCGAGTCGAGGGGTACCGCATCTTTTGCGTTCTGAGGAACAAATTACAGGAGTACGTAATGACACATGTGTATATTTTGGCCGGACTGTTCCTTCAGAGCAAAAAGACTAGCGAGGAATACCAACCCTTTAACCCCCTTAAGAGGTCATCGCAATTGCTAACGCGAAAACTAACTACTGTCCAGAACACCGCTGTCGTGACAGTTTAGCTAAACTAGCTTTTAAAACTTCCGTAAACCTTTTACCGGTATTACCAAAGCAGCGACTGCACCCCACCCGATTCCCGTGTAATGCCTATCCGTTCTCGCAAGTTACTTTTACACCTTTTGTGTTTCAGATCAATTTCGAAGAACTACCTTCAAGTCGCCGGAAGAGTCGCTGGGCCTGCACGAAGAATTCCGATGAGTCACACTGCCAAGAGAACAAAACAAGCCCCGGAGGACGGGGCGAGGAGGGGGGAACGGCGTGCCAGCCCCCCGCCCCCTCCTCTGCACTTAACGAGCCAAGGCCACGACCAGGGCGCCCCCCGCAGGTGCTACGCGCGCTCTCTCTCCCGCCCTTTCTACTTTTTACACCGCGCCAAGCTCCTCCGGCTTACGTACTGTGTATTTCTTCTACAGGGGGGTGTGTAGGTACAGCTGTAAATTACTATAAATAAAGCCGTTTTATACATATATATAAAAATAATATATATATACGTCTGTACAAAAAAATCTAGAAAAAGACGAGAACATATTCAAAGTTGTGAAGATTATGTCCTATAACGTCATGGTTTTAAACAATGCTGCTCTTGAAACTTTGCCTGGACCCGAGAGACGTTTTTTGTACGTGTAGGTTTCGTTTCGTCCGTTCGTGTTTGCGGCCCGTCGAGGTCCGGTAATTCAAAGCCCCTCCCCCTTCGTTCGGATGTCGTTTCTACCGTCAGCCGACGAAAGCTGTACGTCTCCCCTTCAGGGTCTACGTCACGCTGTTACCTTACCGTGCCGCGACGGTTCAATCGTATCTACCGCGGTACCTAAAACAGTAATGCCATCGATCGGGCCAAATGTCGCATTTTCAAGCCCACGCGAAAAGGCACCTCGACAGGATCCCGTGAGGAGAAATAACTAAAAGACAGGATTAGCTCTTTGTTAACGTACAAGTGTATATCGACTTGTCCAAGTCCACATTCAAAAAGACAAAACCGTTGCTTGCCGTGACTTACTTTGTTGTAAAACTGTTCCAGACTTTACGTTGAGGTCGTACGGCCCTCGACTTCCTGTCTTTGAGTTATTTCGGACGACTCTTCGCCGGTTTGTACGTCCCTGTTTTTGCACGCACAGAGAATCGTTTTATTTTGTGTCCGTTTTTTTATGATTAATTACCGATTGTATTTTGGTCAAAACTATGTGGTGATCAAACAACTTTTCACTGTTAATAAAAAGGACAGTCAAACAGGTTTGTTTCGTCAAAGTTTTTGTCAAAAATGTATTTGCAAAGGCTTTTCTTCACATTGGACGGTACACGTCATTGCTTTGACAGTTGCGGTACAGTAAAAATGTGCCTTACGTACGTAGAGTCATTCAAATATTTCCCACAAATCTATCGAACACCATTTCACCCTTAAATTGCAAAAACATTTTTGCAATGTTGCAATGCAACTCCGTTATCATTATTTCTATGAAAACATAACATGATTAAATACTCCATTGTAAATCAGCGGTATCAGTCGTAACACCTTCGTGCAGATTGAAATGAACGACCGATGAAATGAAACACTTCTGGAAACATTACAATAACAAAAACGATTTGCTTAACCGTAATGAAAACACGAAAAACTTGACAGTCTGAAAACAAGGAGTGTACATTTTTTCCCTCTTCGTTTAACGGGGAAATATGACTGTGGTCTGGAGTTTTCTTCGCTGCGAGGGGATTAGGCATCCAAAGATTACATTTCAATTTGGCATGATATACCGTACAAATCCTATACGGTATTTGGTCCACAAAATCATCCGCGACACAGGTATCCCAAAATTCTTCATGTTAAGACGTGGTTGTGTGATAGTGTCGCTCACAGAGGGACGTTATTAAAATACTATGGCCTTACAGGGAGTAAACTTACCATAGGTATATTAAGTTTCACATAATATCAGACATTAAAAGTTGTCCTGTTGGTCCAAGTCTCGTGATCAATTATTTATCAGTTCCTTTGAGAGATTTTCTCGCCACCTTCTCAATGTCCTTAAACACTTCTGGATCTTCTATGGTGGGAGTGATCTGAAAATATAAAATGACTTCTAATAACTGATAATAAAATGCTAATAATAAGTAAATAGTAATATATGATTAAGAGTAATATTTTGACCGAAGCCAAAAAAATAGCATCTTGTCTTTATGCAAATACAAGAAAATACAAGGTGATTTAATAAAACAAACCAAGAAAATACCTTGTACGGCTTGCGGTTGACCAGGTTAGCGAGAGACGGTCTTGGAATTTTTCCAGAGCGAGTTTTGGGAAGAACTTTGACAAAGAGAACCTTCCTGAAAGCTGCCACTGGGCCGATGGTGTCCCTGACCAAACTCGCCATTTCTTTCGCCAGTACATCTTTGCTCTTTCCACAGTCTACAACGAATACAATAAATCACCTTACGCACAATTTCCACCCTTACAGACCCGTTACAACAGTATCGTTCTTATAAAGGTACAAAACTCCTCCCGCAAACAAGAAAACGGCCTATTTGCTATTTTGCATTTCTGTGAGTGTTGAAAATGACAAATCTCATTTACACTTCATGTAACATTACAGCACCTACACGTATTTCCAATGACCGTTGGTCAAAACTATTTTTTTAAAGTTTCCTGCACTATTTTGTACCCTCTGACTACAACTGTTCAACCAAATGGCATGTGACAATTTACAACGGACAATGTTCCTCTCTGGCTTCTTTTCTCACCGTTTCGAAGCACACATAAAGCCAGAGGTACGTGTCCCTTCAGAGAATCCTCGAGCCCCACCACCGCACAATCCACAACAGCAGGGTGAAGCAGAACTGCCTAAAATACACACACACAAGCACACTCTATAAGAATATGGTGTGTTGGCACTCCGAGAGAAAAAAGCCGTGTGCTGTCAATCTCTCTCCTCGCACCTCTTCAAGGGCACCGGTGGATAACCTGTGACCGGCGACGTTGATGACATCATCAGACCGTGACATGATGTACACGAAGCCCTCCTCGTCCACGAAGCCTGCATCCATGGTGTCGTAGTAGCCCTTGGAAAGTATGACAAAACACAAAGATCACAGATTATGCTGTATAATGGAAGTTAAATTCTACAATAATAGCATCATGTACAGTGTATAAAAGGACTGCTTTTGCCACTAGGTGGAGCCATGCACTTAAAGTGTAATACAAAGCATGGAAGCAACAGCAGTACACACGCGATCATCTATCCCAACCTGTCTGATACCACTCCTTAATCAATGTTTCATTTTCAGATTCAGGTGTTATTCCTCATTTCTTCAGTATGAAAATAATGAAAAAGAATCGAGTTAAAACAATTGTATATTATTATCATATATAATTGCCTTCACAAAATAACATGCATTCATTTTTTAAATGAGAATTTAATCGAATTGAAAATCATTCAATCATTGATTGAAATGAGAATTCTGTCTGATGAATACAGAGAAAGATATTTGGAAGAATGGTTATTACCAAACAGATCTTGCCCCCCCAGATGACAACCCATAGTAGGAAAAAATACAATGGTGGTCAAAGTGTCCGACATTCTTCAAAGTGTTTTCTTTCGCGTTCAACAGAACAAAAAAAAGATAACTACTATGGGAGTCAATGGGGGGGCAAGATCAGTTTGGTTACAAGCATTCTTCCAATTATCTTTCTCTGTATTCATCAGAAAGAATTTTCATTTTGGGGGAAGTATCCCTTTAATTTAATGGACTGGGCCTCACATAAAACCTGCACTTGTCACATGTAAATAAGACGACAGAAAGTGAACCTCAATTAATGATGATTCTTTGGTAAAAATGTGTGCTTGTGTGTGTGTGTTTCAATCGATTCTCTGACGAGCGTTACTGGGGCGGTCCGAGCAAAGATCTGTAGACTACAGGCGATCTCATTTCTGTTCGCCTTCTGCGTGCTTAAGAGCATTTGCAGTACATACACAGACAAACATGCCGCTTTGTACTGCTTTGGAAACAAAACGAATCGTTCAAAAACATATAAAAGTGACGCGAGCTAGGGTTCGAACTAAATGTGAAACCGACCTTAATGGCTCTTGTCTTAGATTAAAAATCACGAGCGAAAACAGACACCGTATTCAACGTTTTTATGTCGAAAATGATTGCGAGGTGTGTGTGAGAAACCTTACTGGGAACTTGGTGAAATACAGGTCTTTGAACAGCTCTTCATTCTGCCAGAGATTGAGAGCGGCCCCAGGAGGGAGGGGACGTCTGTTGAGAGAGAAAGGGATAGATGCTTTCAGAAAGAAAAGCTTCAAAACGTGACCTTGCTCTTCTCTTAACCATCAAACGATGTCAGGTTATTAAACCTTTCAGGGTCAGACAGTTCTTAAGAGTACAAACACGACCTTTTACAGATTGAAAAATAGATTCCTGTGAACTGCAGGCCAGTGACAGACTTGTCTGCCGAAATGCAGTAATGAAAATAATATGTTTAAGGGTGATCCCTGTAAATACTTTAAATGATGTAATTACATTATAATTTTATTTGACTTTCATTCAAACCTCGACAGGCAATATTACTCAAAATATTTCATTAACGGCTTGTACGTAAACATAAAACATCCATTTAATATGCAGCCGGGACATCTTGTTCTGACAAACCATCCTTTCATTTTAATCTGAACGTGTGTCAGCGAGGCTTTCAAACACCCTCCCGATTAAAATCTATCGGTGCATAGAAATGACAAACAAACATCTATGAGATTAGTTTCCACCGCGGCAGGCGAGGACAGATGCTTTTCCGGCTTAGATAGGCATAGTGCGTTAAGTAAAGCCCGAGGGATGACAAAAAGAATGCCTTTTCAAACCTGACGCTACTAGACGAGAACCTATATGCCATTCGGCTCAAACTCAGGCTTAATGTCCTCGTAATGAGACTTCGATTTTCAACTCAGATCTGTGATGAAAAGATTCTTGTCTACCTCGGCTTTGTGTGACGAAATCCTTTATTGTGTAGAGGAGGTGATTTGAGGTAGACTGAAACGGAAGGCACAGAAACTGAGAACTATTTGCAAACAAAAGATCAAACAAAAAACAACGCTTACATCTTTACGGCACGTGACGTATCTATCTAGGCCTACATTACGTATTAAAATACGAGTCTCTTCACGAGAAAGACCGTTGGGTTTGTGGTTACATACAGAAATGTCAACTGGTGGATATTTCACAAAATCCTGCATACCGCTGTACATGTTACCATGCCGTTATTATTAGTTATTTCTGATTGGAAAGTGAAGAAATTGTAAGTAAAGTAAAAGAAAGTAAATGAGCAGTGGTGCTCGTGCAGATGAGTTTTTTATTGTATAGCACTTTTTTACAGAGTTGCGCTGTTTCAAATGATTAAATGTATAGAATACGTACAGAATTAATGGAGAGACGACCAGAAAGGGCCAATTCTCCTCTGACACGTTACAGCTGCGATCTGTAACTTTTGGTTAACCGTGAGAGTTCATTTTTATTTGATACAAATTTTAAGTTCTGACTTTGTGACAGATAGCAAATAACTGCGGGATGTTTTAAGCGTGATATTACTGGACTGCCTTTACAGAGAGGATACAGAATAAGATACTGTATACTTACCTAAAGAATTATTACGAACACCATACTAATACTGTGTTTGACCCCCTTTCGCCTTCAGAACTGATTTAATTCTACGTGGCATTGATTCAACAAGGTGCTGAAAGCATTCTTTAGAAATGTTGGCTCATATTGATAGGATAGCATCTTGCAGTTGAAGGAGATTTGTGGGATGCACGAAGCTCCCGTTCCACCACATCCCAAAGATGCTCTATTGGGTTGAGATCTGGTGACTGTGGGGGCCATTTTAGTACAGTGAACTCATTGTCATGTTCAAGAAACCAATTTGAAATGATTGGAGCTTTGTGACATGGTGCATTATCCTGCTGGAAGTAGTCATCAGAGGATGGGTACATGGTGGTCATAAAGGGATGGACATGGTCAGAAACAATGCTCAAGTAGGCCGTGCGATTTAAACGATGCCCAATTGGCACTAAGGGGCCTAAAGTGTGCCAAGAAAACATCCCCCACACCATTACACCACCACCATAGTTGCATTAATGAGAAATTGAACAGGTATTCCTAATAATCCTTTAGGTGAGTGTATCTTTGTCAGGTTTGAATCCGGCCTGCAACAATTCAGCCCTTCATGCCCCCACTCAATGTACAATTTTCTTTTTCTCGTTTTACTCTCGCTCTCAAAATCAAAAATAAAATTGCTGAAATACTCACTTCACAACGATGTTTCCCAGAGTTCTTGGTTTCACCTGCTTCATTTCATCATCGATCACTGTCACTGTGACAAAGAATAAAAAAGTCAAATGCTTTATTCATTCTCTTTGATACATTTTATTAATCTTGTTCTTCAAAAGCTGTCAAAGAGCCAGAAAGAAGCACCGACATTTAAGCCTTGAATAACCAAAATATAGAAGCACAGGTGAGATTCTCACCATTGTATCCAGGCACAGGTTTACCTGCCGTACCAGCAGGGGGTGTGCGTGAGCACCCCAGACCGATACAGGATGCTGTGATCGCAGAGCCGCTCTCTGAAAGAGACAGAAATGATCATGTTAAGAGAGAGAAATCTACCCAAACCATAATAACCAGGAGTAACCACTTACTTCTATATATTTATAACCTGTCGATTTTAAAATGTAGAAAATTGGCAGGGTTCTCAACATTCAACATTCATTTCACTTTGGATAAAAGCGTCTGCCAAATGCCTAAATGTAATAGAGGTCATTTACATACAAATGTCTTAAAGGGACAGTAGGTGATTTGGTATCGACTATTCGAGAAGGAAAAGCTTTTGAACGGTTAAATCAAACATTAGGATAAAGGGTCTAGACAACGCACAATCATCATTTGTCTGTGGCCCTAAGCATACGTTCAAATACATGAAGGAAAATTATTTTCTCATAATTTGGCGTTCTACGTTTTAAAATGTGACATTTTGTTACAAATTACTGTCAGAACAAAAGCAGCAGATCGTGGATAAAAAGCAAAGTAAACACATCTGTCTTCATGTTTGCCATTTACTTGAATAACAAACCATTTAATGGCAACTGTAGATTCATCTTTTTTCAAGCTGTTCGGAGGTCTGCTGTCGCCGCAGTAATGCAAGAAAGCGTTTTAAGCACATTCAACCTAGAGTTTGCAATGCACTGCACGCTTTAGAACACTGTCTATTCACAAGAGGTAGAAGACAGCGTGACACACGACAAAGAGTTCACACAAGTATAAAAGGAGACTTATTCCTCATGCTAGAGGAATACTGTGAACGAGAGAGAAAGACAGAGACGGACAGACCTGTTGGCATCGCAGCATGCCGCACCGCGAGTCCGTCTGGCATGAGCTCATAAGCGAGTGATGCAGAAAGCTCAGACACTTTGTCCAGGTGACGGCGTTTCTGAACATGTGCTCGTAATCATTTGTAATGATGTGCTCATAATGAAAGCGTTCCTTCGAGACCAAGTCGACGAAGAACATGCGTGTATGAAAACCTAAGCGCGTTAACACAATTATGGTCTAAACGTATTTTGGGACTAAACAACCGATGTGTTCCTCTACAGTTTATGCCCTGCCGTCACAGGTTTTCCAAATGACTGCCAGCCACCTGCTATTATATAAAGTTGATTTACAGAGCTAATAAAGTTCAGTCGAGTCAGAAACTGCGACAGACTATGCCGCACACACACACGGTCCAGCTCGGAGACAGGTGCTTGCGCTCAGGGCCACGCGTTAAGGTCGTTTATAAAGCCGGTCGTCACTGCCACATACTTCCAACTGGAAACACACCAGTTGCCCGGCAACAGTGGTGACATCAGCAGCCCTCATCACAAGCCCCCCACCTCTTCACGGCAGCAGTTGCGTCTTAAAATAGCACACAGATTATTATCGGGTCTCAAAAGCGCCAGCCTTTCATTCGATTTCTGTGTTTTGGATAAGAGCGTGTGATGATTAAACGACACATTTGCATACGTGTGTGGGCACGTGTTTCAGACGGCAAACATCACAGGTACCGTGCCATTTAGGCAATGAGTTGAGAGATGGTGCTATGTTGCGATTATACATACGACTTAAGGGGGTTATAAATTATCAAGTGAAGCAATATCAAAGTTTTTGTTTCGCCTGACCGTTTTACTTGCACTTGTACAATTCTATCGTGCTTACTATTGTGGTCGTAATTATTTTCATGTAGCATTAATGTTTTTGCGTATATTTAGCTCAATAGATTAAATGTACACTTCTGAAGTTCAGGAAGACTCATTTCTAGTAACTATCATGATAAACTGTTGTTTTGAGCTCATGGTTATGCAAGGACCTTGTCGTACGAGGAATAATGTCGAAATGTACAAATTTGTGACAATATTTTTTGTAACGTCGATTGTAAAAAAATTATTAAGAATGTTAAACTTCATAAAGAAACGGTAGAAATTTAAGCAAAAAGCAACTTTAAAAAAATCGTTACACTGTGTATTTAAAAAAATGCATCACACAAATGAAAGCATGAAGTAATGATTTTACATAATTCCGTTTGTTCACGATAACCATGTAGTGAAAGCCCTATTATTTAATAATAACTTCTTGTTCCGGAATTGTTGTATGCGCAGTTTCACCCATCACGAAGTTATAGTAAATATCAGCACGGTTATGATTTGATCTCAGAAGAACTCGGATGAATAATAGTGCATTCTAGCAAACCTGGAATGCCGTGTCTAGCAATCAGGACTCGGGACCGTATCAATTTAACAATAACTCTCCACGTGTTGGTTTAGTGTGAGCAAATGTGAATTCGACTCCATCGGTGCAGCCTGGCTGCTGCTACTGCAACAAACGCATGAGCCAGGGGAGGTTTTCAGATGGTAATGACAAAGATAATGAGACTTCCAATGACATTCACTTTATTTCAGAAAAGCTATGGGGGCAGCGCAAGCAAACTGCTATTTCACTACACCTCATCAACTCTTTTAATCGAATCTAGCTCTGTACCGCTGATCAATTTAAATATTGCGTGTCGTTTGTACTCTTGCACGCAGGCTGGCGCCATCGGAGATGCGGCGGTTATTACAAGCCCCGTAATAACGGGAATCAACTCGGTGCAGGTAGATAAACATGATTTAATAGTGAATTGCAGGGGGAGTGGGCGAAATTATAAAATGTGAAAAACACACACTGAAGATGGACATATTTATCACATACAGCACTTGACCCTCTATGACCCTGCTCACGGTACATCAGTAGAGATTGGAAACTGGTTTTACATTTGTGTTCGAGCTAGAAAAAAGCATTGGTTTATTTCCTCTGATCAGACCTAGTTCCTGTTTACTTTCTTTATTTATGAGATGAATTTGTTTTCCATTGTATAGAACGAAGGTGAAAACCCAATTCATTATACATGTGATGGTTTATGCATTATGCTGGCGGTAAAAGTTATGAATATAAAAGGGCGGGTTCTGTCTTTCAGGCAATCCATTTCTAGAGAGAGAAGGACGATTTTATGGTGATTTACAAAGCATTTCACCATACATACAAAAAACAAGATAAAAAAAAACTGCATTATTATTATCAAACGGCCTATTGACACTCAATCTCGAAAAAATGGAAATGCACAGGATATAATGAGAAATGCTTAAGGACATTTTTGAAACAGAGTAGTTTGAGAAACTATTGTTTCTCTTTATATCCTCGTTATCAGTTCTAACTATGTTCACAATAAAGCCGGAATGAAGAAACATTCATCTTTTACAATTATGTCTTCAAATTTTATCTCAGATGAAGGACACCGCAAATTAATGATGTGATTTTAAAGAGGTCTTAATGATCAGTCTAAATACTGTAAACATTTAAATAACGCAGAGAACTTCTTTGGCTTTAATATAAATATAATAATAGTAATTATTAATAATTATAACAATTATTTATTAGTGAATCTCATGTGTTGTCATATGTGATTTCTTTACGGAGATAAAGGATTGGATCGTTTTACATCATTTTATGTTATTCTTCTATGGCATCTGATAGCGGTCGGACCAGGAAGCGGTTTACATCCATTATGGTGCATGACATCAGGCTTAACAAGCGGATTGCATGCCAGCCTTATTAATATACGAATCGGCATTCATGAGGTGCTTTGCGTTGACTATTTATGGGTAAAAATGGGCTCGTACAGGGTGGGATATGCACACTTGATCTATACTTTATGAAGCGAATATTGCTTACAGGTGATTTATATGTCTGAATATTTTTTTGCGTACGCTATTTAGGGCTTCCGGGCGTACACGTTTAGTAAGGATCCTACGCACAGTTTTATAAATGAGACCCCAGATCATCACCAGACCTCAAAGTATCAGATAATGTTAATTAACCGCTAGGCCGTGGTCTAGAAAGTTGTCAGTCGTGAAACTTTTGCAAAAAGTTGCGAAAAGCATGACAGCAAATAATGTACATCAGAAATGAACCAACCGATAGTGATGTGGCTATACCGTTTGTATTCACGTGGCTATCAATGAGAAGAAACCCTCTACAATATTCACGCAAGTGAGATGAAAACGAAGAGTATGATGGGTACCAAATTAAAAACAACATGTAGCATACTTTTTTCGGCTAACGACTTTGATACTGTTTTAATATGGCAGTCAAACGATTAATCGTGATTAATCGCATCCGGAAAAAAGTTTGTTTTTACATAATATATATATAATATATATATATATGTGAAATGCGCATATTAATGTTGTATTAATAAAGACAAAACATACATATTTAGGAAATATTTAAATGTATTAATTAATAATGACCAATATCAGAAATTTGAAATAAACGTTTATTAATCGTTATATTTTTTAACTATATACATTTATGTGTATGTGTTCAAAAATACAAAATGAATATGCACACTACACCGACATAAATTACATAAACACAAACTTTTATTGTGGATGAGATAAATCGCAATTAATCGTTTGACAGCCCTTCCTTTTCATCAGTTTGTACCAAAAGTGCACGACAAGCACGGGGGGGGCTGCTTTAGAATTCAAAAGTTAGACAAAATTAATATTGCATATAAGAATTTGTAGTCTGTTTAATATTTGACCTGTGGTTCTCTCTCCTTTATCGCAAATGTGGGCTTTCAAATGTGTGCGTATGTACTAGTGTGTTTGTGCGTCTATGTCAAGTGTGCAAGTATGTATGCATATTGTGTTTGTGGAGCATTTGTGGAGCATTTGTATGTCTGTTTTTTGTTGTTTTCACCTTTTTCTTGTTTTTACAGGTATGTGCCTTTAGTTGTTTTACTTATATTCAATGTGTCTCATGTACAACTGCTTTGTAACAATAAAAATTGTAAAAATCGCTATATAAATAAAGTTGAGTTGAGATAATGTAGAGCTATCTTTATATGGATGCCAGATCTTTCTTATCGATTAAAAAAATCTCTTGGCATCATCTGGATTCATGTCCGGACACTACACAACCTTAGAGTCATGCACTTCTTTTTAGCATGGGTTGTAAAAGTGTTAATGAAACGTACAAAAGCTAAATACACGGCAAGACTTTGCTACCACACAACATCACAATACAGATAACATGAATTATAAAACAGACAACTGATCGTAGCAGAGAATAGAGCTGAACGTAACTTTGTGAAACTGACTCACCGGTTTGCCACCAGTGATCCAGCACAGGGACTCCGAAATTCTTCTTGGCCCATTCGAGAGTTTCAATATCGCAACGTTCTCCTGCAACAAATAAGTTCCTCAACCTAAACAAAGAAAAAACAGAGCTTAGAAATTCTCTAGCCTCCTCTCTGCCAAGGATTTCACAAGGAAGAAAGCCACATTAAATATTTACTGAACTCGCTTTTGTAGCAAAACGAAGAAAGAAGTGCTGGCTGGACGACTAAAAACTTATCCGGATGCCCACGATCCGGAATGTCTGTAGTAAAACATGCAGTAGGTGTTCGCATCAAAACATCTTTTCTTCTGTTGGAGTCTACGTTGTCAACATACTGCGTGGTGTTTGTAAACTACACCTTTATGATCAAGGGAACGCTCGTGAGCAGCAGAGGCCGGTCAAAACATCTTTGCATCATTGAGCCGTGTTTGAAATGCTGACATCCAAACTATGAATAGCGAGCGACTCGGTTAGAACCTTGACAGGCACAAGCACAGATCCAGCAAATCGTTTTTCAGATTTATATTTGCATGTGTAAATGAAAACCAATTCTGTGCAATATTATAATTAAAAATATATGAATACATTTCTTTAGTATTTTTTATCACATTTATTTACAGTATTATTTTTTAGTAGTATAAAGTTCTTTAACTTTTTTGTACCATTTAAAGCTTATTATCGTTTAGAATTTTAACCTTGTCGTAGACTTCATATCTCAAAATATTACATATTAAAGGTCCAATGTGTATTTTTTTGAGGATCTATTGACAGAAATGCAAGATAATGTACATAACTATGTCTTCAGGCGTGTATAAAAAAATCTTTCATAAAGAAGCGTCATGTTTTTATTACCTCAGAAAGAGCTATTTCTATCTACATACACTGCGGGTCCCCCTGCATGTTATTTGAAATGTCTGTGTACTTTGTTATGAGGACACCAATGTGTCAATAAATGTTTTTTTGAATTTCAATATTTTACATAATAAGGATTCCGTACCGTGTTTTGTATCAAGTGCAATAAATTAGCACTTAAAAACCATTTTCAGGGGTAAATATATCTTATTTAAAAATGTTGGTCATATTAATTTTATAGGTTGTCATTTGTATCCCATTTGACTTTTATTACAATGACACCTGTTCAAGATTCTGGTGTTCTGATCCCCCCCAAGAAAATCAATCAACTTATATTCTTAAAAAATTGGTTAAATGCCAACTTAAGCCTAAGATTTGAAACAAGACCCCATGGAAAAAAGCTCTTTTTAAAATTCCCTATTTTAAAAAGGTATTTTAAAATACCTACCAAGCTCCAAGTCCTGAAAAATAGATGGAAAGGAAGTGACTTCTAAGTATTCGATTCTTTCCGAAACAAATTCTTCTCATTGTCTATTATGGAGTTCTCTTCAATGAACAACTCCAGGGTTAAACTACACACAAATGATTAATTTATCTGGAGTCAAGGTCAGATGTGTGTGTGATCTGCATTTGAACAGGTGTGATGTGATAAAACACACAAAAGAGCCCTTTTTCACACAGAGATCCTGGAAAATACACAGAAAATGTGTCCAGGAATTCATCCCGGAATCGTTAAGATTTTGTTCATACACGGACAATGATTTTGGAATCTGTGCATGCGTTCACACACATCCCGTGAAGATCCCGTAAAGTCACTTATTATACTGCAATGTTATGTTATGTGCATTTTTTTTGTCGTACAAATAGGGTTGATAACGGTGAAAGATAATTCCTTGTAGTGTTTTTAGGTGGCTAAACAGCGCAATTTGTTATTATTATTACTGCTCCCCTTTATTTAGTGCCAATTAGGCCTAAATAATCTCTTTTTTTGTTTTTTATTTTGTAGCATATTTTGTTGCCTTTTGCCAGCGTCAAAGACGTCAATTTTAAAACAAACATTTTTTATGTATATTTTTCATAGGTAAATGCAGAACTAAAGGAGAATGAGGCACAGGAACGCAAGGTAGGCTTTAGCTCAACGAGATTAAAGCGGACATAACACACGGGGTTTCTGCAAATCTCAAGTACTCTTAAGTACCTATCGAGTAGTATTGCATACCTTGTATCTTCGAAGAGTATTTAGTTTGATCATATTTATAAAAGATAGATACAGCTTTACGATTGTTTCCAAAAACATACGTCACGTGCGGGGTGAGTGGTAGGCTGTTAACAAAATACAGACATCAGTTTCACTCACTGGATCCAGTTCATGTCTGTCATCTTTTAGGACTTGGGCGGCTCCATATATCAGTTTCAAACGATCCCCAAATCCAGCGTTATATCCACAGTTTATCCTCTCTCTCTCTCGCTCTCGCTCTCGCTCTCGCTCTCGCTCGCTCTCGCTCTCGCTCTCTCTCTCTCTCTCTCTCCTCTCTCTCTCTCTCTCTCTCTCTCTCTCAAAATATAAAGAAAAAACAAATTTTTGTAACATAACCTAAACTGCAATACAAAGGTCGCGGTTTAATAATTTTTCTGAAATAAAAATACGTTTATAACAATTAAGTTTGAGATTTCAAGAGTTCGATTTCGTAACCATTTTGTAATAGGCTCACGCAGATGTAATGAAAAACACGTTACTAAAGCCTATTGCACATAACACTATAAAACCATTAATAAAAACTTAGGTCGGTAAATTATCATCATGTTTATATCGTTTACAATGTTTTTGTGGAGAAAAACGAGCACGTAAATGTTTGGGTGAAAGTTGTCAGCATACAAACTCGTGCTCTTCTCCCCAGCGCAACACAAGCACGGCAGGTGCTCACAGCAGTGTTTTAAAGGTTGGTAAGTGACCAGGTTTTAATTGTTTATAGTTTTGATCAAGTTTAGAAACGCAAGTCTCTCATCTGACCTTAAGTTTGGCTTTTACTCTTGCAATTTGGTGGCAATTTTCTTGGATAAGTGGTCTGTGTGAATGGGGTTTAGAAGACACACCTTCCTAGCCACAATCAACATCTCCTATTCAATAAACTGTATATTCAAAAGCTTGCAGGTTAGTGGTCTCAAATGTTTAAAAGCCTTCATGCTTCTCTTATTTTTAAAATCTATTTCAGACAAACCCACCCCCAAAAATATATATTTTCACCATTCAAACATATCCTAATCCTTCTACTGTCCAAGTACTATAGACGCTTCCTTTCTTGGACCACTTTGGAAGAGACCTTCAAAGGCCTGACTAATGCGAGAACATAGGCACGATGGAGACCTTTCTTCCAGGAAACAATAGAGGAGAAAGATAAAATGTCAATAATGAGTCACATTGCAGCATCCAGTACCAAAAATAGCCATTACACATTCCGTGATTTCCATCGAGACGGCCTCGCTGTTCACTTCATCAAAGCTTTTACTTGTTCAATAAAGGTATTTGCACGTGTCTGTGTTTGTTCAAATTTCCTTGTGCACCTTGTGCAAATTCAACGGCAGGTGCTCACATCTAGTCTCGTGACCTTGTGGAGGTGTGGGTTAATATCAGCCTTATGATCTCGGCGAGAGGGCGGATCGCGATCTTACGGCATAGCGCTAGACTCTGTGAGCTGGAAAATCCTATTGAGTGGATGCGTGGCCTCTGGCATGCATTTAAACCCATGCTGAGAGCCGAGTTAAAGCACCGATCCATAAGTCACGCTCTAGTGTCGGAGTGCCTGTGCTTTTGTGTGGCAGTCACTCATTTCATGGCTCTTTTGGGACGAGATAAATCTTCATTTTTATTTTTCTCTACGCTTATGTCCTTGATTGTGTCATTAAACGCCTTTGGTTAGCAAAACTGGCTTAAATGTTCATTAAGGGTCATTTTATAAAAACACAGTATGCTATTTGCAGAGAATAACACAGCACATTTAAATAGTACAAGTAATGGCCGTGTGCATATTTCTCAAGTGGAAAATACATCCTTGTTATAGCAAAGATTTGCATAACATAAAGCTAAAAAAATAAGCCATCAAGGCAGCATTAATATTCATAAACAGACAAAATAAAAGCATCATCTATACTAGGCCTCAATGACGATGACGATTATACTTTAATTAGACGGTAATGATGTTACAGTATTTTTGTTCTCTATACTTATAATGGGATCATTATATTATCGTTCCATCGCCTGTGCACAAGACTTATAATTACACATACAGGGGCAGTTTCCCGGACAGGGATTAGTTTAAACCAGGACTAGGCCTTAGTTTAATTATGATAATTAAGTCATTTTTAAAACCATAATTTACAAAAAGACATTACTGGTGTACATATCGAGACAAACCATCACACTTTTTTTATTTTAAGATATGTGATTGCAAGTTGTTTTCGATCAAGAAACTTCTAACATTTCAATTAGTCTGGGACTAGTCTTAAACCGTGTCAGGGAAACCACCTCATAGAGTACAAATCATCATATAGCATTTAAAGGAGACATCATACGACCACTTTCAACAAGTTGGTATGATTTATTAGGGTCTTCATGAAATGTCTGGAACATATTTTGCTTAAAAACACTCAATGGCTGTTTTAACAAAACCCTTATAACTAGTAATCTGTGATTGATTTTTCAGCCTAAGCACGAATGAATAGAGACGTTTAAAACGAAACTACCCTGCAGTGTTCGCCCCTGTTCATTAGCTCCCTTCGCTATCACATGCTAACGGTATCCTCCTATATTTACGGTACATTTACGTCAATTCAGACTGTTGATAAATATTACTCAGATCGATAGTTTTGTCTCATTCCGTCGGTCTCGATCCCTCTTGAGGAACAACTTTGAAGCCAATCCTGCTTGTACTGTCCCAGGTTGAACAAGCACTTATGGTTTCGGAGGGATTTCCACTAAAAGTAAACTAAATCCACTGATGTCTCCTTCTAGGTTTGGACTCTGCATTGCATGTTGTCAACGACAATGGCGTCACATACACCACTGTCGCTTGTAAAAACAACAATGGTGGAGTTGTGTAGAATAAAGGGCGGTAACATTATAATAAAATCCGCTTTGGACATCACAACCGGAGCGAAATCTGAACGCCTCGAATTCTCACATGCTTGCAGGGAAAGGAACACCAAAACAAACATACTGGGTTCTTATTTTTCATGTTTTCTGGGTTGCTAGATGCACCCGGGACCCGATTATAGCACTTAAACACAGAAAAAGTGGGGTTTTCATAAATTGTCTCCTTCAAGATCATAAATGGCACGTGTAAATCTATTTTGTGGTAGCATTTAACACAGTTACAATAGTGATCCTTGCCATTTAAAAATACAAATAATTTAGCCAGTAGCTCAATTTTATTTCCTAAATTCCCAGATGGTATGTGTTCGTTTTGGTCACCGTTTATACCTACCTGAAATTTCAGGTAAATCTAGCACACAGTTTTATAATTCCGTGATTCTTTCTCGGGGGTAAAAGTTCCCATAACCATTTATTAACTGCAAAAGATTAATGGCGATGTGGCTGTAAGGAGTTTAATGCACACTAAATAGGTTTCGCTTGCAAAATATCATTTGAGTGCTGGAGAGAATTGCTGCTCTGTAATGCAATAGTAAATATTATAATGAAGACTATAATAGATGTATAGACCCTTTACCGCCATTTAATACGTTCGTTACTATCACCATGGTAACTCCGCACTTCTTTCTCCCAATGCACTTATTCACACAATGTAGGTCAATGCGCAATTGGTTTGTGTAATGCTCAATCCAAGCTAATGACACCGATTCCATCTAGTATTTATGGCTTTATTTAAGCTATTTTCTAAATATTAAATAAGTAAAAACAAGCATATATGTGTGTTCCTGTAGCTCATGGCTTCAACTAAATGAAGAGCTTCAAATGGGTAGTTCATTCATAAACAAATGTTCTGTCATCATTAACTAACCCTCTTAAAATGTTATACCTGTAGGAGTTTCTTTCTTCTACAAAACACCAAAGACGATATTTTGAAGAATGTTGGTAAACAAAAACGATTGGTCCCCATTGAATTCCATTGTATGGACACAAGTCAATCTGGACCAACATTCTTCAACAGATCTTATTTTGTGCTCTGCAGAAGACAGAAAGTCATAAATATTTAAAATGACAATAGGGTTAATAAATGATAACAAATGTTTTATGGTGAAGTATGCTTTTAAGGCCCCGTTCACATTTGCCTTTTTTTCTCCATTGACTTCCATTCATGCGAATGCGACCGACCTGCGAATTCGCGCCGCGCAATATTTCGCTCAGCGGACCAAGTGATGCTCCTCTCACATTACGCTCACCAGTAAAACTAATCCCGCTCCGACATATAATGTGTCTAGTAAGCCTAACTGTTTTCAGTTTATAATAAACTTCTTGAATAAATGACTCAGTTTAAGTAGTAGGCTAAAAAAAGAGCAGCTATGTTTCAATCCCACAATCTGTGACATTACAGCCAATATTTTTAGTCATTTTTTATTTAAAGAATGCCTAAAATAACTGTTAAATAATAACTGATAAAGTATATTTGATTTTCATTACTTTATTTCCGTGAACATATAGCTGCCATAGTGCAACATTCAAAATAAACGCACGAAAGATGAAAACGCACGAAAGATGAAATGCACTATGAACACCTTTATTATTACTTGTGTTAATAAAAACAGGCTGTTAAGAAAAATAGACCAAAACAAGGGGAAATGAAGTCTTAAAACATTAACCCTCAATCGTTACGGAATTTTAGAATGTACTTTCAGAAATTTGGACAAAGTTGCTGCGTCTACAAAGGCTGCATGCGTCCTTCGTAGATCACATTTGTCGAATCACCCGCATATGACATTGAAGTTTATTCAGGTTTTATTTCAGAAAAGCAACTGTTACATTGGGTAAGTGACACAATGTCTTCTTAAGAGCAATAAATATTATAATGTTTTTTTTAACTGAAATTAACCTGTATCAAACATATTGAGGCCGCACACCTCCGCAAATGGACGAGGCGTTTGATGCTCGCATGCCGATGCGCTATTATTCAGGCTTCAAGGCTCATGCGGTGTACATGGGACAATAATCCAAAAAAGTAAATCACCAAGTGGCCTGATCGAGCGACCAATAAAAGACCAAAAAGTCACAACGTGTCCTCTCGGTACAGAAATGTAAAAGATGGAGGAATTGCTCCTGCCCATTTTTGCAGCACCGTGCAAGTATACACTGTTAAGTCGCTGTGGATAAAAGCATCTGCCATCTGCATAAAATGAAAATATATATACACATGTTGTTGTGTGTTGTGGGCCGTAGCATGAGTTGCTTTTCAAATAGTGTGTTTATAGGTACAAATTTGTGTTTACCTATGGAGCGGATATCGCTTCCCATGTTCCGCCTGAGGGTCTTGCTGGCGAATGGCTCTGATAGCAGTGGGAGCAGTAAACATTGAAGCAGTGCCATGCTCAGACATCACACGGAAAAACGCCCCAGGGTCCGGAGTCCCCACCGGTTTGCCCTGCGGAAACAGGGACCTTAATCAAACAACGAAATGCGATTTATCTCTTCAAAGAATGGCATTTAATCCTTATTGGCATGTGCATGTGGAACAAAGTTCTTAAGTAAACTATTATTTCAGAGAACATTATGCGTTATGAATTGGCCATGGTAACAATATTGAAGTCGTATTATCGAAACGCTAGCACAAGTCTAATACTTCATTCACTATTATTATTATTGTATATTCTGAACATAATATAGTAAAGTCTGTATAACAACTGTTCAGTTATTTAACAGAGTGCACAAGCAGCTCTTGTTATCGAGCAGGATCAGCGAGGGCACTTGCAGTGGTTGGGGAGTGAACATTAAATCAAGGATGTGTTTGAAATGGAGAGCGGTTTGGAAAGGTGCCTGTGTGGCAGATGGGCCGATGCACAGCTAAGAAACAGAATAATACCCAGCACCGAGAGACTGCACACGAAAACGAGTAACTCCAAGCTGTTTAAATATTCATATTTCTGCCAAGCTGCTCAGAGAGAAACAAAAGACTTCATATTAGCAGGGACAAATCAAGCGGCTTACACAGGAATCTCTCAACTTGTTTCTCAAGAAGTCTGCACGTTTTCCTATAACAGCAGTTTTCTAACAGGCTTTTAGATTTTTCTTTGGTTGAGGTATGGATGACCAAATTTCAATTGTTTGTGCTGAACAAACCTTTCATTTTACAGCATGCCGTGAATGTATTGGTATTTTTTGTTTGACTAGCATCTGATCCAGAAGATGTGGTGCGTGACATCAGTAACCGGATAATAACCAGATTTGGCACACTGCACCAGCCGCTACAGTAAAACTTTAATTGAAAACTTACAAACGTTTCCTCATATTGATAATAGTTCAACTAGATTTTCTGCTAATCGGTGCAAAATTCACCGTTATGACTCTGGGTAATATGCCAAACTTCGAGTATGAAGTCTTTGCGATGCTTCCCTCAGCAAACATTAGATATTAAGAATGAAGGGGTTTTATTCATATTGAAATTGACACTCTACTTTGGATTTTAAACGATTAATCGTGATTCGTCGCATCCAGAATGAAAGTGTGTGTTTGCATAGTGTCTGTGTAATGTGCATACTTATTTTGTATTTATAAACACATACATGTAAATATTTCCATATGAATAAACAAACATTAAAATACATATGTACAATTTAAATTGTATGTAAGCATTTATTAAAATTAAAATATATATATTTTTTATATATTACTGTATGTGTTTGTATACAAAAAAATTCACAGTACACAGACATATACTATGTAGACACAAACTTTTATTCTAGATGTGATTAATCGTTTAAAAGCCCTAGAGTACCTTGCCCTATAAGTCTCAATACCTTGAGACTTATTAAGATCAAACTCAACAAATCATTTATAAAAGAAGTCTAATAAAATCAACAATAGACTGTCTCATGAAGTGAGACACACACTAAATCAGTAGAGCAGAAATAACCTTGACAGAAAACCAAAAAGTCAGATCACCACCCACCGTGTGCAAATCAGTTTTGTATTCATGCTATCGTCTCCACAAGGAGAACTGGTTAAACAATATGAGCCGCTCTCTTTACCACTACAGAACCTTATTAAAAAACCAACAAGAAATCAAATGCACGAGTCCCATAGAAAGACAACTAGAGGTTGTAAAACTTTGCAATATGGACTTGGAAGACCTCTAGCCAGTTATAGCATCAGGATCCAGTAACCCACGACAGAAGATAATTGACCAGGTCAACTGCTGTAACAAACACGTGCCCGTCCAGTACCTCGTAAAGCACCGTGGTGTTGCCGTGCAGAAGCGGACCGTAGCAGATATACGAGTGTCCGACCACCCAGCCAAAGTCAGACGCGGCCCACCAGACCTGAGAGAAAAGGACGTGTAGGTCAGATGATAATGGACGACATGAAAAAGAGCATCTGTTTTTCCAAACCTGTAAAATTGTACAATCGTGACTTACCTCACCTGGAGCCAGTCCGTAAACGTTGGACATCGTCCAGTTTAGCATCACGGCATAACCTCCTGAATCTCTGACCACACCCTGAAAGGAAATAAATGATTTAAGTCAGGCAAGTGAGGGACCACTCATCAGTAATTCCGATACCTGACCGTGTCAATTTTCCTTTGGATCTAAAATCTGAAAAGAGGGGTGAACAGGATCCAAAATAAACACCTCAATGGAAAACTAATGAATTTAAAATGAAAACAGAAAATACATCTGTAGTCAGCACTGTAGCCTGCCCAAGAATAGAGATAATCTATCATCATTTATTCCCCCTCATGTGCAAGAAATCTCTTTTTTTCTGTTAAACCCCCGAAAAATATATTTTGAGAAAATTCACATTAACTTTGTGTCCATACAAGTCAATGAGGGCCAATGTTTACGAACATTCTTCAAATGCAGAGGAACGTCATACGGGTTTAGAATCACATAGGGGTACATTTGTGGGGGGGCACTGTCCCTTTCATTTTCTGAACCTTGAATCACCCCGGACGATAAAAACTTCAACCTGATGGCAGGAGCTACGTAACAGTTCTTCATAAATTGTTCCTTTTCTGTACCATATAAAAATATAACACCAAACAGCCTTGGAGTGTACAGCGAATAAACAAAAAACGGCTACATTTATGAGTGAGCTATTTGATTAAATGTTAAATCCACCTGCGTTAGCTAGCTAATTACATTTTGAGCCCGTGTCATTCATTAATGAGGACAAAAACAGCATGTGGGTAGCTGGTAGCTATGTGTCCAAAGGTGCGAACTAGCAAATTGAGAAAACAAACTGTAAATATAACATTGTTTTATATTATTATATATTTATTATATAAAAAGCATTATAGAGATTTAACTTCATTGTTAGGATTGTTTTGACGTCACACCAAATTTGCATATTAGTCTGTCAACTACCCATGTGCAGATCCACAAAGACTGAAAAGCTGATGTTAAAGATTTCACATTTTGACTTCCAGGATGGTAAACAGATCCTGCTTACGCCGAACTCCTTTACCTCTATAAATCTGTGAGGCATGTGCCTGAGTGAGCAAGTAAAGGAGAACCATTAGCAAATGGTTTATTTATGTACAGTTCAGCACTGCCTTGGGCCAGATATTTCACACCGACTGGAGTCTGGGTCAGTGGAAAGCTGCGTTTTGTTCGCTTTGCCTTCAGGGCTCGCGGCATCCTCCCGTGCGCTCTTGTATTCTCTCAAATAATTTCTTGTTCAGTCAGTGTAAATCAAGAGCGAGTTGTAAGGGATTAAAAAACACTAGAGGCATGCTAATGTAACTTTCAAGGTGCTGTTCATCTCGAGAACAATATTACGTTTTCAAAACTAAATGTTACTTGGAATAGGATCATGGTCAGAGAGCTTGTAAATTATGCAAAAATGAATGTAGGTTCCTTAACACAAGCATGTCTATTGCAAATTTTATCATGTTTATCAATACATACCGATCCACAATTGTTGCTGTAGAAACAAATAATCCCAAGATGCAAACAGTTTCAAGTGAGAGCCCACTTTTTATTTCGTAATTTTTAACAAGATCAATCAATTCAATTAGCAATTGTCTAACTGTTCGGGAATCATGGGTCCACATAATAATTCCCCTATTTTAACTGCCTTTTTTCAATTTAAATCTATACGTTTTTCAGCGTCATTATTCGTTGTTCGAGACAAACCACTTTCTGTCTCATAGCACACAGTTATTAGCTGGCAACATTTGCTCCCCAATAGGTGGAATAGGGAGAGCTAAGAATGCTAATTTGACTATGAAGATTCAGTTATCAAGACTAAATTTAAAGTGAACGTTGCTTAAGCGAGCATTCACATTTACATTAAGAACACCATCAAAAGTGTCTTACAGTGCTTTTGGGATAACATTTTATCAGTCCTTGCATTTCCTGGAAACAGAACCCATGACTCCAGTGTTGCTAAAATCATGATCTACTATGGCATAGTAATGTATTGGATGACATTTTGATACACACTATTACACTGAATGGCTAATATCCAATTTATGTACCCATCCAGGTGCTACCATGGCGCATGAAAACACATGGTACTGCTATGGTACATGTTCAAAAAGTGAAAGGCTCACAAGGCAACAAAACGGCTACAGACTACAACAAAAACCCTGAAAGAGAAGACGCTGGAATTACTGCACACCATACAATCTCTTCTGTTCCTTCAGCTGCGTGTTTTACATCACATCATAAATATGCATTCACCTTTGGAGTGCCTGTAGTGCCAGAGGTGTAGAGGACATACAGTGGATGATGAGCAGGGACGGGCACGCAGTCGTGAGGTCGAGCGGTGGCCATTTCCTCCTCCCAATCCAGGCTCAGACCAGGATGCATGGACACTTTTTCCTTTTTACGATAAAGGCATACACTGGGTTACTATAGGACAACTATAGGCTGTCAGAAAAATATTTTGAAAGTGTTATTTTAAGACAATATTACAAGAATAAACGCAATGGATGTCCTAATAATGTTTCTTTTTGTATCTGGAGAAGAATCCAACAAATATCTACAATTTGTGTTGGCTGCTGGTTAAACTGGTCGCAAGCCTATACGATTTTATTATGGTTGTAGGTTATAAAGAAATATAGCGCATTTGGCGGACTTTCAAAAGACATAAACTATAAAATGATATTCTGCACAGGCAGTTGGATCACAATCTATTCGGTTCTAAGTATTAAAGCAATGATATCACTTTGAATTATGAACTCATTTGAGATATTTCATTTTCAAGTGGGGTCATTCGTGTTTTATATTATCTTCTATACCTGCGTTATAAGTCTATTCCTACTAGCTACTTTTAAAGTGTTATGTACTAACAAAGTTACAACTGCTCCTAGGTTACCCTTCCTTTTAATTTTCAATCCTAGGATACAGTTCATCAGTGTCTAAGATTCCTGAAAAAAGAAATTTTTAGAAAAATTAAGAATTCACCCAAACACGTTTGACATTCAGTTTTGATTTTTCCTGTTCATTTCAACATCAACCTATTCCTCCAAGCTCTTGTTTGGGAACAAGGTCCACAATTAACATGCATTACTTTTATGGTACCTATTCCCCATTTCAGAGACTTGACAGTCCCTATTCCCGATATGCTTTTACTGAAAATGCAGCATTTACATTTCAAATATAATTTTTCCTTCAGTCACACATCACTTCCATGATTTTACTGTCAAATGAGGTGGTTTTGAATATTTTTATACTAATTCCGAAGTAAAACTGGGTTTTGCGTTTTTGTGTACCTCTTGGCCGACCAAAAGTCTCCATAAATATGAAAAGCAATATTTAACTCAAATATTTTCTGATTTCTTAGATGCTGTTGGATTTGTCTTTACTAACCATGCGAGATTTATCCTTCACTCCAAAACGCTGCATAATCAAAATGCTATTTGCTGACAGTTTCCATGACAACGCAAGATGAAGATTATCAAGTAATTCCCTGTGTTGCAATATCAACGTACTGATTCTAGAATTAGCGACATGAAAAAGTAATTTAAGAGACATGTAAAAGATAAAATATGATTAAGTCAGAAGTAATTAGTTTGGCTAGATTTTCTCAAGACGCTACAGACCGAAAGGACTCAACATTTCATATTCTAACACTACATCTAATGGTAATAATTTTGTTTGAGTGGTAAAGTTATTAAAGTTACAAGAAGCAAAAAAACTGACTTCCTTTTCTTAACATGACTCATGTGACTATACTTGCTCACCAGGTGTGACTGAAGGTATAGAAATGCCCCCACATTAGCATTTTCATTCTTTTTACAGTTTTTACAGACTGCTACTACGGTGCGGGGTGGGATCAGGGGACTCACCATGCCAGGACGGTTGTAGATGAGGACTTTGTGCGGTTTGTGATTGCTGAGCTCCAGGGCTTTGTCAACCAAGGGAATGTACTCCACTTTTCTGCCCGGCTCGATTCCAAATGATGCTGTGACCAGCAACTTAGGCTGTTGGGAAAATTACGATTTACCGAAGGAAACTGTTTTTGCCAACCTCAGCAGAGATGCGTCACGGGGATACGCTTAGTAATGCAATAAAAAAGAATTCTGAATAAATTCAATCATTAATAAAAGAAACTTACGTAATTGGGACGTTTAGACAAATAAGCAGTTCTTATAAAAATTACAGCTTGCCTTAGCATGGTCGATACGGACGGACAGCTCTTTGGAGGCAAAGCCCCCAAATATGAGGCTGTGGGTGGCACCGATACGGGCACAGGCCAACATGGTGAACATGGCCTGAGGGACCATGGGCATATAAATCACCACCAGATCTCCCATCTTCACACCGTGACTCACCAAAACACCCGCCAACCTGGATACCTAGACATAGGGTTATATACACCAACGTCCAATCACGATCAGATTCAGACCGAATCTCAATGCACTATGTAACATTCATTGTTAATTATTAGTCAAGTCTTTCAGAAGAGATGAGAGATAAGGCCTCGCTTTCAAACCGCCAAAACATACCTCATCCTGCATTTCTCTGAACGTGATGACCTGTTTAGTGGTGGTGACCGGGCTGTCATATATCACAGCTGCCTGATCACCTCTCCCATTCTCAACATGCCGATCAACAGCGTTGTAACACACATTCAGCTTCCCTCCAACAAACCTGAGTGAACAGATGTTTTCAATAGCTATTTTATCACAACAAAAAACGTTTCCTTTTTGGATTGGATTTACAGTCAATAGGCTTAACAGTCAAATAACATGAGAAGACCAACAAAACACATGAAATACAAAGGTTTTTTTTGCAAACACAATAATGAACAGCAGCTGTTGACCATTAAAACTATTGCAAAATTCCTAAATGTACATCTGCCAGACAACATCCCCCAAAAAGAAACCCAACACATCACAAGTAGAGATCAACAGACACCATTATAGTTTCGATTAAACCAATACCTACCATAAACATAAACCATAAACATTTTGTTGACGTTTATCATTGTTACATTTTCGTGTTTCATTGCATGAGACCACCATACACTAGGTTTTAACAAATAGCCTACATTTTATATCCAACATGCTAATATGTTAGAGGTTATCAAAACTTATAACGTTTGGTTGCATCACATGCTCAGTAAGGGGGCGTAACCATAGAACGCGCTCTTGCGCAAGTAGCGTTTGCAACGCGTCTCGCAGCGTTTTATATTGACGTTTCTAAAAACAACTGCGAACAACACATATATTACACTTACCATTTTGGAAACAATGTATCTGTATTATCCAGAGTTTGGGTACAATGTTCAAACCAGCTGATCCCCTGCGCCGCTTCACTCCAAAACTGTGCGGGTTCATCCCGTGCCATGGCAAACGCGTCCTCGTACGATTGTTTTGATGAAAATCCACGAACAAGATGTTTCCTGTGTGTGTTACAAACGCTGTTTGTCGTATAAAACAGCGACTTGCACCCATGCCAAATGTTTGCCTTTACTTTCGGCAGATAAAACGGTCCGGACACACCTGTGAATGATAACTTTCCTAACGAGTATCCTGAACCAACACCCGTTGTTTTGTTACATTCCTTAACTGCATACACTGCTGTTTTTCCACCGCATGCGTGTTTTAAGCGCGCAGTTTGATACAGACGCATGTTTTGTTGGGGTTTCTGGTCGAACAGATACAGAAAAGCAGGCTGTTATACCCGTGTGTTGAAATCAGCACATGCACCGCAACGCAGTTATTGTTGCAAGTAGCTGAACTCAAAAATGGCCGCGCGCGTGGACGCAACTTCAATACTTCACGCTACAGCAAGGGGAATCCATGCAATGTGTATTGTTACGTAATGTTTGGGAGGCCCGCAAGATTTATGAGATGCAATTTTTAGACAATACTAAAAAGTGTGCAAAGAATCTTTATAACGATCAGCAGTGTTTCCAGCAGAATATCTGCAATTGATAAGAGAGATTCTGTACTGGAAAATTATGTTGCCTGGGAACTGTAAACGCAAAACTGCTGCAGGTGCTTAAAATGCACAGTTAACTTCACTCATCTATTTTGAGATACTTTAAACATTTGGAAAATATATTATGTACTAAGCTTGTAGAAGTCTGAAAAAGGCTTAAAAGGCACAAGCTTGATTTCTGTTAACTTTTTTAATAGAATACGACAAGAGTTAATAGTTGAAAATATACTGAAAATAACTTGTGCTGCCAAGATTTAAAATTACGAACTAAAAAAACAAAAACAGTATCATTAAAGTTGTTAAAAGATATATACAATAAATTCCACATGTTTATAAAAAATATTCATGAGTAGCTGTGTGAAAAATACATTTAAATAAATATATGTTTCAATGATAGAAAATAAAAAATCATAATAATCCCAATCAATAATGATTTGGGGCACAACTATATTCCTTTATAATGTTTAAAACATACAAGTGGTTCCAAGTGAAATGTGTTTCTAACAGAATCTCACTTTTGGCTCATGAATGCCATCATTTAATTGACAGAGACATGTAGGTGATTTGCATATTTTCAACAACTCGGGTCAATGGCGCCTGCTATGTCTGCCCACAGCACTCAATCAATGTCAACTATTACAGTAGTCCATGGTGGTACCAACCCCTGCTTGAATGCAGACCCTGTGCAACATGGAGACTATGATTGAGTCATTTATCAATCTTGTTGACAGTTCAGGGATGATGTGATTTATAAATCACCTGTGCAATGCTCTTGATTAGAGTAGATTAATGCTGAGTGATCGTAGTCCTGTGTGGTTCAGGATTTCATAGAGCCGAATAGGATAAATATATCTTACACGTTGAACATCGAATTGGTGACATTTACTTGTTTTTGTTCAATAAAGCAATAATGTAACCAACTGGTGTTTTGTACGACAGCTCTACCTGAAATGTTGGTAGAGAAAGTTCTGCCATGGTTAAGTTGCTCCATACCTGAATAACTTTTCTTCCTCCTTTTTTTGGTGAACTATTCGTTTTTAAAAAGTTCTGTCATCCAATATATGTTGTATTTAATGTGAGTACGATGTTTTGCGTCAAAAACAGTCATGACAATTCCCTCCCTGTGACAAAAAAATTCCACTTTTATTTCCGCTAGGATCCTTAGAAAAGCAAATTCCACATATGCACAGCCAGACACAACACAGACTTTACCAGATGTTCTTCCTTTCATTAGTTCCTAGAGTCCAGGGGTCCCCAAACTGCGGCCCGCGCCCACATTTGGACTGGCCCTCTGAACAATGCCAGAGACATGTTTATTTATTTTTATTTTAAAGATAAGGTTTCACTTATATCAAAACTATATTTGATAATACATATTGGCTTTCTGAAATTTCCCTTAGCTATTAACGTACCCTAATTATTTGTTAAATTCACCTACCAACAGAATGGTACGTTCAACATAACGTACCATCAAGATCGAACAGTTAACGCGCAAACAAGCTAAATAATTCAAAGAGACGACAAAATGGCAAAAGCGATTTGGAAAGAAAAAAGGTTGATTCAGAATGCATTTGAGGTGAAACTAGTGGGACAAGTGCAAAAACAAGACTTCACACACCTTCCCGTTACCCAAAGTCTCTCAGCTGAGAAACCAGTGGCCAACCAGTTTGAGTTGGCCAAGTACCAGAACTGTGATGTTCTGAAAGATGCATTTAACGGTCTCATTTATTTATATTCTTCCCTTCCTAACAAGACATACCCAGACATCAAAAGGCAAGCAATTAAGATGTCCACACTTTTGGCAGCACGTAATATATTTGTGAGCAAACCTTTTCATGCATGAAACTGATGAAAACTCCAATGAGATCTAGACTCACAGATGAACATTTGCATCAGTCTTTGAGACTGGCTGTGACAGGAATGGAACCTGACATTGGACTTCTCACTAGCCAGAAGCCCACAGTTCACACTTATTAATTTTTGAATAGCGCCCGATACGAAAAAAATGTCATTATGATAGTAATACCAATGCTCTTTTAATAGGCTATATCTCTTGAAACGTAGTCATTTGTCTGTACGGTGCATTACAAAGTAAACTATTCTAGCATTAGGAGGCATAGTAAATACATTTAAAATCATAATTAAATCTCCACAATAATCCTAGTAGTCACCATGTAATTTTCTGTTACAAACCGACCCGGCCCCCCATTTAAGGCAGGGAGAATTATGTGCCCCTTGCAGAAAAAAGTTTGGTGACCCCTGCTCTAGTGTTTAGAAAATAATAATCTTCCTGTCACCTCATTACTTCAAAGTGTCTGGTTGGACCAAGTTTTTGAACACCCAACACACATGAGGCATCTGTTAAATGATAGGCATGTGTACATATCTGTCAGAAAGTCACAGAACTTAATGGGATAGTTAGCCCTCAAAATGTGTATTCTCTCTCATGGTGTTCAAAATCTGTTTAGGA
This sequence comes from Triplophysa tibetana, assembly GCA_008369825.1. Classification (NCBI taxonomy): domain Eukaryota; kingdom Metazoa; phylum Chordata; class Actinopteri; order Cypriniformes; family Nemacheilidae; genus Triplophysa; species Triplophysa tibetana. The sequence continues at coordinate 10,462,637 of CM017897.1, read as the reverse complement.
CTGTTTCTATACTGTGGAACACAAAAGAAGATATTTTGAGCAACGTCTCAATGGTTTTGTCTATGGAAGTCAATGGGAGCCAGTGTTGTTTTATCACCAACCTTCTTCAAAATATCTTCGTGTTCTGCAGAAGAAACTCATATAGGAATGACATGAGGGTGAGTAAATAATAAAAAAATTACATTTTGGGGCAAACTATCCTTTAAAAGTCAAGCCATTTTTACATTTTGGTTTAAAGTGCAGTACATTTTTTATAAGAAATCTTATTTAAGATGATTCAGTTATTTAACTCCTTTAAGAAAAAGGAGCTTCCATTGTTTACCTCATTTGTAAGTTGCTTTGGATAAAAGCATCTGCTTAATGATTAAATGTAAATGTAAAAAACAAAACAATCTTGTATCTAAAAGTCCGAATTACTCTATGTATTACCCCATTCGACCTTGTATCAAGCGTCTGCCTCAATGCACTGATCTCCATTTGCATATATTTATTTTGCTTTCGCATTCTAAGTACTCTTCAGCACATCTTCAATTAGTTTCCTCACTGTGTTGACAATTCCTAAACAAGAATGAAGCCTTGGAACCTAACGCCCGTCAACTTGCTCCCAGCACCAATTTGTCAGACACTAGGAATTTTAAATCAGTGGCTTGCTATCCGTATTGCCATTACTCTCTCCCACTGCCGGCAATAGCGCAGCTATTGTACGACTACAGATATATCATTTTGATTTTGTTAGGCCTGTTAGGTTGTCTGCTACCCTGACGTGGACATGTGGGCGGATGTCGATGATCTTTCCATAAAGTAAATGCACTCTGCTCAGAGTACATTACATAAGAGGCTTTCTCGCTCACTTTCCTCTATTCAATGTCCGATTTGATGAGTGGCAATTTAATTAGTGGATTTGAAGCTGATGGACTACCACTTAAACAGCATTCTTGGTCTGGGTCGGAGATGGTGAGAGAACAGGATGGATATAAAATGATTATGAGATGACTGTGTGTATAGGAATTGATGGCCAGCCTGACATGATAATAGTGATAACTGTCTAACCCACCCTACATTATAAAGACCACAACTAGGGCACTTTTGTAGCTATTTTTAGGTGGCAGTTTCGTCATGGGGATTTTAAAAACTTCACCGATGAGTTGTAAGCTATATCATAACCATACAATACAATAAAGCTCCCTGCTTAGATAACAGCCAGCGAGTGTAGTTTTTCTCTGTGTGTTTGGTAACCAAATCTTATTTTTAAGAAATGACATCAGAAAAATATCAGTCCATGCACAAGTTTTCTATAAAAAAAGGGGAAAATATATGCATGAGGGCTGCAGCAAAAGATGCATGTGTTTGATAAAAAGCATACTTTGTAGGATTTCTGTGAATTAAAGTACACAAACCAAAGGCAATAATACCCAACAAATATTTAAGGGACGGCTCTTTATAGAACATAAAATATTCAATAATTTAATATGGACATTAGAAATGTGACAATTCGGTTATGGATGTGACAATTCACTTTCCAATGGAAACGTATGCTTTAAAAACTCTGAGAGATTTCACACGAATTTTTAAACCACCTAATATGAACCTTTTAATACGGGGAAAACCTTTGGAAAAACTTTATCCCATCTGCATGGAACTGCCCATTCCTTAACAATCTCTGAGCTTGTGGGGAGTCTTTCTTGAAAGGTTAATACGTTATTGTGAAAAATCAATATCTATCACAAATGTATGTATTTTCAACTTTTAGAAGCCGACTCTAGCTCTTTACAGACAGATAAGTAATGTGCCTATTGCCACCTTTAGGTTATTGTCAGACAATATTCCATCTGCTGATAACAAACATGATAAGTTATGCCTGCACTGCTGTATAGGCTTTAACATTTTAACAGATGATACCACATTGCAGGTTCAATCGTAGAAAGAGCAAAAAGAAAAAGGGACCCGAGCGGGCCATGCGTGTAGTATCCGTATGTCACAGTTACACTCTGTTTCGTTTGTTTTCACAGAGATGTGTCGACATAACCAGCATACTTCCATTAATCTGGGATTTGCACGAGTCACACAATGACATCCTCCTCTGCAGTTACTGGGGAGAAATAACCAAAAAATGAAAGCGCAAGCTAACAGCGGCAGTCTCGCTCCTGCCCCTCTCTCTCACACCACTTTCATGTCATGAAAAGCTGTTGCTTGGGGACCTGCTGGGACGTGGAGTCATGCTTCAAAACGTTCTAACTTTCAAAACAGGCAAATGAATAGCTGTCATGGTCTTTTGTAGAAACGTTTAATTTTCTGACAATATTCAATAAAAAAAACATATTCTACATTTTAGGTATAACTGCCACAATTGAACATAATGGTCATTATCTTGTTTGTGTTGTAGTTTTGGACGTGTATAGTTTTTAGTTCTATAATGGCGTTAAATTCCTTCGAATTAGCAACTTAATTTCTCCTCCGTCATTACAAATTAAAATCCGGTGTGATGTTAAAGTTTAAATCAATGCACATACTGTACAGGTCTACAATGAAACACTCCTTTTAGAATAATATAAACCTGTCAGAGTAGTTACACTGTACATGCAAGTTACAATACGCACCAAACATTCACATTAACGTAGTCTTTCTCCTTACCCTCTTGTTTGCTCTCAATCGTTCTTTTTTATTTGCTGTGAAGACATTTAGTAATCAATTTATTCACATTGGGAAAGCTTCCCAGCACAATATATGGTAATCCCGCTATTTTCAGTAGAACAGTTTTCCAGAGGCTGCCTCCCATATGGCCATGACAGCGTAATCTCCATGTGCCCTCTTTCTCTCTGGCTTTAAGCCCTCCATCACATTAGTTACCAGTGCACATCTGTCCACAGCTGGACGGCTGACAGAGCAATCCGTCAGCGTTTGAATTTTTTAAGTTTTCAAAGTCTGAGGGAGCTGAAGAATTTTCTTAAAATCGCAGAATAGCGTGTTAAATAAAAATACCAAGGTTTAAGTAGGCCCAACCGTAATATGAAGAAACCAGCAACCAAAACTCAATTTATGTTTGATTTCGACCAGCTATCCTGGTATTCAGCAGGGAACTAACCAAAACATATCAATTCCTCATCAATTGATCAACGGTTCACTGTTGTTTAATTAAAAAAAAACGTTCAAGTCAACAGAGTCGATTAAAAAACTAATTACAGTACACCTCTGGTGTCTGCTGTTATAAAGACTTTATGGGAGCAGAGACAGAGTTCATTCTAAAATGAAAGCAGGAAACTGCAAAAACATAAATAGCAGACACCAAACAACAGAGTGTAAACACTGCATGAATTCACACTGCCTGAAGAGAGCAAATTACACTAGATAGGTGCCACAAAGTCTAGCACTCTATCTGCTCCTGTCAGTTTATTGCCAAGTCAGAGGCTATGTGCCTTTGCTTAAAGTAGGCCTAAATCCTGCAATTACACTGTGCAACGCCTGGACGCCTTTCGCTGCTCCTGTTATGCGCTAGCATCTTCTAATCCTTTTAATGCGTATGTCCCTCAATAATATTAGATGAATTCATTTTTACACTCACTACATGTCACAGAGTCAACTCAAAAGTAATGTAGATGGTTGGATTATTATATCAGATTCATGCCCCTTCATTTTTAGGCGGACTTTTACTTTTATTCCCCATTCAATGAGCTTTACATTTACATTTGCATTTAGGCATTTGGCAGACGCTTTTATCCAAAGCGACTTACATTGCTTTATCCAATACATTTTACATAGGTATTTGCAAATCCCCTGGGCTAAAACCCACAACCTTAAGGAAAGCTGTGTTTAAAAATTATACTGTAAATTTATGATTTATCCCACGATTAGATAACCTTATAGAAATTTAAATGTCTAAATACTACATTTTGCAATAAGATTCTTTGGAAATTTGAAACTAAATACGATTAACATACCTTAAATAGACTACTTATTTATTAAATATTTTAATTTCCCCAGAAATTTCAAGTGTTAGCGTAGATTTGATTAACATTTTTTTCAGAAAATTCGAATATTCGACATTCCAAATCTAAACATCAATTCTAAATTCGACGCGCATTAGACGTACTAATCTTTCTACGGAATTGTTATCATTTAACGTCGACGAACGTTCGTAATTTAATAAAGACGTAAAGTTATATTTAAAGCGATTATAAACCCGCTCGATGATTTCCCGCACGTTCAATGAGCGCCACGAAATTCGAATTTGTCCGCTTAACAAGAGGATAGTAAATAATCCCGTACCCCTCCCAACCCCTCCCATTCTCCACACGGGCTCCAATCGGCTCTCACTCGCTCTCTCTGCCGCTTCAGTGTGCGCGCTGATGCCGCAGCTCCAGTAGCTTCTCTCTCTCTCTCCCTCTTATATTACAGCAGTCATGGCGACAGTGACAGTCCAACCGCTAACCCTGGAGCGAGGTGAGTACTGAAAAACGCACGCACATTCCGTCCCTATCGGACGAAAGATGCTGGAGGTTACTTTAGAGTATTGCACTATTGATTTATCTGATTGTTGGATTATCGGACTTGTCAGAATGAAATCAGTCTTCGGGCTTTTGATGTTTCGGTGGATGTTGCTTTCTCCGTTTGGCTCGTGTCCGTCAGGTTTATGATGATGATCAGATTTTTTTTGCGCTTTCGGAAACATCAGTGTCATGTAAAGCTCGCCAACAATTTATTTCCTATTCTACATGTCTTTAAATAAATCACTTAAGACACATTATGCACATGCACTTTTTTGTTTGTCAATACAACGGTCTTAATGTTGTCTAGGCTATTTCGTCCTTATTTCACTTTACGGAACTTTCATGGAAAACAGGCTCAGACTATCCATTCCCAGGGTTTTTATTAAATGCTATATTCGGATGCTGTTATAAATAACCACGATCTACTGAAGATTGCGCGATGTTTCCAACGCGTTCCTTTGGGAAAAACGTTACGTGTCATATGAAGTCATGTGTACGTAGGCTTTCTTATTTTAATCACGTCGTTGATGTTATCATGTGAGCAACGTTGTCATTGCTTATTTTTACAACACCAGTAGTGCCCAAGGGTCTCAACTGCCAGAGAAGACTGAAGAGACTGTAAGTGCGACAATATGTGCTGGCCGACGAGTCGCTGTTGTTCTTTTATATACTCTTAAATCAACCAATGCTTACAAGATTATATTAAAACGATTAAATAAAAGATTGTGGGATATGATACCCGTTTAAACGTAACTCGAGCAAAAGCGACAAAGATATTTATAGGGAAATGAGATAGGCTGGCATGTGCGCATATCGCGCTTTGAATGTGTGGAAACTAATGTCGAAATAACGGGATCATGACGTCGCAACCTGCACGACCAATCGAAACGCTCCTTTAATGTTGTCACGAGCTTTTGTAGCAGACAGCTTGTTTAGCTTATTATAATGAATGAACTCATATGAAAGGATCATTGCATGCAGTAGAAGTGTTGATTGACAGGTACAATATATCTTCTCTTAGAGTTATTTAAGGTCTGTCATGATGCCGGGTGACAGAGGCTATTAACATTTTATTAAGAAAATGAATCAAACACTGCAGAAATACACTTTAGACTTGCCTTCAGAAGCGAAGACGAAAACAAAAGTGTCCTCATTAGTTCCTATTCATTTATGTTGTTTACAAAGAAACCCAAAGCAATTGATTTGCGTAACGGCAGTACATTTAAACAGACACCTTCATGATATCAGAAAGCCACAGGCCACATATTATTTACCATTCTCTTGCAATAAGACTGTTTTGCTTGGGGCTAAACAAGGAACATGAAAGCATAATTTTAAACAGAAAGAAAATAACCTGTTTTATTCGGGTGCATCTATAGTTATCGGTTATGATATTTATTTTCTTATTTAAGGAGCTAATGAGGAAAGATACGCTCACTGTTCTCTGTGGAGGTGTCTAATGTACAGTATGGAACTGTGACTGTAATTATCAAACCAAAATCAATACAATTCACTGTCAACACGTGTACAGCATTGAGCCCACATGAGAGGAAATCCATGACACCTTCAAGGGTGATCGTAGTTGGAAAGCTTGTGTTTAAAAAACACGACTGTAGATGTGCTATCTAGAAAAATATATGTAATCGTGGGGGGTATACACCGATTTTCAGGAAGGTAACTGCAAAAGCTAAAGGTATGTAAAAACAGTTATCCTGGGGTATTGTGTGTAGCCTATTATGTAAAAAGATAAAAGCTTTACCACTCGACCAGCTTGAGATTAAGATCAGGCAACCATAATATAGACTATTTGTATATGATCAAACCTGTCTGTGTTACTAGTAATTGCATGTTTGAAAAAAGAGAGGGTTCAGACAGACAGACAGTGTATCAGTTAGACATCAAGGTATTAAAGCTGAGGTTATTTGTAAACACTTGCACAGTTCTCAATCTAGGCTATTAGCCAGTTGAGGTGCTCTCAGATCGCTGAGATGTCACAGTCGAACCAATTACTGCTAATTCATCTTCTTTGATAAAGTGAGGTCCTGAGATACCTCTAGGGACCTGCTCGTGGATGTGGTTTTGGGTCTGCACAAACTGTGTGTTTCGGATGGTCTGCCATCCATAGACCAGCCTCTTCTTCAAGCTTGCCTGACCCATAAAGTTGCCCGTCTGAATCTAAAAAGAGGCAGATGGCCAGCACTCTCTCAGGCAAATCATTCTGGCATGTTAAATGATGAAGACAGTGCCCTTCGCAGTAAAATTGCTCTGTTACAAATGCGTGAAACATGGCCAATAAGTGTCTTGGCTGAGAATAACTAGTTTTGTATTGTTCTTATTAGATATAAGAACAAACAAAAACCGCAGTCTAATCATAAGGAAATGTCACATCATATATCATAAATCAACACTAAATCAAAATTGAGCCAAGTTAATACACGTTCGTGGTGTTATTGTGCACAATTTAGCAGCACATGCTGTTCCAAAAAAACAAAACATGTTTGTCAATGTCAATGCTTTCTCGTGGTGTTGACCAGTCGGGCTTCATTCAAGGACGGAATGCCCACTTTTCACTATCCAATCAATTCCCATTTTTTTAATGCTTTGTTTTCTTTGTATTAATTATACAGATTTAGGAGTCTTAAACCTTTTTCTGCAACCTTTGCATGGTATGCATTGATATTTGCTGATGTAATTGATATTGCCGCATTCAAATAAATGTCCCAATGCTCAGATGATGATGATGATACACTAAGAAATAAAATGGCAACATTTCCGCTAGCTTTGCAAGTGTTGCAATATTCAACAATGATGTCAACAGACATCTTTTGCAAGCGCAAACGACGAACAGTGCTATGCCATTATTTGCCATGTACTATTATCAACAGAGAGGATAATTTGCTGTTTTACACACACCTGTTTCTGCATATAATGTATTTTATTCTTTAAAATATTTATCATCAGGGTTTATTATCCAATCCTCCAGCATGCTGCCATGTTTATGTGATTACATAAAGCTGAAAATGCGAAAGATTTCAACATAGTAATAACTTATTATAGTAAAACAGCAATAGTTATAGTGATTCTCGCCTTCAAATCAACCCTTGATAATAGAGACACGCTCAATATACTTCCAAAAGGAGCAGGACCCAACTCTTTGAGAAGAATAAAATACAGGGAAGTCACTATCTGATACATAAAATGGATAAAAATGTCTGCTCTACAATCAAGTGCACTGGGAGGCTATTTGTCAGCTTGTCTGTAGCACTGATCCGTTATTCCGTTCTATAGTCTTTCCTTACGAGCAAGGCTTAAATTTATATCTGGCAGCTCTGTTGAGGTTTCCTTTCAGAAAGGATTTAATAACAAGACTGTAAGTCTCTGTATGGCTAACAGACACATTGGAAGACCACAATTTAATGTCAAGTGAGAAAAACTTCATTCTTAAGTATAAAACTTTGATGTGTCAGAGAGTTGTGCTTCAATTTTTCTAAACAGACTTGTGATTATCATCTTAAAGACAAAACAAATGCAATAAATCCTGTTGCCTTACATTAAGGAATGGACCCAAGCTATACCTAGAAATATCACAGAGACGTGAAGGGGGATCTTTAAACTTAAAACATGGGGGAAAACAAACAACCTAGACTACATTAGCAAGTGTACAGGAAAATAGAATTCATACATCATAATAAATTTGCATGCACTTTCCCATTAAGCTAACAGAGTTTATCAATGTACCATGCTGCACCACAATTGCCTCATAAATCAATAGTCCACATCCCGAAAAGCAGAGCAAATGACCTTCCCTGTCTCTTTGCTGTGACCAACTTTTAGAAAGCGTTGGGAATAATACACATTATTTATCACACTATTGACAGATTGCTGTAGCAGACGTTTTAAGTATTTTGTCAGATGAACTTATGCAAAATACGCCTTATGCTCTTTACCCATCAAACTCTCCTTGACAGAATAAAAGCTACTGGCAAAAGGATCTACGATAAAAACATAGGTGGGTTAAAAATAAATAGGAATTCCATATAATGCAAAACACAATCAAACCAGAAAAAACATTGTTTACAGTACATGGTCTATAAAAAATAGTTAGTCTAAATGGTGTAGTACACGGTTTAATGGAAAGCCAGGTCACATACAGAGTGCATTGTAGTAGACTCATAGATTTATGTGGGCAGGCAGCCCCGTGTGGGTAGAAGATCTGAAGGCGTTGAATTACGCAATCACTCTGGAATCTTTCTCATTTATGACACTATAGCTTAAAATAAGAAATACATAATAACTCTTTAAATCTTTAGATAACGCATTTGGAGCCCCTTATGCTGCCCTGAGTGGTCTCTGTGGTGGTTTAGTGTACCAATGAGACACCTACAATACTGTTGTAGAAGAACCAGAAGAACGTAGATATGACGCAAGTCTCAAGCTAGATCCACAACTGGCCTTGAGCTCCCACCATTCAATTCTGAATCCTTGCAGTTAATTTTTTGCAATAACGCTCAGTGCGACCGTGTTCCAATGAATAATGGCTTGTATCATTTAGACGTATTAAAAATGGTTTTATTTGGGATGGGACATGTATTAATGCACCGAGTCTAGGTCAGAGGTTGGCACAAATCTGCAAGGAAACCCGAGGCACCGCAGAGAAATAATCCTATCTGTAATAGCTGTACCTGAGACGGGAGCTTAAATGCTTTTAGAAGCTTTTGCCATCATATAACTTTCTTAATGGCTGAATTTATCTTCAAAACGTTGCTTCATGCTCTTTCGAAGATATGGTCGTTAACGCTCTCTCAGAATGCATTAACCACTCCATTTATTTTTATAAGTAACTTTGGCCACAAAATGATATTATGGTAATTGATCTTAAGTGAGTTAATAAGACATTAGACATCATTTTTATCCCTGAGGTTACAGAATATCATATCAGGATAGTTGTAAGTGCTGTAAGCAATCAAAGGCGTTTTTCAGACTTCCGTTTGCATTGTATTGGACGCTTCCACCCATGAGCCTTCTCTCTAAAAAAATTCACCTCTCCTTTATGCATTTCAGCACAGACGTTGCTAGTCAGGTCAACTTCCCAGACAGTGTATTTAGTTCACCCCAAATAATCTATCGTTTACTCACCCTCGTGTCATTTCAAACAACTATGACTTTGGAGAACGCTGGTAACCAAACAACACTGAACCCCGTTGACGTCCATTGAGTAAATGATGACAGAATTTTTTTTTTTTGGGTGAACTGTCACCTCAAGGAAAACAATAACAGCCAATAACTGTCGAAATCATTATTTTTCATTAATAAATAAAAATTCTCAGGCTCCAGTATGTCAAATGGAGATGCTCTGTATTATACTGTACATTCCTGCCAGGGCTGGAATGGGTCAAAAAACGATCTCTTATTCCTGCTTCATCTCCATTTGGCAAACAAGAAATTGTATTCAGTTCATGTGTGTTATAATGAGCTGGCATCATGAATTCAGTCCCCCTGTTGAATCGAGTGTGTCTAGGTACCCAGTGATTAAATTGGCTAAAAAAAGGGCTTGGTGGTGATTCATTACAAATCTTTCAAAATCCCTGTATGATGTCAATGTGAGGTATTTGCATGGCAATTAATTTAATACTAATTAATAACTTAAAAGATATATAAAATAAAAAAGTATGTATTATTTCAAGCAAACACCCTATGCGTGGGATTTTTGCCCAAAAAATGTAAACTGGATACCCCTGGGGTTGTAGGTGAACTTGTTAATAGCACCAGCACTGCAATGTGTTATTTATGTTTGGTTTAATTGTCCGTGCAATTCTCATCAATGGTGAAGATATATAAGTGACAGCAATCATTTTTTTGTTGTTGCGCAAAATCTGCTCATTAACGCACACTTACGACCCCAGACCCTCCTCTTGATAGGAACAGCCGGTAATAAGAGAGCTTCATCACCGTATTAATGAGGAGACGGTTGTTGAGCAGCCGGTTCTGTGCATGTGTGGATCTGCTCGACTGTGGAAGCTGCTTCAGGACACAATGACGAAGGTTACCTTCGGTAATTTGATGTCAGGTGCTCTGTTGTAGGGAAAGCGGAACGGACAGGGTAATAGTTCATGCTGCTATGTATTTTGCGCTATAGATCATAGGCAAGGCCAGAAATCTCAAGGTGGGTGGACTTTGATGAAATGTGTTGTACCTTTTTTCTGAGCACTCTTTAATGCTATTGTCAATATTATGAATTGTTACCATTTTGCTTAGGTGGGTGCTCCAGTTCAAAACCTAGTAAGCGGCCTACACAGGCAGCGTTTTAAGTTCATCGTTCACTTTCATACATACATTTACATTCAGTTGAATGCAAAATCTTTGACGAGAGCTTATATGAAGCAATTTACCCCATTTTCTCGAAGCCTATTGAACATCGCACAATTGAATTATACGAATTAGTTTTAATATTCTATCATCCATGTTAAACAGTGAAATGAATAGACCACCAGTGATAAAACTACTCTCCTGTGGTTTCAAGCGTTTTTTTTTGGATTCAATTTGGAATCTAACACCACCGGATCATCAATTCTTGCTATTTGACATGCCAGAAATCAGCGTGGGGCCTGTTTAGGGCATTGCCTGTGTTGGTTTTTTCAATCTGCCGTACATTTTTATTGACATTTGATGAAAATAGTGTGATTAATGTCACACCGACGTTTCATTGACAGCTCTGTGCTGTAGCCAAGTGAGACGTCCCAGGACACAGCTTAGTTATAGATCTAGCTGTCAGAGTTTTAATGGAATCAAATCTGCTTTAACAACAGAAGAGTTTAAATCCGGCGACCTTTTTTAATCCGGAGTACAGAACTTCAGTGCAGTGTGAAGAAATAAAGTAGAAATTCCATTTGGCATTCAGAGATTTAAGCAAAAAGGTTGTAACCTTCTTCTCAATTTCACTGACAGAATTGACCTTAAGTCAATTCCATGTGCTGTTTTCCCACAGGAGCACGGGCTGTAATAGCTCTCATGTCTGCTTTCATAGTCTCACGGGGTCTGGTTTTATTAGTTTCTGTCAGGGTTTGTCCCATTTTACTCCAACGTTCATTTACGAACAACAGTATTATCTGATGTTGGATGGTTTGGGACAAAAACACACTGTATCTCGAGGGTAGACAGGGTCTTGAAGTATCTTTCTCCTTTTTCATACTGAACAGTTGCACATTACTTAAAAGGGATGTTTCTTTTTTTAGGGTCCGAAGATGTACGAGGACAATTAGCCACATGCTTGCATAAAGAAAAACATGTCAAGCGGTGGGCTATAAACTGCTGAACGTCACCAGAGACTGAGCTATTAATAGCATTAGGTTCCTCCGTGATAGTGATGTGTAAAATGTTTTTTTTACTGATTGAATTGGACTGTAAGGAATTTGGTGTAATGGCTGTTTTCAAAAGAAGTTGGACATTGATAGGTCCCACCGCATACTCATATTGTTGATCCGGCGCTGTTCGGCTGGTTGGGATAAACAGATAAACATCACACATGATAATGGCTTACTTACCAGCATTACTTTTAATGGAGAAGAATTTAAAGACGGATCTTCTGGCCAAATGTTCTATCATGCCAACACTTTAAAGCACTGCTGCTGAAACACAGTATATCAGGCCTATTATTTACACCGTCTTAATTTAAATCTGGATTAAAGATTCTGAAATCTCTTTGGCAGACTCGAGTCTATCATCATCTTCAATCACGTACCTTCTCTGGATCTGTTCCACATTTGTGGAATGATCTGCCAGCTGCAACAAGATCACCATATTCTGTAACCATCTTTAAGAATCGGCAGAAAAAACATCTCTTCCGTCAGCACCTGACTTAATAGTTCTGATCTCTTTTCTACGCTTTCCATCCTGATAAAATAAACGTAGCTTTGTAAACTGTGGTGGGCTATGTGAGACCAGTTTGACTGCGCTTATGCTTTTTGTTGTCCTTATGTTGCTCCAATTGCTTGCATTGTTTACCTCATTTGTAAATCGCTTGGGATAAAAGCGTCTGCTAAATGACTAAATGTAACGTGAATGTAATCCATCTTCTGTTTTATAGCAGTTTTGTCTATATCAGACCATGACTGACCCCAGCAAAGGTCTCTGAGCTGTATGGCAAGGTGAATGTAGGGGTTCCGGCAGAGGAATGTTTTATTTGCTCCAGGTAGAGAGCTTTCATTGCTTTAGCTGGTCTCTCTGGCCTTCAGCAAGTCTATTTCCATTATCCTACCAATCGATTCGCTGGAGCTCCAACACCTTTCCCTGCCCTTCGCTGCAAATGTAACCGCTGTGCGAACCCTACCCTACTCTCTCTCATTCTCTCTCTCGGTCTTTGAATCACTGCTTTCTCTCTATTACTTCACATCTGTGTTTTCTTTCTCTCACAGATGTTGCCAGGGTGATTGAGTTGCTGGAAAAATTACAGGAGTCAGGCGATGTCCCGGGTCACAAGCTGCAGTCCCTAAAGAAGGTTCTACAGAGCGAGTTCTGCACAGCCATAAGAGAGGTGAGTCACGTATGTAATGAACCATACATTTTTCTCAGTAGGAGACCTCAGTGTTGTATTTGATGGATTAGACAATAATAATTATGTAAAGTGATTATTTTAATGAACAGTTCAGTTGAAAAATGAAAAACCGTCATCATTTATTATCTCTTTAATGTCATTCCAAAGTCAATCGATTTCTGTTGAACCCAGAGATAGATTTTCTCCATGTAACAAAAAGTATAATAAATTACAGTTTTTCTCAATCGCTTTGGCTCACTTCTCGAATGAGACTTAACATTCTCTAAACTGTAAGTTCAATGTTTACAACTGTTTGCTGGAACATCAGAACTATATTGCGTGTCTGAAAAATGTAGTGAGTGATTCAAAACATTTAGTTCTTGCTTCAAAAGCTAGCTATTTTGTCAGACAATTGGCCAGTGCCAACAGGGCCGTAGCTAGAGAATTCTTGGCCCCCTTAAAAGATATTGATGTGGGCCCCCACCGCCTTCCAACTAATAGAGAAACATTTTATGTGAAGTTTATATCATATCAGTTTGACGTAGTCTATTTGCATCTAACAGAGGATGGTTTTGTAAACCCTTCTTTAAAGTTAAATGTTTATAAATGTTGTACAAACATTGTCTTAAATAAATGCATGGAGACTCTTAATATGTTCAAGATATATTTGATCATTTTTTATGTTCCTTCTGACCGATAGACAGGCAGACAGACAGATATTAAGACAAACATATTGATAGATAAATTGCTAGACAGACAGACAGATTGATAGATAAATTGCTAGACAGACAGACAGATTGATAGATAAATTGCTAGACAGACAGACGGATTGATAGATAAAATGCTAGACAGACAGATAGATTGATAGATTGTTTGATGGACAGACGGACAGACAGACAGGAAGACAGACGGACAGACAGATGAACGGACGGACGGATAACCAGATAGACAGTCAGACAGAACTCTTTGATTATGGAACAAAATCTCAACAGCATCCGAGCGTGACGTTAGTGACAGGCTTGCGTCACAGTTTTTATGGCAGTAGGTGTCTGTCGGGCAGAGATACCGTCGAACAGTGCCTGTTCTTTTTTGTGCTTCACAGCTTCTTACGAGCAATTTTAGAAATGCAAATATTCCCAGACAGCAGTTGACCTGGGCCACTGGGTTTTAAGTGCAGTTCCAGGGCAAATCCTCAACACTTAAGACTGTCCCTATCCTCCATTTCAGCCCATGAATACGTGACCCATGCTGGTAAACAGCTAGAAATAGTTTTCAATCCACTTTATCTCACTGTCGGACACTCCGGCATGATATTGCCTAAGTGAGCTTTAGCATCATCCGTGTGGAAAAGGCTTTTTTCCTGTGTAGGGGGCATGTGTGGGCGCTGTGTACCACAGGCAGAGAAAAGAAAGAGATTATGTTAATCAGACCGTTTATTTTATTTATTATTACAAGGATGATTATATGCTGCCTTTTTGCGTGACGTACCACAGCTGTGCTCTTTGTCAGCTGTGGGCTGAACATGTATAACCGTGCGCTTGTTTATTGTGAAACATTGTGCGAGATTAATTCAGGTCCTGACAATCTTGTTTTATTTTCATACGGCCGTTGTGAGTCTGACTGACAATGCTGTGCAATTATTGTGGAATCAATTTCAGTTTTACCCACCTCTAAACACACAAAACAGTAGGGTTGGACAGTCAGAAGGTCCTTTTTTGTTTACATTCTGCTTACAAATGGTCAGTTCCAAAAAACGCAATCTCATATAAATCCGTAATTATTTTACAAGATGGCTAATTTGTATGAATTTGCACTTTCTCATTTGTACATTTAAGTATGATTTGCTTTTGTGCCAGTGATGGTTAGACTTGGGGGTGTGGTTAGGGGAGGGGCTTAAGTATGGCTTTTTTTAATTATCATGTTTTGGTCATTGTAATTTTGTCAGCTTTCTGTTCAAATTGTTGTCATTGATATGAATATTTCCCAATTAAATTATAGCTTGCGATTTTTAGATAACTTTGACCTTTTGGTGCATAATATGCATCAGACAGTCTGTAATGCCTGAGAATGATACGCTCATAACTGAAAAAAATGAAAAGTGCCCATCTAAGTGCTTCGGACTGCATACGCGAGTTATTTAATCGAGCAACACACCAGATGACGCAACAGATGAATAATAAAGTACCGTTTCACTTTTTTTGTAGCATCATAGTATATCATCAACCATGAGAACAGTGCATTAATGTGATAAAACTTTCAGCAGGACATCAATTTACAATCTCAGCATCCATCAGGCCCAAATTTTACAGAGCCGTGCTCGGATTCCCCGTGAGCTCATTTCATGGCCCGGCAAACGCGCACAGTATCATATGGCACAATCTGTCTCTTGCAATCCCCTAACAAGGGTATGCGAGGACACCCGCACGACAAAACGTCAGTTTAATTTACGACACCAACAGTGGCAGGAACAATGTCAGCATGACACACTGCATCGTTCTCATCCAAAAACAATCAAAGAACAGAAAACGTGCCACAGACATAAAACATTGGAAGACCAACACTACTGACTAGTAAAGGGATACTCGACCGAAAATGAAAATTATAACATCCTTTACTTTCTGTTATTTCATTTACACTCTTACTTTCTGTATATTCATCCAGTCTCTGATTATTACTTAGAACCCAACAGGGAAAATTGTTTTTTTTTTCAAGGTACTGTAACATGTTTTTAAAACGACTTTGATAATTGTTTGCCGTGATAATGATGAGTCTGGCCTTTTAGACTGTCAGACACAATTACCACTGCAAACATGTTCATGAACGCAGATCTCAGAGGGATACGACAACAGGGCCATTATCAACTGAGAGCTCAGTCAATCCATGACTGCGGGGTCAGAGACGTCAGAGTCCCTCTTTATGAATAGTAAATGTGTAAGTGTAAGTAATAGACTCTGTGCCACTCTTGAAGGGTGAGTTTGCAAATAAGAAACTTCACCGCCAATCCAACTCCAATTTTCGGACACTTTGCCAACTAAGAGAGAGAACTGTGGCTAACATTCTATCAAAGTTACATAGTAACATTGTTTTTTATAAACAAGCATTTAAACTGCATTTAAACAATAGTATTTAGACAAATAGTATAGTTTGCTATAATAAAGACAACATGTTGTTTGGAGAAATTAAACCGCAATAATCTTTTTTGTTTCCTCAAAAAAATGTCAGTTTAAAAACCCCTGACATAAGTAACATTAAAATAGCGTTTTATCAACATTATATGTCAGGGCTAAATGTTCTAAAACCGTTATGAAAATGTTAACACAAATATGTTATTCTTACATCATTAGTGGAACATTTAAAACATTCAGAAATAAAAAAAAAAAAATTAAATGATAGCAAAATGTGAGCTGGGATTGTGTACCCAATATGAATTAAAAAAACGTTATGACCCTACTTTATACCGCAGTCAAACATTTATAAATGTGCCAAGGAAGTGGCAGATAAACTACCATAAAAAATTAGTTTCTGGCCCTGTTTTGTACCCCACTCGTAAAATTGCACCAGTAGCGTTGGATAAACAATAATCTGAAAAACAGAAAAGATGTTCAAGTCCTGTTTTGTAGTTAATTCCTGAAAGTTCCAGAGAAAATTGTTTCAAATGAGAGCATATGATCCTCCTATCGCCTTTTCTCCACCTTCATTTTACTCTCTCTCATCTCAGACAGATCTCTATGGTTACAGGAAGGCCGTCATTTAGTCCCGCGGGCAGGTTTTTCCACTGCTGGCAGAGAAGTCAAGTGCAATACACCTGTCTGTGTGGGTGTGTGTGTATGTGTAGCTCCCAGTAAGGTAAAACAGATGCGGGTTTCTGAAAGCCGACCATACCCTTGGCGAGCTGAGATTAAAAGAAGAGCTCCCTCACGATGTGGCAGAAACCACTTCTGAGACAGGACTGAAGGAGAGTGATAGAGGTGTATTATTGAAGGCAGGGCTCTATCATGACCAGAAAGGCTGAACTTAAGACTATTTTTTAAAAAGAGCCCCAGTAGCCCTGCTGACAGCATTAATAATGACATTGCCAACCGCAAACAAATTTCTTTCCGATAAAAGAGACATAACATAGTTCCCAAGGCCTGATTTTCTCAACTCTGCATCATTAATAGATTCTGCTGAGGTGAAGCACAGCAAATATATGGACTCCACCATGAATCATGAGATGTGTCCACACCCACAAATAGTGATGAGACAATTTTTGGTTTCGGATAATTTTGACATTTTAGCCGATTTCTGATCCTCAAATATGTTTTAAATGCAATACATCTTTTTCCAATGTGTGATGTTATGGCCCACAGCAAATCTAGGTTGGCCCTGGGGATTCCAGTTTTCCATTTCTCAAGAAACATTTCACTGTGAAGCAGATGGGAAGGAAGAGACTCCAAAGCCAGAACTTCAAAACAGAGCTTTGTTCTTCAAACTTCAGAGTAAAGCTGCTGACCTGCCAATTTAAGGCAGCTGTCATAACAGAATCTTGTTTTCCATCCACTGTGCACAAGAATCGACACTGAAGCATGTGATACATTGTTTCCCAAGATTGTGAACCTTGTACATTTATTTTACTGTCCTGAGTGACATATTTAAGTAAATGCACAATATTTCACATACTGTAGATGTGATGTCTCCATCTATGCATTTTCAAAGGAATCGTTCACCCAAAAATGAAAACGATAAATGAACAACGGCGGTACCTATACACTTCTATTGTATGGCAATAAAACCAATGCAAGTCAATGGGTACCGCCGTTGTTCGGTTACATTCTTCGAAAAATATCTCCTTTCTTTCTTGCTTTTATATTTTCTCATTTTTGTGTTTAAACGTAATTTTTATTAGGTATTTTAAAACCACAACATGAACTTTATTGATATTCATGCTTTCCAAGAAGCTATTACAGGACACACTGTTCCTCAGCCGAAGGTACGGACATGCGCACGCAGGTGCAGCTCTGAAAGACTAACTTGGGTCTTAAATCTATTGATTTGTTTTGTCTGTCTGCATTGATCCTTCACAAATCTGTTTAAGTTCAGTCTTTCATGCGGAAAAAAGTAAATCGGTTATTTTTTCTTGATTAAAGGCATTGAACACGACATACAAAAGGAGCTAAAAAGGAAGTGCAGCAAATGAACTGTATTAGCGGAATAGTTTAGTCTAAAATGTAAGTTCTCACATATTTTGACACAGATATGACAAGTCAGACACATTAAATAACTACTTTGAGTAAATATACTAACACTCTGGAGAAGATTCTGCATAGCAAAGCACTCAGAGTAAAGCATCTTTCACTTGCAGGATGGCACCTTTCTTTAGCACCGAACGCTATTTTGTAAATCACAGACACTAAGCGGGCTCTTTCCTTTTTGTCAAGGTGCTTCGAACGGCCACCCGAGTGCACCTGCTCATTGAGAAGGTTTTATATTGAGTGGTTTAAATTCGACACGCCAGCTTGCATAGAAAGAGGTCTTTTAATGGTCTTTTATTATGCCATGTCTCGGTAGGAAGATAGGAAAACAGCTCAAGATTCAGCCCAAGGTGCTCGATAGATCACAGAGCGAGACACAGCTGTGTTTCAGAAGCATTGGTTGATGAGATAAACATATGTTCCCCAAATTCACGAAAGACTCCCAAGGTAATAGTCACGACTATTGGTGGAGTGAAAGGGGAGGAAGCAACATACTTTAGAAACAGATCTTTAAAGCTGAAAACAAGACACAGACATGAAGACAGTTGAAATAAAACAATGTAAGGCATACAAGTTTCATGCCTTACACACTGGTTTTGGACCTTTCGTGAACATCACATACACATAAGTGATGCATAATATTGTATTAATCTCAAACAGGATGAGAGGTTTCTGATCACATTATTCCATTGAATCGCTGCAACTTTATCTGTAATGTATAACATTTTCCACATTGAGCTACTGTCCAAATTTAATATGTGACACCTACTGTTTCAGCATTCTTGATGAGGAATATCAATCGCTATTCCGTCATTTGCATTTATTAATTTAGCCAATTATTTTAGGCGGAGTGACTTACAAATGTGAAAAACTACGCCGAAAGCAATTTATTCAAAGATAGTAACACGAGAAGTGCAAAAGCTTCAGAATTTCTCAGAAGGGTACAAATGTAAAAGCGGCTACAGAGATGTGAGGAAAAAGTTATAAGAAAACAAAGAGGAAAGAAAAAGGACTGTTTGTTTTTTAAGAGAAAGAGCTTTTGGTATAAAGGCAGAGAGGGATGAGCTGTTCTCATGGACTTGTGACGGCTTAAGATCATGAAGTGTACACAAGCATCTGTGTCTTAAACAAGCAAACGCAAAGGCATCGACAAACATTTCAGAATTTGCAGAGGTTTGCTTTTGCATGCAGGAAAGCACAGCATTCCAGCAGATCAGTCAGAGAGTTGTACAATCTTGCACAGGAAGGCTCTAATCTTTTTTTTATATTATACATGCGAATGCATTATGGTCACTGTGGCATGGATTTTGATTTCATCCGGTCATCGAAACGACATTCTTGCGATAGTGTTTTTGTTGAAGGTGAACATTGATGTATTCATGGGCTTGCTTGGAGTATAAGGAGCTCTCGGGTAGTTTTGGATCAAATTGAATACTGTACAACTGTAGTATTTAACATAAATGAAATCTCTCGTTCTCTCTGCAATTTACAGGTTTATCAATACATGCATGAAACGATAACAGTGAATGGCTGTCCGGAGTATCAAGCACGTGCCACGGCTAAGGTAGGTCTGACCTATGTCACTGCTCCTCTTTGTTTAAATCCTGGTGTTTCTGTGCAACTTTTCTAATCATGTATTGATAACGGGGGAAAGTATGCTTCGTTTTTTTACAGTCGAATGCACAGCCTTGCAAAGTAGGCAATACTTAATTTCACTCGTACACAGCCACTCAACCCATGCGCATTGTGACAAACCGCAATACCTCGCTTAGCCTCAGGGGTCTTAAGGAAAAGTTAAGGGCCTGGTATAGTTAAGTTTCTGTGTCTGTCACTGCCACGCGTGCACACGCGTCCGCATAGCTTCCAAACCATACTCAACCACAGATAAGCACAGATGGACGAGCTCGACACATGAGCAGAATCTCACATGGGGACTCGGCCTGCTTTACTGCTTAAAGTCCAAAGTATAGTCAAGCCGTCCACGCCTGCATGATGTTATTTTTGTCATCAAGAGAGTCTGCTGTCGTCCGCACACCCTATCGGCGTACAGCCCAATTTTTGAAGCCGCGCGGACATAACGCTTATACAGTACACGAGTATACAGTACACACGTAGTATTCTAATGACGCAATGTGCATCAGGTCCACTGCAAGCTGACCCTCGCGTACACACAAAAAGTGAAGCGTAACTTGGGGATAATAATCACATTGGTCTAATGAACAGAATGAAATTCATTACAAAAACTGTTCAACCAAAAATAATAAAATGTCATTATTTATTCAGTCTTGTATTAAATGTTATTCTAAACCAATATTGTGTCATTGTTTTGAAATGACAAAAGTCAAAACCTTAATTTACCAACAACCTTTTTTAACATCCTCAAACGCTGCATTCCAAGACTTCTTAAGCCATTTGATAGAATTTTGTGAGAAACAAACCAAAACCGGTTCAAATTCATTGGATATTCACTGATAATCTTGTGTCTATCCTATGTTGGACCCAGGTTCAAAGTGCAGAAAGACAATCTTTTGATCAGTTTATTACATTGAATCACTATAATTAATATGTGATAATTACATTTTCCCTTGATTGGCATCTCTGGAAAAATTGTCCGTAGGGTGTGAGTGCGTGAGTGAATGAGTGAGTGTGTGTGCCCTGCGATGGGTTGGCACTCCATCCAGGGTGTATCCTGCCTTGATGCCCGATGACTCCTGAGATAGGCGCAGGCTCCCCGTGACCCGAGGTAGTTCGGATAAGCGGTAGAGAATGGAATGGAATGGAATTACATTTTCCATATTCAGACAAACTGGCCAATTTAATTTGTAATGCCTACTGTTGCAGTGTTATCCTGCGCTATCAGACTCGGAAGACAGCACACTAGTCATGTGTTGCTTTTTTGGTGTCTGTTGACAGCTATGAGCTGCTGTTTTATGACTCAACTCTCGTAGCAATCTTGAACAAAAAACGACTTTCAACAGCTTGGAGGCTTGGAAAAACACATGGCTGAGTATATAATGAGAGAATTTCTTTTTTGGGTGGGGGAACAGTTACTGTCATCTAAGAACATTTTCAAGGTTGTTTTCCAAAAAATCATACAATGTGTAAAATGTCTGCCCTTGCGATAAGAAAATAGATTTTTAGGCCACATAGCACTGATTTAAGAGAAGGTTGCACACTGATTGGCCAAACACGTGGCTCGCCACATAAAGGCCATCTGCCATCATACAGGGCCCCAATCCCTCCATCTCTCTCTGCGTGGGTGCGCAAGCCAGCAGGGCGCTTGGCCAACAGTAGAAACAAAAGGCAAAGAGGTGAATAGGCAGAGAAAACAAGCACAACGCACTAGATACTACAAAGTATGCTGAGTGGTACCCTATATACCATCACTGAATTGCTCAAAGAGGTCTCTTGTGGGTGCTGAAGTAATTGTGTTCTTAAACTCAATTAGACTTGTGTTCAGCATAATACGCTATTAACCATGCAAATCGAGTGAAAACAGAAGATGCTCGCTGTATCAAGGGCATCCTCTATATCTCTATCTCAGAGATGTCATCACGTCTGAAAAGATAAAGTACAATTATAATGTTCTCTACAGAGCTCATATCATTAAGAGTAGTTTTGTATTATGTAGTTGAACAAAAATGTATTGCATGGTGCATGATGGATAAAAATGTTTCCAAACTGAACTCATAGACCAATTCCAAGATCAGAATTAAGCATGACAACTCGCATCTACTCTATACGTAATGTCTGAAGGTTTTTTTATTAATGTTTCAGATTATTTCATTATATTATTATTATTAATGTAGTATTATTAAAGTTTTTATTTATATAGTTCATAGTGGCTATTTGGAGGCCCTGGAAAAAAGTTAAATCATATAAAATGTGATAAAACTGACCCCTTTAAAGATGACTTACATGTTTAATTACTACAGTTTTTATTTTCTGTCATCGTTGTTATTTTACCATACACGAAGGGCAAAGCTGAGGTGACATACTGTATAATGTGGTATTACACTTTCATGATGATCGATGGATAGATCTTTGTGTAATCTCCTGACTGGATGGCAATTCATGTGCGGCGTTCATGTTCCGAATTTTAATGAATCGATGCTCTTGTCATTGATACAGCACTATAATGCATTTTTAATGGGACTGACTTGCTTCTATTTATACTTTGTTCTTACTGTCAGTGAAGTGAACTTCGATACATTTAAAAACAAATTGTTAACCTTTATGCGTACATTTGAGCGATGTTGAGATAATTTACTTCAGATACATCAATTCCCTGGTACCTTGTTAAATTAGTATGCACCACGAAGTCTCCCCAGATGAGCGAAATTATCATAACAATTAAGGTTCTGAAACAGGATGTCAATTACAAAAGCCTCAAATTTACCCCAAAGCACTTTGCTTGGTTACTTAAAAAAGCTACTACAGGTAAGAAAAGCACGTAGAATGCAGGATCAGGTCAATTAGCACGATGCCAACAGCTCACGCCTGTGTGCCATTGGGAGCGTTTTCAATCGATAGCACATAAATTGGAAGGAGAACGGAGGTTAAAGTGCCAGTCGCCCTTTGGGATGCCCTGCAGCAATAGAGCTCAAGCAGGGCATTCCGGGATTCATCATCCACATGCCAAGTGCATTCAAAGTGTAGCACTGATCTACATTTTTAAATCTCATATTCCTTGCAAGGTGTAATTTGTAAAAAGAAAAGGAGAGAAGAGCGTGAATAGAAAACTGGGAACAGATATGCAGACCGCAGGTGCTACACAAAGGAAATTGAGTAATTTTTCTCTAAATTCACGAGCCCATGCAGTCTTAGCAAAAATGGTAATAGTACACAAATTTGGCGGCTTCTTAGGAGGCCAAGCCCCCCTGCCAACCCCCGGACTATAGACACTGGTATAGGGATAGATAAAAGACAATAGAATGACGTAAATTCTATCATGGAATTGGGGTTGAGTAGGGATGCTGAAAAAGTATGGCAAGGGATTTGATAGATCTAAGTGGATCAAAGTGCCGTAACAACATGCACATATAGGCTATATAAAGTACTACTGCTCAGGATGATAAATGAACACATCATATGGAAATTCTGTAAAAAAGGAATCACTCTATCTGATATATAGGTCTATAAAAACATCACAGACATAATCTCATTTCTCATAATCACACTGATCATTTCTTCCCTGTCAGGCCACAGTGGCGGCGTTTGCGGCCAGCGAGGGTCATTCACACCCGCGAGTGGTGGAGCTTCCCAAGACAGAGGAGGGACTAGGCTTTAATGTAATGGGCGGTAAAGAGCAAAACTCTCCAATCTACATATCTCGCATCATCCCCGGGGGCCTGGCTGAGAGACACGGGGGTCTGAAGAGAGGAGACCAGCTCCTATCAGTCAACGGTGTGGTGAGTGCCAGTGTATTTTCTGTGGCTATTTCAAATCTTTTTAACTTAAAAATACTCAATTTTGGGTTCTGTAAATGATGTATTTAATTTAGGTATTGATATTAAAGAATATATTCAACTATCCTGCTCTCCAACCTCAAATCTTCAAGTTAAAAGGAAAATTAAAAGGAATAAGCTGCAAATGAAAAGCTGTAATGATTTATTTCTGCTAAAGGGACAGAATGTTGTTAATCATTTTTTGATCATTTTAAATGTCATATTAATTTTGAGGGTTACAGTATATCAAATATTTTAGAGTCACACGAACCAACTCATACAGTAACACTTTAAGAGTTTCAGTTGAAGTAACATCATAAAACTTATGAAGGAGAAACATTTAGGAATTCAACAAAATACTAACCAATAAAACAATAATGCTCAAAATCTTGTTTTGTTTGTAACACTGCAATAAGAGGAAGGGCAAATATTAAGAAAAAAACTTAATATTATAATGTTATTATTACTAGGGTATTCAGGATACTGTTTTTTTATTTTGTCTAACCTTGAAAACATATACTGTGAACAACTCCTTTCTCAGACATTTACATGACTCTTCATGTTGGAGGACACAATTCACTCTGCATTGGAGTCAGATTATAATTATTTATTTAAACAAACAAACATTTCCAATAATGTTTACAAGGCTGATAAATCAATTCTTGCAGCTATTAATCGTAGATGTTGTAAAAGTAGATGTCACTAGAATATTTGTATTGCCCTTTAGGCAAAGTTTGACATTTTAAGAAACAAACATTATATTGATTAGATCTAAAGTTGGGAGCAAAACTGTATTTAAACCTCTAGAGCAAATGTCAGAATTCCTATGTTCATAATTCACTATATATGTTTCAAATGTGTCACAGCATAGCATGAAAGGAATGCTTTTTTGACTGGAATTTTATTTTGAAACCAGACTTCTCTGTTAAAGCAAACCGTTTATTTGCTTTTCTCTTCAAAAATATGAGTTTAAGGCATAATTTGAGTTTACAGAAAATTATGAACACTGTTTTGTTGATAAAAGGGCTTTCAGAAAGATTTTTCAATGAGCATTTTCTTATTAGACCAACCATGCAACTGATGCTGAGATAATTGGAAATGAATGGTTCTCTTATGTGAAATTGAATTGGAAGTTTTCAGTAACGAAATTTTAGACCCCCAGGGGGCGATGTCAACTACATAAAAAGGATAGTTCAGCCAAAAACTCTTTGATCATTTACTCACCCTCAAGTCATTTCAAACCTGCTTGAGTTTCTTTCTACTCCAGAACACAAAAGAAGATATTTAGAAGAATGTTGGGGTACAAAATAACAAATTGACTTCCACTGTACGGACTCAAAACCAATTATGGACATTTCTCAAAATATCTTCTTTTGTATTCCACAAACATAAGGGTGAACAAATGACTAAAAAAATGTTTTGGGTGGAACTACCCTTTGCCATCTTTTGATTTATTTGGAGTGAACTAACTCTAAAATCAGATTATAATGCAACAATGCTAAAATGGGAGATCAAGAAGCTAAAAGCACTTGTAGATTCCTGGCTTTATAGCCAGAATAAACAAGCAAATGAGTCGTGCTTTCATTTTTCTCAGAGCGTGGAAGGTGAACACCATGAGAAAGCGGTGGAGCTGCTGAAAGCGGCCAGGGACAGCGTCAAACTGGTGGTGCGCTACACGCCTAAAGTCCTGGAGGAGATGGAGGCCCGATTCGAGAAGCTCCGCACTGCCCGTAGACGCCAACAGCAGCAGCTTCTAATGCAGCAACAGCAACAGCAGAACCTGGCCGCCCAGCAGAACCACATTTCGTAGGTGAGGCTTTTCATTGCTTTAAGGGTAGCAGGACCTCTAAAACGGACCTGTGGTCCTGTGGGATATGACAGGACATGCATAATCTAGTGCCGCATGCTGCCTGTCACCAGTGGAACAGACTGTTGTTGTGTCTGAAGCTTAGTTGACATGTTATAATGAATTAACCGAAGAGGTTGGCACATTTTAGAGATCACGATTATTCAAAAGAACACCTTAACATAAGCCAATATGGTTGTTGAGACAATGAATCCATTTTACAGTGTAAGCTTTTTGTACATATGTTCACTTAGATAAATACAATTTTTGCCTGTGAGGGGCATGGTTAAGTCTGTTGACCGGGGGAGTTGCATTCATGTCTTCTGCATTCACGTTGCGTGCATTCGTTTTTATAATACGTCCGTCTGAGCAGCCCAAGCATTTGTTCCGGCCCAATATGTTAGCGGCCCACCGGGAAAACACCCGTAATGCCAGATGGCCAGTCTGCCCCTGCCAGTAAATGTAAGCAAGCATTTTTATACCTTTTGGAATAGTTCTTATGAAAGATTATGCCTTAATTTACTTACACGAATGTTTCTCAAAATGTGAGCATGACTTTCTTTGAACGAACACAAGACGAGAGGTTTTTCAGAAAATCCAGGCTCCTGTTTTCCCAAATAGTAAAAAAGTGACTGAATCTCAATCTGCTCAAAACTCATTTGTGCGTATGTGTTAAGATGAGCCAATTATCATATTAAAAAAGGGCATGGTAAGACATAGTGGGTATTATGCATACTTAGACTTTTCGAGCAAATTCAATACATTTGTTGTGATATAAAAGGATTCGTTTCATGTAAATATGAAAAATAAGAGATAAAAGTAAGGTATGTTTGCTTTATTTGCACTCATATTTAAGGAATTAGTTTAAAATACTTTTTCAGATGGTAGCCAATAAAATTCCTGCAATTTTCGTTAAAAAAATGAAAAACTTTGTTCCATCTTTTGCAAAATTATAAACAATCAATTCAAATGATTTCACTTCATTTGAAGATTTTCAATTCATTTTCTCTCTCAGAATTAGAATAAGCTATTGTTCTCAGTGATGGTCATGCTGTCACCTGCCTAATATTCTTATTGTGTAAAGCTGCTTCTGGTTTCTGATTATACAAAAGGATGAATCAAAGTGATATTGATTTATCTAAAGCAGTCAATCTAAAGATGTAATCTTAACCATTTATCAGGTGAAATGGTGACCTGTCTCAAGACTGTAAACAAGAAACACCATTACACACTTCAGATGCTACATAATGCTATACTATGTTTTTCCATATAGATTATTTATAGTGTTTTGTATTTCAGGACAGGCAAAGTCATTATAAACTGTCAGTGTATGGATAAGTTGACTATAAAAAACATCATATAGTGTAATGACAACAAAATATTTGTTAGGAAAACTATTCCTTACATACTCATTTATAATGCATGATATTCACAAGCAAGGATATTTTCACATGGTATTATTATGTCAATCTCTAAATTGTTTAAATAATGAAAGAAAAATATTTTGGGAGAAAACTTTTCCTTACAAACTCATGTATAATGCATTATACTGTATATAGGCTACAGGCAAGAGTTGAGCTTTTTTCATATAGACTGGACTGGACTGGAACGGAACAGAACATAATAGAATAGACATAAATAAGCCTTTTGCACATAGACTAGACTAGACTATGCTAGACCAGACTAGAATTAAATAGCCATAGATAAGTGTTGGGCTTTTCCTACAGGGTTTTATTATATCATTATATATATTATAAACTTACATAACACACTTATATAAATTCTCACAAAAAGCTCATATTACAAAAATCAGCTTCCATTACAGTCCCCCCATTTTTATATTTAAAAGAGAGTGCATTCAATCCTTTCTGAATCCATTATCCTTTCTCAGAAATAACACCACTCTCATTTCCTCAAGTCGTCCTTCCTCTTTGCAAATAGAATTGGAGAGAATTCTATTAGTCACAATGCTTCCCAGACAGAGCAAAGCTCATTTCTTTGTATTAATGATACTCAGCCCATCCCGCGCATCATTGCCTCACTGCAGTTAGCTTTGAGCAGCAAGATACTTGGCACAACTACAGTATAACCTCTCCATAGAAACCGGTCAAGCCTAAAATGAAGCTATAAGCTGTACCCACTCTAAAGAAAAGAAACATCACCAATACCTGTATGCTTATCACCCGATGGGCACTAGGACTCCTTAGTTCCATATCACCTGAGGCTAAATCCGTGATTGAAATCATTTGTGCTTGTGAGCTGCTGGCTTGAGTCTTTCTGGGGAAGAAAATTCACTGGGAGAGAGTTGATCCTGGATCATCCCCTATCAAGGCCAGTGTGGCGAATAAAAGTGAAGCCACAGTGACCAGCAGCGCTCTACCAGAAACAAACTACACACATAGTCATGCACACAGATCACAGCAAGACAAGATTTGGCAGAAAACAAAATTTTTACAAGCTTTCAGGTCAAAACACATTTACTAGTATACTAATTGACTTGGATCGTCTTCAAAGCCAGAGTCTCGGCATACAACATAAACAGCACTCCCCTGCTTCTACGTTTTACCAATATTCCCAAAGACTCAATGGCAAACACACAAGTCATGTCTGTTTTCTACGTTTTCTACGCAGGATAATACATGTTACTGATCAGTGTGCTGTACAATATCAATTAAAATGTAAAAAAACAAACACAACAATATGACACAACGCAGATTCATTACAGAGCAATAAAACGTGTTCAATTTTACTGAAAGATTGTAGACCTTCTCAAAAAGATACAGTCGGAGTTTAGTTTTGCTTTGAAAGTGACTCAGTTGAGATGATTTTAATAGAAAGATGTTACATACTTTAGGGACGGATATTACACTGTTAAAAAACATTGGGTCTCAGGATTCAATTCGATCATGATTTTTATGTCAACGATTCGACATCATGATGATCTGAAACCTCTATTTAGAATATTAATGCACAAGCAAGTCTGTTTCCATTACACGGTTGTATCTGTTTCTCATCCTACTTGGAGGTGAGAAATAGAAATATGCAAGCACGGAAATTACAGGTGGAAAGATGTATTTATATGGTTTATGTCAACAGCAACATTTTCAAACAGAAGATTATAAGACGTAATAATAATAATACACTTATCACAATAAAAAAAGTAATCGTTCACACATATTATATCTGGATTTTTATTAATAGATAATTTTTTATGCATCGATGCAGAATCGCTCACATCAGCATTGCGATACATTGTAAAAAAGCATAATATGAAACCGCCCTCAAAACAGGTAATTGTTATTATGGAAATTAATGTCTTTTTTAAAACAGTAAAAAATGTCAAAATACACAAAAGACTGCATATTGCATTGTATTAAATGAAAACAACTAAACAGTTATTGATTTATTGCGGCGGTCTACCGGAAGATCGTTTTGGACCAAATAACGTTTGTTTCTGTTGTTGCTGACGAAACTGTCTAATACTAAAACCAAGCTTGAATCAAACACTTGAGAAAATTTTAAGAAATACCTTAAAGTCACCTTTAACCTTGTCTCTCAGCTTTTGTCTTTATGTTTTTCAACAGGGTCTTTCAAAAGAAGAAAAAGTAGAGGACAGTAGGTGAGACAGTCTAGGTCTCCCAAGCATGATGTAAGGATCTAAGAGGGGATCACGCAGGAGGACCCTTACTGTTCTCCAGTAAAGACTATCCTCTTTCAATGTACTACCTTCAACTCAAAAGGTTAAAAACTCCATGATCTTTGTCCTAAATTGGTGCTTGGAAAAACGTATGTGACAGGACAGAGAAAGGCTCCGGGTACACGGTTTTACAGTTAATGTTCATATTTCAGTTGTCTGGAACCAGTCGCAAGTTGTGACCCTCTTCAAATGTCCTTCTTGTAGTTTTGTGATAACGTGTTTACTTGACATGTATTTCCGAACCGTTTTTATTATCGTTTCCTTTCCGTTGCCACAGCTTTGTGCAGTATCCTCTTGATGGGTTCTTTTGATGCTCGTGTTTCTGTGAATTGAAAGCGCTTTTTACGTCGGATGTCATTAATTGGAGAACATCAAGGTATTAAATACCGCACTGTAGCAAGAAGTATTTTGTTAAGAAAGTAGATTTAGCAATAACACTTGTTTTGTCACATTTTATTGGTTAAATTATGAAAAGAAAGTTCACTTAAATGGGAGGGGTTGAATCTTAGGACAATACAAATTAATTAAACTGTATCTTATGCACCATGTGACATAAGCCACAAACATAATTTGCACAATATGAACGGAGAACGGAGCGGCACGGATAGGGATTCATTTCTACCTTGAGCATCTTGTATGGCAGGTATGGTTTATCAGAATATTACTATAAATATTGCTATTATAAATATATAAGTATATGTGATGACAAGTCGAATGTTAAACAAAGATACAGTATGTGAACTCTACAAATCATTTTATTCTTTTAAAGTTATATTTTCTAGTTTATCTCTTTAAAAGATTATGCTGTTATTTATATACTGAATGTATACATTTTACGTAACCGACCACCTCATTCACTGAAAGCATTGTCCTGTTTTGACAATCAATTTATGAAGAAATCATTAATCCATTGCATCGTTTAATTAAAAAAAATTCATTTTTATAACCTCAAACGCCGGAAAATATCCATTCATTGCAATGCTGTTGTACTGTTAGTTGAATACTACTGATAGAAGCAAAATTGTACATGTGCAACTATTAATCAGTAAACAAATGTAATATTGTATCTGTGTTGTTATTTCATTTAATGATTTTACTGCATAGGACTTTAGTAATTATTTAAACTCTGTTGGTTGGTTTTTGAGTAAACTTGAAGTGTGGGTAACATGTAAACGTGTCATCCTATAAGACAAAACCATGCAAAGCTGTGAAGTTGATTTGTTCCTTGACTTTTACTCTGTTCATTACAATTGATCTCTTCCCCTTTTATATGTTTACTTACAGACTTTCTTATTAAAGACTTGCATTTTTGAGGCTGGAAAAGCTGATCTTATTATACAGCAAGAAAAAAAATATGGAGTGATATGCAATTGTTATACATATTATATTTGTATAAATAAATATATGTGCGTGTACGATGCTTCGATTCTTGAATTTTTGAATACACTAGATCTGCTAAGGTTCACAAAAACGCAATTAAAGTTAAATTGAGTTTTGAATGTTGTTTATATGTTTATGTGGTCTTTTAAATGTGCTTTAAGACAAACTATGGGCAAGTTTATCATTTTAAACCATTGCTGAGGATTTTCTTCATAAAACGATAATTAATGACGTCATAAACCTGTAACCAATCACATCAACTCATTTGACCCTTGTGGATCAGCAGTTTAGAGAATAAATATGCAAAGATGGCGCATAGATTCGGGCTGAAACAATCGCTACACTGTTGTGTCAGCTCTCAGTTTCACTTTCAGTTTTAGCAGCATCTGCATCCGCCGAGTGCGACTGAGTGAAGACGGGCAAATATCCATATTCTTGGATCTGCATGTACTTTAGGAAGCTTTGGTCTGAAGCAACATTCAAGCTATTGTAAAACAGGAACAATTATTTCCAAAAGAAAAAACATTTGAATATGTAATTTTAATGATCAAAGATTAGTTTTAAGGGATAAAATTATCGACCACAGGGGGACTTTAAGAATATTAATGTTAATAAAACACAAGTGTAATGCACAAAGATCCCCTCGCAAGTTTTGACCAATCGCGTGTCAACAACCTGGCAACCACGCTACAGCACTTTAGCTGTAATTTTTAAACCCTAAAGATAAAAAATAAAGTGCTTTTCTTTTACACCTATCGACCATCTAATGGACTGTTTAATAAACCAACAACCCATGTGAGCCTGGCAGTTAGATTAATGCTGGAATTTGCTAGTACTTTAAGATGGATTTTAATCTTAAATGTATGCTTTAAATTGTGTGGTTTGGCATTTTAAAACTCTGGTTATTGGAAACGAAGAACTAAAAATTATTTAATGATTGTACCCCGATTCCCTTTTATCATAAAAATTTCATGACATAACATAATTTCAGAAAAATTGTCTTAACATGGCATGATAATTAATTGAATATTTTTACTTTGTATTATATGATAATAGTTGACTGTTAAAACTAAACAGAAGTGGTTAGTGTACAAACGAGTGTTGTTAAATGTCAGGTGTGCAAAATCTGTATTAAAGAGGTAAACAAACTTTGTAGAGCACGTAAATACTGTTGATGTTGACATTCTCAGGCTGAAAATCCACAAAGCTGAGCAAAATCCTGACAACAACTTCGCACTAGATTTGTAGGTCTGGTGAATTTTTAAAGAGGGCTATACATCTTGAACTTGTACTCCCAGCTAAACAAGCCACTTTGTATTCTATCACAGCACTGCTTTGAACTAGACAAAACAGACCAACTGCATTAAAACCTTTAAATTTGGACTACCATCTCCCAAGGGATGATTACAAAAAAAACTGTGGTCATGGAAAACGTAGAAATATAAGGTTTCCTTAAAGAAAATCATATATGAACGTTATGATATGCTCCAAAATATTTCATTGGCTCCTTTGCTCTTTGTGAGGTCTTGTTAAAATCTGCCTCGCTGGCCACCCATCATGAAATATCATCAGTCTGTCTGTTGAAGGTAACCACTTGTGTAATTGGGTATCAAATGTTACTAGCTAATAATTGATTGATATGGGATACAACGAGGGCATGATGGTGAGGAACATTATTGAGTATATCCATTAAATCTAATATTTGAAAATGTTAATCCTACCGTCTATTCAGGGTGTATCCTGCCTGAGATGCTGAGATAGGCTCCAGTCCTCCGAATATCCTGCAGGGAATAAGATGACTCAAAGAATGGATGAATGGATTAAAACCTAAAATAAACATATGAAACAAGCATGACAAGTATGAAATAAAAAAGCACTGGTCAAAATATACAGGAACTTTGTGTAATTACAATTTCTTCTTATGCAATAACTAATGTTAACAAATACAACATCGTAAATTGTTACCAGACGTTTCTATGAATGGCATGTACGTATGGCGCGTAAGATGTGTTTTTCTGTGTCTGTGGTGTGTTTTAAGTTGCCCATGCATGTATTAGACACGTAAAATTGCAAAAATGTAAGTGTCGGAACAAAAATGCATTCTATCTAAAAGCGAATGCTCACCCAGACCTGCCTTAAACACCTCGTGTAACCACACCCACACAGATCCACGTCAGTTCGCGGTATGATTTGACTAAGACCGCCCAAATGTATATGCAAGTAAGGTGTGTAAACCTGTCAGTACAATTGCTTTGAAACCTGATGTTCCAAATGTGGTAAGAGGCGTTACATTTCCGTCACACGCTTGCAGTATTCGACCAATCATACGCACTGGTCAACAGGCCAATCATAGCACACCTTTTCAGAGTGATGAGCTTTGTTAAAAATCTGCACATTTCAGAGAGGCGGAGCAAAGATGAGACAAATACATGCATGGTATGTGTAAAATACAGCGTTTTTTAACCTTAAATCGTGTAGACACATTCCATTACATCTAAAACAATCGATAATATTCAATTTAGTCATGTCGTATAATATGACCTCTTTAAATTGGTATCATTTATTTATTGTATTCTATAGCACAAAAACATTTTGTCTATGAAATAACTGCTTAACATCTCTAAGCTATATATAGTAATGTATATGTTTTTTTCAGTGTGCTAAATTTGTTCAAACTGAGGCTTGGCAACTAACAGGTGAAGTGGTGTTGGGTTGCCAGATAAATTACGTTTCCAACGTAAATTCGGAAAGGTTCGTCGTCTAATTATTTTGTCAACAGTTGCAAGAATATAAATGCTTACTTACAACACCACAGTGACGATTCTTCACTGAATTCTTCATATAATCCATCATCTGTCCTGTAACTTTATTTCTTAACACAAATAGGCCTATTTGAGAAATGACGACGTTTTTTACCGTATCGTTAAGTAATGCTTAGCCCATCGCTTTTTTGAACCAGTAGACCTACTGCACTCTGCTTGACTGTAGATACTCTTCATTAATAACTATTTAACTACTGCAAAGAAAGATTTCTGCTTATATTTCATACGCATAAGTGTGTATTTACAAGGCAAGTCGACTGCCAGACGAACACACACAATCAACCAGCTGCCTGTATTGATTTGGGGAAATACCGCTCTCTGGTGGCCAGTATTCGTTAGTGCACATCATCAGTTAATGAGGGATACTGGTCACGACGGTTTTATCCATTCAAGTCAGTAAATCCGAAAACACAAAGGCATATTTTGTATCAAACACCTACTTCTCTAACATATGAAAATCCTTGTTATTAACGGCAACATTTTCAGGTTAACACACTAAAGCACACACACCATAGAAGTATATGAAAGAACAATATACAAATTCAATAAAGTATGTTTATGTAGAAGTGTGTTCTCATGACAAATTATTAAAAAAAAGTCAAGTTGGAGCATGTTTTGTTTGTTCTAATTGTATACGATCTATCAATTACAATTGGCCAAATCAGTAATTTTGTATATTTTTTATGTTTCTTCATAACTGTTATTGTGTAATTGTCTCATAAAGTATCTGTGTCACTGAAGGCCATGCAATATGCTATTTAATGTTGGGTTGACAGCTCATCTCATATATTGGTCATATTAAATTGTCTTTTAAATGATGGGTGAAGGGTCTTATTTACTCTATAATCAGCTTTGTGACTTTAATGTAAGTCTCTGTACTTCTGAAGTAAAAAGTGTGTTTTAATCAACCCATATAGGTTTTAAATCCTTAAGTGTTAAAAATAAATAAAATCTAGAAATGTTTCGAGCATAATAGTAGAGCTTTAGCCATATTCCACATCTCAAGTAATAGCCAGGTGGGCGACAGGATTGCTTACTGAAATTGAATCCATGGACTGCTGCGCTTAAAGCATTGTGAAGACCTCTTAGTCAAAGCATAGATACCCTAATGCATTGCTTCATGACTCTTTGCAAAAACAGAATGGGCTTCTAATCTGTGAAGACGCCTTTAAAAATGTGGGTGAAAAAGTGGAAGGAGTAAGGGTGAAAAGTATTATTCTGACCCGAGGGTTAAGAGTTTTTCTTGTTGATTCCCTTACATCGAAGTAGTTTATCATTTTCATATAAAACTGCAGTTTTATGAACATGCTCTGAAGTTGTATTATAGAATTCTTGTTTTTAAGTTTTGTTAAGTATACCACACACCAAATTCTGAAGTTTCTAAACAATAGTTTTCTCCTTTACTGTGGGAAATTAAGGCAAACCACCATAGATTTAGGAAAAATGTTTTTCAACACACACACACAATTACACAAACAGCACCTTGAAGTGTCAGCATGTGGCCATTTGTTCTTGACAATAGTATTAAGAAGGTGTGAATGATGTGTAACATTTGTTACATTAAACAAACAGGGTCATTTCCTCTCTCCCTCTTAAACACAAAACTCATCACACTATCAACTGTCTTTCTCCAACGCCCACCAGCTCTCTCCAGCAATTTTCTAGCAGCTGACAAATGGCATGTGATGGAGTCCTGCAAGCTGCAGGCGGGGAAGCTGATCTACTGCTTTCCTCGAACCGCTCTCAAAAGCATTTTAGTCTTCGCTTTGAGTCAAAAGGCGACAAGGATATTAAATACAACCTTTTTGAGATTTATTATTTATGCAAAAATGTTCATTAAATATGATACAAAAGACATGACATGAATACAATAGTAATATTAAATTCATTATATACAATCTTATTTACAACACAGTTGGTAGGTAATAAACAACATTAAGTACGCTTGTATTAAAAAACAGCCATGGCGATTACTACCGATAAATAAAATCACTGTCGATGTGATCATGCTACGTTTTCAGACATGATGACATGGTTAAAGAAGAAGATCTAGAGTCTGTATAGAAATACTGTGGATAGTTTGGATTCATTAAGGTTCTGTGTGGTCCACGTTCTTAACAGGTTGAAGTATCTTGTTCCCTCTCACAGGACGTGGTAGACCGGTCTGCTGCTGGGACTGTCCAGAGAACTGGATTGAGAATCACTTCCAGTCGGTGAGAGAACCATATTTCTCATTCCAACGGCATCTACCGAGGACAGTCTGTCTACAATACTGGACAAACACTGCAAACTAGATGCTCCGAGGCTTCTGTCCACAGCACCAGCTGGTTTAGAGAAGAAACAGGACATGTTAAGCGATGCAGCTTAATAAATTAAACAATAAATCTGAATATTACAATGAGCACAATTGACAATATGTGAGACACCCATCTTAAGTTTAAATCTTAACTTTCTTCTTACCATGTTGTGCATCAAAGTTGTAGTTAATTCCAAAGTTCGGATTCATCTGTGGCCATACTGGACTGTTGCAATCAACCTAAAGAAACAACACAAAACATTATTTCAACAGTACAGACCAACCTAACACGCTAGACAAGATACATGTGAGGGATGGTTCGGAAAACAAGCGCAACACTGGATCCACGGGCAGCGAAAACGTGGTCAGCGCTTAACTGCGATTCTCCCTTCCATAGGCCGACTCATTTGCGACTGCGAGGAACTCCTACGCTACGCTGGGCTCCAGGCATGGCGAATTGATTGAGTCAGTGGAAGGCACACCAGTTTGTGCAAGATGACACTTTCTCGGAGTAAATCTGCAGAAAATCCTGGCAGCAGCGCAGCTCATGCAGTCAGTCAGGAATGCAGCACGACTGACTCTTTCCTGCCAGCCTCTGTTGGCTGGATTTACTGAGGCTTTATTGGGCTGTAAAGAGTCCAGTGGGAAAGCCATTACTGTAGCTTTCATTCTTAAGCCCTGGTACCCAAATTTTGTAATGAATATCTTGTGAACCGACATCTAAGAAGTCAATGAGATTGTCAACTAATAAGTCAAAAAAGTGCATCCCCTCACACTAATAGAAGTAAAATATACGGTACATTTCTAGTCAACTTGACCATTAAAGATTATTCTTGTTGGTGTAACCTAATGTGTTCAGGTTGCTTTGCCATTCGTTTTTCATTTTTTGAAATGTTGATTTAGTGACCCCACATAATGAACAAATTTAAGGACACAGTCATTTAATTATATTCTATTTATATATGTTTGCTTCCCTCACCAAACATCTAAAAACTTTCCTAGGCCTTCCTTACAAGTAATTTGAAAAATTGTGCAGTTAAAAAAGAGAAAAATGTCTGTGAATCCTTAATGACTTTAGCCACACAAACGCATCTTTATTTAAGCTATTAGCTTAAATGTTAGCTTAGCAAACCGCTGTTAAACACAGAGAATCCGAGTGTCACGCCTGACTAGAAATAAGGCGATTTTTAAGAGCACTGACATAAACTAGTAAGCTTATATCTCGGTGTAAAACAGGAGCCAGATGTGGATGGCAGTTTATTTTTGCCATGCTGGGTGTGAGACAGCCCTGACTCATATTGAAGGATAGAATCCCCTGGGAGCCATAGAGATAAAAACATAAAGATGAAAAAGTGTGGAGCCAAGGGCAAATGGAAAGACATCAGACCTTGCTCACAAAGGTGGCACGACATCTACATTCAAAAAGCTTTTCCTGTGGATTTCTACCCTTAGCTGTTATAATGGTTGTCATTCTTGACCCTGCACTATTAAAAATAAAGGTGCTTTACGATGCCATTGAAACACATTTTTTGTCTAAATGGTCCCAGAAATAACCTTTAACATCCAAAGAACCTTTCTGTTTCACAAAAGGTTCTTTGTGGAACCAAAAATGGTTCTTCTATAGCATCGCCGTGAAAAACATTGCTAAAGTGAACATAATATTTACCATGCTCTCCGAACAGCTGGAGGACGGACTAGAAGGTTCGGAGCTGCTTCCCGTAGGCAGGCTGTAGTAGTTCTCCACCTGTTCTCGGAGCAGCTCCTGGAGGCTCTCGATGTACTGGATGGCGTTCCTCAGGATCTCAACTTTCGGAAGACGTTGGCTTGGGTTAGCCGAGGTGCACCGCCGGAGAGCCTCAAAAGCGTGGTTCACCTTCTTCAGCCTGCGACGTTCCCTCATGGTGGCGGCCCTCCGTCGATCCACAGTGCTGGCTTTGCGCTTACAAGCTTTGCATGCCCACTGCAAGCAGTGACCAGGCTGGTGCGGGGCGCCGGGGGCCCGAATGTGCTCGTCCTCCTCAGATCCAGTAAGCTCGCCTCCGTTGCCAAACTCCAAATCTTCAGGGGATGAGGCGCAGGCGCTGTCGTAGAAGATCTGGGATGTGGAGAATACGTCCATGGTTGGAGAGTGACGTTTAGGAGCTCTGTGGTAAAGGGGCAACCTCTGAGTGATGTGATTTGTCTGCTGCCATCCAGCCCCTCTTATAGTGCCCTGTGTGGAGGCTGGGGCCTACATTGGTCAGCCCTAATGACCGTGCCCCATTGGCCAAGTCAGAGCTTAGTGACCCCCCTAACTCCCAAACCCAACACCCCACTGAGTTTCCCACATCTGTGTGAAGGGGTGGTTTCTCACTCAGCTCGACAGCTTTGCTGCGGGATGCTCATTACAAGAGGGAATAATCATCAATTAAGATTTTTGCATAGACAACATGTCGATTTTTATTTTCTTTACAATTAGGTGTGCATACTTAATATATTATATTAATATTATATTATATTAGTATATAAAACAGTACATATTATATAACTAACTATTATATGTATATGTATATATATATATATATATATATATATATATATATATATATATATGAACACATAATTTGTATCTGTAGCCCCTCATTTGTTTCGCAAAAAAACTTGAATTTATTATTATTATTATTTAAAAGAATATAAGACTCTTAAAAAATAATAAAACGGATAGTGGTACCATTGCATGGTTTCAGTCCCAGGAAACACACATTTCAAATTTTGATCAAATGCACTGTAAGTTGCTTTGGATAGAAGATTATGCCTATTCCAAATGCATAGATATGCAGGAGGCCACCAAAAGGTTTAACTTCAAAACGTTATGAGGCAGAGATGAGTTTAATCTTTGTTTGCCAGAAGTGAAGGTCCAATGAAAGGTAAAACCAAACACATAAATGTCATTTCTATTACCTTAAAACGAAATGGTCAAGAATGACTCATGTTTAAGAGTTTGCTGGCTAATTTTACGCATGAGGACAGAGCAGCGTTGCAGATGCGGCCCAGCTGGAAGGGCCGGTGTTGCCTTTCAGAAGCGCGCGCGTGCACACTCACAGCACCAGAACTTAAGATCCGGACTGTGTAGGTGTCACAGACAGCGTGTACGTGTTATTTAGCTCATTAAATCTCTAAGTAGGTCATTAACGACAGTGTGGCGGAATCTCATTGGGTTTCTTAGGTGAAATTCAATCGCGTGTACCTATGTTAGAAATTGCGTGTCATTATCCATAAAAGGTCCACTGAAAATGAAACTTTGCGTAGGAGTAAAATGTACTAAGCAGGATTATTTTAAAGGCCACATTTTTTACTGTGGAATAATTGTATGTTCCGTTACTCTGACCGAATTTTTTTGGAAAGCTTGGATATTTGATTTTTAAACATTCATTTGTCTAAGTAATGGCCAAAGCATGAGCTGTCATTTTGCGATTGTATTAATGCGTAAGTGGTAGGCTTAGGCGACACATTGTCTTTTGTATACATTTATGAAAAGAATACGTTTAAAGGTGAAGGTTACATTTTAACGTAATATATATGCATAATTGTGCACTTTTCAGGGTATAACTTTTATATCAATATACCATTTACGACAATTAACTGAAAGCAGCAAGGTTTTGTGGCTAGTTTGCATTCAAACCATATTAACCCAAAATGAACAATGGATTTACTACAGCATCCATAGTTTTTCTATAATATTTGAGGTAAACTATGGTACATATTATAACCAATCCGCAAAAAAATGGTATGCTAAACTTTTACTATAATAAAACTATGGCTGATTTAAACCAAGGGACAACATCTACTCCACTTAACGCACTTTTTCGATAACATTGGAAAGTCTTTAGTTGTGGTTTTAGTTTTTGTTAAACCGAATTGAATTACTCTTTATGTTAAGATCAAATTAAACAGTTAACAAATGGTGCGTAAAGGCAATTCCGACATGAATGTTACTGTATATTTCCTGGTGCATGATGTAAGATACTTTTAGGATTATTACACTCTTTTGGAAGTATTTTAGTATTTTTATTTTATTTTATTTTAAGATCAAGTTAAGATGCTTAATTGGTGCGCACAGACAACTGTGACATTTAAGGCCACAGGTTGTTTGGAACAAAAACGGATTAAAAGAGCTTTAAAATCTCCGTCTATTGCTGTAGGTCATTACTGAAGCAATCAGCGTTGACAGCTAATAAAGATACAATGCGGATATTTCTCACAACGTGCTAAAACGTTTGGCCTCTCCAGTGTCTGGGAACAGTGCGCACCTAAGAAAACATGAAGAGCCGGTGTAGTTTGTATTGCGCACAGCTGAAGAAGACATTGGTCGGGGACAATTCTGCTTAGCTGTCGTTCAGATCAAAGACTATTGACTGTTAACAACGTGGTCAACGAGAAAACCTGACAGCAGTCGATAACTGAGTCCAACTCAGATTGCGTAAGCATATGGCGAAAGCGCATCGGTCCTCGAGACGGCTGTGTTGAGAGAGCAAGAAAACCTGCTATGAGATTTGGGAAGATTGTGTTGTCTCAGGGGAACTTTGGGGTTTCGTTAAGGATTGTTGTCAGGGGTCAGAGACCGTGTTAAGTGTAGGGCAGAGGGTGAGCTTTAATGTTTCTTTCCCAGTGCCTCTCAATTTAAGCTTCTAGTATGTGAAAACTTTAAAAATTGTGTTTTAAAAACATCACGTTCTTTCACTTTTGTTAAATTATGGGTAAATCAGAGATAAAATGTCGATAGATGCTACATCTCAGTAACCATAAAAAGCCCAAACCCCAATAATACAAATATGTAATTTTAACAGTGGTTAGGCTATGTATAAAAAGCTCTTTAAGTTAATTATTTTATAAATTATAACCTCTCCAATTTTAAACTATTACATTTAAAATATTACATTTTTGTATTGTTGCAACAAGTCTGATCAAGTCATTTAGCCGTTTGCCATGCATTAAAGAGCAAACTATATAATAAATAGATTTGAACTGCAAAGTTGTTTTAAGAACATTGATAGTTTTCATAAATGTTAGTTCGGAGAAAGTTGTTTTATATAAGAAAATGTATATGGCTAAATCAATTTCTATTATTTAATGTTTGTTTCAAGAT
Organism: Triplophysa tibetana; assembly: GCA_008369825.1. Taxonomy (NCBI): domain Eukaryota; kingdom Metazoa; phylum Chordata; class Actinopteri; order Cypriniformes; family Nemacheilidae; genus Triplophysa; species Triplophysa tibetana. The sequence goes on along the minus strand of CM017897.1, from coordinate 10,421,779 downwards.
TGCTTAACTATATATAATTGTATATAAATCCTATTAATCATTTTAAAAAAATGCATCAGTATTGATGTAGTATTGCTCTTTTTAACACCTACAAGACTCCATTTGGACACCTTTTTCTTTTGGAGACAAGTTATCCTCAAAATTGTGCAATGATTGTATTACTGAATAAAAAAATCTTTGAGAAAACGAAAAATAGAGAACCTTATCATTCAGCATTTTAGTCAATCTTCCTATTTTTCATTTCATCCTTCTTCTGCCAAGACCAGCCGTTGGTTGGATGTTTTCAGTCAGCAATAACAGTATCATATTTGATCACATGATCAGATTGTGTGATTGGCAACAGCATTTGTCTGGCAGCTAGAGGAAGTTTTCCGTCCGCTCCAGTGATGTTGGTCATCACAAAGGTCTCAATGCTGGATATCCAAAGAAGTGTCACTAAATCTCCTTTTCTCTTCCTATACAGAGTTATTTTAACAGCCTTGGCGGTGTACCTTAACACCTGTTCAAAAACTCTCTCTTTAATGTCAAATTTCATCACTTTAACCTCCAAAAATATACTGATGGAAAAGGATTTTTGTTTGTGAGATGGAAAATAAAATACATTAATGAGGTGAAATTGCAAATAGAGTCTCCTATACTGCTTTAGCCTCATGAGAGAATAATCCAGTAAACTCAAGTGTCATCTCAACAATTTTTTAAACCCCGCTTTAAGTTGTCAAGGTACCAAAGTCTGTGTTCTCTCTAAAAATTATTACTTGTTCCAAATCATGAAAGGCTTGCGGGAAATAAACTTTTCCTTTGATATGAATCCAGGAAGAATTAACGTTATTACCCCCTTCATTGTGCTTCAGATGGATAGTTAATAATAACGAATGTCCGATTTGCACTCATTATGCATTTCAGTGTATGTTCTGATGCAAATCGTGTAATGAATATGTCAAGAGCTTTCGAATGTAATTTTTATCATGCTGAAAGAGCAATGCAGGCATCCTGAGTGAGAGAAAACCTCATAAAATCCCACCCTCTCTACATTTGAGATCCTATTAAAACAACAGTGTAGACAGAGCTATCTGGTTACAGTCTGGGTCTTTGAGAGGAGAGCTCTGCTTTGAAGTGTCCTGCTCTTAATATCAACTTATCAGACAATCGCCCAAAATGTGCAGTCGCCAAAGCAGCAGATTAAACTTTGTTTACACTGACTGAAGTATTAATTGCATTATCGTAAGGTGCATCAAACTATTTGATATAGTCTTTAATTACTGTTTGTTTAGATACAATACTGAATAAGCAGAAACAAAAGGAGTGCCTTTGGTTTGCAACTTTCAAATTTAAAATGCTTTTAAATAAAAATGATATTTTGAGATAGGGGTCAAAGTATTGACACGGTATTGTCAATAATCTTGATATTAAAAACCATGATCATCGCTATTGTGTTAAATCTGTACATATGATAACATTGTAAAGCTATATTTAAAGTTATGACCTAAGAGCCACAATGGTTGCATCTAATCCTTACACTCAAATTTTAAGTGTGATTTGTTGGCCAAAAAAGCAGGAAACACAAAATAAACTAAATTAAAGATGAATTTGACTGATTGCATTTGTTCATTGAAATAACCTATTTAAATAGATGTTGTGAAAATACTGTTACGGGAAACGGTCACGGCAGCCGTGAAATGGAACTGTGATATTGATATTGCCCCATTGTTAAAGTTATATAAAGTTTAATTAAGAAATTGACATATTTTAGCAATTCTTATCATCTGCATTTAGTTTGTAGACTTTTGGTTCAATGACAGTTTTTATTTTTAGGTTAGGTGCAAAACCCAATCATGCATGTTATTCTAGAGATGTGCTGGGAATCAGACATTTTGTAATAATAAATTCATGACACATTTTCATTGTAAATTGAAAAAAGGCCATATAGGGTTAAGATTAAGACAGGATTAAGTCTTCGTTAAATTAGGACAATTAGACTTTTTTATAACCATGCTTAAGAAAAAAACTTTACTCTGTGCATCTTGAGACAAAAACGACACTGATATATTTTAAAATATGTTAGTGCAAGTTGTTTTCGGTTAAGCTAAAACATGATCAAACATGTCTGGGCCTATAGCTTAAATTCTGTCTGGGAAACAAAGGCCCGGTTTCACAGATGAGGTTTGGCCCAAGCCAGGACTATGCCTAAGTTAATTTAGGCTATTTAAGTCACTTTTATTTAAATGCAGTAGAAAAAGAACACTACTGATGTGCCTCTTGACACAAAACAATGACACTGACATATTTTAAGATAAGTCAGGACAAGTTATTTTCAGTTAAGACAGCTCAAAATTAATTTGAGTCTGGGATTAGACTTAACCCTAGTCTGTGAAACAGGGGTCTCTTATTGAAAATAATAGGCATACATTTAATTTTCTTCATTCAAAATCATAGCTTAGATCCATGTTTCAATTTCCAGTTACAAATATTGTCATGATGCAGTCTGCATTGTTAATATTTGCTTAAAGGTCTATATCACATATACCAGATTGCCCTTTGGATAGTTTCCCAGATGTGCACTGTGTAGGTCACTGGTCATTTCAGGAGTTTGAGTACATAATTTACTTGCGTGTGTGATGAGGTCAAAGGTGCTAGTGTGTTAAATGGAAAGATCAGAGAGTTAGTCCTGACAGATAGCATGCTGTGCAAGATGGAAACGCTGCAGTGCAACTTGGGAACACCAACAAATCAACCCCACCACTGGATAATTGCCAGACAGTACCAATCGCAACTATACAGAGAAACCCACGCAAGCCCAAGCACCCAAGCAAGTATGCAAATTCATCATGTGATGACGCTACTTAAATCTCTAGCAATGCAACCTAATGCTTATTCCAGAGGAAAACCCTCACAGCTCGGAATGGTATAGCTGTCATGTTGCAATATTTTTCCCTGACCGAACTTCTACTTTTAATCATGAGACAAAATAAATACTGGGTGTTCAGAGGGGACTAAATTCTTTGCAGCAAGCCCTGTGTCCTGCTCTGCCAGCTGGAACTAACAGGCCGAGGCTATTTCAGGGCCAGTCATATTTTACACTGTGTTAATACTCGTAAATCTGGAAGAGCTGTTAGCTCAACTGGTCAAGGCTGGTGATACGGGGAGCTTCTTATTCAATGGGTTTGATGAGGGCATGTGATGGCTGGACATCATTCCGAGCTATTCTAGCTTTCCCAGGGCTAGGATGATATTGCATGATTGCTAAATAAGTTCGAAATTAGCCAAATCTCTTTAGTTATCTGAATCTGAATTTTTTGTCTCAATTGTATATCTCAAATCAGGAAATATTTAACATTGTAACCTTCAATAAACCACAGAGAAACACTGCATCCATATTAATTATAACAAAATTATAAAAATGCAATAAAACTATTGAAATATAAATAACAAAATAACAGAGTACATCTGAGAATTGTATAATTTCCAGTTTAATGTTGGATAGATATCCGGCAATGGTCAAGTGCTCTCAAAGGTATTTTCCTCTCTATAATTTATAAAATAATTTAAGTAACATAATACAAAATATTTACATATGCAGTTAAGGAAGACCATATAAATTCACAGGAAAAATTCAGATGATCATGGAAAAAGCCTGGAAGTGTCAAACGAATGGTGGAAATATTAAAGATAATAGACAGAATACATTGTTAACTTTCATCAATAATAATTTGAATAATAATTTTGAAACCTGAATACTGTTCACACAACAGTGTTGTTGTTATTGGCGTACGGATGAAAGTCATTGCAAAGTGTCATCTTTCACATTCAATAATAGCGCGTGGAAATAAATAAAAGTCGGAAATGTAAAATAAGTGTTTAAGCTTCGCTTTTCTGAGTCGGTAGAGCTTTCGTGTCCTCCGTGGAAATACTGTCAATACTCTCAACAATCGACGAGAGCCGAAGAAGGCTGCTGGATGCCGAAGACTCCACTGCGCCTCCTGGAAACAGACCATTACGCACAGATAATTACCAACAGGCCATTACGCAGTGGCTCAGCGCACGAAACATTGATGGATAGACAAAACCTGCTCTAACATAAAGTTCATTTGACTCTAAAATTGATATTGAAACTTAGTTTTGCTCAACCTCTTTACCAACCTTCTCTGTGACTGGCCGTATGGGAATTGGAATGATCTGGACTCTCATGCCAGCGTTGGCAGGTCTTTTTCCAATGACACTCACTAGGAGCCACCTGGACATGCAAACGTGATCGAAAAACAACAAATGTCACCGTCGTTATTCATGCATAATTAAAAATCAATAAACTTTCAAGCACAGTATGGGCAACACGTGGGTCCAGCTGTCAGAGCGCATGTATCTTTTTGTATCGGTTTGCTTTAGATTATGTTCTAATCTTACATGATTTTCTTTGACGATGTATGTATAAGGGTCACTGACAGAGTTTTGATCTTGTTCGTCCAGCGTGTGCAACAGGTCTTGCAGTTTCTCAATGTAGTTTATCGCGCTGCGTAAAATCTCAACTTTGGGTAGCCTCTGGTTCGGATTGGGTACCGTCTTTTTCTTTAACGCGTCAAACGCTTCGTTGATCTTTTTGAGCCGCCTTCTTTCTCTCAGAGTTGCGGCTTTTCTCCTGTCTGTGGGTGCAGACTTTCTTTTGCAGATCTTGCAAGCCCACATAAGGCACCGACCCTCGCAGTGCGCCTGAAGCCCTGGCGGCGCGAGGACGTGCTCTTCTCCACTACTCTCGCATCCAGTTTCGGACGGGACAGGATCCGGTCCCGGCGATAAAGGGCTGTCGTTCTCTTCGTAGAGCGGCGACACGCCAGGCATATCCAGGGTCCCATGGTCCCCTTCAAGATAACGTAAATCGTTGAAAAAATAAGTGTTGGTCTCGAACAGGTCCATCATGTTGCTGTGTGCTGTTTTGACAGTAAGACTGTTGGCATTTAAATAGCCATGTGACACAAGTCAGAGGACTTAAATATAGAATGTGAAATACTATCCATTGCTTAGCTGTTGCAGGGTATCAAGCTCATTTCAATGGGCCTTCAGTACCACAGGGGCTTGTGTGAAAAATAAAGGGCACACTTTACACGACAGTGCCCTTGATACACATTTTGTATGTTGCCTAAAATGTATTATAGCAATAACAAAAACATTTAATCAACAAAAACTTTTATTAACAAAAATGTTTTATCTATATTTCTTTGCAGTTGAATTCTTGGATAACTCAGCCTGGCGAGAAAAAAAAAAACCACACATATTGTACATTACATTTTTATTGATATATTTCATGGATTCACACACATAAACCATTTATCAACTGTCTCTTCAGCTTTAGTTGCTTAAAGTACTTTCTGTACACATTATCACGTATATATTGTATTTTCCATGCACGTTGAGTATATTGTGTATTTGTGTTCTTCCTTATTTACAACCAAGACTTTTATTTACTTTTACATTTGTGTATTGTTTGGTAACAATGAAGTGAATCTGTTAAATTTAATTTAAAACAGAAAATGCAGAATAAAAAACTAATCACAGACTATAATCAAGTGAAAATGGTTGTCTTACACACTTAGAATCCCTGGATACTGTAAAGAGATTCTGGTTTTCATGCCCAGTAAAAATAGCACGGAATGTGTGCAGTCAAAATTACTTCGAAAAGCTCACACATGTTAAGTAAAAATAGCCCTAAGAACCATTTATCTTAAATCCATAAAAAACACATGAAAGGTTTTCTGATGTATAACATGTCCTCTGACATTTTTCCTCAACATCAGTGTGAGATGTTTCATTGAGGGCTGCGAGTTGTTGACGGCTCATGTTGCTCTTCAGGCAGATAAAATGACATTATACAAGAGTATGAACTTTGTAGGAGTGCAGTTAGGAACAGGGTCAGAATTCAATCACTTGCTCAAAGCTTGCTTTAATAAAGCAACATGAAATTATTTCGGTAGACATGGTTACAGTTATGGCATTCAAAAAACTGATTTGTAGTGAAAAGGAATAATTGCAAAAGGTATTTTTATCTAAGGTATATGAAATGCTGAAGCTGGTAACTGCCAAGAGATGGCTCTCATTTTTTACACTTATGCAATGTAAAGGGTTAAAACTTTATCGTCTTACCATGTTGTGAAAGGTTATGGCCTGTAGGCAGAAAATTGTGTCATAAATCTCACAATCTTTGACAGAGGTGATGATCTTCTGCAATGTCACAATGTCCGATCTATAGTGAACACCTTCCCATTCTAACACTATGGTTGCTCATCCAAATATTATTTATTATCTTTCACAATTATTTCTATTTTTTACACCATGTATGTGCAAAAAATAAAAAAAGGACTAGAATAACCGTATATATTTATTTGGTAATTTCCATGATTTGAATTTTATTTATTTGATGTTTTTAATTGTTTGTAATATATAAAATACTGTTAATATCAGGCTTATTTAATAGATTTTAATTATAACATATTCATTTAATTATATTGCAAAAGCGATACCTGTGTGATTTCCCACAGTTCTACTGCTGTCTTCTATTAAGCTTTACAGACCATAACTAAACACCACAGCTTCATTGACAATGGTCAAAAGTCCATCTCCTGGTCATTCACCACTCAGCATAGTTTTAGTTTACAAGCCTTTTCAAAGGGAGATCAGCCCACGCATGTTTATTTGATCTCAAGGGATTAGCCAATGGAACCATGTGCCCAAGAGCCCTGAATGTGTGTTATTGCTTCTCAGCTTTTAAAGGTATTATTTGAATCTGACCATATATGTAAAAAGGAAACAAGAAAAAGCAAAAAATGCGATCAGGCACTATTGCAACTTGAAAACTGCAGTTCTTACCACAATTACTGTATGACCCTCAAAGTATTTCCATTAAAGCAACCTAATGCTTCAGGTTGATTCGGCCATGTATAAGTTAAGGATTTTTTAAAGGGTGCCACCTCTGAAATGCTTTCAAATGTCTTTGCACATTAAAATTGGATAGGAGTTAAGTATTTATTGTAAACAAATAAGACGCTCCACTTTAAAGAGAGCCTCTTTAGGCAGCTGAAAGAGTAGCCTTTCAATAAAGTGACTTCCGTGGATGTAACAAAGGTTACATTTGATAAGTGCTGAAATGCGAATGCTATGCAGTCCGTCATTTTGAAATCTGTCTCTCTGCAAAGGTCTCTGGAGTGTCAAGCATCTGCTGATAAATCTCTTCACGTGTAGGGAGCTGGTGCTTCATCTACCACAGAGAAACAAGGGAAATCCTGCCAAACTCTAGGGATGTATCCTTAGAGAGAGCATTTTGGTTTGTGGTTTGAGAATCTGGGAGGACAACATATTAAATGTTGATATATTAATGCTGGCATACAGTGTGTAAAAAACACAAGCCAACAAAAATAATGTCTAAACCAAAAAACACACAAAGAGGCTTGACGAGAGCAGATTTAACATGTTAAAGGTCAAACGTGTAATCTTTTGCAGTCTCTATTGACAGACATGCAATATAATATACATAACTTCAATGTCTTCAGAAGTGTATAAAGTCCTTACATAATGAAGGGTTATGTTTTTATGACATAAGAATGAGCTATTTATATACACTGCAGGTCCCCTTGCATGGAATTTGCCATATTGTTTATAGTAGCCATAAACGGACAAACTGCTCTATAGAGCGCGTTTCGTACATGCTTTATCTACGTCAGAAAAAAAAGGAAACTTGAAAACATGTTTTTGCTCTTTCAGCCTCCGTAGTGCTTTGAAAGAGAGGGGTGGAGTGAGCCGTTGGTTGCAATTCGCAACCTCACCACTATATGCCGTTACATTTAATACACTAGACCTCTAATGGTGTATTTGGTAACCTCTTTATCGCAACCCTTATCTTTGTGTGGGTTGAAGTACAAAAATCGTATCCGACAACTTCAAATTATTACTATACGCTTATCATTGTAAATTACGGTAAGGTAGAGACTGTGCATAAATAAGTGAGTACAAAGGAGACACTCATGAAAAGAACTCAGTACACAACTGAAATACATTTCTATTATAATTTATGCTACTATAAACTATTATTTAATTAAAAAGTATTAAAGACACTCCCTTAACATACAGCAAACAAATAAATGTCTGTTTGCATTACTGACTATGGCAATAGAATTGTTATAATATGTGCGGAGCATCATTGTGCTGTAATGCCAACTTTCCATTATGTATCGATAGGCTTTGAGTCAGTGTCCTTGTAGACAATTTACACACGCGGTGTAGGAGATTTCATTGCAGTTAAGACATACATACACATGAAAATACTCTACAGGAAGCTTCATAGAGAAGCACATTGTTAACAAATGCAATTTTAAAATGGACAAAATGAATAAATAAATAAATTTACTATTTACAGGTATTTGTTTAGGTAAATCATTTGTTTCATTCTGTGAACTTCTAAATATATTTCTGCCAAATTTTTATTTCCAGAAATTGAAAACTGGAGAAATAGTTAAAAATAGAAAAGATGCTCATTGCTCTGTATATTTCGGACATCAAATAACGCAAAGAAAAAACATTTATGTTTATTTTTAAGCAATACAACAGTATTATTTATACATGTATTTAGGGAAATCCAAAAATGATTTGTATATTTGTATGTGATTTTAATGACATTTTTCATGTGTCTTGTCATGCTGATGGATAGAAAGCACATTAAATGTAATTAAAATGTCGACTTCATGGTTTTTAAGTTTTTGGAAAATAAAATGTCAAAATTTGGTAGAAATAATGTAACATTCTCATTCAGTGTCACAAAATATATATGTATGAATTCAAACAACATTTTTAATGTAAAAACATTGACGAACAATATAAAAGATAAAAAGAATAAGGGAGCATATTGCATTTTATTGTGCTTTAAGTAAAAAAATCGAATTGACAAATGGGCAAAACCTAGGATATTGGCAAATTAAAAAAACATTTTTCACAACTACTGAGAATTTAGGGTGAAAGTAATTAGTCTTTAAATATGTCATAAATTGATTTTTGTTGTAAATATGCCTGACAAGATTGTCACACTGAATTACATTTTAGTAGGCTCTTCTGTAAATATGGGAAAAAATGACCCTTTTTTTGTCTTTTACCCATATATGTATATAATAATGAATGTTTCTAAAAATGTTCAACAATGTATGTGTACTTCATCCATAAATATCTCTGGAAAAAAGATACTTTTTTAGACAAGTTTTAGCCGATACTCTTGTTCAAAGCAATTTACTTTTTTTAACTATTCAGACGTTTCCTGGGAATTAAACCCATGATCGTAGCATCTCTGGAACCATGCTCAACTCCCCTACTGCTAAAGGAATGTTTTTGGTCTATACGGAGTTATATTTTCTGCATTGGTGTTGACACACAAAGCTACAAATAGATTGTGGGTAAGAATGAACTCTGAACTCCTCATGCATAGATCTGAGCTCCAACATCATGGGCCGATTTCAGTTAAAGGTTCACTCAGCCTGACGGACAACACGCATATTACCTCTCTTCACACATAGAAATCCAACAATTGGAAGTTAATTTGCCACCTCATGACAGCAATGACAATACCTTACCTGGGTTGTGACCTCATCGACCCACAAGATCAAAGGTCAAGTCCCACTATGTGTAAAATATTGCTCTGCCCCAGTTTGCCATGATGAAGTGGAAACAAGGTCATTGAGCAAATGTGCAATCAGGAAACAGACAAGATATTAACAGCCACTGCAGCTAATCCAAATCCTTCAACACGCTAAACGCTACACGATATCTACATCACAGTGGTTCAGGTTTACAGCTGTCTGCAAAAAAACACTAAATACCTCATTACAATAAGATGCTAATGTGACTTTCTTTTGCAATTTCAAAGAGTTTTGTAAGCCATGTAAGCCCCAAAGTTTAGCACCATCGTTTCCTGTCCCATCTACAACTACTGATGTCAACAAGTGGCCAAACATCTAAAGCATTTTCAGGCTAGAATTTCAATCAGAACTTTCTGGAGGGATTCCCCACAGAAAAGTCCTGGCACAAAAAAATCTCTTTGTCCTTCATGAGGCATTACAAGCTGAATCGGTTCCTCATATAATGTTTCTTCGGAGGCTACTGCAAGTCACAGTGCAAAGCCTGACCCTTTTCTCGACCCTGTGGACTTAAGCCTCCACAAACATGGTTACCCGTACCCATCCAGGACTCAAAGTCCCTGATGACCATTCTGGCTCCATTCCTCGGTGTGATAGCATCTCTTCTATTACACTTTGGCCTCCGGTGGCTGAAACTAGCCTCCAGTCTGGCTCGAGAGCCCACAGTGAAGCTCCACTAGGAACCCACTATGCTAATGCAAAGCAAACAGACGCCATCTCTCACTGTCATCATCACCGAGCTCCGACGTGCAGGTCGGAGATGAGAGGGTTTGAGTTTCAAAGCCGGCCAAGAAATTAATGATGGCATCTCTATTCTCCTGATGGGATGGGGCTTTGGGGGGGTTCAAAGCACAACGGCTGATGTGCGTCAGTTAGCACTGCGGCAAGGTTAACGTCTCAATGGCCGGCTAATTTACAATGACCTCACCTCAGATAAGAGGCCTTCGAAAATCCACTAGCAAGAGACATATAGCGTTATACTTCTTAAGAAACTTGCCTAAAGGCTAGAAATTTTAGTTAATGGACACTGTTCTTCGGAATGAAACATGTGTATGTCAACCTTCATTATGTATCTTGCTCATGTTGTTCCTTTGACCTCAATTGTGCTAGTGCCTCTTCCCAGTCTGCATCATGCCTACTACACTCTCTTTGACGTCTTGGTTTGTTCGTTCCTGTGTTGAAAATAGACGTGCCAGCTTCTAACAAAACAATTTAAAGCAAATTCAACCGAACTCCTAATTTGGTCTTTTTTCCGTGATCGCTCTTTGATGTAAAACCCTGGAAAAGATCATTAATGTCTTGCTCGCCTCAGGGAGCCTAGGATTCGACTGACTGATAAGGCGCCATAAAACCAATTAGTCGCCAGAGTGTGACCATTCCCATAATAGCAATGTAGGGAACAGTCTCCTAATATGAGCGGTGTGGAAAATGGTAACCCGGTACGCCAAATCTGTGTTTTAACAAAGATTAACAGAATTAAAGCATGGGGCAGAACAACAACAGACTTTTGAGGAACACGCTGGTTGCTTCCAAAAGAAACTAAAAGGATATTGATGAATGATAGTTTTCTGTAGTGAGCAGATAAAGAGACTAGCCAATACTGGCATGTGGTATTAGGTCTGTCTGCTTTTGCTGGTGGAATAACATAAAGCAGCTTTGGGCTAATGGCTTGTTGAAAGTTATCCCTGCTAAACCCCGGTGGGTAAAATATACAGTCATGTCACATAATGCGGTGTGGACATTAAACAAAACACAACTCTTGAACCTTTTGATCTTTTGCAGCTCCCCTTCACGCTACAGTAGGGAACCCACTCGGTCATCAGAACTGTCAACATGCCATAACAGGGATAGTTCACTCTGAAATAACTATTCTGTCTTCATTTATTCACCTTCATGTCATACAAAACCTGAGGCTGATATGACTCCTTCTTATGATAAACACAAAAGCGATATTTTGAGAAATGTCTCAGTGGTTTTGTTTGTTTGTTTTATTAATTTTTAACGCAATTCCAGCATCTGAGGCTATATTCATGGTGAGAACCATCAATCCACAAGTCGATCCATACACAAGTTGGTGGGGACAATTTGGAATCCTCAATAAACCAAAACTGCATGTCTTCAAGCTGTGGGTGGAAACCCTAGCACTCGGAGTAAACCCACGGTGACACAGGGAGAACATGAATACAGAAAGGTTTCCCGTCAAAGCTGGGGCTTGAACCCAGGCAATACTGCTAACCACGGAGCCACTGTGCCGCCCCCTGTGTCCATACAATGGAAGTCGATGGGCCTCAATGGTGTTTGGTCACATACATTCAACAAAATATCTACTTTTGTGTTTTGCAAAAAAAATTTAAGTCATACAAGTTTGAAACGACATGTGGCTGAGTAAATGATGAAATCTTTTTATTATGAAAATGCAAGAATAAATAATGAAGTGTTATATACAGTACACCCAACCAGTAATATACAGTAAGTGTTAAAGCCCGTCTGCACAACTCAGGTGTTTGCACATACATCAATGGAAAGCTTATTTATCCAGCTTTCAGATGATATGTAAATCTCAATTTTGAAAAATTGACACATAATGGTTTGATGTCACATATGCATGTGTTTTTATAAATACAAAATTAATATGATCAGTACTCAAGACATATATTATGTAAACACAAACTTTTTCGCATTCTTAGGGTTCTTTGAACCTTGCTGTTTCACATTGTAAACAGGGACAAGGCAATGAACTTCAAAAACTGGCCAAGTAAAGATTGGATCTCATTCTGGATGCGATTAATCATGATTTACTGTTTGACTGCCCTAGTAACTATAAATTTACTATAGAGGGTATTTGACGTCACTTTCCGATGTGAACACCATGTCAACCAGTGGCGGCTGCTGGTCTTTCAAAGAGGGGAAGCTTAATTCACAATGAATGAATGAACAAACTATCTAAAAAAATATATATAAACACGACGGAGGAAATGAGGGTATACATTAAACTGAAACAAGGAATGTGGTGTATAATTGTGTGAAATGTATGATGAAAATTGGCAAGCAATTTCGGCAAGCAAATACCAAGAAATAGGTTGCAGCAGTTTGTCTTTCAACTACACTTGAAAAATCCGCAATGGGACTGAGATTGAATAGCTTTAGCGTCAGCGACTTTTTATTGAACAAAATCGCTGTCAATCAAAATGAGATGCAGTCTTTTGACAGACCCTCCAATCATCACGCAGACGCTCGGAGTCCGGGCCAGCCCACTCCTCCATTCATCCCAGAGACGCTGAGCGTCCGTGGGTGGGACATAATTGCAGCATTATCCAATGACCGTCTTGTTTCTAAGCACTGAAAAAAACTGTTGAAAGCAGCCCCATTGAAGTCAATGGACGCTGGGCTTCAACAACAGAGTAATGCACTGTACGCTACGGGAATGAATGAGAAGGAAATCGAGTCCGCCGACCTAAGTAGCTGATTCTGAACGAAATTGTTTTCATTTGAGATGAACGTGTTTAACGCATTTTTAGTCAATAAAATGTTAACATAATAGTACATATATTTGACCATTCATTTTTTGACAATTATAGGGGAAGCTGAGCTTCCCTTGGAGTCTTAAAGAAATCGCGACTGATGTGAACACACCGGAACATCCCCCCTTGTGTGGTAAAACACTCAAGAAACCAGGACTAAAACGCTTTTATAGTTAGGTTCAACGAATAATTACCTGACCGGAGTCTGATATGAAATTGCTAGCAAACCTCCAGGTTTCAGGATTCCATTTGTTTCAGCAAATTGCAGCGATTCATTTGCTTTTTTATTCCTTAGGCAGTCTTTAAAAAAAAGTCTTGGTTACGTATGTAACCTCAGTTCCCTGATGGAGGGAACGAGACGTTGTGTCGAGAACGACAGATGGGATTCGCCCTTGAGAACCAATCAACTCTGACTACTATAGAAAAGGCCAATGAAATTTGGCGAATGAAATTTGCATGCCGGATTCCGCCCCCGGATATCCGGTATAAAAGGAAGCCGGCGTGCAGCATTCATTTACCTATTGTTCTGAAGAGCCTGAGAGCCTCTCAAAACTGCAACAGCAACGATACGGGTTTGTGGCATAAGGGACAAACCTGTACAAACGTCCGGCTCGGTTTACACCAGGAAAGCGCAACTCTTAATCAGAGAAGCGCTGCAGAGGCCACCTCCTACCCGTGGGGAGGAATATGGTGGAGATATATGTATGGTCTCGTCCTTGGAGGAGAACGCATGGAACGTGCGGACTGGGTAGTTAACCGCGAGGTGGAGGTCCACCTGGGGAAGCTCATGGGTTACCAAGTGTGGGAACCTTTGTCATGAGGGTATAGCAGACGGAACAGCCCACGGTGGGGGTGTTACTGCGTCTGATAGCACAGGTCCGGTTAGAACTATGTGTGATAGGTCATAAGGTATCCCGGCCTAAGGGGGAAGGCTGCTCTGCCCAGCCAACCCCCAGGAGGTGCTTGCGTAGTGATGGATGGAAGGCCTGTTCTTAACCAGTGTCTGGGTAAGAAGGAAGGTTGGTGAGGTACCAATTCTCTTAGCCATGTGTTTGGGTAAGAAGAAAAGGGTAGATAGCACACTGACCCAACCTCTTGGAGGGTGGAAAGGTGCTTTCGCAGGCATACGCCCCCCCGGATGCCAGTCCTACATGTCGCCACGCAGGACGTGGGCTGACACCGGGTTTACGCGAAGGCTGTTAACCCTTGCGAAGGTGTTTGGGCGTAGCCCAACGCGCAGCTCTACAGATATCTGCTAGAGAGGCGCTTCTGCCAGTGCCCAGGAGATGGCTAAACTCCGTGTGGAGTGAGCCCTCACTGCGAATGGGCATGGGAGAGTCTGAGATCGGAATGCCGTCGTAACTGCATCCACGACCCAGTGCGCCAGCCTCTGCTTGGAGACAGCCTTCCCCTTCTGCTGTCCTCCGACACAAACAAGGAGCTGGTCAGAGCTACTGAAGCTCTGCGTGCGGTCTAGGACACAACACGGATGGGGTTGGGTCTTCCTCCCCGATGGGGAGCGCCTGCAAGTCCACCACTTGGTCCCCAAAGGGAGAAGTGGGAACTTTGGGCACCTATCCGGGCCTGGATCTCAAGATAACGTGAGAGTTTGCCAGGGCCGAATTTAAGGCAATCCGGGGACACAGAGAATGCTTGGAGGTCCCCTACCCTCTTGACTGAAGCAAACGCCAACAGGAGGGCCGTCTTATTCAGGTGAGGAAGATCGGAACCTCCGAGGGGCTCTCAAGAGGGTATGGTGTGGAGATGAGGCGGATTTCGCCCTCTCGCGCCCTTTAAGGAACCTAGTGACCAGGTCGTGTTGCCCTCGAAACTTTCCATCAACTGAGTCGTGATGAGTGGCGATTGCGACTACATACACTTTCAGTGTGGAGGGGAGATGTTAGTCTCCAGTCTCGTGAGAAGGACAACACAATCCTGATCAAGCACCTCAGTGGATCTTTCTCTTTGAGAAAGACACCAGGAAGAGAAGAAGCGCCGTCTAGAGGCGTGTAACCGCCTAGTAGATGGGGCCCTAGCCTGGGTGATGGTCTCAGCCGTATAGGGGGAGTAGCCATCTCAGGATCTTCTCGTCCCGTCTAGAGACCAAACATGGTGTTCCAGAGGTCTGATCTGGGATGCCAAAACGTGTCCTTCCCCTGAGAGAGCAGGTCCTCTGTCAGGGGAATGGTTCAGGGAGAGTCGCTGTCCAGAGCATCAACTCTGAAGCCAAGTGTGGTTAAACCAGTGCGGTGTAACCAATAACACTTGGTGCTCCTCTTCCCTGACCTTGCACAGTGTCTGTGCAAGGAGGCTCCTGGGGGGGAAGGTGTGCTTCCGCCCGTCCCGTGGTCAGCTGTGCGCCAGGGCATCCGTGCCGAGGGGTGCCTCGGTCAGGGAGTACCAAAGCAGACAATGGGTGGTGTCGTGGGAGGCAAAGAGGTCTATCTGTGCCTGTTCGAACAGCACCCAAATGAGCTGGACCGGGGGTGAAGTCGCCACTCTCCGCAAGGTGTATACTGACGAGAGAGTGCGTCGGCTGTCTGGTTCAGTTTGCCTGGGATGTGGGTGGCCCGCAGGGAGCGAATCACCTGCTAACTCCACAGGAGGAGGCGTCGGGCAAGTTGTGTTAGCTGCCGTGAGCGTACGCCACCCTGGCGATGTACGATACAGCTTTCGTGCTGTCCCGGAGGACCAACACGTGCCGGCCCTGCACTAGAGGCCGGAGCCTTCTCAGCGCAAGCAGCACAGCCGACAACTCTAGGCAATTGCATGCCAGTGCAGACGGGGGCCCGTCCAGCGCCCCGCTACTGCATGCCCGTTGCACACTGCACCCCACCCCTGCAGCGAGGCGTCCGTCGTCACCACGACGTGCCTCGTAACCTGCCCGAGGGGAACCCCCGCCCGGAGGAAGGTCATGGAAGACCAAAGGGTTAGGGTGCGTCGGCAGCAGATCACTATGCGCCTGCTGCCGGTGTGCCACGCTCTCTTCGGAACTCGACTCTGTAGCCAGTGTTGAAGCGGTCTCATGTGCATTAATCCGAGGGGTATTATCCCCGCGGAGGACGCCATGTGTCCCAGGAGCCTCTGTAATTGTTTCAGGGGGACCGCCGACTGCCTGAAGAGTTCCAGGCAGTTCAACACTTACTGGGCGCGTGCTGCGGACAGCTGCGCCGTCATGGTGACAGAGTTTAGTTCAATACCGAGGAAGAGGATGCTCTGCACTGGGGAGAGTTTGCTCTTTTCTCGGTTGACCTGAAATCCCAATCGATCTTGATGCCGGAGCACCAGGTCCCTCTGTGTACACAACAGATCTCACGAGTGTGCCAGGATAAGCCAGTCGTTGAGAAAGTTTAGTACCCGCACACCTTTTTCCCGAAGGGGAGAAAGGGCGGCTTCCACGATCTTCGTGGAGACGTGTCCCCACCCCTCCCCACCCCTCGAACGCGAACCGTGGGAACTGCCGTTGTCGAGGGGATGAGACATGAAAGTAAGCGTCCTTCAGGTCGAATTGCCACGAACCAATCCTGACACCTGATAGATGTCAGCATGCGCCTCTGCATGAGCATCTGAACGGTAGCTTGTGAAGGTGCTTGTTCAGGGTACGCAGACCGATGGGGCGCAACCCGCCGTCTTTCTTGGGAATGATGAAGTGTGGGTCGTGACCCACTGAACATCTTGGTTTGAGGGACGAACTCGATGTCTGTTTTGCCAGAAGGGTGGTGACCTCTACCCGAAGTACGGAGGCGTCCCTGCCTCTGACAGAGGGAGAGATGATGCCCTGAAACTTGGGAGAGTCTCTGGCGAACTGGATCGAGTAACCAAGACGGACCGCCCGCAAGGCCAGCGAGACAGTGTGGGCAGCTCTCGAGCTCCCAGGGACTGTGACAGGGTGACCAAGGGGACGGTCTGCTTCATCATTCCCACAGGGGGTGGTTCGTCGGCTGGCGGAGCTAACCATCTGTTGCGGGGGGTCCCCGGAGGGAAGGTTGGCTCCGCCTTTTTACCTGCCTGGCGGGACAACGGCACGCACTGTCGGTTTGAGAGTGGTGACAGCTGTCGTATGTGTACGACCTCACACTTCGCCAGGGTGTGAGGTCGGTTCGCCGAGCACAGTCCAGTGGAGTGTGCGATCGGCTGTAAGTACACCCGGGGAGAACGGAAAAACTCTGCGAGTAAGTGGGCGCCAGGCCCTGACAAGGGCCCGGCTTTGGTGATGAGGCAGGAGTCGTCCCGTACCGAACGATCAGAGCCGTGGCTGTGAAGGTTCGGGCCCGATGTTGTCCTCCCTGGGGTCTTTCCGTCAGTGTCCCTTCTCGCGAGAAGGTTGCTGACGGGGTGGAGGTTTCCCCCTCGACCTCTGCTACCGGGGTGCCGCCTGTGGGGGCAGAGGAACCGGAGCCGATGTCGAAGGGGTCCTGGGTTGAAGGGAAGCAGACGTCACGCGGGACCTCTAGGCGGCCGAGTCGCGGCGTGAAAAAATGTGGCTTATTGCCACTGTCTGCTTCACCGTCAATAACTGCTGAGCACAGTCCTCGATGGTGTTACCAACAACCCACCCTGCGAGATGGGTGCATCAAGAAAGCGGACTTCCTTGGTGTCACTCCTCTGCACAAGGTATAACCGGGGGTGTCTCTCCTGGACCACTACCGTGGACATCGTCCGACCCAGGGCCCGTGCAACCGCCTTGGTCGCCCATAGAGCGCTGCCAGCGGTGGCACGGAGATCCTTCATTATACCCGGGTCGGCCTTACCCTCGTGGAGCTCTCTCAAGACCTAGGCCTGGCGGACCTGCAGGATGGCCATGGCGTAAAGAGAGGAGGCAGCCTGGCCCGGGGCATCGCAAGCTTTCGACACTATTATGCCGAAGTCTTGCGTGCTTTGGGCGGTAGGTGTGGCCGATTCCCCCCAGTTGGTAACCGTCCGCGGCACAGGTGCACCGCGGTCGGACGTTCCACCCGGGGGATCTCGACGTAGTCCTTGGCTGCCCCACCATCGAGGGAAGTAAGGGAGCCGGAGCTGGTTTCACTGGAACGGTCCGTGGAGCGTTCCAAGTTTTACACAGCTCCTCATGCACTTCCGGGAAAAACATGGCACCCGGGGTGGGCGCGGTTTGCACCGTGCTCCGACCTTAGGAACCACGCATCCCCGGGTTAGCACGGGTGACATCACTTCTGCTTCCTCCAGAACTCGACCCGGGGGTGGAGCTCAGATTCGTCAGAGTCGGATGCCAGTCTCCCTCCGATGCTGCGAGCGACGTCTCATCTACGTCACACATCGTTTCCGAGTGTGTGAGGATCCGGACGGTATGCCACCGCCGGTTGGGGAACGTTTAAAAGAGCGAATCGGGGTGCGATCGACCCGTGAGCACTTGGCTGGCGGGTTTACGTTCGCAGAGTTCCCCATATCACTAACGCTGCTAACGTGGGTGGTCATCGGGGCCATAGCCACAGATGTCACAGCCCAGGTAGCAAACGAAATGGTGGCCGGTTCCCGTAGGAAGACAGCCACCCGTGACCGCAACTTCTGAATGACAATCTGCCCGCAGTGCGGGCAGATGTGTCAACGAACGCTGCTTCAGTGTGCTGGATGCCCAGACACCTAATGCAGCGATCGTGTCCACCCCCCTCCTTGATGAGGGTGCCACACCCAAGAGAACAGCGGGACATGCTGTGCTGGAGAATGCTCAGTCAGTCCTGAAAAGGACTTTTTAGAAAATCTCTAACACCTCCGGAACCGCCGAGACGCCCAGGGGAAGGTCGCTGCAGGTAGGGACGATCCGCTGCAACATGTCGTAGAACCAGCAGTGTAGTTTGTAGAGGATTTTGAATCCTGAGTTGTACTCATGAGCGAAGGCTCTGAAGAACAAAAGGTAAATGAATGCTGCACGCCGGCTTCCTTTTATAACGGATATCCGGGGGCGGAGCCTGGCATGCAAATTTCATTGGCCAAATTTCATTGGCCTTTTCTATAGTAGTCAGAGTTGATTGGTTCTCAAGGGCGAACCCCATCTGTCGTTCTCGACACAACGTCGAGAGACCGACAGAAAAGGAACTCTGATTTCGTGATCAATCTGTTTGAACAATCGATCACACAACAACTTTTTCCGTTCTAAATAGAATACAGATAACGGTAAACATTCTTCCACTTAGTGGACTCGACTTGCTTGATTTCACGTGACATGAAGAGAACACCCTCTATAGTAAAACCAGGGTTCATTTTCAAGGGATATTTGTGACATTGGAACAAAAAACATCACTGGGATGAAAGCCAATTGTATTAAAATGTGCAAATGAGTCCATACAAATTAGCCAGATCGTGAAATAGTTTGAAAGAGATTGTGTTGAAAGACTGCAAGAGTACAACATAACATTCTCTCCTCAACAAACCAAACAACTTGTGGTATCTTTCATATGCATTGCACAAAGTTTAATACCTAAGGTTTATTCAAAAAACCTAAACATAAGTATAAGCAACAATATCAGACATAAAAGTGAGCAGAGATGCAATGAACATTAGTTTTTGCTTCCATTCTTACTGCTTTTATTACTTTTAAGACTAGAAGTCAATTGATTGCATGATGGTCCATTATGTGGGTTTACGTTAAGAGAATGTTTTCTTATATATATATAAAGAGTGTATATATATATATATGTTTATATACACACATACACATATATACACATATTAGGGATGTAACAATATGATCAATTTCATGGTATCGCAAAGACAAAATTGTTTTAATATTATCATGGTCACATGACTGTATGAAATGATAGGTCTTCCGGGCCTTTAACATAGAGAATGTTAAATTATACAATAGATACTACATCTGTCAAGGTACAGCTGGTGCAATTTTTTTTATTTTATAATAGAGAGATTTAAGTCATTAGACCTATCTTATTCTATACTTCATACCTCAAAGCAACACTTATGATCGGATAAAGAAAAGAGGACGGATATCACATGGTTAATTTGTCCATCATGGCAATGTTCAATAATGGTTTATTAAACACTTAGGGCACTTTTTTGCAAAGTCTTTTGTTTTTTTAAATATTGCAATAAATATTGTACTGCATTTTGATGTCATTACATCCCTAATATATATATATATATATATATATATATATATGGATCAGTTGCACCGTAATCCATGTTGATGAAGGCCTGAAGTGCCCATTGGCATGCGGC
This sequence comes from Triplophysa tibetana, assembly GCA_008369825.1. NCBI lineage: Eukaryota > Metazoa > Chordata > Actinopteri > Cypriniformes > Nemacheilidae > Triplophysa > Triplophysa tibetana. Next base: position 10,401,411 of record CM017897.1, on the reverse strand, counting down.
TAAAATGCAGTGGCTGTCTGTTTGACAATATATGTGTCTAGTCTTGGCAATAAATGAAATCTGAGTTCCAACCAGTCTTCATAATGGTGACAAATAGGATCTTCTTTGTTCAACCATTTCAGGTTTTGGAATCTGCGATTGTCTACGTATCCAGGGCTTCTCCACCTTGACAATTTGTGAATTATTCCCAACAGGTTTACTTGGCCAAGAGTCTAATTTTACTGTGTAAACCTAGAGTATGGATTCAATGGTGTGTGTGTGTTTGGGAAGAGAGTTAGGTAAGGGGTGTGAGAGGGCTGATTATTGTCAGTGCCAACTGCAGCCCACATTCTACGAATTCCTCTAGGACAAGTGTTGCTGGACCTCGTCCATGTACAATCAGGGTGGTTTACTTGTAAACAACACTGCATACAAACAACAAACACATTTGGGAGGGTCAGCTGTTTACCCTCACACAAACACACGCATACACACAGACAACAATTACACCATCACCCTTCCAGTTTCTTGGTGGTCAGGCCCACCTGCTCAGGCGTAGTAAAGATCGGAGTGATACTGTGTGGTTTAGTGTTATAAGGTATTATGTGACATAGGTGAGTGTGGGATGATTGAGAGGACAATTGAGAATCTAGACTATAATACTGTCGGAGAATGTTAATATTGGTTTTCTCTGGGATGAAAAAATATATTAGAACAATAGTAATATGAGGAAATCCACAACACAAGACTCATGCAAAATTCACTGGCACAACAATATTGGGTTATTTTAAAACCACGGCTGGGTCAAAAGCGGACATTCCCAACACATTATAGGGTTTAATTAACCCATAGCACAAATTTGATGAAGCATTACTAAAACATAACCAAACACGAGTCAACAAACTGATGTTTGCTTTTCGTTTTGGGGTGTCTCTGGCTCTTAACCTCCCATCCGTCATTGGATCTCACAGTTGGTCCCCAGTGCAGATTTCAGGTGATGTCTGTCTCTAATGGCTTTAATGGCTTTATCTGAGTCTAGGTCTTGGTGTCAGTGTGTGTTTGTGCACTGGGAGCGGGGTTCGCGCCTGACCTCAGTGTTTGGGTTACCCCTGCGTGCTGTGGTTGGAGTAAGGGCTGTGGGTTCAGTGTGCTCACACGCTGATGTGCGCTGCGGGGTCCGGGGGGACCGCAGCTCCGGCTCTTGTTACCGGGAATTTAGTCACACTCTGCTGATTTATGTGTGTAACGGTAGCGAGGCCCCGGAATCTGAGCACAACACCCCCCAACAAAGCCCGCATTTACCCATTCCTATAAACAACTCACTTTCCTTTACACAATACACACATACACAAAAACACTATAGGATAGCTATATTGCTATGTGTACAACTGTAACACTTACTTGATAAGTTAATAATAAGCATATATTCATCTGAATTATTAAATTCTTTGTTTCTGTTTTTTTGTAGTTTTTTGTATTTAAAATTAGTTCTTATTTGTATATTATTAGTTTTCATTATTTACTTTTTTTCCATTTTATTAGATATTTTTTATAGTAAAATACAATTTCTTTTTTTTAGATTTCTTTTTTATTAAAGTGTAGTTTATATTCATTTTTTCAGTTACGAATTTAGTGCCTCATCTTTAACTTATTTCAGTTTATTGCTGTGGCAACACTTCTCATTTTTTATTTCATAATATAAATACTATTTACACGAATATTTTATTTTATTTTAATTAACAAAACTGTTTTAGTAAATTTTAATAAACCTGATAACTGTATGAACTCCACTGCATAACACACCAATTACCCCACCAGCAGCATAAAAAAAATCATCTCTCACAACCACGTTGACTATTTTGAGTATTTTTTCTCATTAAATTTCACCAACTGGTTTCAAGGTCAGTTTTAGTAAATGCATGATGTCAGCTCCTCTCAAGTTCACACAGGTGTCCAATCCCAACCACAGGTGTAGTTCATCACATTAACATCATATCATGCCAGAAAGTTGTCTATATTTACAAATGCCGGAAATACAACACTGTTGTATCGTTTAATAAATATTCGCATAAGTAATACTTTTTGAGGCTACTCTACTGTTTACATTAAACAGAGGTCCTTCAGACAATACATTGAATGGTTACAATGTTTGGCATCACTCTTTTTATACTGTATTGAGGCTTCTCTACACATATACAGCACTCGATATATCAGACCACACAGGAGGGTCAAAAGTTTTTTCTTTAACATGTGGAGGGTTTGGGTGTCATTTGGAAGCCACTGGTTAATTTGTTGTTTCACACTGTGAAATGGAGGTGAAGAGAGTCTGGGTGAGGACAGGACGGCCCTCCTCAGATCACCACTGACCCTGTTCATTCAGGGCACGGGGGATAGTTGGGGGACAAAACGCCACACACAAAGCTAGTGCTAGTTCTATTAAGACATATATAGATATACTGTATGCACTCCTGGATTTACATGCAGTAACAGGTCTGTGTTTTAAAAGCATCAAATGAACACACTTTGCAAAAAAGTAGTTATCCGAATTCTCAAATGACTCAATCGCGACTGTATTTCTTTCGAGATGACCCCCATTTCTCGGTTTATAAATTTGGCTGTCAAGGTGACAAAAAATGTGGGCCACTAATCCTCAGAACACCCCAGTGTGTTTGAGAACGGGTCACAAACAGCTAGCAAAAACAAAACTGAAGGGTCTTCGGTGTTTTATCTCTATCCCACCCACAGTGTGACACAGTGGGGCACAGTGACTCTAGTGTAAGTGCCGCTGTGGACGGTCCTTCTCAATAAGTGCCATTAACCACTTTTCCTGTGACCCCTATAATTATCCTAAAATTAAGCCTAAATCTTGGAAATGTTGACTGGTGTTTGCTTGATGTTTAAAGCATTACATTTGGTTTTCTTTGAACATTAATACTAAGGATGCACAATATTATCTGCAATTCATCATTAAAGGTTGATAATGTCTTGAAATCTTCGTTCTTTCAATTTTTCTTATATGGAAAATGATGCTGAAATTTCTTGCAGATATGAAGATGTTTTGTTTAAGATGAGAAAAATTAACAAAGAATGTTAAAGATGGAAAAAATTAATGTTACAAATTACAATCAGCCTATGCGATAAGACTGCAGATCTCTGAAAATAAATAAATAAAAATGTAATATGAGGCCTATACCTGTATTGGCATTACGCTGTGAAAAACACAAAAAAGCACACATTTCATCTGCTTAAAATGTTTAGCTTAAATCCAATTAGAATTATAAGTCACTTGAACTTAAAGTTCAAGAGTTGTAAAATTTTTATTCAGTTCGATATGTTTTAAGTTAAATTGAATGATAAAGCTTAATTTGAATTAACTTAAAAACTTATGTTAAAGGCTGCCTTCAATTTTTAAGTAGATTTTTTTACAGTGTGGTTATCAGTTAAAATAAGTTATTATCAACATACTGGATATCTGCAAAAAATCCAATACCGTTATTACATACATCATAATTAATACATCATAATGCACATGCAAGCACACTTAAAAAAGGAAACAAATCTAGTTTTTATGTCTACACTGGTGCTGAGATTCACTGTCTTCTGCATTTAAAAGTCATGCACGCAGAGTGGAGGAATCATGTCATGGTGGAGAAATCCTGCACAGCGATAATCTCCCCAATGCCATTCATCACAATTATTTTTTAGAAAGATCAAAAAACTGCTGTCTAAATATTTCAGCACTCTATAATCTTGTATTAATGAATACTAATACGTGCATGTTTGACTGGAGAGTACAAAAATTGGGGCAAGCCCCATGCGCTTCTCCTTCAGAGAAAGCATTCCTATGGCTTTGCTCATCTGGTCAGGCTCTTCACACGGTTGGAGAGATGCCACAATTGGTGTTCAGATGCCCAGAGGGGAATGAGTAGGCGGTCAAAATTATTTGGACTACAGAGCCCACCATGCTTGCTCTTAAGAACGCGATAAGTGACATTATATACAACAGTCATCATTCACCCCCAAAAGTTATTGGCTGACTGCACCAGTAAACACCATTACAAGATTTTTATTTTTAAATAAAATGTGTGTGGGGATTGCATATGCATCTGTCTTCATAATAAAGGACTCAGATTTTTGCTATGTGGTTGCTAGGGTGTTTTGAGTACTTTAGCCTGTTATTATGTTGTGGCTAGGGTGTTTTGAGTGCTTGCTATTGCCTCATTAGGTCTTTCAGTATTGTATCATTAAAAGTCTAAATCAAGGCAGACATTACAGACACATTTCCCAGATATGCTTCGGTTCCAGCCCGATCTCCGGTAAATTCCTAGCTAATTTATGAAATGGCTTATTCATTCAAATTGGTACAAGGTGAATTGTACAAAATGTATGTCTTATAATAACAACTTATTGTTATGCCTTAGCAATATATTTAGTGCATTCTGGATATTTTGAGTTGCAATGTTACATAAATCAAATTCACCAAACACAAATACAAACAGCTCCATCTGCTCCACATTATCATGAAAATGTAAAGATCTTAAGCAAGGTTGACTCCGACTACATGGAAGCTTGATGAATCTGCTAAAATTCTCTGTGATTTTATTTAAGCTCTGGGAGAGTTTCAGGCAGGTTGCATCAACTACTAGAGAGTCGACTGTGAAAAAATGTCTCTGCAGAGACTCTCCATCCGTAATGCGGGTCATTTCACACTTCATACATCATGCGTAAATAAAGATGATGAAAGGATGAAGTGGTCGTTGTCGGGTAGGTTTCCCTGAACCCTGTAACCACTGTGTAACCTCTCGAAAGGGTTCGGTGTCCGTCTCCTGAGGGCGTCAGGGGCACTGGGGCTTCGAGATGACCCAAAAGGGCAAGAGCAGAGCGTTACCGCCTGCTGATTATTTCAAATTCTTAAAAATTACGTAAACGGAGGGATAGACCATTAAAAAAGAAAGATCGAGCCAGGCTTGTTCGATATTCTGACCACAAGGCAATGGTGTGCCATTTATTTGTGTCGATGTTCTTTCATACCTGTACTGTTTGGCACACTGTCAAGACCATGTTCAGACGACGCCGTGTCTTTTAGTAGAGTTCCGAATGGAGGGGGCTGGTTTCTAAGGCTTGGTTTCAAAGAGGAGCACAGAAACCTGTAAAAACAAATACAGGTCATGATAAGGTCGGTCTCTGAAACCCTGACCCACTCCTGGGGTCAACTCCTCCCCGTCCAAGCCCTATCTTGGCTATCAAATGGTCAGAGCAAGTCTCACAAGGTCAAATCCATAGTAACATTTTACTAATGTGCTATTACCTTAAGAAATATGACCAACTTCAAAAGGTTCCCTAGGAAAGAGATATTTATATATTTGGTTGAAGTTGTGCTTCTCATGATTTTCTCCTGAATATTTCGTTCTTATGTTTTGCAGAATTTTGTGTTAAAGTGAGTTAAAAGTATTTTTTAGGATTTCTAGGATCCCAGGAGCAGGTTAAAGAAACAGCTCACCCACAAGTCAAATTTCCTCCATGTCATTTCAAAACTTTAGCATTTTCTTTCTTCTGACGAACACATACAGTAAGAAGATATTTTTAAAAACACTGGTAACCAAACAACATTGGCCCCATTTGACTTCCATTGTATGGACACAAAACCACTTATTCGTTTCACCGAAGAAAGATTCTGGTCTACAACGCTCTGCTTTTTTATTTTTGGCTGACCTACCCGTATATTTGTGTTACAATTGGGGTTAGTACATAATTTCCGTTGTGACAATTGAGGATTTGACTGATGTTGTCGAAATTTTCAATTATAGTAATTTTACATCATTTATAAGAATTAATCTTTGAAAAGTCGTCACATGAAACTAACACACTAATCCTGTGGATACAGAGGTCACACACCCACAAACAAAATATCTGTGCATGTCTCATTTTTAGAGATGTATGGTCACATCTGACAGTTTATTAGGTATAAATTATAATCTGGATTGTGCAGGTCAGTCTGTCTAAGGTCTAAATGAACTCTTTAATTATAGTATAGGGAGTTGAATTACATGACAAATGACATAATGTTCAGATCACTTTACCACTCAAAGACAGACGGATGAGCCCAAGCTGAGTGAAAAGAGAGAAAAAATACTACTGAGACAATTGAGTTGTGTGAAAAAATAACTGATGTATTGTTACTGTTGATTCGTCAAAATGTTAGCCAAGCAAAAAAAAGATGCCGGTGTAGTAACATGATTCTAGCAATTCAAGTAAATTTAACCAAAGTTTGACTTTCCATTCAAATGCATAATGAATAAAAAAGTTCAAGTGCATGCTTTTTAAAACATAAGTGCATTTTAAAACATAAAACTGTGTTCGAAAAATCAAACAAAAACTTTGTTTAAACAAAGGCTGAATCTCAAGAAGTCAAGGCAGCATTAGAAATAGTGCTGGCCTGCCATTACGAAGTGTTGATCTTTAATGTGATTCATACTCTGTAACCAATGGAGGAAAAGTTAGCCCTTCAACGGGCAAGGGCACATTTTTCCCAGCAGATTAACTCACTTTGATTTATAGGGATTTACCTCAGAAAGAGAAAACAGCTGGAAGAGAGACAAATACCAGCGATGGCAAGACATAAATCCAGTTTAAGAAACCCCCGACTCATTTGTAAAAAACCCAGCCAGTTTGTGTAACACACTGCCCGTTCAATAAATTTTCAACAGCTCCAATGGCATGTTTACTATACATTAACCCAGACAAATAATTCATGCTAGAAAATGTAAACTACAATTCTCCTATTTGCCATGCGGATTTCATTCTTTTTCTATTGATAGACAGCAATCTCTCAGCAACTAAAATGTACAGCATCTAAAAATTGAGTCACTGTAATATTTAACTCTGATTGGTCAATCACTCTTTATCAATCTGTGCTCTTAATTTTTGTCTAATGACCATTATACTTATATAATAGACAGCCTATCACTTTGTTCTTCTCTTAAATGTAATGTCAACTGAAGTTAATATTAAATATTTCTCAAATAAGTACAGAAAAAGATTTGTCACAACATCGGCTTAATCTTACCTAAAATAGAATTTTTACCCTTTTCTCAAAACTCTAACTTTACATAAAGAAATAAAAAGCTTTTCCTAGCCGAATTTCAGTTGCATTATTTATCTGTGTACATACATATGTTTATTTATAAGTACTTATGCTGTATGTAGCCTACATATGTGTGCTTAAAAATATTTTTTTATCCTGCTCTGGTCTATTATATTTTATTTATTTGTAACTGAATGATCCATCCTCACAAAACCACTAAAACTGATTTTTATATTTTCATCTCCACATTATAGTCTGTTTAAACCCACACAGATTTTTCCCTTCTGAATTCGTGAATGTAGGTCTGCTCCACAGAGCATCATACAGTAGTCTCTCTACAGACCAAGCTGCATTAAAGCCAGCTGGGGTTCTGCTAGGTACCGTATGTGTGATGATATTGCATAGCTGATGTTTGACAGATGTGTTCACTCACATTATGTTCCTTTTTCAGCCCCAAACCTCTCTTTCTCTCTTCCTCCTTTCTTCGTTTCCTTCCCTAACTATCATTCCACACCTTGCATGGACCGGAAACCTTCTACGCCGGTAGGGTGGGCCGCACTTGACGCATATGTCAAAATGAGTGGGTCGTGACCCCATAGCAGGCAGCATTTCCTGTTGCTGTAAAAGAGGCCTAGTGGGAGCAGTAGAGATCAGAGTGGGTCCAGGAACACATCCGGAACTGGATAAGCTGCTGTCCAAACCAATACATCAGGCCAACGGTAGCTGCTCAAAGAACCTGATGTGGAAAAATGAGGATAGACAGTTTTAATGTCACTATGGAATACTAGTATGTCATTCATTCTTTGGATGAATGGTAATATTACCAAAGTAAAATAAAAAGCCAGAGCTAACATGGTATTAGATTAATGGCACATAAGGGTAAGGATAACCATCTGAAACAACCTGTCAGCCATCGAGAGCACAATAGTAACCTACAAATCGAATAACAAGGACATAGAACATTGTGACTCAACAAGTTACAATTGTGTTATTCAAGCAGTTGACAATTTTTGATCTTATTTTGCTGTATTTTCCATTGGTAGAGTGTTAAGATGTGTCATTTATAATAATATTAACGCTGAAATCTGTAACTAATGCTATGACATACCATATTGGTCTTATTACCTACCCTATTTACAATAAAACACCCTACTGGCTTTTAGGAAGCCAAAAATGTAACCGATTGCCTCTTTATGAAGTAATCATTTTTACTATTTATTACAAATTTTACTTTATTACTTTTTTACTAATTTTTTATTCTTATGAACACAGAGAAAGATGTTTGGACAAATGCTTGTAACCAAAAGGTTCTTGGACCCTATTGACTACCATAGTAGGAAAAATGACAAAAATAGTCAAAGTGTCCAAGAACTGATTGTTGTCTTACATTCTTTAAAATATCTTTTTGTGTGTTCAACTGAACAAAAACGAGTATAAAGTATGTTTTCCTACTATGGGAGTCAATGGGGGGCAAGATCTGTTTGCCTATAAGCATTCTGTCAAATATCTTTCGCTGTGCTCATCAGAACTAAGACATTTTTATAGATTTGGAACAATTCGAGGATGAGCAAATAATGATTTTTATTTTTGTGTGATTTATCTGTTGAGTATTTTCCTAAATGTTTCCCAAACACTCCTTTCTGACATTGGACAGCATGATGTTTTGGGTCCCGATCAGTAGCAAACCAACATCAACAGCTATATACACTGAAAACTGCATTCATCACCAAAAATGAGAACCATAAAAACACAGGTAGAATTTTGAGCTGAACTTGATGGTTTCTCTGACCTGACTGTGGTACATCTGATGCCTGTCAGTCGCTGATTTAGGATTATTTTTAAATCAGCAGTTCTGGAGGTGCAGGGCAGGGAGGGGTATCAATGCGGCCCCAGAGGTCTTATAAATTTGGGCAGTTCACTGGGTGAAAGCGTCTCTCTCCTCACTCTACACTCCAGCTAGTAATCCCAGTACTTCCTTTAGCCCTCTCTTCTGCTCTCCTATCCTCTCCGCTCTCCGGCCCAAGTCCTAATTCATTTTCTGTAACTAACAGCCGTTGTTTCCCGATTGTCACGCTCCCATCCCATACCGAAGGAATGTACGTTTGTGTATGTGTGTGAGGTTTTGTTTTTGACCTTGGCTGTGTGTAAGTGTACGATGACTCGTATTGTGTAGCGTGTGCGTGGGGGGGTTTCTGGAGTAATTACTCCCCGGAGAGCAGGAGATTGGTTCATGTACATCTCTTGACATGACCAGCACAAAGGCATTAAAATTACAGGACAGAGTTTTGCGAGAAGATCTGGATATGTCATTATTTTTTTAACACTTCCAGTAAAGAACACGTTTTTCTTCTTTACCTAACCTTATAACATGGCACTACGTTATGGCTACAGTCACATCTGCGTGTCGTCTAGATATGAACATGTGCCGTTGTGCAAATCTTCTAATACCGCTCGTTTTTAACAACTTTAACTGTTTGTCTAATACAACGCTCTCTAATGGTACCTGCCATTGACAAGACACTAGATTTACAAGTGGCAAATCTTGTTGTTTCCAGTCTGTGATATAAACTAAATGTGCTATTGAACATTTTCCTTTATATTGCATGAAACAAAGTCGTGTGAGTCTCAAATGTCACAACTGTAAGTAAATGATGTAACATTTTTGGGAGACCTATTCCCCCAACAATCAGACAATCATTTCATGTCAATCAACCAATTAAAATTTATAACACTTTGAAGGAAATATGTGCATAAGAAGTGGAACAAAACTGCTTCTAGCTTTGAGTATACATTAAGCAAACATTACATGAGAGCAAAGCATAATAAAGGGTGGATTCTGCTTTATTATAAATATTATATATTTTGCCTGGATTAAAACAAGCTCGCACAGAAAATATCGGGTGAAAATGTTCTGATTCTTTATTTTTGTTCAGTTCCTTTGCATTAAAATCTATTAGAAAATTTTGGTTACTTTATATATTTTTATTTATTGATAATACAACGATAACACGATCTACTGTGATAAAAGTTTTTAAAAAGCTTTCCTGTAGCTCAGTGGTAAGAGCATTGCGTTAACAACGTAAGGTTGTGGGTTCGATCCCAGGGGATTGCAAATACCTATGTAAAATGTATAGGATAAAGCAATGAAAGTCGCTTTGGATAAAAGCGTCTGCCAAATGCCTAAATGTAAATGTAAAAGTTCCAGCAATGATCGTGATAAGAAAAACTGACAGGGTCACATTCCTACACTTCACATTCCTTGCGCCCTTATTTTGTACTATACAAAATAAATAAGTAAATAATTAAAAATATCAGGAAATTAACATTTACATTTATGCATTTGGCAGACACTTTTATCCAAAGCGATTTACATCGCATTTTCCCATACATTTATTTCTGAGTATGTGCAATCCCCTTGGATCGAACCCAGGACCCCCAACTTTGCCGTTGTTGACGCCATGCTCTTATCACTGAGCTACAGGAAAAGTTTTCTTAAAAGCAAATTAGATTTTTATTTTAATATAACATGAATTGTGATTAGCATTAAAATAGGCAATTAATAAAATGCCCACCAAAAATTGTAACAAAACTTGTGTACTCATTGGTTGAAAACAATGCAAAAAAATCAAATAAAACTTTCTCAATAACACTGAAGTCAAAATTAGAGCTCATAAAACGCATATTTCATTATTATTATTATTTAGATAAAGGTCATTGAGAAAGTTTGGTAACACTTTAGGTAAGGGACCAATTCTCACTATTTACTAGTTGCTTATTAAATGCCTATTTTTAGCATATTGGCTGTTTATTAGTACTTATAAAGCACATATTCAACATGACCATATTCTAAATCCCTAATCCTACCCAATACCTAAACCTAAAAACTACCTTATTAACTATTAATAAGCAACAAATTTACTGAGGCAAAAGTCATAGTTAATGGTTTTTTATTACCGAGAATTGGACCTTAAAAGTCTTTTAATATTTTGTAAAGCTAAGCGCAAATGCTATAGGGAAACAAATAAAAGCTTATTGTAAAATGGTTCAAAATAAACTGCCTACACTGTAAAAAATTATTATGTGTCGTAGTAGATTTCATGAAATGATTTGAGTAAACTTTACCTAATGCAATTTTGATCTTGTTTTTTTTAACCAAAATTTAAGTTAAAATTATAGAAATATCTTGGAATTCTAAATGCACAAATAATTGAGTGAATTCAACTTAATTTCATCATGTTCAAACCACTTAAACTTGTATAAAGAATCTTAACTTAATTACTTTGTGGTGGAACTACATGAATTATTTAAGTTAATTTCCCTAACAGAGCAGTGAAATTAGAGTTCCCTTTCTGTCGGCCTCTCGACGTTGTGTCGAGAACGACAGATGGGGTTCGCCCTTGAGAACCAATCAACTCTGACTACTATAGAAAAGGCCAATGAAATTTGGCGAATGAAATTTGCATGCCGGGCTCCGCCCCCGGATATCCGGTATAAAAGGAAGCCGGCGTGCAGCATTCATTTACCTTTTGTTCTTCAGAGCCATCGCTCATGAGTACAACTCAGGATTCAATCCTCTACAACTACACTGCTGGTGCTACGACGTGTTACAGCGGATCGTCCCTTCCTGCAGCGACCTTCCCCTGGGCGTCTCGGCGGTTCCGGAGGTGTTAGAGATTTTTTCTAAAAAGTCCTTTTCAGGACAGACTGAGCATTCTCCAGCGCGACATGTCCCGCTGTTCTCTTGGGTGCGGCACCCTCATCGAGGAGGGGGATGGACACGATCGCTGCATTAGGTGTCTGGGCGTCCAGCACACTGAAGCAGCGTTCGTTGACACATCTGCCCGCACTGCGGGCAGAATGTCATTCAGAAAGTTGCGGTCACGGGTGACTGTCTTCCTACGGGAACCAGCCACCATTTAGTTTGCTACACGGGCTGTGACATTGGTGGCTACGGCCCCAAAGTCCACGACATCGGGGCTACGGCCTCGAGGTCTGCCTGTATTAGCAGCGTTAGGTGATATGGGGAACTCTGCGAACGTAAACCCGCCAGCCAAGTGCTCACGGGCCGATCGCACCCCGATTCCATCTTCTGAACGTTCCCCAACCGGCGGTGGCATACCGTCCGGATCCTCAGCCACGCATTCGGAAACGATGTGTGACATAGATGAGATGTCGCTCGCAGCATCGGAGGGAGACTGGCATCCGACTCTGACGAATCCGAGCTCCACCCCCAGCGGTCGAGTTCAGGACGAAGCAGAAGTGATGTCATCCGTGCTAACCCCGGGATACGTGGTTCCTGAGGTCGGAACGCGGTGCAAACCGCGCCCAGCCCGGGTGCTATGTTTTTCCCGGAGGTGCACGAGGAGCTGTGTAAAACTTGGAACGCTCCACTCACGGACCGTTTCAGTGAAACCAGCTCCGGCTCCCTTACTTCCCTCGATGGTGGGGCAGCCAAGGACTACGTCGAGATCCCCCGGGTGGAACGTCCGCCCGCGGTGCACATGTGCCGCGGACGGCTACCACCTGGGGGGAATCGGCCACGTCTACCGTCCAAAGCGCGTAAGACTTCGGCATCACTGGTGTCGAAGGCTTGCGATGCTGCGGGCCAGGCTGCCTCCTCTCTCTATGCCATGGCCATCCTGCAGGCGAAGGCGTTGAGAGAGCCCCACGAGGGTAAGGCCGACCCGGGTATAATGCAGGATTTCCGTGCCGCCGCTGACAGCGCTCTACGGGCGACCAAGGCAGCGGCACGGGCCCTGGGTCGGACGATGTCCACGGTAGTGGTCCAGGAGAGACAACCCCGGCTATACCTTGTGCAGAAGAGTGACACCAAGGAAGTACGCTTTCTTGATGCACCAATCTCGCAGGGTGGGTTGTTGGTATAACCCGTCGAGGACTGCGCTCAGCAGTTTTTGACGGTGAAGCAGACAGTGGCAATTAGCCACATTTTTTCAAGCCGCGACTCGGCCGCCTACAGGCCTCCGAGATCTCACGTGACGTCTGCTTCCCTGCAACCCAGGACCCCTTCGACATCGGCTCCGGTTCCTGTGCCCCCACAGGCGGCACCCCGGAAGCGGAAATCGAGGGGGAAACCTCCACCCCGTCAGCAACCTTCTCGCGAGAAGGGACACTGACGGGAAGACCCCAGGGAGAACAACATCGGGCCCGAACCTTCACAGCCACGGCTCTGATTGGTCGGTACGGGACGGCTCCTGCCTCGTCACCAAAGCCGGACCCTTTTCAGGGCCTGGCGCCCACTTACTCACAGAGTTTTTCGGTTCTTCCCGGGTGTACTTGCAGCCGATCGCACACTCCACTGGACTGTGCCCGGCAAACCCGACCTCACGCCCTGGCGAGGCGTAGGGTTGTATACACACGACAGCTGCTACCACTCTCAAACCGACAGTGTGTGCAGCTGTCCCGCTAGGCAGGTAAGTAGGCGGAGCCAACCTTTTCTCCGGGGACCCCCCGTGACAGATGGTTAGCTCCGCCAGCCGACGAACCACCCCCCGTGGGAATGATGAAGCAGACCGTCCACTTGGTCACCCTGTACAGTCCCTGGGAGCTCGAGAGCTGCCCACACTGTCTCGCTGACCAATGAGGGCGGTCAGTCTTGGTTACTCGATCCAGTTCGCCAGAGACTCTCCCAAAGTTTGGGGCATCATCCCTCCCTCGGTCGAGGCAGGGACGCCTCCGTACTTCGGGTAGAGGTCACCACCCTTCTGGCAAACAGGCATCGAGCTCGTCCCTCAAAACCAAGATGTTCAGTGGGTCACGACCCGCACTTCATCGTTCCCAAAAAGACGGTGGGTTGCGCCCAAAGGTCTGCGTACCCGGAACAGAGCACCTTCACAAGCTGCCGTTCAGGGTGCTCACACAGAGGCGCGTCCAGACATCTATCAGGTGTCAGGATTGGTTCGCGGCAATCGACCTGAAGGACGCTTACTTTCATGTCTCGGTCCTCCTCGACACCAGCCGTTCCCACGGTTCTCGTGCGAGAGGCGGGCATATCAGTACAGAGTCCTCCCTTTCGGTCTGTCCCTGACTGCCCTTTCTCCCTTAGGGGAAGAAGGCGAGCGGGTACTAAACTACCTCAGCGACTGGCCTACCCTGGCACACTCGCGAGATCTGTTGTGTACAGGAAGGGACCTGGTGCTCCGGCACCTAGATCGATTGGGACTCCAGGTCAACCAAGAGAGGGGCAAGCTCTCCTCAGTGCAGAGCATCCTCTCTCTTGGTATGGAACTCAACTCTGTCACCACGGCGGCGCTACTGTCCGCAGTTGCGCCCAACCAGTGTTGAACTGTCTGAAATGAACATTTTAGACAGACAGCGGTCCCCCTGAAACAATTCAGAGGCTCCTGGGACACATGGCGTCCTCGCGGGTTGATAACACTCGGGTTGATGCACATGTGACCGCTCCAACACTGGTTTCAGAGTCGAGTTCCGAGGAGAGCGTGGCACACTGGCAGCAGGAGCATGGTGATGCCGCCCTGCTGCCAACGCACCATAACCCCTAGTCTTTATGACTTTTTTGACGGACTCAGGTCCCTCTGGGCAGGTTATGAGGCAAGTCGTGGTGACGGCTGACGTCTCCCTGCAGGGGCGCGGTGCAGTGTGCAACGAGCACGCAGGTGGGGTGTTGGACGAACCCCCGCCTGCGCTGGCATATCAATTGCCAAGAGTTGTGGGCTGTGCTACTTGCACTGAGCAGGCTACGGCCTCTCGTGTAAGACATGCACGTGCTGGTCCGAGGACAGCACTATAGCTGTAGCGAGCACAGATCGTCAGGGTGGCGTTCGCTCACAGCAGCTAACACAACTTGCTCGACGCCTCCTCCGGTGAAGTCAACATGTGACCCGTTCCCTGCGGGCCACACACACCCCAGGCAAACTGAACTAGACAGCCGACGTGCTCTCTCGCCAGTTTATGCCTCGTGGAGAGTGGCGACTTCACCCCCGCGCACCAGCTCATTTGGAGGCTGTTCGGGTAGGCCCAGGTAAACCTGTTCGCCTCCCGCAACACCACCATTTGCCCGCTTGATATTCCTGCCCTCGGCACGGATATCCTTGCGCACAGCTGACCGCGGGATGGGTGGAAGCACACCTTCCCCCCCCAGGACCCCCTTGCACAGACGCTGTGCAAGGTCAGGGAGCAGGAGCACCAGGTGTTATTGGTTACACCACACCGGTCTAACCGCACTTGGCTTCAGAGCTAATGCTCTGGACAGCGACTCCCCCTGAACCATTCCCCTGACAGAGGACCTGCTCTATCAGGGGACGGACACGTTCTGGCATCCCAGATCTGACCTCTGGAACACCCATGTCTGGTCTCTAGACGGGACGAGAAGATCCTGAGATGGCTACTCCCCCTCTCGGCGGAGACCATCACCCAGGCTAGGGCCCCATCTACTAGGCGGTTACACGCCTCTAGACGGCGCCTCTTCTCGTCCTGGTGTCTCTCTCAAGGAGAAAGACCCACTGAGGTGCTCGATCAGGATTGTGTTTTCCTTCTTACGAGACTGGAGACTAACATCTCCCCTCCACGCTGAATGTGTATGTAGTCGCTCCTGCCACTCATCACGACTCAGTCGGCGGAAAGTTTCTAGGGCAACACGACCTGGTCACCAGGTTCCTAAGGGGCGCGAGAGGGCGTAATCCGCCTCACCTCCGCTCCATACCCTCTTGGGACCCTAAGTGGTCCTGGGGAGCCTCAGGGCCCCCCAAGAGCCCCTCGGAGGTTCCGATCTTCCTCACTGAGTAAGACGGCCCTCCTGACGGCGCTCACTTCCTTCAAGAGGGTAGGGGACCACCGAGCATCCTCCGTGTCCCAGGATTGCCTTAAATTCGGCCCTGGAAACTCTCACGTTAGCTTGAGACCCAGGACCGGATGCGTGCCCAAGAAGTTCCCACTACTCCCTCCGGGGCCAGGTGGTGAACTTGCAGGCGCTCCCCATAGGGGAGGAAGACCCAACCCGATCAGTGTTGTGTCCAGTACGTGCTGGACCGCACGCAGAGCTCTGAAGCTCTGACCAGCTCCGTGTCTGTTGGAGGACAGCAGAAGGGGAAGGCTGTCTCCAAACAGAGGCTGGCGCACTGGGTCGTGGACACCGTTACGACGGCATCCCGATCTCAGAGTCTCCCATGCCCATTGGTAGTGAGGGCTCACTCCACACGGAGTTTAGCCACCTCCTGGGCACTGGCAGAAGCGCCTCTCTAGCAGACATCTGTAGAGCTGCGGGTTGGGCTACGCCCAAACACCTTCACAAGGGTTAACAACTTTTGTGTAAACCCGGTGTCAGCCCACGTCCTGCGTGGCGACATGTAGGACTGGCATCCGGGGGGGCGTATGCCTGCGAAAGCACCTTTCCACACTCTAACAGGTTGGGTCAGTGTGCTATCTACCTTTTCTTCTTACCCAAACACATGGCTAAGAAACTGGTACCCCACCTACCTCCCTTCTTACCCAGACACTGGTTAAGAATAGGCATTCCATCCATCACCAAACAAGCACCACCTGGGGGCTGGCTGGGCAGAGCAGCCTTCCCCCTTAGGCCGGGATACCATGTGAGCTATCACAGATAGCTCTAACCGGACCTAGTGCTACCGGACGTCTGTAACACCCCCTCCGTGGGCTGTTCCGTCTGATGTATCCTCATGAGTATGGTTCCCACTCCTGGTAACCCATGAGCTTCCCTAGGTGGACCTCCACCTCGCGGTTAACTACTCAGTCCGCACGTTCCATGCGTTCTCCTCCAAGGACGAGACCATACCTATATCCACCATTTTCCTCCCCACGGGCAGGAGGTGGCCTCTGCAGCGCATTCCTGATTAAGGAAGTGTCGCTTACCCGGTGTAAACTCGAGCCGGACAGAGTCTCGCCTGTAGAGAGCTAAGGCCCCGTCCGTGAAAGGTTACCGGTCAGGGCTGTACCCATCTTTCTCTTAGAAAGCTCTGGAACCCCCCGACCACCACACTGGAAGGTTACAGTTTCGTGAAAGCATCGAGCTGACACGCCCAGGCTTGTTACCGTCGCTTCGCTAGAGATTGTGACGCGATACAGCGTTGTGGCGTCTTCCATAGGCAACCCCATCTGTCGTTCTCGACACAACGTCGAGAGACCGACAGAAAGGGAACGTCTTGGTTACGTATGTAACCTCAGTTCCCTGATGGAGGGAACGAGACGTTGTGTCCCTTATGCCACAAACACGTATCGTATTCTGCTGCAGTCGTGAGAGTCTCTCAGGCTCTTCAGAACAAGAGGTAAATGAATGCTGCACGCCGGCTTCCTTTTATACCGGATATCCGGGGGCGGAGCCCGGCATGCAAATTTCATTCGCCAAATTTCATTGGCCTTTTCTATAGTAGTCAGAGTTGATTGGTTCTCAAGGGCGAACCCCATCTGTCGTTCTCGACACAACGTCTCGTTCCCTCCATCAGGGAACTGAGGTTACATACGTAACCAAGACGTTCCCAGCATGCTCTGCATGCGACAGCATTAGGAGAGTCATTTTTGTGAAAACATGCTATTTCATGTGCTATAGAATAAAATGAAAGACTAGATAGTGTTTATTGTTCCGTTGTCTTTAAGATTTAGAAGATATTCTGTTTGTATTTCTGAGTTTCGTGGATACCATCTTTCTGAAGAGTGGTGCTTGTGCTCATGTTGTGGGAGAGCTCATGATGCGTGTTTATTCAGACAGTGAACTGTAATATTTCTAATGTCAGTGCTGAGTCAACTCTCAGCCAACTTGTACCTCATATATGTTGTAAACAATAATAAATATTAAACTGGTGTTAAATAAGGTCAATGAGTTTATTAAGTTCAAAGCAGTATTTCGTCTTGATTTTTTAAAGTTTATCATGTGACGTGCTTAAATAATTTAGGTAGTTTTACTTGATTTATTCGTGGAATATTGCGTTAAAAATCTGCTTTAAAGTACTTAAAATATTTTGTGTAATACTGTTACCTTAATTTCTGTTAAGTTAATATCTGTGTCATTTTTCACAGTGTATGTCGCCTCTGCCATGGGCCAGCCCTGCCTACACTCTTGAAAAATGCTGGGTTATTTTCAACCCACCACCTAGTCAAAAAGGGACGAACTCAGCCTTTGGGTTAAATTAACCCAAAATCTTCATATTTGCCAACCAACAATGTGTAAAATAAACTTTGGGCTGAAAAAACCCAGAAATTAAATGAATTATCTGACCTTATACCACGGATCTGTGGAACATTTGATTCTTATTGGCTGACAAAGGTTCTACAGGTGTCTATTATTTTTCAGCCGAATGCACACCTATGAACAAGTTCCAGATCTGTGGACCGAATTACAGTTTGATTTCACTGCCTCAAGTTTAAATAAGGTTATAGTGTAGCCTGCTGTCCACCACTGAATAAGGATAACAACAAACAAAATGACATTTAATTTCCATTGTGTAAGCAGAAGTAATAATTAAAGGGATACTTTAGGCTTGAATAAAAATTCAGTAATGTTTTACTGACCCTCAAGGCAAGGTAATGTGCTTTTCCTCTTGAAGAAAAATGCAATCGGAGTTATAAAACACGTATACTTTTACTTCCAAGCTGTAGAATGGGAGTGAATGGAGGGGGATTTTTTCCCTCTTATTAATCATATAAACACAGTTAAATGTCATACATGGATTTTTGTTAGTGTCCCAAGCGATTAACCAAAAATCACCCCTACCGTTAAAACTATAAGCCTAACTCACAGAAATTTCAAATATTGCAATAACCAGTAAGTGATCAAATTAGAGCAAGTAATCAAAATTATTTGGTAGCATATATACAAATATAAATAATCAGTATTTCAAATGAAATATAAATAACATCTTACTATAAGTTATCATTTAATCAGTCGGGAGCTGTTCTGATTAAATAATAACTCTCAATCATGCATGTTTTTGTCCTCGTCCTTTGTTGTTTGATGAACATATTAAACAAATCTTAATGATGCAGCTGCCCCTTTAAGAAATGCACCTAATATATACTGTAACTCATGCGTTTTGTTTGCAAACGGCTTACGTTCAATTAAGACATAATTAATTACCTTTACAAGGATACTTGCTTATATGGACAATTTAGCATCCTTTTATATACATATGTCTGTTTAAGAGTAAGAAGACGTTAAAGAGAACTCCGTTCAGTATATTGGGCATTGTCTGAGTTGCAGCTTTCCAGCTACGCTCAACACCCGTGGGAACACAATCAAGTTCTCTTTTGCGTCTTTTTAAGTTGAAATAGTCTAAAGGCCTAAAAACATCCAAATTATAAACTTTTGTTACGATACAGCACTGGCCCGATCAGGCAAGTGACATGTCCTCTTAACTGCAGTCCTTATTGTTGAGCCCTGCATTCTGACTCTTTGTAGAGTTTTATTTTTCTTGGTGAGTGTGTAGTTGTAGTCATGCTTAAATCTAAAATCAAATTGACCTCACAGAGATGTGTGTATTTAGAGCACTCAGTCTCCAGTCCTAAGGGAAGAGAATCATTGGCCTGTGAACTCAGTCTGAAGATCAGGTGTCGGGGAAGGGTTTGGTAGTGGAGCTCACCCTCACCTTCTGACCCAAAACATCCAACATGCCCCGACATTTACATTTTTATGATACATAATATTATGGTTATTAGATATACAGAACAGAATGACTTAATTTAATGCAATAAAGTGCTCTAAACAGACTCAACGCGATCGTAAAAAAGTAATTATAAATTCCTTATAAATCCTGCCCTGACATGACTGTGAAAGACAAGCAACTGGACATTATTTGCTGTGTTGCGCTGGTAGCCCCCAAAGTAAAATATCATTAGTTCAAACCTTAATATACATAACTGTACATTAAAAATTACATATCTGCTAACTGGATGTGATATCTTTCAAAAGTTTAACCACCAATGTGGACAGACAACTGACACATCCCCCCAAGGTAGGACAAGGTCGTTGAAAACATAAATGCAGAAGTTCAATAAGTGAAGAACACTGCAAAACGATTCAAAAGAAAGCATGAGAAATACTGTAATGTTTTTGAAGGACGAGAAAGACTTTCAGTGCTTAGTGGGACTAATTTCCTTTTAGTTCAAGTCTGGGCTACATACATAGAGAATGACTCAATGCTGGCCACTGGGTGCGTGACTAACTAACACTGGTTGAATAACTCGATCTCACTCCCTGACTACATTTAAATAAAGTAAATGTGAGTTTTGGCAATGGTATTCTCTCTTATTCCAACTCTGCACTTCCTACCAAAGGAAAGAAACCTCTAGTGAAATGATGTTCCATGCAGAACAAACCAATTGAGATGACTCAATTCTTCAACCAGAGCAAGATGAAATGAGAACTGTTGCAGGGATGCTGGTACAAATTTTAAATGCAAAGATGCAATGACGGAAATTTCCATTTTTAGATATGCTTTCAGACTTCTAATGCATTCAAAAAGGCCTTACCCAATCCATTAAGGCCGGATACATGCTGCTTTAGATTTTGTTATTGTCTAACTGTGAAATTGGACTCTAGAATACAGATTATTTGGTGTTTTTTTATAATTTATGTAGGGAGAGTAATTGATTATTTTTTTACAAAGAGCATGCTTAGATTTTTTGTTGTCCTTTCGCGACTCGTATTTTTTTAATGTATTTTTTAATCAAAGAAAAACATAAACTTTATTTTTTATAATAAACCTATACAACATACCATAATCTGTTTGTGTGAATTTTTTTTTAGCAATAATCAGCTACTTTTCTTTTTTCAAACGAGACCAACCGTAAGTCTTTATTCCAAAGAATTCATGAGTTACAGCCATTAAAGTTCCAACATGCGTTTTCATGTTTAGACTCAAAAGGGGCTTCCGACAGTTAACAGTTAACCCGCTGGTTTAGATATCATAAAGTGAACTGGCTTAACAAAAGGTTAATTTTTGAATACAAATGGTTAATATGAGCTTTTCAGATCTTGAAGAGGAACTACCAGTACAATTACCATAAAGAGGAACGATCAAACCAGACTTTACAATCGTACACTTCAGTGATCAAAAGAGGTGATAACAAGCCCCATAATGAGCAAACCAGATCATTTCTTTCACAGCATATGTATTAAATATGAACAGGGCAAATTAAATATACATCTATAGGATCCAATCATTGTCTTGAGCCTTGCTGAGAAAAACAAAGCCAATTTAGGTATTCAGACCGAGACTTTATACACGTGAGGTTTGAAATGAACTTAGATCCCCATAATCACGCTTGAAGTGCCAAAGTTCTGATTGGACATCTGTTGAGTGTGTTACAGCCACAGAGGAAGTGATGGGAAGGCAGTGGATGAGTGTTTGCATTCTGGATAGTGACAGGCTGGTATAAAAGCGGTTTGGCAGGAGTGCTCATTATCTCATCGCAAAACAAACAGCAGCGCGTTGCCCATGTAAGCTCCATTTCCCCCACAATATACCCAACATCTGCCTGAGTCTGCTACTGTTCTGCCCCCCCACACACACACACTTCTCTAATTAACACCCTTGGCTTATTGGTACACATCTAACAAACATGGCTCGGCATAAACAGGGCAAAAGGTACTGTGGGCAAGTAAGCAGGGCGTGAAATGCAAATAACACAAGCTTCTTCAAAGCTTCATTGCTAACAGAGGGCGTTAAGGTGAAGGGAGAAAGATGGGATGACAAAATGCATCCTGACTCTGCACCTTCGGTGTTTGTGTAATTAGTGGCTGTTGAGATAAATAAGGTGTGAAATTAGGAAAGTACGGCGTGACTAAGGGAAAGTAGAATACGAGAGAGAGAGAAAGCAAGGTTATAGAAATGATAGTATGTTGTAGCTCAATTAGGGAAGAAATGTAGAAGCACAGAGATCATGGGCTTGAAGGTAATAATACATATACTTAACATCACATTGACTACAATTTAAAGGGACAGTTTACCCAAACATAATTTATTCACCCTGTCATTCAAACCTGCATGACCTACAAAACACAAAAGAAGTTAGGCCTATTTTAAAGAACATTATTAAACAAACTTTGGCCCTCATTGACTTATTGTATTGGACATAACAGTTGAAATTATATTTTTAACTATTTAATTTTGTGATAAACAGAACATTGAAAGTACTAAAGGTTTTTAATTATGTCAACAAATGATGAAATACTTTGTATTTTGGGGTTAACTAACCCTTGAGTTGCTTAGGATGAAAGTGCAAGATATAAATATCTAATCAAAATAACTAAATAAAAAAGAACTAAACTTGGCTCTGTACAGTGTAGTAGGCTTTGTGAGACATGTTTTTGTTGCTCTTATGCTTTTTGTTGTCCTAATGTTTGACCCAATTGCTTCCATTGTTTACCCAACTTGTAAGTCAATTTGGATAAAAGCGTCTGCTAAATGACTAAATGTAAATGTAAGATGGAGAGATAGACGGATGGATAGGAAACCAGCAAAACACTTTACACCGATTTACAACTGTTTGTTCAAAACAGGGAAGTACTAAATTATCACTTTAGAATAACTGTAAGGGACATAAAAGTGTTTTCCTACTATGCCGAAGTAGCAAACAGCTGTTAAAAATTGTTTGAAAATGGACAAAACAGTTATAGGCTAAGCAATGTTATGTTCAATTCAGTTCAATAAACAAAAGCACAATAACTTCACTGTTAACTTGTAATCGAAATGTCATGCAACTGCGCAATACCAAAATGTATATTAAGAATATATATGTATATATTATTAACCTATAACCATTCCCTTGCATTTCCCCCAATCATATTTACAATGATCTAATTAAGCCGTAAAAATACGTTTACACTTTTTTTCAGACTATTTGACTTACCTTAACTATGAGCTCGATTGAATATGACGTTCTTCGCAAATCCACCTGGTCCAACTATAATATTTATTTTGAGGTCCGAGAGCGCCATCTAGTAATGGGGTTTAAAACTTTCTTTAGACACCATTAGTGTCGTAAAACACTCTCGAACGGAGGTGTGTTCACGACAGTGCCCCTGTATGTGCGCATGGGAAACCCCTGCTCGGCCTCTCCAAACGGCGCTCGAGCTGAGAAAGGTGCGTCCATTAAGCCAGCTCTCGCAAATATAGTGATTTAAACTCTTTAATGTTTCCTCTGAGTAATTAGGTGTGTGCTTTATGTTTCAGAACCATGCCACCTAAAGGTCCGCTGCAATCTGTCCAGGTTTTTGGACGTAAAGTGAGTATTTTAATCTTGTGTATGTCTCATGTGCTCGCTCACGGTACTAGAGCTAGTTGGCTAAGCTAACACCATTGCCGGTTGGTTTCTAAATGGTGTAAAATCATAATACTTAATTATTAAGGCAGTATAACTGTTTTCATTGTTAGGGCGCCGTGTGAAATATATGGATTATTTGAAAGCATGACTTGTTGGGGGTTACTCTGATTGTGTGTAATGCGTTTAGTTGTGGATGTCTGTTCACGTGGGACGTGTTTCTAGTATTTATAAATGAACATTGCTAAATTACAGATAGCATATGTTTATACTTTGCTTCTCCCATTTCTTTTTGCTTGTTTTTTAATACATTTTGTCAAATCAATATCCTGATATTCTCGGTTTTTGTGTACTTGGGTTTTGCTGAATGTAATTTGTTTTTCATGTATCGTTAACAACAGAAAACGGCCACCGCTGTTGCCCACTGCAAGAGGGGAAATGGGCTAATGAAAGTCAATGGCAGACCCATTGAGATGATCGAGCCGGCCACTCTGCAGTACAAGGTAAGAGTACACCTTTCTCTGTAGTAACTGTATTGCGCCTGTACATCTGGATCTGTCATTATGTATTAGTTTAAGCTGTTTATCAGGATAGTGTTGTGGAACTGTGTTTAAAGATGTCCTGTAATGGTCTAGAATTTTTTTTCTTGTAGCTTCTGGAACCTCTTCTGCTTCTGGGTAAGGAGCGCTTTGCTGGCGTTGACATCAGAGTTCGTGTGAAGGGTGGTGGACATGTCGCTCAGATCTACGGTGAGTTACACTGGGTAAAATAGTATTGATCTGGATTGTCTTGTTGGTAAAGAGTTCCATTCTCATTGGATGTCCAGTGTTTGTATACTATTGTGTACTGTATTTCTGATCTCTATGTCCTTCAACAATATATTTCAAGCACTTTCCCTGATTGTAAAATTGTCTCTGGCAGCTATCCGTCAGGCCATCTCAAAGTCCCTGGTTGCCTACTATCAGAAGTGTAAGTGGACCTCACCGATATTTAAAATACAATAATTATACCAAAACCAATTAATATTAGAGAGGTGCAGTCTTTTTATGTTCATTCTGAATTCATTTGTATGTTTTATTCCTTTTTCTCCCTCAGATGTCGATGAAGCCTCAAAGAAAGAGATCAAGGATATCTTGGTTCAGTACGATAGGACCCTGCTGGTCGCTGATCCTCGCCGCTGCGAGTCCAAGAAGTTCGGTGGACCTGGAGCCCGTGCCCGCTACCAGAAATCCTACCGTTAAATTCTCTCTGTACATTTTCAAGCAATAAATCTTAGGAGGGAAAACATGTTTTGGTCCTGCGTCATGATGTGGTGGTGTTTGTTAAATACACTAGTGGTTTATTGTTACCTTGCACCCACTTTTATACATTATGAAAGCTTCATATAGATTTTTTTTAATGATTTTTGTTTGAACTGCGTTCTTCTCCATTTATTGATGCTGTCAAATTATTATTTTATTATACACCTGAAATTTTACAAGTGCTGGACTGAAATTCCATATACTGAAATTAAGTCAACCATTGAAAAGATGTAAAACGTTATTGGATTAAGATAGCTGGTTCATGGCAGATGCAAAGCCTCTTTTTAGTATCATTGGGATTTTTTGTTGCGTGTTGGCTGTGTGAAAGAAAGTTGCATTTATTGTGGCCGTTATATTAACATAATTTAACTATTAAGAGACTTGGGGCGTGTTGTAATGCTGTAAAACTTTTATGCTTCGGTCCTACTGAAATTGACCACATATGCAATATGTAAAGAAATATGCAGTAACATATGATGGATTGATGGTTTTTAAAAACCCTAAAATATTAGCAGTTGAGTCTAGTAAAGACACGATCGCCATCTCTTGGTGAAGGATGTTTTACAACTAACTGAACAAAAGATTTTAACTTTGTTGCTGACATAACTGTTCAAGAGCAAACAATCAAATTTGCACGGTGAAGTTGAACGTATTAAGGGATAGTTAATCCAAAAGTAAAAATTACTATCATTTATTAACCCTCATGTCATTCAGAACCTGCATATGAAGAGATTTAAAAAAATCTCTGTCCATACAGTGGATGTCAACAGGGGCCAATGCTGTTTGGTCACCAACGTTCTGTAAAATATTTGTAGTGTTCTGCTGATGAAACTAAGTCACACAAGTTTGGAATGATTTATTTTGGAGGGTGAATAATCCCTAACAGCTTCCACAATGTGATTAAAGCAAAGTGCATGAACAACCACGGGAGGGAGCCAAAGTTTCCTCGTAAAGATTTCCTGCATTTATCCCATAGTTTATGAAATAAAATTAAGAGATAATCCAGGCTACTTAAAGGTAGTCAGTACTAATGACTGATATTTAAAACCCTGAAAAATAAAAGGGAAAACCATTAATATACAAATAGGTAAAAAAAATGAACACAAAAATAAATCTAGATTAAAGAGGTACAAAGAATTATTTTGTTGTTGTTTTTCCTCACATGCTCTCATTATTTGGACTGTGATTCAGAAGTTGATACATATTGTAGTACACTCAGCCCACCAGATCCTGGGTGAGGTCACAGCTAATGAAATAAGGTTGCGTTACACCGTTCACTTGATCTAATTCACTTATGGCAAATGCCCGGTATTGATCCATTACTGGCAGTTAAATCACCAAGTAGATACGTATGGGTGAGGCTTTGTTTATCTGTGCAAAGCACAACTATTTTCTGGTATTTGCTTCCTGCTCCTTTGCATTTAAGCAACTAGAAGCCTGAAAATGATTCCCGCATTCCAGAGTTGACAGATGTATGTCCATGAAATGACTGTGTTGCCATAGAGATATGAGGCGAATACATTCATTTTGACTTAATAATGTCTTAAAATAAAATATGCGATGTGTTAATCACAAGTGTAGTGTCCACCATTACAATAAACAAATGTTGCCATTTTTAACTGAGATGTTAATCAAAATCCAGACACTGAAGTAGGCCTATTGAAAAAAACATGGGGGTAGGAATTAAGATGGAGAAAAGGACTGGTTTTGTGATGTTAGCTGCATGCGATATCCATTCCTCATGTTCCTGTTGTTTTTCAGACTGAGTCAGTCTTGACCTGAGGTCAGATTTAACCACAGAGTGCAAAGGATTTCACCACTGCGGCTGAGTTTCCCGAGCAAGGACATGAGAACTACGTTGTTGGTCGCACGGGACAGAGGAAGTACATGGTCAAAACCGTCTGAGCCAAACTTTATGAAAGATTACACGGTAGTGTCTTTAAACAGTGCGGAACTTTGTAAAAAAAGCAATTACAGAATTTTTCTATTCTTTTTTTTATGTAAATATCAAAATACAGATTTTCATGTGTTTTGAAATACGGCCAAAAAAAAAATTTTAAATACAGTAAAATAACTGAAATTACAGAAAAGAGGGTGCAAATTTACAAGAAACACAGGAAATAAAATTAATTTATATCCTGTAATATTTCAGGGATTTTTTTTACAGTAAATAATTGTCGCTCCAGCTGACAGATATATATATTTTTTTACAGATTTGCAAATTACCTGGCATTTCGAACAGAAATGCAGCATCACAAGTATATGTTTATCCCAGAATGTATTGCGCTAAGTTAACTGAAAAAAAGTATTGTGAGAGAGCAATGTAAGAGAACTTTTGATGGCTGCGTCCAAAATTCAGGAAGATGACTTGATGTCGTGCATTTTTTTTAGATAATGACTTCAAGTACAGGCAGCATTTTCACACTTGTGAAAACAGTTTCATGTAAACATTATAGAGAGCAGAATGAAGTTAGATTTGAAATGTAATTTGATAACCAAGGGAATATTTAAAATCAAATATTTCCAGACAGAAATGCAATCAAATGTAAGGTTACAAAAATTGAAAGTAAATTTATTCATAACCTGTCCTCTGACTGCTTTCTCATGTGACTCATGTGAATTTTTAGAGTTTGACTTTGCTGGACATAATCCCGTCCTCTACAGATGCACAGAATTGTGTTAAATTAAAGACAGTGCACAAGATGCTGCCTTCAAAAATTTGATCAGATGAAAGTAATACTTGCAAGGCTGTAAAATATATTAAAATATGAATTAATAATGAATTAGATTTAGAGTCTATTTAATTTAAGACAAAATGTGGTTCAAGTTTCATGTCCCCTATCAGCATCCATAGAGTTTCTTATGTTGGCACCTCAATGGGTTTTGTAAAAGAGCCAGAGTACTGTTAAGTTACTGGTGAGCTTGACAAGAAGATCCTTTAAAGTTGGTAATGTTTTGAACATCGACACAGGCAGTCATTATTAGCTTATCCGCTTCTTGAGAAGAAGATAATGGTCTGGGGGTTAGAAAAATTGCTTAATGTGCCATTGTTCATAAGAATGGAATGACATCCCTGTGTATGGACATCCTCACCCACGGCAAGGAGTAGAATGTTTGTCCCTCCTTGTCGAGTTTGAGAGAGGTGATTGGGTGATCAAAGGGCAGACAGACAGCATCCTGGGAATCTGTACACAGTAGCATGACTCCTACACTTACCTTTCTTCCTGACAATAACAGAACGCATTGAGATGTTTATAGAGCTGAACAGGCACCTGGCTTCTCTTACCATCACAAACCATCCTACTCCCGACAACACAGCCTCAAGTGTCTTGAGGTAAGTGTTTCAGGATAATGTCACCACTACTTATTTAATGGTTCTTGATAAAGCAAAACACTTACTTGTTTTAAAACTTGTTTGACACATAATTTACCCTGCAATGTTTTACAGAGATAGATGATATCTCAAATGTGGCTTGTTGAAGAGAGGTGTGCTTATATTTTATAAGCAGTCGGATCAGCAATTTTTACGTGACAACACAGTATAATAATTCTTGAAAAACAGAGAATTGGGACATCCAGGATTTGTAACTTCTTAGTGGTTATACGGCTTATAATTGTGGTTGAGAATGCCTTAATTTTAGTAAAGATTGTATGAGTGACTCTCCTTCTCATTTAAAAAAATGTAATACAATTTCCATCTTTTAACAAGGCTGTTTCTTATATGATGCTCATTTTGTGTGCAACTTTTGGCCATCTGGTTGGACAAATACACACTTTTGTGTTTACGAACCCTCTGTGTGTTTTTTGAGAGATTAAGTAAAGCACTAGGCTTGGTATTGATTTCAAACAGTGAGTTTTCAGAGCAAGCTTTCATTTATATATTTTAAGGGTGGTGTGTCAAGTCTTGCTAGCTCTGGGGTTCATTTGCGTTACTTGCTTACTACAGTAGCTTCAAGAAATGCGCTTAGACAAACCGGATTGATTTGTGACATCACAGCGTTAAGGGCTCAAACCAAGTGATAAGTGGCCTAGTCCTGCAGAATCAGATCTTTCACGGCACCACCAGGTCTACTGCTTCTGCGGTTTAAACTGGCCAAAATTCACCTACGTAGACAGCAAGAGCCATCTGCACTGACACAGTAGATGATCATGTTTGTTTTGATTTTATGTTTTTAGCAAAGAATAGAATAGACAAACAGGACAAAAAGTTTACAATTTTATAACTAAATTTCACAATATAAATAAAAGAACACAGTTTAAGTCCACTACCATCTTTGTTGTTTTAGCAAGTTGTTCTAATAATCTAGATACAAAATAGTAAATGTTTACACACATACAAACGGTACAGAAAAACTCTTTTGGGGAGACTGTCCTGAAGTCATTTTTATTCTAATTAAAATTTTGGGGTTCCACTCCATTTATGTATTAGAAGACCCGGTTTGCCAAATTTTACCTTCAGGAGCTTTTTTTATAAAAATAATTACTGCATACAAATTTCCTGTATTTAGAAAAAATATTATAACTTTTTAAAAATAATTTTCAAAGTTTTTATATTATTTGATCTGTTTTTGTTATATTTATCTTTTGGGGTAGGTTTCTTTAAGAATGCATAAATATTTATGAAAAAAAAATGTTTTTGATAAATACTTTGCACAAATCGGATTCAGAACAATGATAAAAACAAATTAATTACAGATATTTACTTATTTTGGATCCACAGATGCTGTACTCTTTCAGAAGATAAGAAACAGCGCCCCCTACTGGATAACAATAAAAACATGGATTCCCGACATGATGATGGTGTTGTCTCAAAAGTTATAAAAATTCCTTGTATGGGGTGAAAATCGTTAAACACCAATTGCTAAAATATAATGGTGACGTCAAACTTTTGTTCAGTTCTGTATAATACTACAAAAAAAAAGTTAGACAAGAACGTAATATTTATTCACACTTAACCATGCTTTTTAACGGACAAAGTGTAAAAACCATATTAAAATTGTGGTAACTTCAATTTTTCTACAAATAAAACAAAAAAATATGGTTACTAATCTAATGTCTGCAGTGTGTATTTTGACAAAACTATTGGGCAAAATACAATGTTTCTGGATTATGCAAAACATTTAATCCAATTAAAAATTTGTTTCCAGATTTTTCTCTCAGACACAACTTGCGGTCGTGTGTCATACTTGTGTGTCCTAAACTGTCAGCCAGTATAAACATTCCTCAGACTTCAGGACCGCCTCTCATTAAACTCCCTTTACATTACCACTAAGGTCATGGTATGCCTTAGTCTATACATCAAGCCTATGGGTTCTGCACAATCATCATATATCTGCCACAGTTCATAGACGGACAAGAGTAATATTTGCCAAATCATAAACAGTTAAGGAGATGGCTCACATGCTAAAGTGAGCTAGTGCAGTCGGCCTGTTGCAGTCAAGCGGTCACCTAGTGTAGGCAGGAGAATGTAATAAATAAAGAACTAGCCATATATGGGTTTTTCCTCTGTGTGCACAGCACTATGGAAACACATCACCTGAAGGGGCGACCCCGTGACCCCTCGCTGTCATAGGACAGATGATGGGCACAGATTTACGCCAGCCCAGCCACTTTTCCCGGCTTGCCACGTCGTCCCATTTGACCGTAATAGGTACTGCAGGAGGTGAAAAAGGAATTTAAGTTTTTCTCTGCCTTCGAAAGTCGGCCAAGTGTGGAGGCAGGGGATACAGTACTGCTGTTGGCATGGCAACAGAAGAGCAGCGTTTGGGCACCACTTAGTAAGCAGAAAAGTGACAGCCCCACAAGAAGATTTAGAGACTGTGTGATTAAGTGTGAATCGCTGTTTACCGGCCAATAATGATAAAAGCAACAGGTCCTACATCTCCCAGTGTTTGTCTGAATAGATCAAGCTCAAATGACTCTCTTTTCAAGACATGTCATGTTTAATTACACATGAAAGTCAAAGAATTTCGAAGCCCATCCGGGCTTATTCCATTATATGAATTTCAGTGATGATCACACTTTTTACTAGATGTTCATATCTTGTTCGATATCTTTGATGTCTTATTACACATTCATTATAAAAAACTGTACACTGTAAAACTTTGCTGTAATTTCGCAGCAGGTTTGTCAGTAACTTACATTAGATTTATTGTACAATTTTGTTTTAAGAATAAATTTACCTAGTTGATATATTTTCATAAAACAAGACTAAATATCTTGAGCAATTTTCTTGTTATGTAAATGTTGTAATTTAAGAAGTTTTCAATTTTTTTACAGAAAACATGAGAAAGCTTAGGAGGAATGTTATGTTTTGCAGTGTTGCTCTCTTCTTGCTTATTTTGAATCTTAAAAGTCAAAGTGTTTTAATTTTGATTGAAGTAATTGAAAACGGTACTAACTGAAAAGTATATTAAGTAGTAATTAAATCTGCAGTAAATTACTTGTTACCTGCTGCAAAACTACAGCAAAGTTTTACAGTGTAGTTTTACAGAATTTGTATGTACTTTTTAAATGTGGTAAACATGTTCAATTACAGAAATTAACTGCAAACTGACACGATTGGAACATGAAAAACATGTAATTTTGTAGGACATGCAGGACTGTGCATGTTAATTTTGTATTTATAAACACATACATGTGCTGTATATATATTTAGGAAATATTTAAATGCATTTATTTATATCGACCAATACTTGAAATATATATAAATGTTTATTAACTTTTATATTTCTCTTAAACATGTGCATGTAGGCTATTTTAAATACAAAATTAATTAATGTCAAACTGCAACACAATACAGTGCAAAATTTAAAATACTGTAATGGAACAACAGCAGACGGAAATCCAAATAAGGTAGGTTTATTTAACAAACTTGATCACAGAGCAGATAAACACTTTAAGTTACATTAAACACAGATCGGACAACAGTATATAAAGTGTCTGGTGATGAGGGGATTGTTGGCAGGAATGTGATGACAGACGAGACTGTGACAAATACAGGTAAAACCACTGTAAAAAATGAATATGGAAAATTCCTTCATATTAAAACAGTATTTTGTGCCGTACTGTTTTTTTTACAGTGTGCCAGAATATTACCGTTTTTAACGGGTTACAGTGTAGCTCATAACTCTTACTATGAGCAATAATAATAGTTATGCTTGTCTTCACAAATCTGACACAGATTTATTATTCTAAAGATAATAACTTGTCCTTTTCCCTTTTAATTACATTTAATGTTACTTATAATAAAAACGTATATTATAGACACAATGCAATATTAAATTCATGAACATGACGGTACAAACTAACTCACAATGTATCATATTGCACATAAATGAATGGACAAATGTTGCTTGTTACTTTGCATGCATATTTAGTACATGCGGTGCTGAATGTTTGATGTTATCTGACATTTTGTGAGAAGCCTTTAAAATTATCCTGGTTCTAAATGTCCAACAATGAGCTCCACTGTTCTGTAGCAGGGGTAAATATTGATGTATACTTGTGTTGAGTCTCAGACAGGGTTTTCATAATGATTCAGATTAATCCCCTATAGTAATTTGGTTATATTTGGTTCACATCTCGCACATTGCAGCCCACTGCTGCAGCTGTCCCTTACACCAGGTTATCAGGTTCCATCTACTTTGACCAAAAAGTTGTGCGGTCATGGCTCCACATTTACAAACATTATATAACTTAAATTATATTGAACTGACTTGAAAAATCTAGTTGTCTTTAATTGACTAATAAAGCTAATGCCGGAATGCATGATGGGAAAATTGGCTCCAGTGTTACTTCACCTTGTTTCTCATCGCCCGTTTGTCTCATGTCTCAGCTGAGTCATTGCTGTCATTGCTGTGCTGTACATTTCAGTATATCTGATGGGCATCAGTACAGTGGCCTGTGACAGCATTACGATTCATAAACCCCCCATTCTCTAATCTTACAACTAACTAAAATCAAACCAGTGTTACTTATGAACTCAGTGAGTGATGTGAGACCAAGTTTATGTGTACTGCACTAAATGTGCCTGAACTACTTGTTCCTCTATTAAGATATTAATGCAAGACAGAAACAGAATAGAATATATTAAATGAGATTATGTGTGTTCTTGCACTGACAAAAGAGGTGAAATCGAGCAGCACGTATCATTTGAGCTGAATGCAGCATAACTGAAAAATGAAAAAAAAGGTTGTAAAATATATGACTTTCGTTGATAGGAATCTATCGCTGCCTGTTATCGCTTTCAAACCATTCCTTATTGCCATGGTTTTTACATCTCGATGAGCCCAGCATGATGCAACAACCGAAGTTGACGATTTCTGTCAATATCTTCCTCAAAATATTTTTACATGCCAGATCCCACACATGCACCTCATTTGAATGTGTTTGTGATTTGCACTGTTCTACTGTTTGTTTTATGCAGTGTATCCCTTTTTCAGTAATTATAGTATAAGTGTGTGTGAAACTGGGCCAACCCCTCATAGACTCCACAGGAGCTCTCCTTAAAAGGTCAGGAGAGATATTGTCGACTGTCTTTTCTTCACCTTCTTTCTCTCTCTCTCTCTTTTTTCTCCGAGGCCCAGTAAGCTTAAGGAATCTCATCATCCGCATCAGAGAGACGCATCAGTTGATGAGTTACTTGAGAGGAGGTGTAGGAAACAAGCAAAAAACTGTTGCAACGCACACATTCACTCATATTCTTTTAAAGCTAATAACAACAATAACGGCTTTTCTTGTTCTTTTTTATTACAAATGGGACCCTATACAACAAAACCTCATTGGTCAATTTCTAATCGAAATTGAGATTTTTACATAATCTGAAAGCTGAAATAAATAAGCTTTCCATTGATCTATGGTTTGTTAGGACAGGACAATATTTGGCCGATATATAACTATTTAAAACTGGAATCGAAGGCTCCAAAAATAAAAAAATATTGTGATGATCGCCTTTAAAGTTCTCCATCGAGAAACATGTTTGTTTTATCGCTCTCTACTTGCTTACCACTGTAATGACGTTGTGGAGAGTAGATCAACCGGAAAGTAGAAATCGATACCAAACTTGAGTGGGTACTTCCCAAAGAGCAGGCAGCAGCGAGAAGAATTTGGCGGCGTGTTTCTGGGCATTTTTGTTCGCAATTTTGCTGCATCCCTTCAGATAAAATAAAGTTTTGATATATTTACCGTAGGAAATCTACAAAAAATCTTCATGGAATATCTTTACTTACTATCCTTATGAATTTTGCCATCCAAGAAAAATCTATTATTTTGACCCGCAATGTTTTATGGCAATTTCAACAAATATTCCTGTGCTACTTAAGATCCAGAGTTACATATTAATACATGACATGACCAAAAGTCTTTTATTTTCAAATTTGTGTTAGGTTTTTGGGCTAATCTCTACATTCAGGAAGCGCATTCCATTGTAAAAGCATCAGCGGTTCTAACTCATCCATATAATGTAGCACAATCTAATCTAATCTAAAAACCAGACAGACTCAGCAGGTGCATTTTCATATTAGGGAAGTGAAATTACTTCTCCTTTATTGCAAAAGAACAAAACAGGTCAGTCAGTAAATTTCCATAGAAGAGATATATCATTACTTAGAGCAGTGGTTCTAAAACGTTTTCAATGTGTGGCCCCCTTTGTGAAGAGTCTATCACTTTGTGCCCCCCAAGTTAAGACTTAGAATCTTAAACCTTGCGCTTTAAAATCGTAAACAACAGTTTATTTGTATTTTGATTATTTTTTGAGAATATTTTGCAGGAGTCCGCCAGACTCCCACAGCCCGCACACACTGCTCACAACCCTCAGATCTTGTTGCAAAACATTTCCCTAGCTCTAATTTTATTTAATAATGACGTCATCGACTTCAAAGCGACTTTTAACACATGATAGTTGATCCTCAAAAAAATCTAAGGTCGTTCAACCCCTACTTAGAAGCACGTCCAAATTTGTATCTCTTCTTCGTCTTAAATGTACAGTCACTAAGCTTTCGGTTTCAAGGAATCTTGCTAACTTTTCCCACCAGGACGTTTGGGTGAAGGTCAGTCTTTCACATACACAATGAAAAGTATCTTCCCCCTCCAGCGAGACAGCCTGGAGGATATATTTGTGTTTGTGGAAGCAACTGCACCTTGGGCCTTATGATGCTCTAGTTTGAAGCGTGTGCGGGTTGTTATTGTTTCACGTGAAGAGTGCAGAATCTGCTAGCCATCTGCTGTTATCTCTGGAATGCGGGACTTCTCTCATGGACATATATGTACCAGTGCGTTGACATTTTTGCTATTTTTAGCCGCTGCCAGTCGCTGGAGGTTGTCACGATGATGTCACAGCACATTTTTAAATATATCTGAATGTTTGTCTTGGACTACTCTTTAGGCTAACTTCTCATGTCATGTTTGTTTTATTAGTTTCCCCTTTTTCCAGCAGTATGGTCTTCAACGCAAGCGCAGTTTGCTCTTTTCTTACAGCTGTAACACGGGGCCTTGACGCGCAGTAGTTTGCAATAAACATACAGTTCTTGTGAATGTTTCTTCGTGGCGGTTTTTATTATTAATGATTTGTTGTAGTAAACTGTTGTAAACTGACCCTCATGAATCCTTATTTGGGGCCAAAACAATTTACAAGTTTACACTTCAGAACTTAAAAGTGTGCATTAATATTGTATAAGTACTTCATTCATAATTTCAACTCCTTGAAGAGTTTATAATGCCATGTGCGTTATGTAAATTCTATAAATATTTGAGGTATCCAGGTGTATGCTGCTTGTTGTTTGATTGGCTGATTTGGTGATGTGTTTAATTATAGGGTTTCCTCCTTATAGGATTTATAAGATGTGGCATAAGGTGCATGTATGCTTAGATGTTTTAGCATGTGCATCTGTAGGTGCACGTTTGTAAACCCGTCTGATTTACAACGTGTTGACAGTGGAAGTGCCCAGGGGAGTTTGAGGAGTAACAATGACTGGTTCTGCAGGTGCCATGTCACACACACATACACACAATACGGCAGTGAGAAGCAGATCTGAACTTGTCACGGGCCGCTGATAGATTCCACTGCAATTTGAGAGCCGTCAGTCGGCATCAGGTACACGAGCTATGAACACATTGGCTACTGAGCTTCTGGATGAGCCTGACCCTGCGCCATAACCACGTTTCTAAAGCCAAATAACTTGTCTGTCCACACTGAAAATGAGAAGCCTGGACAATGTGAAACAACAAGTTAATCAGAAGATGGTTGTTGTTTGATGGACAGTTATGTGGATGGAGAGAATGTGAACCCATGAGATTTTAGGATGGGCGGGACTAGAGCCAGAGCTGAAATAGAATCCAATCCAAGTGACCGTCAAAACATTGTGTGGTTTATTGTTTGGTACGGTTGGGTAGGACATTAAACTCTAAAAAGCGATCATTTATAGATGCACAAATACTAAATTTCTCCACCGATTCAGATTGTGAAGATTAAATTAATATTTCTTAACTTTTTGAATATTATTAATTCATAAAATGACTATTATTATTGTACATCAAACTGGTGATGTTTCTTAACATTTTCTATATACAGACCAGAAATTCATTGCATTTTCCTGTCCTTTTTTGATTGACAGGATACATTCTTTTGAATATTATTAATTCATAAAATGACTATTATTATTGTACATCAAACTGGTGATGTTTCTTAACATTTTCTATATACAGACCAGAACTTCATTGCATTATCCTGTCCTTTTTTGATTGACAGGATATATCGGCCCTGATCATCTGCTGTTTAGTGTGAAAAATGCGATTATTGGCCCGCTGCTATATCTCTTATAATTTACACAAAAATTAAGTTTTGTCATTATTCACTGTATATGAGTCATTTATGGTGTTAAATATGATAGATCTGTTTATATTTTTAAAATAGTTCTTATAAATTTGTGTATATGTGCAGTGGCAGAACCCCTGGACCCATTGTACTATGCGGACACAAAGCCAATGGAAGTGAATGGGTACCGCCGTTGTTCGGTTCCCAACATTCTTCCTAATATCTTCTTTTGTGTTATCCTTGAGAAGGAAACTCATGTTTGAAAAGACAAGAGGGTGATTAGATGATCACAGATTTTTCATTTTTGGGTGAACTATCCCAATACACATTAATAAACCAGCATTAAACATTATGATCCTTGCACTGTACCACATTCATTCAATGAATGAGCTCTATTGAATTTAAAAGCAAGCTTTGTGCCAGCACATTAAGTGTGAGTAAAAGTCAACCCTAATATAAAACTAAGAAGAACTGTGGAAATAAGTGTCTTCTGTTTATGTATGCAGTTAGTGTAGGAGGGGAGCAAGCTCATGCAAACATTTTCGGTTAAAAACTAGAGAGGTGTTGCTGTAATATAATCATGCGGTATGACTAACCTAGTCACAGAGAATATAGGGATATGTGTCAATTGGTAATGTCACAAGGTTAAAAGGTCATTAAACAACACCAAAAAAATGTTTAGTCTTACACCTCGTTTGGTTTCCTGGAAAATACTGACTGCTCTGTGAGGCAGTATAATAAGATAAAAAGGCATCTAGGCATGACTAAATAATGTTTGCACACAATACTGTTCTGCTGTATATATGATTCATTCATAAGATTCAGATTCATTTGAATAATTATATTTATTTGTTTTAAATTATATTATTTTAAGTTCAATTTGATCTGTTCTAGGGTATGATGTGGCATAATAGTGTATTAATCTAGACTAACAGTATAAGACTACACTGTAAATATTACTGTTATTTTTTCCAGATTTTTCCTGTATACTTAAAACCCTTTCATTTGACAGGATTTTACAATTTTTACATAAGTTTACATTTTTTTAAATACAGTAAAAATTGTCAACTCACAGAACAAGACTGCAAATTTACAAGGGAAAACCATGAAAAACCTCGACTTTTAAGAGTGAAAACTTTAATTTTACAGTATTTTCCCCCCGCCCCAGCTGCCAGGAAATTACCTTTTTTTTTTACAGTATTTTTTTACAGTGAAAAGGGTACCAAAACCAATATCTGGCTTTCCGTAGGAGTCATTCTGTAACATATTTTCCAATTGAAGGACAGTTCAGTTATTTTTTGAGGAACAGATCATCTTCCTTTGCGGTCCATGTATGAAAAAATATACAGTTTTTGAGCAATATAAGGGTAAATAAATGATGACGTCTGTTTATTTCTGGGTGAACCCACTTTAAGCACAGAGATATTCTACTTGCAAAAGCAACAGACAATTGCAGCGTTTTACACTTAAAGTCTATGAACATATGAGCTTTGGTCTACAGCAAGAGGCGTCAATTTAAGGACACAATGTCCCTCGAGACAACACTTTGAAAACTCCAACTGATTGAAACTGGATAGAACTTTTTACCCAACATCCACAGAACTGCCTGTGTCTTTCTTTCCTTGAGATAAGAGCTCTTCTGCTAGAGAAACATTTTAAACAATAATCAAAAAGGTACTTGTTACAGTATCAACCCAAGCTGATAACACAGCCGAACAATTATGTGCAAAAAGGCCATTGTCTATATCTTCTGCAGATGCTCATTATATTTCACAAATTACTGCTGTTTTTACTGGAATCAGTCAAGTGAATGTGCTAATGTGAAAGCTGATGAATTGCACGGGTCTCATTTTGCAATCTCAAGTGGTTGCGCAAGCAACGGTAACCATGGTAATGAGTGGGCACAAGTGCATCCTCATCAGAAATGTGCAGGAATACATGAGTAAGAATGTTTTTGCCGACGGCATCATCATCTACAGACAAAATCAACCTTACTGGAGCTTTACATGATTCATTTTTGTGCTTCAAAAGAAGCTCATTTTGCCTTTCAATGTTACTGCACCACTCCCCTATTATATCCTATTTTTAGCTCGAATCTCAGTGAAACAAGGTTATCCTATCCAAGTCTGTATTCGGCTGTCACTTCTATTTTTGTTACCCATAGAAAAAATTCTGCCTGCTGAGTTGGACTGAAAGGTCTCTGCGAATACTGTACGTGAACAGAAGCGCTTCTAGCCATGCTACGATATATTTCGTACAGCAACATTTATAATGCATTTCTCAGAAATGCTATAATATCGGATACTGCTTGTGGCAAGGGGGCGTGGCTTGACACGGTCTGCGGCGGAGGGGCGTGTCGGGAGAACGACGGTGAGTAAGCAGATCAACGCTATAGTGAAAACACCTGCTTCTTGTTCTAGTAATTGGCGAGGAGACGCATTTAAGGCACGAAGGAGGAAGCGGAAGACGAGAGAGAAAACGGCTGGGAAAAGCACGATACTCGGGAGAAGCCACAGAGACGGTGCGTCCAGGATATTCCCCGAGCAAAGAGAATCTGCAGTCAACAGAGTTGCGACACGAACTAAGAGAACGGGTCTCTAAACCCGGAAGTGTTTCTATTATTTTGGTAAATAAAGCTTACGTGTTTTCCCAGCCACGCCGACCCCGCCTCCTTTCTTCCACAAACGTTTGAACTTTTGTGGAAGTTCAGCTCCCAGCCTTTTGCTTTCGCTCACCAGCTCCGGGATGCCTGCCGCATATGGCTGATGGCCGGGCCCACTACTGTCGATACCATCGTCGATCAGGTGATGCTGGAGCAGTTCGTGGGGCGGTTGCCCAAGAAGACCGCCCAGTGGATCCAGTGTCACCGCCCGACGACGCTGGCCCAGGCCATCCAGGTGGCGGAGGATCAATTGGTGGCGTGCCCTGGGGTCGGCGCGACACCATCATCTCTTTCTCTCTCTCTCTCTCCCCCTAGGTCCTCCTCCACCTCCACCAGACCGGTGCCCCTTCCCAGGCCCAGGGGGAACTTCTACCCGCAGCCGGCGCCGCGAACTCGGTTCCCACCAGAGGCGGGGCCATACGGAGCTGAAAGGCCCTCGGAGGGACGCCCCCACCGGATGGGCAATGGTCCACAGGCCTCTTCCCCTTCGTCAGCCTCTCCTCGCCAATTCGGGGGTCTGCTTCCTGCAGCTGGGGCGGCGGAGACTCCTGGGCCGGCCTGTTGGCGTTGTGGGGACCCCGGACATTTTGTCGACCGATGTCCTATGATAGAGGTCGGCATGATGATCCGGGTTCCCGACAACCCCCAGGCTGCCCTCGATCAGGACGGGCTGTACCAAATACCTGTGAGTATTAGGGGGGGTATAAATCAGGCGTTGGTGGATTCAGGCTGTAACCAAACCTCAATCCACCAAAGCCTGATTCAATTTGAGGCAATGGATACGAGCCGCAGGGTTAAGGTTAGGTGCGTACACGGGGACGTGGTGAACTACCCTTTGGTGCCCTTGACCATACAATTCAGGGGACAAAAACATACGGTAGAGGTTGCTGTTAATGAGCACCTCCGTCATCCGCTAATTTTGGGAACGAATTGGCCATTATTTCAGACATTATTGGGGCTCTTATGTGCGGATGTTTCTGGGCGAAACCAAGTGCGATGGGGAGGGGCGGTCACGCAGGTAGGAGAAGTGGAGCCGGGACCTCTGACGGCGGCTTCAGAGGAACGGAGCGCTGTGGAGAAAATAAATCTCTCCCAGGGCGACGATTTTCCTCTGGAGCAGTCTCAGGAAGAGACGCTTAAACATGCCTTTGATCAGCTCTGCACCATCGACGGACAACTTCTCCACCCTGCGCAACCCCTATCCTACCCATATTTCGCTATTTTAAAAGACCGGTTGTATCGAGTGACCCAAGACACTCAGTCAAACCAGGATACAACCCCACTTAGTCATACCGAAAAGCCGTCGGGAAATGCTTTTCCAGGCGGCTCATTGTAATCCAATGGCAGGGCACTTGGGACAATCCGCAACTTTAAATCGCCTAACGACCCGGTTTTTTTGGCCGGGCATTCACGAGAACGTGCGCAGGTGGTGCGCGTCTTGTCCTGAATGCCAGCTGGTAAACCCAACGGCCATCACAAGGGCACCATTGTGCCCGCTTCCTCTTATTCAGGTCCCCTTCGAGCGAATTGGTATGGACCTGATCGGGCCGTTAGAGCGATCTGCACGAGGACATCGATTTGCATTAGTCATTGTGGACTATGCAACCCGATATCCTGAGGCAGTGGCGCTGCGCAATATCTCAGCAACGAGTGTTGCGGATGCCCTGTTTCGATTAATCTCCCGTGTGGGAATCCCTAAGGAGATTCTCACAGATCAAGGCACGGCGTTTATGTCATGGACACTCCGCAAACTGTACGGATTATTGGGGATTAAGACGATTCGGACCAGCGTCTACCACCCACAAACAGACGGGCTGGTCGAGCGTTTTAATCGTACGTTAAAAACCATGATCCGGAAATTCGTACACGAAGACGCCAAAAATCGGGATAAGTGGTTGGAACCTCTGTTATTTGCGGTCCGCGAGGTCCCTCAAGCCTCTACGGGGTTTTCCCCCTTCGAGCTTCTCTATGGTCGTCAGCCTCGCGGGGTTTTAGACGTCTTAAGAGAAGCTTGGGAGGACGGGCCTTCTGCGAGCAAAAATCAAATTCAGTACGTCCTGGACCTGCGAACAAAACTCCATACACTGGAGCGGCTCTCTATGGAGAATTTGTTACAGGCACAGGACAGACAGAGCCGACATTATAACAGAGGCGCCAGGCTACGCAAATTTTCACCGGGAGAGAAAGTCCTTGTATTACTCCCAACGCCCACTTCTAAATTACTCACCAAGTGGCAAGGACCTTTTGAGGTCACACGACGAATAGGAGATCTCAATTATGAGGTAGTACGATCGGACAGGAGCGGGGCACATCAGATTTATCACCTCAACCTCCTAAAAAATTGGAGCGAGGCGAACACCGTGATGCTGGCGACGACAGTGAGTAGAGTAGATGATCTCGGGCCAGAAGCGAACATCAAAGTGTAATCTCTCGCTCTGGCTCCGGGGGGAGACCATCTCTCGTCCTCCCAGCTTACGGATGTGGTGAAGTTACAGGCAGAATTTGCAGATGTTTTCTCGCCCCTGCACGGCCGCACGAATCTCATAGAGCACCACATTGAGACCAAACCGGGTGCGGTAGTGCGCAGTCGCCCGTATAGATTACCTGAGCACAAGAAAATTGTGGTTCAGGAGGAATTAGAAGCTATGCTGGACATGGGGGTAATAGAAGAGCCCAATAGTGACTGGGCAAGCCCGATAGTTTTGGTACCAAAGACCGACGGCTCGGTCCAGTTCTGTGTGGACTATCGCAAGGTGAATGCTGTATCGAAGTTCGATGCCTATCCAATGCCTCGAATTGACGAATTACTTGACCGGCTAGGGACGGCTCGTTTTTATTCGACATTGGATCTGACGAAAGGATATTGGCAGATCCCTCTATCTCCCTTATCCAAGGAGAAAACAGCCTTTACTACGCCGTTCGGTTTGCACCAATTCGTCACACTTCCGTTCGGCTTATTCGGAGCCCCGGCTACGTTTCAGCGTCTCATGGACCGTGTCCTCAGACCTCATGCGGCATATGCCGCCGCCTACCTCGATGATATCATTATATACAGTAATGATGGGCAGCGGCATATGCAGCACTTAGGAGCGGTCCTGAGTTCGCTGAGGAGAGCGGGGCTGACGGCTAACCCGAAGAAGTGTGCGGTTGGGCGAGTAGAGGTAAGGTATCTGGGCTTCCACTTGGGTCACGGGGAGGTGCGTCCCCAAATTGATAAGACGGCAGCGATTGCAACCGCCCCGAGACCCAAGACCAAAAAGGAGGTGCGGCAGTTCCTGGGGCTGGCGGGATATTATAGACGGTTTGTGCCCAATTATTCGGACCTCACCAGCCTGCTGACTGACCTCACTAAAAAGGGGGAACCAGATACCGTACAATGGACGGAGCAGTGCCAGCAGGGGTTTACCCAGGTAAAGGCTGCTCTTTGTGGCGGGCCGTTATTGCACTCTCCCGATTTTTCACTCCCTTTTCTGTTGCAGACTGATGCTTCGGATAGGGGCGTGGGCGCGGTCCTGTCCCAGGAGATTGAGGGGGAGGATCGGCCGGTGCTGTACATCAGTCGTAAACTGTCTCGGACTGAGATGAGGTACAGCACCATCGAGAAGGAGTGTTTGGCGATTCGGTGGGCGGTCCTCACCCTCCGTTATTATCTCCTGGGACGGGAATTCACGCTCTGTTCGGACCATGCGCCCCTTCAATGGCTCCACCGCATGAAGGACACCAACGCGCGGATCACTCGTTGGTACCTTGCTTTGCAACCATTTAAATTCCAGGTGATCCACAGGCCGGGGACTCAGATGGCGGTGGCCGACTTTCTCTCCCGGAGGGGGGGGACGAGGCTACAGGCCGGATGGGGCCTCGGCCTGAGTCGGGCGGTGGGGGTATGTGGCAAGGGGGGCGTGGCTTGACACGGTCTGCGGCAGAGGGGCGTGTCGGGAGAACGACGGTGAGTAAGCAGATCAACGCTATAGTGAAAACACCTGCTTCTTGTTCTAGTAGTTGGCGAGGAGACGCATTTAAGGCACGAAGGAGGAAGCGGAAGACGAGAGAGAAAACGGCTGGGAAAAGCACGATACTCGGGAGAAGCCACAGAGACGGTGCGTCCAGGATATTCCCCGAGCAAAGAGAATCTGCAGTCAACAGAGTTGCGACACGAACAAAGAGAACGGGTCTCTAAACCCGGAAGTGTTTCTATTATTTTGGTAAATAAAGCTTACGTGTTTTCCCAGACATGCCGACCCCGCCTCCTTTCTTCCACAAACGTTTGAACTTTGCTACACTGCTGTTTTGTATATAAACCGTTCTTCAGTTTATTTAACAATATTATAAGGAGAATCTTGTTGGGCATGTAAGTTAAACTGTTGAGATGTAAGCATAGCAGGCCTTATTACTTTTTTGCATCTACGATTGTTAAGCTACTTCATAAGGATGGCTGCTTTGCATCACCAAGTAAAGGGAGTATGGAAAGTTGCATGTCTCTTTAAAACTACTTTCATCGGAATGTGAGATCATACAGTCTTTCGCCAACATTACTAGCTTGTGTTTTCGTTTTAAATGCGGTTAGGGGAAGAATGGGACCCTATTTCTGAACTGGGTTTAGGCTCAGCTGTTGTCTGAGTGGGGATCAACTCTTGATCACTCATTCACTCAAAGCTTTAACAGTCTCTTTGCCTGTGAAGTAATTTTGGCAAGGGTCTAGGTTGTGAGATAGCATTTAG
This sequence comes from Triplophysa tibetana, assembly GCA_008369825.1. NCBI lineage: Eukaryota > Metazoa > Chordata > Actinopteri > Cypriniformes > Nemacheilidae > Triplophysa > Triplophysa tibetana. The sequence continues at coordinate 10,357,604 of CM017897.1, read as the reverse complement.
AGCTGATGGCACTAGATGGCTTTGGCTGAGTTGCGTACAGTGGCTAGTATGTCAGTATGCCCTCCATCCCTCCAAATGGATTAACGCTAACCATGGTTTTATTATAAGTGTTATAAGTTTAACCATGTTTTTGGCATGTTGATTAATTGTATTACCATCTTTTTACTAAAAATACGTCACAAGGGTTCAGGAAATCTATATAGAGACCAAATACTGTTGCATAATGTTTTCAAAGCTGACAGTAGGCTAGTTGTGTATAGTTTTATACTCTTTTACTTCGTGTTGTATATCTGTATTTATGTAGCACCGTGGCCCTGTGAGGCACGACATCTCGTCCCGCTATATGTCCACACATGTAGTGGAATGACAATAAAGCTCAACTTGACTTGACTTGACTTGAAATAGAATAGAATTGAAAGTAGAATATTTTATTTTTTGCCAGTTCCACAAAGAAAAAATACTGGTCAACAAGAACTTTTCAAAACAGCGAAGTAACATCCTGTCAACCACTCAACACCACTAAGCGCCAATAACATGTTGTGTAAAAATGTAATTTACTAGATTACTAGATTAGAAAACTCAAGAATTCCTAGAAGGCAATTTCGAGTCACTTGTAAAATGAAAAAATGTGACGTTTCAATCATAACCCTAATTTTTTAAAGGATCCTGGTGTTAACTGGTGAATGTTCTCTGGATTGGTGATGACAAATATGGGCAGTCTATCTGTGTGAACCCAGACACCTTTTTATTATGCCCTGTTACCAACGTCTCTGTGACACAATCTCACTCCCAGCTGGTCCAGAGTGTTTTGCTATCACATTGATGAAAATAGCCAGGCTTTGATCTTATCAGGGACGTCAGAGCAATACCAATACACACACCAAGATGCAAATGGCAACACTGTCACAAGCCTGCATATTTTAAACCTCTAGTCCAAGATCAACATGACATTTGTCAAATATACTGCATTATTACAAAATTGCCCTACTAACAAAACTGACCATTCCCCTCACAACCAGCAAAACACCAGCAGCTCCTCTGAAAGAAGAAGCACCCAATATAATGGTCAAAGTTCACTTCTGATGTAACATTGAAGAGCGGCTGTATTCAAAGCACTGTGCATTACATAGTTCCTCCCATTCAAATGAGGTCAACCAGTAAACACTATTTAATATACCATCAGCTTTGTTGGGCAATTGCGGAGAGCATTTCGTCATCTGTAGCTGCATGTATAGACAAGGGCATAAACATAAATCAGCTGATCGGTGTGTTTAAGTATGCATGTGTAGGCTTGGTCACTGGAAGTTCTGCTTCTCACTAACATTACAATTCTAATCTGGAAATGGTCACATGCTACGACATCGCATCTGTGTGTTCAGCTGTCTGCTTATTTGTGAGAACATTTATGTTTAGTCTGGGTAGCGTTCTCGTTTGTTATTTTGACGAGAACTGCAAATAATTGTCTTGTTTGATTAAACTTTGCACTGTTAAACTTTCTGAAATGAATGTACTGTACTGTAATACTTCAATCAACATATACTCAAGATTTGAAACCACTTAATACGCATGTTGTTTGGCCTAACAAATACAATTCTTTAGTAATTGTTTAATCTTAAGTCATGGCTTTTACAAGGCATGTGAATTGTCATTTCGAGAGGATTTAGTTGAAGGCTCCTGAAGCTCAACTGGTAGAACATGAAGATAAGAATTCCATGGTCATGAGCTTGATCCTCAGAAGCACAAAAACTTATCAAATGCATGCTTTAAATGCACTGTTAGATGCTTTAAAAAATTGCATTACAAATGGATACAACATTGCTCATAAATGAATTGCTCAGAGGATGCTTTTTATAGCTTGGACTTGATGCAGATTCATTCAAGTGAAGAGTTCATTTGTAAATTCAGACAACTTTGTTTTTAAAAATGTTTAAAATCATGTTTTTATTGTCAACTGCAGTTGGGTTGTTTTGATTAAGTAATAATAACTTACACTAACACAATAAAAACATTACAAAATAGATAGACAAAACAAGATTTTTTAATTGTTTTAAAAACAGACTTCTCTTTTTGTAAATAAACTCTTCACATGCAAACAATTATTTTAAATATTATTGTTGTATATATTAATTATACTATGTATTGAAACAATTGTTAAAAGGCATCAAAGTTCACCCCCAAAAAAAATTCTGTTATAATTAATTTGTTGTAATTGACCTTTATGACTTTCTTTCTTCTGCAGAACACAAAAGAAGATATTTTAAAGAATGTTGTCAACTAGCAGCCATTGACTTGCCATGGTTTTGTGTCCAAAGCCTACAAAAGAAGTGAATGGGGGCCAGTGCTGTTTGGTTACCATCTTTCTTCAGAATATCTTCTTTTGTGTTCTGTGGAAGAAAGAAAGTCATAACGGATTGAAATTAAAAATTAGTAAATGATGATGACCGAAATTTCATTTTTGGGTGAACTGTCACCTTAAGAGCATGGAGTTGTAAAATAGACGTAGATTGTGTGTAAGTAATATCATCTGGATTTGGGTACATTTGATAAATGTTTGGGGTTATATTGAATACTTTCATTTAATTTCATTTTGATCAAAGACCTGGCAAATCTGACCACAGTTTGTGACACTGTCGAGATCTCTAACAAACCGCTAATGGATACACTTGAGAGATTTCTTAATCTTTTTCTCAAGACTGACACAAAATAATAAATGTATTATAAGATTATCTGAAATGCAGGGGTTTCAATTTGCTCTGCTTTTAATCTCACTAATGTCTAGAAGAAAATATATATTTTTTCTATAGGGGCAGGTCTATGATTTAGATCTTTCTCTTAAATAATATGTTTATTTTCATGTGGCCTGGACAACACAGGCACAGTCAAAATTTGTTGAGGTTTTCAAATCAACACAACGGCTTTGAGGAAACTATCAAGTACACCATTCAACACCTCATTCCCTGGTCACAGTTACAGAGTCTTAGCAAAGTGACAGACAGGTGAGCACAGAACACAGCTGACTGCTAAACAAAGAGCGATGAGACTGTCTTTCCGATGCGCTAAAGCTTTGTCATGAGAAAGCTCAACAGAATATCTGAATGGGAATTCAGAGCAAGAATTGGAGAGAGTTTTCTGTGTATTCATCAAAGCCTACATTTATGACCCTCAGTGCTGGGAAGCAGGCATAGACAAATAATAATTTAGGCCAACAAATAACTCTTTATACTGATGTGAACTCTTTGTATTATAGAGTTTTACTTTGTTTGCCCTTGTTGTCAATTTGATTAATGTTGTGAGTCAATACACTAGTAAACAATCCAATCCAATGCACACAAAGTACTAGTCATGCAAAATGCCAAGCTACTCCTGACTAACACGGCAATTATGTAAGTACAGTACAGAAAATTGTAAGAAGGGACACATGAGTTATACATGATAATATGATCACTGTAAGATAAATACAGGATTTGCAGGGTAACTATTGAATAGCCTCAACGTTGACTAAACTGCAAAAGGTGTTGTCTTATTCTAGCCAATGAGTGCCTACTTAGAGTCGGTGGGCGAGTCACCTTAGGGTAAGACTGCATTTTGGATGAATCACATTTTGAACAAGGATCAAAATTCCACTATCAATTATGTGTACCTCTTAAAGATGGAGAACATTGGCAGAGTGGATAGCCCCAGATGGATCCACACAGTCTAGAACATCCAAGTCCAATTTCCATCCTTTCGTTAAAATCTGACAGATTTGCCTGCTGGACAGTATTGGAAAGAATGAGATATTTATTTAAATAATTTTGTCCTGGTACGTTGTGTATGATCCGAATAAAAAATGGTCTGTCTGTTTATTCACATTTCACACTAGAACAAATATTGCACTAAGCATAATTAAGTGTGACATGTTCTTTATAATTTTCCAATAGTCAGTTGATTTTGGTGTGGCCGTAAATCAAAGGAACCTGATTTATCTAGCTCTCAGAGAGTATATATATATTCCCCAGTTTCTGGCCAGAAAATGATTTTATAATCCACTGTAAAGATCTACACACATAAACAAAGGGCACGCCAGGAGCTGATTCATAGACTGACTGTCCTGAAATCCATTTACCCAAGATTCCTGTTTTGAACAGTCCAAGTGACTGAAAGATGGGTTGGATTTATGTACCGTATAGTACTAACACAGCAGCACTAAGAATATCTGGCTTTTTTGTGTGTTTTTAAAGCATCCATATACAGCTGAGTAAATTGTCACATCCATAACTCTCCATGTCAAATTAAAATATAGTAACTATTTTATGTTCCATAAATAGCCATCCCTTTCTTCATTTGTTGGGTATAAGTGCTTCTGGTTGGCACATTTTAATTCACAGAAAACCCACTATGTATGTTGTCTCTCAAAAACATGCACCTTTTTTGTCACATCCCTAACACATCCCTTCTCTTCCTTTTCAAATAGAAAACTTTTGCACAGACTGATATTTTGAGTAAGAACCTATTATTGTCAATATTTTTGGTTGAGTATAAGACGTTGTGATGTTCGTTTATATGCGAGGGTTTTGCTTAGGAAAGTGCTCCAGTGCGAGATCGCAAAGAACGTACACATTTAGCTGCATACGTAAATATCTATGTGGTTTATTGAATGTGTTGTAAAAATGTATTTTGTGATCTCAGATTAGATGCGTTGGCTTTATAACGGAGCAGAACATGACGCGTTACATAATACCATAAAGATTTATGTCATGTCAGTTTCAGAATATTTGACGTCATGTCTGGGGAGCGTTACGTCACGCTCCGTCAGAAAGTCACGTTTTGTTAAAACTCCACCATCCTGACATTAGTGGGGGTGTGCTTTTGTACACCATTTAGATTTTTGATGGAATTTGCTTGCCTTTGACCATAAACATCCGCAAAAGAAGTGTCACATGGTGGAATTTTTCACTCTTGAAACTGTTGACACACTAATGCACATCCCTTAAAATAGAAAACTTTTGCACAGACTGACATTTTGAGTAAGAACCTATTATTGTCAATATTTTTGGTTGAGTATAATTCCCATGTTTTGTCTTTGGTGTGCATAAAAATTTACATAAACATTCAAAAGTCAAAAATAACTTTTAGTCTTTAACCCTTTGTAATTCCAAATTTTATCATTTAACCTTATCTATAATATAAGTTATTTTTATTCACTTTTTAGTTTGACTTTTTACTTCCTTGTTTTATTGTCTGTGATTTAAGTCTTGTCCTCTATATTTTTCTTGATGTTGTCATGGGTTTTGAAATTAATAAAGGAATTATAAAAGAGATATATTGGTGAGAATATATTGGTGAGAAATACATTATCCGAGAATGTATATTTCAAGACTTTTTTTCTGCAGGCTATACTCAGCCTGAACAATTAAAAGCTCTTATACACTGTCCATCACTTTGCACACTTGCACATAGCATCTGTAAACTGTACATTGTAAGAAACAATAGGTTAAACCTGTAAATAACACATCTGCACACTCATTTAAACAATTATGTTGTTTTGTCTATATTTTTCACTTTTTGTTTATACCTTTAGTGCATTATTGTTTTTATTGAACTCTCATTTTTCTATTGTAATGTATATTTGCACTATGTTTGCACCATACGTATACTTTCTTCTGCACTAAGCTCCTGTCGCCAAGTCAAATTCCTTGTGTGTGTAAACATACTTGGTAATAAAGCTCCTTCTGATTCTGAACTGAAAAATGTCACTCCCATAACCGTTCAATTAAAAGGTTTGTGTATAATTTTAGTAGTAGATATGTAGGTGTAAATATCACACACACCTGGATCGTTTCCCATCAAATTAGCCAGGCAATTAGTTTGACATTTATTGAATTTACTTATTGCCTTTTATAAACCTTATCATGATCAAAGTACGTAAGAGACATGACAAACACAACTATCTAAGCTAGTTCAGCCAGCTCCCCGCAACCTGTAAAAACCACATGAACGTGTGCTTTTGCCAACAATAATAAAGCAGCACAGTGCCAAAAGTAAGAGCATACTTTTTACCGTTCCATAGAGCGGACCACCCTGGCCTAAAGGTTCCTGTCAACTCAGATAAGGATGCTTCTAAAAGCCATTCAGGGGGGAAAATGCTCTTTCCAAATAGTAATTATTGGGCAGATTGTGTTCTGTTATTACAAGCAGCTGTCACTCAAGGTTGCATTTTGTTATGTAGATGACAGTATCACAATGTAACTTTGAAGATTAATTATTATTATCAGTGAGTAGCACTAATAGGCAGAATTCTGAGCAGCACTATTCATCATATTTTTTCATTACTGTAACGTTAAATGTTTTCACTGTGTTTACATATTCTATCTCGAAGGAATATGCCTGCATATTACCAACTAATGTCCTGATATGCAAACATAATTGACAAAAACTATACTTTTCTGTAATTTTCGTTGGGTTCTTTTTCACGAGTAAACTTTTCCTCAGCGATTATTATGTAATTTGAAGCACAAACTACATAGGCTACTTTCTCTAAGTAACATTGAATTGTGTAAACATAATCGACATATCATTGAATGTAATGTACACTACATAAACGTGTGTGCATATTATTCACTTAAATAATTTTACCGCTTTATCTCATTTTCAGACGCTGTGTAATTCTTCTCTGACGCTCCATAAACATATGACGTTATGTTGCAGATCCGAGGATGACGTTGCCACCTCTCGCGAGATCTCGGCGTAACTAGCCGATACGTTTTTTGAGCCTAACCACCCTCCCGTTTTGTCCCCTCCCACACACTAACGCGCTGTGTGGTTATAGCCAGTATAAAGTATATCTTCCATCGGAGAGCGACAAGAAGCGCCAGGCTAGAGGGGATGAAGATGGCGGACGCCAAGCAGAAACGGAACGAACAGTTAAAGCGCTGGATAGGCTCGGAGACGGACCTGGAGCCGCCCATACTGAAGAAGAAGAAGACGAAGGTGAAGTTCGACGATGGCGCCGTGTTTTTGGCCGCCTGCTCGAGCGGCGATACGGAGGAGGTGCTGCGATTGCTCGACCGCGGCGCTGACATCGACTACGCCAATGTAGATGGACTCACCGCTTTGCACCAGGTAAGAGCGGCCGATCGGAAGCTGTTGTGCATGGAAACGAGTATGGGGAAGTCGCCGGCTTAATGTGTGTTTACTCAGTCGGACAGATCTTCATCAACATCGCCGGGCCGTTTTGCGGAACCGTGTAGCCGCCGAAGCTAAACGGGCTCTGATTGAAATGGGAGTTCCTGTATATTTGCGTTGAATGCAAATTATGTTGGATCGATGATGGTGAAGTGTTCGTATGTGTGTGTGTCCAAGTGGGTTAAGGCAGGAAGGAAACTGGCTGTCTGATTTTCGGGTGTGTATGTATGTTAGCTGCTGCTTTAGCCAGCTAGCCGCTCAGCTCACGGTCAGATCAGTATGATCATGATAGTGGCAGTTCAGTTCCGTTGAAATAACACTATGACCGATGCACAGTGTATATTTCTATAGTTGTCTTATGATGAATCGCAGTTTATTCGTGTGTCAAAAGACGTTGTGATGTTCGTTTTCTATGCGAGGGTTTTGCTTGGGAAAGTGCTCCAGTGCGAGATCGCAAAGAACGTACACATTTAGCTGCATACGTAAATATCTATGTGGTTTATTGAATGTGTTGTAAAGGTGTATTTTGTGATCTCAGATAAGATGCGTTGGCTTTAAAACGGAGCAGAACATGACGCGTTACATAATACCGTAAAGATTTATGTCATGTCAGTTTCAGAATATTTGACGTCATGTCTGGGGAGCGTTACGTCACGCTCCGTCAGAAAGTCACGTTTTGTTAAAACTCCACTATCCTGACATTTGTGGGGGTGTGCTTTTGTACACCATTTAGATTTTTGATGGAATTTGCTTGCCTTTGACCATAAACATCCGCAAAAGAAGTGTCACATGGTGGAATTTTTCACTCTTGAAACTGTTGACACACTAATGGACATCCCTAATGGTTACAGGCAGCTGAAAACGGATGTACTTTCAGTCCATTAATATACATTTGTTGTCTATATGCATTATAAAACGTTTCTGGTGACACATGTATATGTGCTTTGCTTGATTTACCTGATTTACCTTTTATTTATGCATCTTTCAAAACCTATTGTGCTGCCCACCTAAACTGTATTTTGTCCCTCGTACATAGATATATTTACAGCTGTGTTTACAGTCGGATGATGGGATAAACTTGTTTAAAAAGCCCCTAATGCAATAAAACGGCATTACTACTACTCTGCACAAATATCCTGAAATGATTTATAAAATGCTTACATCAGAAGTGTAATGCTTTTGAGCTGCTGGCAATTTTGTTCAATCCATTGAGTGAGCCTTTGAGAGTTTATTTTTCCGTATGTGACTGCAGGAGGTTGTCTCTACCGGCAAAGGGGTTTAAAACGCTTGCCTTTTTTTGGGCTGGTTTTCAGGCAGGGGGAGTAAAGAATTTGGATGCATATAACCATGACTGCTGAAGCTTCTCTCTCTGTTGGGTCTGCTGTGAGTGTTTATATATGTGGACATGTGAGCAAGAAGTGACTTCTGCTTGTGACTACCAGTGGGCAATGGGTTCATAGAAAATGGTTCAGATTTGTTTTAAACATTGTGGTCTCGGGACTGAAAAAAGTCAGTCTAGTTGTGCTAAAGTTATGCTATTTATACATTCATAAACAGCTACACAGCTGTGACAACGGAATATAAAAACTTGTACACTTTTGTTGCTATTCGTTGATGTTGTCAAAGACTGTGTAGATAGTTAAACTTTGATGCATCTTTCAATTTGCAGCCCTATTTATGTGATACAAGCTTTCCATGAGAATGTAAAAATGCATTTCCAAGGTATTTGACGTCTTGGAATATCGATTTACTACATGTAGATTGTGGTTGGTGGTCTTACTGTCTTGATGCTTAATTGTTTTGAAAAATTCAATTTATTATAGAATTCGATTTTTCAAACTTTCGGGGTAAAATAACAGTTGTTTGTTTTACCATCCAGCCTAAAATTAAATGAATCAGGTGAGTCTGAATTCTATGAATTGCTAAGAATGAGACATTGTTGTTGCAGTCGTAGTATCCTGCTCACCGTAATGCATTGTTTTTCTTAATTAAATACGTAATAACATAATCACACATATGCACGCATCCAGAGCACATGACCTTCGGTATTGCCCACAACCAGACAACTGACACACCCACCTTAAATAGCAACAAAGTAAATATCACCAAGGCCCTTAAACCCTTGCAAATCAGTACATAAAACGACTTATGTCTTACAATCAAGGGTTAAGAGGTGCATATTTGTGCCCCATGTGGACATACATTTGCTCAAGCAAACCTATGTTAGCTGCTACTGACTTGACAAAATTTTAACGGCCAACTATCAGATTATGAGGAAGGAAATAGTTTCATACAGGCGTTGTGCGCCTCGATTGGGTGTTTACAGATATGAAGCTGTGAAAACCACGGCATTACTTCAAGATTTCTCTTGTGTAGTCGCTTCTCTTTTTGACAGCTTCAGAATAAGTTATTACTCTTTTATAATGTTCTCTGTTTAAATGCACTGTATTCTTAGTGCACCGTCGACCTTTTATGGACCAGTTCCTATTTCTAAACATCTGATCCAAGCGCTGCCTTACAATCCTTATAGTGACTGGAATTTAGGATGTCAAATTTGAGACGTATATTTTATACATATAAATATGTTTACAAAAAGATGTCAAAAGAAGTTGTAAATAAAATAAATGCTTTCCAAGAGCTCTCCGAACATAACCGTCATGTCACACGCTAGCTCTAGAAGGCAGGAAATGGACAACTGGGTCCCCAACATAGAGTTGTTTACTCACAGCAATGTTTTGACTGTGCCACAATTAGGCTTTGTATTTTTTTACAGTCAGCATGCCAATCATGTTTTATTGTAAAGCAAAAGTGATCTCACCTTTAGCTCTTTTATAATCTGACTCATTTTAATTGGACTTTTAAGAATGTCTGACAGGTTGCATACACATTCACGCATAATCGCATTCACAGTTTCCAGATTGGAGCCATGCGATCTTTCCATATCCATTTCTGTTTGGCATGATAGGGAACCTCACCTTCAGCGCACTCCTGTGTTTATCTAGGGAGGGACATGGTGTGCTGGTTCTAGTGACTATTGTAGCAGTATGGACGGCGGGTTATAAATATCACGCGTAGACTGGCCTGCAGGCGAGTGCAAGAACGCTAACTTTAGCACCCAGCCAACCCACATTCTGCAGTGCTTGACTTTGTAGTTAAGAAACCTGACATGAGCTTATGGTGACTGGTGCTTGTTCACATGGTTTAAAGAATTATTTAAACAGAATTATAATAAACATGTTATTTAAAACCGGTGTTCAACTTTATTCTGTGGAGCACAAAAGAAGATAGTTTGAAAAATGTCTCCGTGGTTTTGTATATATTCAACGGAAGTTATTGGCATTTAGTTTTGTTTCATTAACAGCATATCTTAAAGTCTTAAAAATATATTTTTTTGTGTTCTGTCGATAAAAGTTGGTCCTACTGGTTTGAAATGGGGTGAGTGTTAATGTATTTGTTCTACATCTTCCACATATTGGGGATTTATTAAAGGGATGCACCGAATATTCGGCCACCGAAAATTTTCGGCCGAATATGGCCCAAAAGTGCATTTTCGGTTTTCGGCCGAAAGACTTTTATCACCGAAACAATACAGCCGAAATGTTGTGATGACACAAACAGATACACATTGACAGATTATTTTTACCAGTGACGGAGAAATCTGATGGCCGCCCGTCATTCTGGCAGATTACAATGAGGGCAATTTGTAAACCCCCGTTTCCCTTCAGCGTGATATGCTCGTGAAGCGACCTACGTGTCGTTGTCATTTTTACTGACTAGACATGTGATGCGATTTGGGAAAACCCGTCGGATGTCGCGCTGGGACGCGGAAAAAACAGTTCACATATCAAAGTAAACCACATAACATGAAGAATGAAGAAGTATTAATGCACATTTCCCGCCAGTCTTCCCGCCCGCCAACTATTGCATGCAAAATTTTCATACAATGTTTTCGTGAGTTGACAGAGCTCCCCGTCTACAGCACCAGGAGTTATCGCCCCTCCGCTGCTCACGCGAGCCGGACCGCGATCGCAAAAGTCCAGACACTATTCACATGATAAACAACGTAAATCTCGCTTCACTCTTTATTAGTTGTTGTCCGTAATGTTTCCTCTTGTAGTGATAAAGGCAGAGCTCTCGTTCTTTAAGTGTGCGCTGCACCATTTTTCTTACTTTCGTTTTATTCCAACGGTTTTGTACAGTATTTTTATAGACTTCAACACTAAGAAATGTTTTTTTACTAAATTGTTATAAGAGTAAGTCTCTTACCACTATAAAGTGTTTTTTACTTGTGATACTGGACTGTTGTGCTTTTATTTTCATAACTGAATTTTAAACACGTTTTTTCCAAATTCCGTTGCTGAACATCATAGCGCTTCAGAAGACCTCAGACATAACTTTAGTTACATACAAATTATATAAATTTGAATGTGTTGGGTTTTCCCAGATCCAATCACATATTAACATAAACATTAAAAGATTAAATATAATAATGAAAATAAATAACAACGGCTTTATTGGGCATTCGGTTGTAATAAAATACAACAAGTTGACAGATGACGTCCGAACATACTTATTATCAAATAACGCCACCTTGTACCATAGCGACGGGTAATAACAGATTTTTACGAGCCTGTCAGTCAAAATGACGGACAGTAAAAAAGTGTATCCAGATTGTTAGTTAATCATTGACGAGTAATTTTTGCCTCTATGGACATTTAAAACAAAGTGAATTGGTTAAATGTTAAATGCGTTAAATTCGATGCGGTCAAAAATTTGGGTGCACCTAAGACAAAAAGTTAGTCTAGAGCCCTGACCCTCGTTGTCTGATATGTTCAGTGAAATCCTGCAAGAAAGTGCCTCAAACAAGAAGTAGGTTATTCTATTCTAAGGCTACTATATATGTTACTATAATATTAAAATATAGTGTTTAAATATTTATTATCCACTTTGTACATCTGCAATTCTTTGTGCATTTGTTGTTGTTAAAGTTCTACAGTTAACATATGGGCTATGGGAGTCTTTGTTTTGATACACTACTATGTTGAAGGTCTACAGAGAAAATATTGTTGTATCTTTAAGCAGTTGCACTTGTTCTGAATCCACTTTCTTGTAGTAGTCCTACAAAGAAAAAATTAAAATGCACTTTGTTTTCATGAGAGAACATTTAATTGTACAACTTTTCAGCAGGGCAGTAGGCCTGTACATTGTTATTTAATATGCAGATGAATGGGGTCAAGTTAAACATTTTAGTTGAATTGTTGCAATGTGCTAAGTAAATATTTGCATAGCTGTAATTGATTTAAAATATTTGTGCAATTGCAATGCCTTGATTTTAGTAAAGTTAGTACACAGTCATAGCCAAAAATGCAAGGGTACTAATAATTGGCATAATTTCTATCGGTGTTTCGGTTTTCGGCCTTGGTTTCCTCTTTTTCGGTTTCGGCCAAGAATTTTCCTTTCGGTGCATCCCTAATTTATTATCATTTCTGTTAAGGAGCTGAATGGCTTTGCACAAGCAGTATGCGAATAGAGGTGAGAAACGGCAGGTTTTTGCCCGAGGCCTTAAACGTTGGTGTCTTCCTCCACATTTTTCCGAGGCTGTGTGTTTTAAAGGTTCAGTTTCTTTTGAATTTGTGATGTACCTACGCAGAAAGTCTGTCTGATGTCGAAGCGTAGCGGCAACGTTTGAGTCATTTACAGCATTGGTGGAATTTGTCTTCTGTGTTGTCAATGGTGAGGTCAGGGTTCGGGTAGTTTTCAGGAATGTAGGTAGGTGGAGATATGCGGTGTCGGTGTGAAGTGAAGGGTTTCGGCAGTGTTGTCTTGTGCTTGGATTCCTGTCGTGTCTCTTATTGGAAACCATGGCAGACCCAGAATTCCTCAGCTGTCACTTAAAATACACCCCCTACCGAAAGAACCACCACCTTCCCGGTCACAACAATTTATCTCGCCATAACATTGCGATAATAAGACAAAAATGAGGAAGCATAATTGAGGTGCCAATTATGTAAAACAATAGTTTGCGCTTTGTTTCTTTCATTTGTCAATGTGTCATTTTGAGGTAGACGTGCCAGACTGTACTTTGTGGATGAGTGCAGCATTGTTTTGTGTTACGAAAACGTGATGCACAAAGATGGCATGATAATGTTTTGCTATTAACCTCAAGGTGAGACTTGCATGACTTTTGAAAAGTGGCATAGCACCAAATTAAAACTGCAACAGCATGAAGTTTATCTCGCCGTAAAAACCTCTGTTTAGAACAATTTGCACAGTATGCCTATCCCAAGATTCTCAGCTGTGTCTGAGCCGCCCAGTCGGCATGTCAGAGCTGATATCTGCCGTAGACACTAAAAGAAAGACTGCTTAGGATTGTTCGTGATGAACTTTTGTTCAGGAGAGGTCGTTATTTTCTTCTTGATGTGAGTCAGCGTAGAAAGCCTAGCAATTCTTGTGTTGCTATAATCCCCAGGAAGTGTGTGAGAATGGAAACACACCTGCACCCAACCTTTTATGCTTTTTGTCTTGCGTTCTACTAATGGTAACAAAAACGGAGACATTTTGAAGAACACGCTTCAGTGGTTTGTAAACTGTGTTGTCAGCAAGGTCCAAATTTAACACTCACAAAGCTCAAAATGTGAGTAAAAATAGATTTTGGTGAAAAAGTTGCCCAGGAACTTTCGTAGAAAGATTCAGTCAAGCAGTTCAAAACAATCATATGACAAATTTTGTTCCAACAGAAATGTAGTTTTATCAATCATATTTTATGTATGAAATGTATTATGTGTTGAACTAACAGAATAAAACAAAGATTGATCACTGTCTTCATAAGAAGTCTTCACAATTTTGCGACAGGTGTTGGATTTCTGAGACTGGCCCACCATTGGCAGGTGTTGCTGAAAGTTAATTTTGGACTGGTTGCAGTTCCATTCAATATGTACAAACACCTTTAAGTACTTAATACCCATGTTATCAAAGGAATCTTTAAGGGGAGCATTGTGCCTAATCTAAACCACACGATAGATTGAATCATGGCCTAAAATCTAAAACCAGGACAGGGTAATTTGGACTTAAATGGACCTTAAATTAGCCTGGGAAACAGGGAGCTGTGCTGCTGTGTGCTGATGTGTGCTCAACCTTTGAAGAAAATAAAAGGATTTAAGGCCGTCCCTTAAAGGGATGCTTCAATCAAAAATGAAAATTCTGTAATCATTTACTCACATTCGAGTTGCTCCAAATCTGTTGAAATTTCTTTGTTCTGATGAACACAGAGAAAGATATTTGGAAGAATGCTTATAACCAGACAGATCTTGCCCCCCATTGACTCCCATAGTAGGAAAAATTACTTTATCATTTTTTTTGTTCTCCTGAACACAGAAGAAATCATTTTGAAGAATGTAGGACAGCAATCAGTTCTGGGGCACCTTTGACTACCATTGTATTTTTACCTACTATGGTAGTAAATGGGGGGGCAACTCTGTTTGGTTATAAGCATTCTTCCAAATAGCTTTCTCTCTGTTCATCAGAACGAAGACATTTATACAGATTTGCAACAATTCGAAGGTGAGTAAATGATGACAGAATTTTACTTTTTGGGTGAAGTATCCCTTTTAAAATGTAAAATGGTTAACATAAAGTGTTTACCATAGACAAGAAATAACTAGACCGCCCCTTGGCTGCGTTGGTCGGCTGCTGCGTTATGTCAATGGCGCCGCCATATCGGCAAGAGTAGCATGTAAACGGGGGAGCTGCACTTTTCCGGCATTAAAAGCACAATAACGTTTACATTTCATAACACATTTCAATGATTTACGATATATGTGGAGTACTAAAACATCATGTCTTTATATACACAGCATGCAGATATACTTGAAAACAGACAATTTCAAAGATAATAGATGTTCCTTATGTGCTATGGCAGAAAGCCGGAAACGCTAGCTGCGCTGCTTTCTCTTGTCAAATGACCCATGGTGAGTGCGCACCACGGGAAATGTTGTACTATTTCCATCTCGATGTGGCCCAGACGCGCGTATAAAAATGTGTCTAAATTTAAAATAACGAACTTGCACGCGCAAAAGACGCGAAATGTGAGTTGCCCCTTATGTTATATGGTTAAGTGTTCTATTAAAATCAACTTTTAATTTTCACCCCAAAGCACAATATTTTCTCTTCCAAGGGTTTTAGATTTTGTCACAATTTGCAACGCATTTTTGTCCGTGCCGGACAGTTTAGCTGATGTTTGTTATAAAATGTCAAGTACAAAAAAAATGTGGTTATGTAAAAGGATGATGAAGTCATGTTTTCTGTTGGTCAGTGTATGAGCTGCAAGCTTCCAACTAGCTTATGAAGACAGACCGAATGGAAATCAGTTCTGACATAAATTAGGTGTGTGGGGGCCGTATATCCTATTGGTTTGTGCAATGGTTCGCTTTGCTTAGAGCCAAATACTGATCTCAGTCAATGTGTTTTGGTTTTGGCTTTGGCGTTACCATAACCGTAGAATAACCGTTGTTGCAAAAGACTAGAAAAGCTGAAGGCAAGTCCGTGGTTGTGGACATGATGTTTTTGTGTTAAAGGTATGAAATTATTTATGGATTCAATTAAGCGGTGTTGGTGGTTTATTTAGTATTGTAATGAGATTGCATTCAGGCGTTATTTGGTCCAGTAAGAGCAAATGTTTTGATGCCCTTTTGTTCTAATAATTTATGTTTATTACTGTACAATTGGTTTGGGGGCGGGGTTCATCATTACAGGGTTTCTCATGCATATGTTATGGCCATGTTATTTGCATGTCATTCAATTATTTATTGTGTAAACTGGTGCCAAAGGTTTTTCTAAACTCACATCCACATTCTCCTTCATTAATTTTTACTCAACATTTTGTTGTTCTGATAGTTGTTTTCCTAAGAATAATTTAACACATGGTAAATTCTTTCTTTAATGCAACTACATATATCGTGTCATGGATTTGATAGCCTATAACATTGACCCTGCTTGCTCCAAACTAAATAATGCAATGTTTTGTTTATTTTTGAAGCAAGAATTTCAAAAATGATACACGTCACTACACGTCATAATCAGTATGGATCTGTGAACTTCTTGTTTGACATTCTAATATTAGAAACCGCACGCAAACCGTTCATGTTGTACAGTTTGTAATAAGCAGGTTTGGCCCTGTCTGGCAGGCAGCGTGGATGTTTTCAGCTGAATTTTTCAAAGAAACCCATAATCAAGGAAAGGAAGTCAGTGCTGTTGAAGTAGCGCCACAGTGTTTTGTCATCTGTTGTCTTGCAACATGACTCATCTTTCTCTTTTTCGCTGTTTTTAAAGTCACTTTTGAAATGGGATTGGGAGGGAAACTGCACAGCCAAGGCTTGGTTTCAGTATTTGTGATGTGACTAAACCAAAAGTGTGGATCTGGTGTAGGTTACAATGCTGACTTTTTGAACTGACGCTGAGATTAAATCGACCTTGGAGATTTATACCACTTTTTATAAACAAAAATTTGTACATGTACAAAAAGTATTTCACCATTGAGTTAGCATTAATTGGTTATTCACTGCAAACAGAGAAATGCAGTATTAAAAAAAACGCAGGACACGCACTAACTGTGATATATTTTAAAGGGATACTTTACTACCAAATCAAAATTTACCCATGTTTTACTCACCCTCAAGACTTCCTCAATGAATATGGGTTTCCTGAAGAATAATGCCGTCCGAATTATAATACCACGTATCATTTTACTTCCAAGCAGTAGAATGTGAGTGAATGGGTGTTGACTTTTTGAAACTCTAAAAAGTGCATCCATCGATCAAAGAACTGTTGATGTCTAGCTTCCTTCATCTCTTGAATGTGGGTGAACCAGAGGCTTTTTTTCCGTCAAATGACGGTGACAAAAGCTTCTGCCAGAGTAGACGCTGTCCTATTGGAACAAAACGAAAAATACTCTAGGCTGCAACAACTAAACGATAAAATTAATTATAATCGATAATGAAAATAGTTGTCAATGAATTTCATTATCGATTAGAGGTCTGGGACATCACGTGCGATCTGCGCAGTTATAAATCAAGTTCATCTTCTTCCCTTTAAAAATGACCCCTTTAGAAGCGTCTCTCAATGTAGTGCTAGGTGTGCAGTTTTAAAGTCAGACGTGTCTCTCCGTGTATGCGTTTCTCCATGCAGCACAAGTTGCACACTTTTAAAGTGAAACTTGTCTCTTTGTGCATCGCGAGGTGCGCAGTTTTTAAGTCTGACATGTTTTGCATGAATCTCTTCAAGCCACTAAGTTTTAAAGCTTAGAAGGGAGAGACGTTTTAAATGACAAAATTATATCTGATTAAGTTATTAAAAGAAAAGAGATCTAAATTACCTTAAATCCGATTTATCGAAAAACAATCTGTCAACTTATTATCAAATTAATCATTAGTTACAGCCCAAAGATCTACAGCAATGTTAAAAAGTTTATCAACAAAAGATTTGATTCAGTAGAAGAAACCTAACTTTTGAAGGTGCCCAGTTAGATATGTATCATAGGATTATGGCAATTTTTGTTATGAATTTTGTTCAATCCTATTCGTTTTTGCTTGACAACATATGTTTGTTGTATGTTTCTTGTTATACTATGTTTTTTATTTTATTTTGTGCTTTGGCGACGTTGAGAAGCTGGTTTACTAAATTCCTAAATTTTATTTTAAATTCGGCTTTATGTTTACATTTTATTAATTTACATACAGAATGTTCAGTATGTTTAGTTAAACCTTGAATGCTGTCCATTCATTAACAGACAACATACAAAAAAATAATAGCGCATCTAAATTTTTTATTTTGTTAAAAATATTGTAATACGTTCGTAATTGTGAACCGTGTATTGAATTTGAATTGTGAGTTTAGCGTATTGATACACCACCCTACAGTGTGTTTAATATAGGGATGTAACGTTTACCGGTTTAATGGTTTACCGTGATAACAACGTTGTACGATTGATATTACTGCGTCATCTTTGAATTGCTGTTAAACCGTACCATTGTTCCGTCTTCAAAAACTGTGTCCAGCATCAAACAAAGTTATCAAGAGTATAACCTTGATGTAACAAAACGTGGGTTTAGTTCATGTGGGTCAGGAGAGTAAATCAGGAGTTAGGAGATTTGACATGTGGAACAAAATTACGTGAATAAAATTAAATAATTTATTCACATCTGCTCCTGTGAGTTTGTGATTACAGTTCTTCACTAATTAGGACTTTAATCCAAAAAGTTGCACATTTGTGGAAATTTAAATATACTGACACTTCATATTCACTTACTTCATATTTCTTTATACAGACCCATAATTTCTATTCATTTTCTATTAAATGATGGGATATGATGAGTTTGAAACTCGGTCAGATTATGAGCACAGATGTCATGCTGCTTTCTCCTGGGTCTGAAATTACACCCCTATTTCTCACAACACACGCAGAAAGATGATTTGCTGAAAATCTGATTTACTCACTTATGGTTGTGTTTAATCTGAACTAGAAAGCTTTTACCTCATGCCCCCATTGTGCCGTGACTAATATTAATGTTATTTATTTATTGGAAATTAAGCAAACGTAGATTTACAGATAAACTCAATATTACATTTGGTTTACATCAGTACTTTTTGTTACATCCCCAAAACCATGATAATGCTGTTCACTATAGATGTGATCTGAAATCTTCACACCGTAATAGCTCTAGTTTATTAAAGACATAAAAACACTTTTTTTGAATATGATTAAAGATGAGATCAGGTTTTAGGACCTATATTTGTACAAAAATGACACATCACATATTTTTCCTGCAAGAGGCCGTTTGATCTTGTGTCATTTCTTGTGAGCGTCTACCAAATTGTGAAATGTCTTCCAGTTTGGATGGCTATGTGGTGGAGCAGGTGAACTGTGTCATCGAGCGTCATTGCAGGTTCAAACTGGTTAACCTGAGATTTGCAGATGCACAAGAATTCTTGAGGAATGTTTTGGAGCCTGAAGCCCACCCTGTAGCCCACAAATGCACAGAATTACCATCTTAACCTTTTGCGTGAGATTGGAAGCATTATCCAATCAAAACAAGTGTCTGTTAGATTGGCTTTCTAATTTGTTGGTGCAAGATGAGTGTTTTTCTGAATGTCAGTAACCTTCATGAGCCATTTGCTGCTATTGAGTGATTGCTAAATGTAATTTCTCTCTGTGTCTGTTACAAGGAAAACGTAGAAGCGAAAGTATTGAGGGTCTTGTAATTTATTTCCCATGAACAATACAGTGAATTTGTTGCAGATATGCATGTTTACATTAATTTATAATGCACAGTTGTGGCGCTCATGTTTTTACAAAAGCTGGCACTCTATGAAGTTTTGTTACTGGCTGAGGACTTTCCTGGAAAGCTGCAGATCTTTTCGGTTCAGACTGCAGAAGTGAGGTTTGTCCTTTGCTTGGATTCCAAATCCAAGTGTAGTGACATCACCTGTGTTATGTCTATTTTCTGCAAGCGTTGATAACCTGAATTCATGCAATTTTACCTATTCACGGCTCCGCACACATCTGCAATCCTGCTACATGTTATTTGAAGGTGATCAATTTATATGCTTTTCCAGACAAGACCAGCCAAGATGACTAAAGAACTGCTGCTTAATGTTTGCAGGGGGACCTCAATGTGTTTGCGAGTTCGAGTCCAGCTTCACATTCTCTCTTTCAGAATTATATCTGTTGAAGGCTATGTGGGGATTATCCAAATTTATTTAGCGTTTGTGTTGATGTAGCCATTTAATGTGAGATAGAATGTGACTATTTTATAAGCAGTATTTCTGGGAAAAACTCCTAAAGTTATGGAGCGAAGTGCCCTACCTAAAATTTACACTTATCATATGTTAATAGAGGAGTTCAAATGGCTTTGAAATAGCTGAATCTGAACGACTTATTTACAGAAATGGGATTTACTGTTTGTGGAAGACTGTAATGATGTGACACACTTTTTTCCCCAATAAGAAAAAAAGCAGGTTTAGATGGCACACTCCTCACACTCGGGAGAAAAATCCAGTTTTATTCCTTTAGAGGGAAAAATCGGGATTTAGATTAAATAGCTGCATCAAATTGCACAGCTTCTCACAAAAAAATCGTATTGTGACATCTTTCCATCTAACTTGCAGCAGAAAAAAATACATCCATGTAAAAATACTTTTTTCAATAATTTGAAATATTCAGATATTTCATAAGAAAATTTAGACTAAATAAAATGGTAATTTCTGACCCTGCCTGCTCATTGGTCCGTACAGTCTTTCTAGTCCTCTATTAATATCTATGACATGAAACACCTGTCGACAACAACTATGTGTAGGATGCTACGTAGTAAAATTGCATAAAAAATTTAATAAAAATGTGTATTGCTGATATAATCACAGTGTCCAGTGTGTCATTTTTTGGAGGATATTTTAACAGAAATGCAATATAATGTACATTACTGTGTCTTCGGAGGTGTATAAAGTGACAATGAAGTGTTGTGTTTTTATTACCTTAGAATGAGCTATTTCTATCTACATACACCACGGGCCCCCTTGCATATAATTTGACATGTACTGTCAGCTGTCGTAGTGTATCGAACAGGAGGGGTATAGAGAGCAGTTGGTTGCAATTCACAACCTGCCAATATATTTCACTGCCTGGACCTTTAATGCAAAGTATAACTTACTTTAATGATACAGTCCTTCTGGATATAGTAATGACGGTAATACAGATTAAAAAACTAGTTTTCATGGGCGACTTGGCATGTTGCGACAGTTTTATATGCTGTTTGTGTTGAAGCTGCTGTAAAATTGCAGGTTGCAAGGCTGAAAACAGGAAGTGAGATGTCACAACAACTATTCTTTTACTCACTGTTGAACACCCTCATGACAACAGGCATAAAATCACTATTGTGGGTCTTATATAATAACCACCATCGACGCAGGGTCACAGCAGTCGGAAATATGCAGTGGCCAGCGTGTTGGCGATTTACAAATAGTTGTCGATGCACGTGGGCGTGAAACGTCACGCGGGCTGATGTGATTGTGAATCACACTGTTGTCCAGACTGAACCAATCAAACATTGAGAGCTCATAGATTGCCGTCATCAGATGTCTACACTCATGTTTTTTTTTCACAGATCGTAGGCGAGGAGCCACAAGTGGCTGTAAGAGGTGTGAAATAAAATATACATACAGACACAGTAGACAAATGTATATTTGAGAGAGCTACATTTCCAGAGTAGCTTGTGACCTTCTATTAGCCTATTTCTTATTTGTTGCTGTTCATCAGATGGTTTTAGGTGTGTGCTTGTGATATCTCTATGAATATGGGAATACGCAATTGTTTGTTTATTTTTTTCCGGAGCAAAACTTGCAAGTTATATTCATCCACTCATGGATGATAGTCAACACACACACACGACCCAAAACCACACTCAAGTCATCTCCGATGTGTTATAAAAAATACATGATTCACTCATACTGCAGTAACACTCACACACATACCTACAATGTAATCGCTCCTCCCAAAATCAAGATATTATTAATATCCAAAGTGTCGTTGATCGCCGGACGCTGTTCGTCTGTGTTGGGCGGTATGACCAAAGTCTTATATGACGTACATTTTTATAAACTGTTTATATATGTTGCTGTACCAGTTGATCTACAGGAACTTTATACTGTATACAAATTGTGTACAAACCAAATGCATGTGTGTTTGGTCCGCCTTGGTGCCACCATAGCTGATCTGTATTTCCTGTGATAATATGGATATCATAAGGCTCTTAATGCTCTGCTTTCCCATGAGCAGAAGCTGTTAACTGGGTTATGGATGATTGACAGAGTTCGGTGAGGAGTGGTGCAGAGTTCATCTTCATGCAAATGTGGCATCTATGTAATCTCACTGAAAAATACTAAAAGAATTGCTAAAGAACCAGAAGTCTGTATGTGGTTTCATGCATCTGTTAGCGTATTAGATAATTTGACATTTGTGTTAAGGTCTTGTAAGTGCAGACAGAGTAACTTGTGTAGCTAAAGGAAATGCAGGCTAATTGGCAATGGTAAGCTAGTCAGCAAATTGGCTATGCTAAGCTAGTCAGCAAAGTTCTTACTATTCAGTTATTACTCTCCTATCGAAAAACATCTTATCATTTCTACCCATGACATTTTTTTTCAGCTGACAACTATAAAGTAGGGCTGGATAAGAATTCGATAACAATATATATCATGATAGAATTAATTCCGGTAACTGTGATATTATTTTTAAACACATTTTCAACATTTCAATATACATAACATATACGTGTCTAAGGCCTCACGCTGCTCCGTGGCAACGGCTACTGTTGTTATGGAGTGACTACGTAGTGCCCCAGGATACATCTATAATTTAATTGATCATTTTTGTCCATATATTCAAGTACAAAATGGATCTGCAACTTACTAATGCTCGTAAAAGCGACGCAGCCGGACATCAACCGTCTGCGCTCAGAAATACATGTCTGCGCAGGTCTGTGTCTCCTTTCTGCAACATCCAGCCGCGCAACACCTACTCATGGATAACGATTAAGAGTCACATGTTTTTAACTCAAACTGAATAAAAGTTAAAAGTGGCTCATCCTGTCTCGGGTGTAAACCTGGAACCCGATCGAACACGCGCATCCAGAAGGTACGCGTCCGACACGCGTTGTTGTTGTGACGCGCGTCCCTGTGCTCCTCGTCCGGTGGCATCTGCAGCTTTCAATACTCTATTTATGATGTTATTCCAGGATTAAATGCCATTGTGTTAATGGTGTGTGTGACCGCCAAAGATGCACAAGTTATTACAGATCATCTCATTTCGTCTAAAATACACGTTTAGTCGGAAAATAAACAGGAACAAGTTTAAACAGTTGTCAATGTCAGTTTCGTGGTCAGAATGGCACATTTCGGTAGGGTTTTTATATTCAGAAACTGAAGCATACTGTATGTAAGAGACTGAAACTTATTTAAATGGTTCATAATGTCAACTTGTAGTAGAGCAAGGCAAATCTTGTATACAGTTTTGACAAAAAAAGCAAATAAAGTCATGCCAAAAATTCAGTGGACGGTGATAAACTAAGATAATTAATATAGATGAATGTCAAAGGCAGGTTTCAAGAAAAAAGTGTGAAGTAACGGGAGGCATGTGCGCCAGTAGAGCTTTGAAGATACTTCCTTCCTTTGAAGAACATTTTGAAGTTATGGAATTATGCTTTGAAACACATTTAGAGAAATTATTATTTCTCTTAGTGGAATCATGAATCTAATATTTGAGACTTACGCAAGGTAAGGGCACAGGCCCTATACATAAAGATTTTACTCTTATCATATATAGCTTTGCACACTGCTGGCCTTCTAGAATGATTTTGAGCAGCTTTTTATAATTCATATCAGATGACTCTCTCAGCTTATCTTGCATTTTGCTTTTTGTTATATTGTTCATTTCGTTATCGGAATTATATCGTATTGACTGAAATTATGATAATTATTTCAATTTAAGCTATATTTTCCACCCCTACTATAAAGTTAGCTAGACTTTATAGTCACTTTATAGCAACTGTATTAGCCTCCACACCAATACTTTCACACTACAATGTCACATTGAAATTGATTTCCATTTTTTGTCAATGTGTAATTGTTCTGTATCTTTATTGTATGAGTTGTGTTATACTCAGGCCAGCTATTCCCCTAAATTTAAGAAAGATTTAAAAAACGTTGTTGTTACTAATAGTAATTTTTCGATATAAAAGGATCTTCATCCGCTTTGATTTTGACCAGCCCTTGACATTTCCATAACAAATGTGGCACTGTTGCAGATGATCTGCATTTTTTCATCCATAGTCTAAATGCCAGGACAGGGGCATCGAGAGGCCAGCACATTATACAAGCATACTATTCACCCGGGTGGTTTAGGCCCGATACCAGCCACCCACCCCCTTTATGGCCAGGGCTCACAGAAACAAACTTGCTTATTGCCAGCTGATATTGTTGTGGCTGCCGTAAGTCGAAGTGCAACATACACTTACAATCTCTTCCTTATTTTCCCTCTGCCTCTACCTTACTATTGCTTTTTCCATGGGAATCCCAGGGCCATATATGGTATCTGGCGGCTGGGGAGGGCCAAGCTCCCTTTGGCTTGCTTTATGTTTCTCTCTCTCTTCAGTCCAGCTTTACCCCTCAGTGTGGCCTCCTCCTGTAGAGCAGTAGCATTTTTCTTGTCTTTCCCTGTATGATGTCAACTATCTGTTAAATCTGTCAACGTGCCGGGTCAAATTTGATCTCCTAAGCATAAGAAATATTTGACACTGTAAACAACTATTTGTTGCCCTAAGTTTTAGTACAATTTGCTTTGCTCTACAAATTATTATCTTATTATATGTTACAAATCATCAATGATTTTATTTGAGTAAAAACGGCAGAATTCAATTTATTTATAGAAAATGAACCCTTTAGTTGTGATTTGCCTTGTCATTATTTCCATGACTATGCTAAATATATTTTTAATCTAGTTTTTTATTGTAAAACATTTTTAGAGTAAAATTACTATCTTGCACTAAAGGAAACCCTAGCATAATCAAAGTATTTTAAGTGTTTTATGGTAATAAGGATTTTTTTTAATTCTTAAGCATTATTTACTACAAAAGATCTTTTTAGCAAACACCTTTTATTACTTGATTTTAATTTTCAAGCTTTAATATGAAATGTTAAAAAAATCAGAATCTAATTTTTTCTTTTTTCTCACATGGACTCAAACCATAAACACATACTGACACACACACACACACACACACACACACACACGCAAGCGCACACACACACACACACACACACAGACACAGACACACACACACACTGCAAGAAGGAATTCCTTTTGTGGAAGTGGCTGTGTGTTGGTGATGTAGGGAGTGGAGGCGGAGCTCTGGCTGGCCCTGAGCCGTGGAGTGTTACTTATCTGGGAATTTCTCCAGTGGTATGATAGAGCCGGGCCCGACCGCAGCCTCGCTAGGTGGCCTCTGCTTCAAGAAAAAGAGAGCTGCCTGGGGAGGGATGGAAATGGAGTTGACGTCCAGGCGAGGCAGCATAGCATCATCGCTTTTGCTTTATAAGGGAGTGAATTAGATTTCCCTGCAGAGAAAACATGTGCAACGTTATCTGACCTTAGACTGTATTCCCTATCTTCTGTTATTGCTTTAGCCTATGCTGGCTCATAAAAAAGGAATATGTCTTATTTCTTGTTAGGAATCAGCCCATTGATGGTCTGTGTTTGGGTTTTTGTGAGGGATAGTCAAAGGCCATCCTGTATTTCAGTTGATACTAAACACAAGTTCATTTTGTTCCTTGATATACCCAGAATGTATTGCTTTGAGGCAAATGAACCAGTGACAAGACAATTTGCTTTGCAAATGGTTTGCAAGAGTGGTTCTAAACCGCAGCTTAATCATTTAAATAAAAAAAGATTACAAAAGTAAAAAAGGTTTACTTTTGTTTTGACTTAAAAATGATAGTTCACCCAAAAATAAATATTCTCTCATCATTTACTCACCCTGTTTTCATTTCAAACCTTCATGACTTTCTTTCTTCCACCGAACACAAAAAAAGATATTTTAAAGGATGTTGGTAAGTTAACAGCACTGGAACCCATTCATTTGTATTGACACAAAACCAATGTGAAAGTGAATGGGGTCCAGTCTACAACATTTTTTAAAATATCTGCCTTTGTTTCCTCGGAGGATAGAAAGTCATACAGGTTAAAAACGACAAGAGGAAGAGTAAATGATAACAGAATTAAAAAATTTGGGTGAACTATCACTTTTCAGTCTTTTTTTTATTTAAAAAAGAATGATAGCGCTGGGTTTAGATAATGTCTGGCTTTAAATTATATTTTGCTTCTATTAATTGGTACTGTATATCTTGATGATATTTGTTATCATTCTCATTTTTGTTGAAACATCTAAACTTCACTTTACTGTCTTCAGACTATATATTGTGCGAAACTGCTGCAAAGATTATTAGAAAAAACTGAAAAGCTGGATAAGTGCCTGTTGGAGAATCTGGATCATTTCAAGTCTCTTTCGAGGAGTTGCCTTCTGCAGCGGCTGTTCTTAATCAAGATTCAAAGGATTAAAGTGTTTGTGGACACTCGATCTGACTATGCATCCTTCAAATTCACTTTATCAGGGGAATGCGACAGACTGTTGGCACTGTTTTTTGCAGACAGCTTGGTTTTGGGCTTGATCGCTTTGTTAGATGCAAATGTTTTGCAGCCAATAAAGTGGCATACACCTGTACTGTCTCTTTCTTGTTAATATCCCAACGCCATTGCATTGCTGTTATGTAATATCTATTTTAATGGTTATGCTCACTTTATTTGCATGATTTGCAAGAAGGGCAAGGCAAGAAGGTTATCATGACCATAAAGTATGGCTGGGGGTTTATCAAATTTTATTCACTCCCCCTTTACGTAGCACCAAACGCATCTTGTCATTATTAATATGGAGATAGTTTGTGAAACAAGTGTGGAAAGATTTACAGGAGTGGATGATGAGTTATCAAGGTACATTTCATATATTATCAACGTTTGGTAAGATAACAATTTTAATATTTCCCCCAAGACCTACCCGAAAATAATTTTGAAGTGACAACCTTCTCAGTTTTTGGTACTGTATCTTTAATATATCTTTATGGAAATAAGCCCTTATGTAATTGGCTTAATTTTGTGGACTGGTGCAGAGCCATTGAGAGAGAGAGAATCAAGTTTTTTCACAGCAATATCGATTCAAGGAGCCTCTTAATAGTTTGCGGAAGTATCTTTTAACGCATGGGACTAGATAAAAGTCATTAAAGGTACAGTTTGAAAGAATTTTGCAGTAAAATATCCAAAAACCACAAAGGCCAGTGTTATATATTTTTTTTCACTATTTACGATATTTCAAATGTTTCCTACTTGTAAATCGTGAGAAAATTGGCATTCCAAACAGTTACACCGGGTTGTGCAGTCGCCTGTCAATGTAGTCATATCCGCGTTACCCTTTGTTATGTCATCAAGCAACACTTTTTTTGATCGTACACCCTCTAGCGGCGGTTTTTACAAACTGTAGCTTTAAAGCGAGTCATTAAATTTTCTTATTAGTCATTCCAGACCACATGACTAATTTCTTCTCTTTTAAGACAAAAGATATTTTGAGAAATGTCTCCGGTTTTGTGGAAGTTGGAATAAGAAAGAATGTCTTACGGGTTTGGAATGGCGTGAGTAAATGATGAAATCTCTTTAAGCCGATGATTGTAGTTTGTGCAGTTATGTGCTGATTTCAGAGTGACCCATTTCTAAAGTGGCCCAGGTGGATTGGGATGTGTTTTGAACAATAAAGGGCTTTACATACCATCAAAATGTTATTTCAAAACAATTGTATTCTTTCATGGTCAAATTTCTGTAGATGACTAGTTAAAGACAACCGCAATATTGGGCAAGGGGTCCAACATCTCAGTTGAAAGTCTGCAGGGGCTCCAAGTATAGTGAGTGGGGAGTAGGCCTCAAGTGTCTTCTCTCCTTGATGTGAAGAGCTTCCTTTAGTTAGATCCAAACGCTTCGCATGATGACTTAGGAGATAAGCGCTTGCGGGGTTTACTGCAGCTTCACACACAAGCAGTGGTGTAGTACAGGCACAGTTCCTTTTTAAGTATGGAAAAAGCCCAGTGTCCTTTTTCTGAACTGCTTGTAATGGTTTGGTTTGTCTTGCTCTGGTTGATATATAGATTTAATTAAAGTCGGAATGAAATCTACTTTTAGTTCGCTTATAGCGTATCATCACCCTCTCGTTAGTAATACTTTCATCCTCGCTAGTCAAGATGCAATAAGGAAGGAGGTTAACAGTACTTTTTTTATGATGTTAGGAAATTGCTAGAAATTTAGTGATGAGGCCTAAGTGTTGGTATCCACAATGAGAATAAAACAAAAGCGTGGTAGGGTCACATTTTAGCTTAAAGGAATAGTTCACCAAAATATGAAAGTTCTATCATTTCTCACCCTCATGCCATCCCAGATGTATCAGATGTCAGTGTAACACAAATAATAATTTTGTACTAAAATGTCAAGAATGAATTGCGCATATAATGTGACCAAAGGTCTTAGGACCTTTGTTGCTTAGCAACAATAGAAAATCCTCCTCCTGTCTTTAACCTATTATGGAGACATATAGTGAGCTGATTCAGAGACGTTTTCCTTTATGTTCGGGGGTCTGAAATCATGTTTTTGATGAGTTTGACCATAAAGGGCCATGAGAATCACACTGGTTAAGCCAAACCGAATAGCCCTGAAACACAAGCACCGCAATCCCAAGAAGACAGACCCCCTGTGGTCCTCAGCTGTAAGATTTTCTTTTCATCTCCCCACTAGGCAAAGTCCGTCTCCAGGGGCCGCTGGAACAACCCTGGTGCGTTTTAAATGAATTCCCTTCTTGTATTTATTTATGTTGGTTACAAAGGGCCAAAGTTACCGAACCCATGTCCTTTTTTCTGTTCGAGCCGACTCCATGGAAACAAGCAAGACTTCATATATCTGCATGAACATCAGCCGCGTGTTTCAATCGAGCGCTGAGAAAAGATTTGCCCGTCTCGACCTGTTTAGCAAGAGCTCTTGCCATGTTTTTTTAGGATTAAGTCGGTATATGTGATGGGCACTGGGTTGTTCTAGATCTAATCTGATCCATATTTAAGCTTTATTGTGTTTTTATTGAGATTGTGCGTCTTTTATGTGTTTCCCGAATTAATATGACGTTTGCAGAACACAAAGGAAGATATTTGGGAAATGTTGGTAAAGGAACAATGGCGATACCCATTAGGGAAGTGAATGGGTACTGCCATTGTTCGGTTACAAACCTTCTTCGAAATATCTTCTGCTTTTTTCTGCAAAAGAAAGTCGTATAGATTTTAAAATGACAAGATGATGAGTAAACTATGACAGAATTTTCTTCTTTTTTGTGAACTTTTTTTCGACATACCCAACATATGCGTTATCCTTCTACCTTGTTGACTTGAGTTCACAAGCATTAAGCATTAATTCTGCATCTGTAGCTGTTCTAATGTGAAACCCTGTGGTGTGGGTGAATCATATTGTTTTCGTTCTGTTTCGTACAGTAAAAAAAGCTGTGTGGGGTGTATCTAAACTGCTTTTGTGGTCTATTGCATGTTGACCCCTGCTGAGAAACATCTCTTTTTGCTGCTGGGACAGTCTATCTGCACATAGATTGCTGCATGTGTGGCTTGCTTGTCTCTTATGCCATTTCATCTCTGCGAGAAATGGGAAGCAGTACCTTTGCCTCAAAGTCAAAACAAAACTACTTGTATCTGTGGCATTGGCTGTGAGTAAAACCGAGACTAGGTGTGTGTCATTTTGTCCAAAACCCTTTATTTATAGCAGCGCGTCGTAGATCAGATCCATGTGTAATGTAGCCTAATGCTGATTGCAGAAAATACTGTTACTCTTTTCTTTTTTATTAAAAAATAATGGTTTAATCAACTTTTTAAATGGCCATATGTTGTAAGTACTTCAATATGATCTTTTTTGCTCTTAAAAAAAGTACAGAATATATACTCTATAAAAAGTATTGGAAATAGCTTTTCTACTCAATAAATAGACACTGTCGGAGTTGTTTCTTTTTCTGTAAAGTGGCAATTTTGGAGATCTTTCAGGGACCTTTCAGTCCAACAGTTATGCTTGAAAAGGAAACATCACTTGTCGTTCCTCATTTTGACGCTTGAGCGGCACCATTTGTTCTGCAGCTATAAATGATACATCGCACAGCTTGTTGCAGACATGTGCACTGTTACTTTTCTTAAAAGCACACAAAAATGTTTTTATCTTCTAGATTTTTTGAACACCGTGATTGAGCTCTTTCCTACCTTTTAGCTGATACTATGTTATGTCTGACCACACTTGTGCAGGTTGCGCTCTACCTGACCTTGTGTCTTTTCCTTATCAGTGCTTCCCTCCAGCTCTTGCCAAACAGGTTTGAATGGAGACTTGACAACTTGTTAGCTATTAGGTCGGCACGTCTGTGGTCTCTGGATGTGCCTGTCCGTGTCCATTGGTGAGAGGGTTTTGAATGCGATCCTGGCTATTAATGCTAACATTAATAGTCACTCAGATAAGCTCCCAGATGTCTCTTCTGAGCTTGTCGTGCAACCATCAAAATAAAAACCACCCTCAGACCGGGTCTGTTTGACGCCTGTATACCAAATCTCTCTTCATTACACATGGTTGATGTTCTTATTGACAGAATGTTTATATGCTTTCCTACTTGTAAGTCTCGTTTGGATAAATTCGTCTGCCAAACGAATAAATGTAAGTGTAAATGTATTGCTTTGCTTGCCAATGTTGGGAAAATAATTTACTCTTCTGCTTGTTCTGCACATGAGTGCTCAAGGAGACCAAAGCACTTTACAGAATTAGTATTAAGTTCCCCTGAGTTTTCCTTTCTGTACCTTGTCTTGAAGCTCAAAGTCCAGATTCGCACGTGGTCACGGCTTTTCACTCTAGTCGGGCCTGAACAATTACGGCCATTAAGGGATTGCTTTTGTTGGCCTGTGGGAACTACTGGGTAAGGCTTACGATAAATTCTGTTTCGGGTAAGACTTTGTTGCCTCAAGAAAGTGGCTAGGACACGTTTGTCTAAATTGGTTCAAATGGAATGAGGTCTCCAAATATATGCATTCTGTCTCCAAATGACCCACATTTTGTTCTTCTTTACCAAGTCCTTCCAATGCCTAGTTGTCAAACTATCCAGCATGTGCAGTCAGTCAAATATCGGCTTTTGCCGAGCATCTCCGAGACCATCTCAAAAGCAGCCTCGATCAACATCTGACTTGTAAAGTTGTTCAAAAAGTCTGTAATTTAGCTGTTTGGACAGTCCTGATTTTCTTTACCACTAGCTTGACAAGTCCTTGATAAGAAGCCCACATGTTTCTACTGGGGTACTGTAAACAGCCCAAATTTGGGCAAGGATTTCAACCAGATAGTCGTGTGCCCTGAACGTGAGGCTGGTTTGTGTGTTTCTTTTCTTTGTCTATGGTATTGTCATAGCAACCAGTAGTAAGAACAGGAGAATTAATGGGCAGGCGTTCAAGAGGAGGACAAGGATAGTTGGACGGGACTCAAGGTTGTGAGTTTACATTGAGGTGTCTAAGTCTTGTGATGTACACTGAAACGGCCCCTCAGAATATCAGATAGTTAGTGTGATCATAACTGTCTTTCAGCTGTGTGGTAAAACGTTAATAGAAAATAATTCATATGGGTTGTGTATATTGTAGTCACCTGACCAAGAGTCCATATTAATTGTGGTATCACTCTTCTGAGGTCTTTTGGCACCCTGTAGTTGTGGTAATAGCACTTTCAAATCATTGAGAGACTAAACAGCTTGGATAGGACTTGCTTTTAGATGCTAACATCTCGCTTCTTGTTTCCAGGCCTGCATAGATGATAATGTGGACATGGTGACCTTCCTGGTGGAACACGGGTCCTGCATCAACCAGCCCGACAATGAGGGCTGGATCCCCCTTCACGCCGCTGCCTCCTGCGGATACCTCGACATCGCCGAGTAAGTGTTGTTTCCACTCAACAGAAAATAGGAATAGTTTGTGATGAAATATTTGTGTGGTGGTTTTGTGTATTTTGTGTCGTCTTGGAAGTTAATAGGGCATTTGCCAGCTATGTGTAACCTGGTCAAGAGGTCAGCCCAGGCTTCAAGACACACCGGATTAACACCTACCTTGTTCACAGTTTTACATATTACAAGTTATATTTTTCTTTGCTCTTGTCATGATTTTATGTATGCAACGTGTGGATTATGCCTTGGGTGCAGCTTCTGAACATATGTTGAGAAAGATTTTTTTTATGAGTGTATATGAGGGTGCATTGCTTTGTTGTGTTGGTAAAGTGGAAGTTTAAATATAAAATTTGGCACTTAGGTTATATCAGTGTGTTGAGATTCGTATAGGGAACACAGGACTCTAGAGAAAATATCAGCTGTCTTTTAAAATAGGCCAAACTGTAAAACAGAGCAAGCTTCTTATGTCCTAAATATTGTAAAAATTCTGGACTGTTTTGTATGTGTTGGTGGAGCTAATGTTTCCAGAACCTTGAATTAGCGAAGGTTTTACCAAATAAATGTTAAACGACTGCAACCTAAAACCTACTCCCTAATTAGATAAAGCTATACACATTTTGAGAGACGACAGAAAGAGAAATATCAAAGTGACCCATATTCATAATTTGTCAACTTTCTTTCTTAACTACCAACCTAAATCATGTTTTTATCTAAGATCCGGGGGGCTTATATCATAACAATGTTTTTCTTTTCTATTCAGTGTTCTTGTCGCTCAGTTTGTAGAGCATTGTGCTATCATTGCAGAAGTTGTGTATTAGTCCCTTAGAAACAACATATATTGATAAAATGTACACTTTAAATGCTGTAAATCTTTAAGCCACTTTGGCTAGGTCTGCTGGATTAGTAGAAAAATCATAATCACTATTATTTTGGGCACTACTGAGATCACAATAATGTAACATGATTACACAATGAACACACGGAACAAACATAATCAATTCAACTGAAAAACATTTTAGAAATAATAAAAAATACAGAATTAAGATTTATGGTGATTATCCAAAGTAAGGGGTGTACAATTAACCGTAATTTAAGTCGTCTATCACAGGGGTTTTCAACCGGTGGTCCGCGGTGGCATTGCATGTGGTCCGTTACATGCATTCCAGCCTACCTAATTTCTCTATTAAAATCACTTTTTTAACACTTTTTTCCATAATTTGTTTTTCCAAACATTCCCAGAATATTTGCGCATAGGTGTGAATACTGAATTTAATGAAAATATTTAAAATAATTTGAGTTTGAGTTGAGATTCAAACTGACACAGGATAGGCTAGCTTTGCACCTTTCAGGTCTATCTTATGCTTTGCTAACATTGTGTTTTGCGTCCCCAACCTCATATACTAGATAAACGTACATACACACAATAGTGGGTCGGTGATGATTTGTTAGTAAGAATGGTGGTCCCTGGCAGAGAACCAGTTGAAAACCCCTGGTCTATCAAATACATAAATGTAAATGTGTTCTGATGCTACCATTTACTTTATACCACAGTTGGTGTAGCCCTACAAAAAGCTCACATGTATTTACTGAATACATCACTTTTTTGTAATCGTATGGTTTCGCTATCTGTTGTGTAGCGTGTCACTTCTTAGCTTACTGTACATGTTAACCACGTGTTGCAGTGTCAATAATTTGTGTAGACATGCAATAGACTACACTTTGTCATCAAGAGAATTCTGGCCACATATAACTAATGGCAACTAGATTAGATAGGAATTTCTGTCGCATTTTTTGACAAACACATTGATCTTGTCTCTAAAATATTCTCAGCATTTGCCTTACTGTAGAACAACAAGCAACTTTCGGAATTGCACATTTTCTTCAGTTTTGTTAGAAACTGCTTCAACTGATATGAAATGTTTTTGAAGAACACTAATTCATAAGTGGTCGATCAGGCTGTATGTAGGCTGTTTTCATAACAATTCCCTGCATTTGCTGAAGAAATCAAAAAATGTTATTCATTCTCCCACAATAAATACTTGCACATGCAAGTGTGTTCTTGTATCTGACACGTAAGCTGTAAGGTTAGCAAGGGCACTTTGTTTTGACCTTGCTAAGGTCAATGGTAAAACAGGCTTCCACTCCTCCAGATTTCAAGCCTTTGTACTCACTGACATGGTTCCAAGCTGTTAACCAATAACAGAAGTTGAGAACCACTTCACAGAATTTATTTTGATTATAAGGAGCAAATCGCCACTCAAGTGCTCGTGATTTCTGTAAAGGAGATCCTCCGGACACACATTCACAATTGTTCATTGTTTCTGTCTCCCAACAAAACTCACACAAGCAATTGTCAGTTAAATTTAGAGATTTGGAGCGGTTGTTGTTATCGCACCTGTTGACTTTGTAAACCTATTGTCGTGTCTTTGCAGGTATCTTATCAGTCAAGGCGGCCAAGTCGGTGTTGTAAACAGTGAGGGAGAAACGCCATTGGATATCGCTGAGGAGGAAGCCATGGAGGAGCTTCTGAAAAACGAGATCAACCGGCAAGGTACTGTTATCTACACCAACTACGTCTTTGCTGACAGTTACACACCTGATTTGGCATGTGCAAGGTGTTCGAGGATTAATGTCATGTCCACGTCACGCTGTAGCTGAGATCATTGCTTTCTGACATAACATTTATTTCATTGAGTCAGAGTGCCTCTCTGGGATGATCAGGGCTGATATGCTTTCCACGCTAAACTTTCCCAGCTGCCCTCAAGTCAAATTCGGAAGTCTTGGCGAAACTCCAAGTGGGTGCACTGACTCAGAACGAATATTAGAGCCACACTCAACCAGTAATGCAACAAACGCCCTTTCTTCCACGTCCATTCTTAACCTGCCCGTTGACCCGACTGGGTACTTTATGTCCGAGGTATATCATGCGTGTGCGGAGTCGTAAAGGATTTAGGGAGTCAACTGAGCAATGAAGCCTGGCCTGCTAAAGTGGGAAGCCTTACATAATAGAGAAACATAATCTATTTAACCTGCTGCCCATTGTTATGATCCTAAACTAGATGGAAGTGTACTTCTATTTTTGGCTTTTGTCATTCTTGGGCGGATGAAATGGATCCCTGCTGGTTGTGATAGGCCCTGTTCAGACATGTGCTAAAAGCCTGAGGGAACATAAACTTTCTTGGTTCACTGGGATGTTTGAGCTACAGATAATAGAGACTGCATTGGCTCAGTAGAGGTTCCCTGGCTATCGAAGTGTAGCGTTTAGGCATTAATCTATAAGAACAAATCTTTACTTCTACATATATCTCAGGCAGCTAAACCACTTCCGCTCTCATAGCATTGAGGCAATTTTTTCACCAAGCAATAACAATGTGTTTAGTAAAGAAAACGTTCGAGTTTTAGCGAACCGACAGTACTACAGCTTAGCATTGTTGAGTGTCTCTGTTATTAAGCCTTGAGTAAGTGCAAAAGTGGATGTGGATGTAGCTTGAAACGGATAGCCTGAAGCGATTCTCCTTTTTGGTTGTCGATGTATGATGTAGTGTTTTGATAATTTGACTGACGTCGTTGATGTGGATCTTGAAGCCAGCAAGCTGAAAACACCATTGTTCCCTGTGGAAGCTTTGTGATGGCGGATGTATCACGGCTCAGACAGAGATTTTAGCGGAAATATGTCATTGCTTACTTCGTCATTGTGTGTGCAATTTTATTGATATTAAAATGTTATATATATAACATTGTATTATGTCACACATAGGTAGTGGTGGATTGATTACATAACCAACAAAATATGTTCTTAAAACATTTTTAACATTCTCATTACGGTCTGAAAACGTTATTTCTGAATGTTTTTAAACATTCGGCAACAGTGTAAGAATTGTTTCATACCAATGTTTTTAAAATATTTTCGCGATTGATGAGGTAAGAATTGAATGAGTTTGCAATTACTGTACATAAAGTGTTGATAAAATGCTCTTTTGATGTGAATGTTACTTTGAGTACGTAAAGTTCTGAGCATTCCCTGTTATTCCACAGTCACACTGGACATTTTTTCCGTTTTACTTGCGTTCATACGCACGCTAATGTGTTGATCAGAATCGCAAGCTCCTGCGAGAAAAAAACTATACGCCTTGCTGCATTCCACAAGTCAAGTTTGGTTAACTTATACCTTTAAATTCGTATCGTATCACCAAAAGAGAATCACAGTGTTTCCGCTACATTCATTTCTCCGTCGAAAAAGTCCCCGCCATGACTACAGTGACGCATTCATTCATAATTTGTCCTGCCATTGTTACTTAGTTTGCAACTCTTAATGAGCGGTAGACGGTAGGGAGAAGTGAATGACGCTAAATGAAAAGCCAACAACCTTCAGCCAACAAAGCATTATTGCTTATGCTAATGCCCTGGCTTCCGCTCTTTAAGGTGTGTGTGTGGTGTGTGATTTTATCAGAACAACAGAAACAGAAAATATTTAAAATTGAAACGGGTGTGAAGTTTCTACTTTTGAAGTCTTCATGTGCTCTCGGAAATTCGATAATTCCCACTTCAACCCATAAAATAATTCCCGGAACGGTGCTCTTTTAATGTTCAAGATACTTGTAATGTTTTAATGCTATTAAACTATTAGTAACAATAACGTTACTAGATACTTTTAATGTTAGAAAATCCAGACATTACTTTTGGGTTTGTGCTGGGAAATATCCTACTTCCGAGGTGTCTTGAACGCAGTTAAAGTTAATGTTAATTAGCATGTGACGTCATCAAGTGCCCCAGTTTCAATAAATCCTAGTGGCAACACTAGAATCAGTATGCGATGGCTTGGTCTTTTCAGTTGGAGGAAATGCTAATAATAATAATAGTGAACAATTTCTACAATATTTCTGCTATATTCTAGATTTAAGCGGCTATATTTACTAAAAACAGCTGCTCTCTCCCTCCAGAAATTGCACTATAAAGGATCTGCCCTTATAACTGCGTGGGGCACATGAATGCGATTGGAATTCACTCGAAGATAATAAAATGATAAATATGATGCAAAGGCAAAAATACTGGATGCAATATTTGGTGCAGTTTTTAATATATAACTATAAGCCTGAGTACCAGCAACAAAAACAGTATAGGAACCAAATGTTATAAATAACAGAAATAAAAATGAGGACATGGTAAAAACTGGCCCATGGAATCTCGCACTCAAAGAAAACTAGTTGAAACTAGGGTGACCGTGGCATTAGCTAGGTAATCATCATCTTAATTTTCCCGTATTGGCATATAACATTTGGACCCTAATCAATTCCTTAACATAGCTTCGGACAATGGATAATGAATAATACATCTGGGATTCATGTTCTTCAGCTTTCCTCTTTGTCCATGAGAAAATCTCATACTGGTCAACCAGTACACACCGATAGTGTTAGTCTACTTCAGACCGCCAGGCTTCCATCAAAGGCCTCTATTAGTTGTGTCTCTGTGGTTTTGGTCAGCTGCTGGCCCACAGTAGCTGCAGAAACATGAGCTGCGTCTTAGCATGTGGAAAGAAGTGGTCAAAAGCTTAGAGAGCAAAAACTGAGGTTGAGTTGTAGTCAGAGCCTCTATACTCTATCGTTCCTAACGCCTTAATAAAAAGCATGAATTTGTTAACAATTACTACTGTTTGTAAGCATGTCGTGTTAATGTATACCAATATGCATTTAACATACGCATCCAGTATGGCCCAACCAATGCCTCTGTCAAATTTCGTCTGTGGTTTGGAGGACACTGCTTTGATGAAAAGGTGTCAGCATGGATGATAGATAGAACCCTGCGGACCTACAATTCCCAGTGGTACATGCGTTGCATGCTATCTGCACAGACTTGGGATTTAAGAAGTCATAACCCTAATGTTTGAACAGCTGATCTGGATCATCGTTCTCTATCTGATCCAGGAGGCTTCTCTGGTGGTCAGACTTGATCTTTCAGCACTGCATTATAGCATGAACAAAGCTTTACTCCTCACGTATTGCAATATAAGATGTCAGAGCTCTATTCTCAACTTAGATATGGTCTTATGTAACAGTCAACGTTGTGTAATTCTCTCTACCTCTTCTAATGTGATAATCTTTCTTTCACTCCCCTTCTCTATTGCCTTCAAATGAGACTCCAGTCATGAGGTTAAACCCTCTGTCTCTCTCTCTCTCTCTCTCTCTCTCTCTTTCTCTCTCAGCGAGGTAATTTTTTTAACTTGTTATCATTCGCCCATTTTCACGAAATCAGGAACCCCCTCCATTCCTTGACCAAAGGAATGGTCTTTTTCTGTGCTTACTGCCTGGAAAACCCACATGCCACTCAGTCACTACCTCCAACATAGTCTGTGACATAATCTGTCTGAAACTGGCATTTGCTGTGGGGGTAAAAGAACACTTCTTGGGGATTGACCGAGAGCGAGTGTTTTAGGTGTAAACCAGAGCTGGGTCGCTGCCAGCAAAAGCACTCGGCTATTGTTGAGGAGGTCAATTCTTCTCTCGCTTTTTATAGAGGCTGCATATTCACCAGGCACTCAGAGAGCACTTTTGTTCTACCTGCTTGCCTTGTAACGTGGTCTTTCAGTTGGAGAAAAAAGAGCCATTATGCTCTTCAGCTGTCTGTTACGGAGTGCACTCCAACGTGTTACGAAGGAAAGACAAAGCAAAGCTGTTTTTGCCACCCTTGGCTGTGTTGAATCAGCAGAACCAACAGCGACATCTCTACTTACTCGCCATTTTGAGTAAACTACATTATAAGAGCCTGTAGATGGTGTATTGGCATCAGTTCAGCCTGTGTTGAAGAAGAATGGTGCTTCTGTTGTCAACACCGACATAAAGAAATAACCGATGCTTGTATGCAGAGTTATAGGTCACATGAATGACCCATGTGTAGGTCTGTGAAAGGGATAAATCACCCCCCTCCCAAAAGTGTATTCTGTATAAAACTCTGTAAGACTTGTGTATCTTTGAACACAAAAGAATATATTTTGAGAAATGTCCATACAATGGAAGTCATTGAGTTCAAGTGTTGTTTGGCTACTAACATTCTTCAAAATATCTTCTTTTGGCAAATGAAGAAAAAGAAAATTCTTTAACCGACCATCATGTCATTACAACCGGTTTGGCTAATCTATTTTGAAGAATGTTAATATCCGCTTTCCTGTAGCTCAATGGTTAGACCATGGCTCTAGCAAACGCCAAGATCATGGGTTCAATCCAAGGGATTGCACATACACGGATACAAGTGTATAATAGAATGAAAGACGCTTTTCTGCCTAATGCATAAATGTAAATGTAACCAAACAACATTGGACTTTGTGCTTGCCACTTGTTTGGCAAGCGTTCTGGAACAGGTGGTTGTTTTACACGCACTTCAGTCTCTTTCGTTTCATTTGCTTTATTTATCAGAAACTTTTAGTTGAAAGCATAGCATGAATGGTTTAATAGTTGCAACAAAACAAAACACGGGCGTTAAGTGAAAATGTAGGGATCAAAAACCGTAGAACGTCACCTGCTCTCATTCTTATGTATCAGCAAAAAGTTAACTACACCCATTCAATGATCCATACCAACCTAAATCATCCCAGAAAAGGCTTGGATACTTCACTTTTGCTGAACTCTTAATTCCTTCCCACGACCAGACATTAGTTGCAACACAAGAACAGCTCTGCTGTGGAATTTGCCCAGGAATTCCTACAGAGGAAGATCTCGGTCCCAGAGCCCTGTCTAATGTGCTGCTGGTTTACGTCCAGCTGTCTTATCAAATTTGGGCGTCCCCTCTTTAGCTAAACTGATCAGAATCTATCACTTTGTTCACGTCACACAGTTCACCTCCGCTGGCAGCAGCACCTGCCAGCAATTCAGCTGGACGTTTATCCATATAAGGGACGACGCATACCTTTCAAGTTTTTCCTTGTAATCTGAGACTTCCTTTAATGTTCATTATTGTTATTAAATAAAAGGTTACCGCTGTTATTATTAAATACAATGATAAGTTGTTTTATTAATAGCTGACATGTTTCTTTGGGATCTGACAAATGGATCTACACAAACATTTGTATTGTGTTTATTTGTTTATTAATTTATTTTGATAATTGAAAATAGAAAAATAGATTTACCAAGATTTGTTTTTGTAAATTTGTAAACATGTTTTGGTGCTTATTTTCAAACACAGCTCTGTTGTCTCTTTTCAGTGTAGATGTTGCTAAGCATTGTGAAACATGCTCACTTCAAAGTTATATACTCTTAAGTGTCTTTTGTTGTTTCCTGTGTCACGTAATGCTTTAAGGTCTTTATATGCCTGTGCACAAGTTAGGGTATATAAAAGTAGAGGCACAGTGACCCATTTGGCAATCTTCCAGTGTGGACTGCTTTGCTTGGGAACAGTAAAATGAATCCAAGTTTGCTCAGAATATTTTTGGTAATGATAAAGAAGTGAGACAGTTCTGGCACTTTTTAGGAAGTACACATTCTCATGACGCTATTTTTGTGTTCTGGATTGTAATTAATAAGACAGTTAAAGATGATATTGAACATTTCTATGAAAATTTGAAAACCTAAAAATTCTGTCAAAATTCAATAATTGTGTTACAGGCACATTTACATTTAGGCATTTGGCGGACGCTTTAATCCAAAGCGACTTTCATTGCTTTATCCTATACATTTTACATAGGTATTTGCAATCCCCTGGGATTGAACCCACAACCTTGCGTTGTTAACGCAATGCTCTTACCACTGAGCTACAGGAAACCTATGTGATCAGGAAAGCACGTGATCTTTCCTCAAGTTTCTACCAACTTATTACCAAATATTACGCAATGGGCTGTTTTGAATTCTTAACATGTTTATCATACCAATGAATTTATCAATATTGTTAATCATTTATCATTACCTTATTTATATCTGGTGGAATCATAAATTCCATTGTTTATCGTTGGCCTTCGATATTTTGCCAGTCGGAATCTGCACTAATCCTGCCCCTCCCTCCATCTTTCTCCAGGCGTGGATATCGAGGCGGCCAGGAAAGAGGAGGAGCGGATCATGCTAAGGGATGCGCGACAGTGGCTTAACAGCGGCCAGATCAATGACGCCCGACACACCAAGTCTGGAGGGACCGCACTACATGTCGCTGCAGCCAAGGGATATTCGGAGGTTTTAAAGTAAGATCCAATGAATGTACATCTACAATGTATCTTCTTTGTGCCAATAAGAGGGATTTGTAGGTGATGATGTAAAATGAATGTTGTACGTTGTAGTGTTTTTGATGTCCTTGGGTGCTTTAGTCTTTAGTTTCTGGCTTTACTCTGTATGTACACAGGGCGAGACGATGTAACCCATTTACCTCTCTCTATTAGAGCAGATTATCATGTACTTTTGTAGTTGTGTCTGGGTTGTGTTTGAGCGCTTTCGTCACAGGCCTTCACATGTCAAAGTTGAATGACTGTGACAACTGTGATGTTATAATGCGTTTATAGTCGAAGAACGTTTGTGCAAATGCATTCAGGCATTTGGCGAACGGGGCCAAGCTTAGATTGCGGCACCAAAATCCAAGAAACCCAGATTTGCCTAATCTCATCTGCTATTTCTGTCTCTCCGACCGCTTGTAGGCTTTTAATCCAAGCAAAGTATGA
This sequence comes from Triplophysa tibetana, assembly GCA_008369825.1. NCBI lineage: Eukaryota > Metazoa > Chordata > Actinopteri > Cypriniformes > Nemacheilidae > Triplophysa > Triplophysa tibetana. The sequence continues at coordinate 10,316,180 of CM017897.1, read as the reverse complement.
TATAAATATTAAAGACTACGATGGCTGGACACCGCTCCACGCTGCTGCACACTGGGGCAAAGAAGAGGCATGTCGAATACTAGTAGAGAACATGTGTGAAATGGATATCCTCAATAAAGTGGTATGGTTTTATTGTTATTGTATATAGCCAACTGATATTTGGTATATTTTATTTTATTGATGTGTGATGTTTTACATGCTTTATGTAAATGCATCTGGTTTGAGTTAAATCCTAACTAGGTGTTTTTCCTTTTCAGGGCCAGACAGCATTTGATGTTGCTGATGAAGATGTCTTAGGCTATTTGGAAGAGCTCCAAAAGAAACAAAATCTGGTAAGCTCTTTGGCTTTTGCAAGAGCTAAACAGAATTCAGCTTTGTGCTATGGCCTTAGGGTGTCAGGTGTGAACTGATAAATGTTTTTTTCTCAGCTTCTTAGTGAAAAGAAGGATGTTAAGAAGTCTCCTTTAATAGAAACTACCACCACTGGGGACAATAATCAATCTGTGAAACCACAGAAGAGGTAAATGGCTTCTGCTCTCTAGAGAACCGTCTTAATGCAATCGATTTCCTATGTTGATGTCTTGCCTCTACCAATAAACAGTCCTAGAGCCCTCTCATACCAGCGTGATGCGACCAAATGACACGACAACATAACAGTACAGTAGTGTTGATTGAATAAACGCATAAAGCGATTGTATCCGATATATGTTTTTAAAAAGATTCACATCATTTTGAATTACTGTCCGTATTTTTATTTTGCCAAAATCATAGGTTAAAGGTAAGCTGTGCCTAAGTGTTGTGTACCTTTTAGCTTCAGTAAAGAAATTCTTCTGGAGGAAGAGAAAACTCCCCCAAGAATCGAGACTCTGGAGGGGGAGAAGGTGGATGAAGAAGAGGGGGAAGGAAAGAAGGATGAGTCCAGCTGCTCCAGTGAAGAAGAGGAGGAGGAAGACTCAGAGTCTGAAAATGAAGCAGGTGTGTAGACGTTATAAAAGCTTGTACAGTATATCCAGGCATAGGCACACATGCACAGGATGTTGTATTTATTTATTTTATTTAAGTTTTTGCTTCGACAATCAGTATTTTTAATAATAATGATACTTTTTCAAATTGTTTATTTGTTTATTTATTTTTGAGGCAAAGAAGACAACAGAAGTCAAACAGACTACCGCATTAGGTCAATGCTCACAATTCTCTTTTTACTTAACCTAAATCCAAATTTAAGATTTTGTGAAGCACTCAAGTTTATTGAAAACTGTAACAAAATACTGTGGTAGATTACAGTTTTGAATAGACTATACCCTCAACATGATTAATCACATTGTAATTGTATCACATCTCAGGGATCATATTGCAATGTCCCTGCTGTTTATCCTCCCTTATAGATGTACCTGGTATTGTAAGGCTATGATATTAAAATGATATTAACAGTCACATGCACTTCCTATCTAACTATGTAAACTACTGTTTTTTTTTCAGATAAGACGAAGCCTTCTGTTCCCACGAGCAATACCAACAGTACACCTGCACCCGCACCTGCTAGCATCACTGTCACATCTCCAACAACCCCAGTCAACCAGGTGACCACCCCCACATCACCTACCAAAAAGGTACGCGCTCTACCCTCCAAGTGCGATCGTCCCTTCCTCTTTTTTTTGCCGTTTGTCACTGTCTTTCTGCATATCAAAGGGATTCTCCCTAGAAACATAATTTGCTCCAAAATGTAGTTACAGGACAAAGTGTGTTGGCTGCATTTGAAGACTTAATGTTATTAATCTTTATAGCACACACAGTGTATCATGCAAAACTCTAAGTTGTCTGGTTATCTGTGTGCTCAGAAGGAGCAATGTCCAATTCTTTCGGTTTCTTTTCTTGGAAAATGTCCTCCATGCCTTTATAACCAAGAGCCTGCTGCCCTCCGGTGGGTAGTGGGAGAATTGCATAGCTTCTGTGTTTCAACAACTGATAATTTAAAGGAATTTGTGTTAAAGTTTTGAATAAAAATTGTTTTTAGGTATCACATTTAAACTAAATGTCTTTTAAGAATGTCACAGAGATTTCAACCAATGCCAAGTGCATTATATAAATTATATTGACTTGAATTCTCATTTCTTCATCACATACCCTGTTTTAGTTTTATACCTTTTTAAAGGGGTAGTTCACTCAAAAATTAACATTCTTTCATCAATTACTCACCCTCAAGTTGTTCCAAACCTGTATACTTTTCTTTGTTCTGATGAACACAAAGAAGATATTTGGAAGAATGTTAGCAGGATTTTCATTTTTGGTTGAACTATCCCTTTAATGCACATGAAATCAATTTCTGAGGAGAAGTCCTTATTCTTGTAGTATCTGTCTTGCTGTAGCTCATCGGGTATGATGCTAGCAACACCAAGGTCATAGGTTTGTTTCCCAGTGAACACATTTACTTGATAAAATCTGTAGCTTTTATGCACAGTGAAAATGTGTTTTTCTTTTTGAAAGTCATTATTGTATAATGGTGGTTATAGTGATTTGTTTGCTTTTTGAAACAAATAAGTTTGCATTTTGAAAACTCAAGTTTTGTCTGCTTATTGATGGGAGCACCCAAAACATACGCTGTGACTGACTTCCCGGGCTTCCGTTTTGTGTCACTTGTGCATCATAACGTATCTATTTCTTTGCTACCGCTACTTTATTTCTTTTATGCAGAGGTTCCTTATTCCTTTTTTCTTTCTGATTTCTCCACAATCATCTCTTTCTTTCTCTCTGCTCATCATTGCTGTTGTCTTGGATGGCTTTAGTCTGATAACATTACTGCCCTAATGCCTGGGGGGGAGCCGGGCTGTCCCGCGTTGTGGCGTCAAGGCTTGCGCAAAACTGGCATTTCACTTGTGACCAAAAAAGCGATGGTGAGACCTCGGTGTGTTCAGCCCTGTGATTCCACTACCCCACCGTCCCACACCTACATGTTCCCCACATGACCATGTGCCTAACCAATCACATTCTTCCTTTCACTGGCTCACTGCATGGTGTTGTTGTTGTCAGTCGTGGCTGTGATTGCGTGGCGTTTGCTAAACGTGTTGTCACGGACTTGGTGGACTTGACATTGCAGGGTGCCATGTGTGTCATTAAGTTTGAATAAAATGGGATCTATCTGTGATGCTAAATCCTAATAGGTTTTGTATGTTAGCAATAACTAACACCTTGACTAAAATTAGCATGACTTGTTTGTTTTAATTGAACAGTTTAGGTTGTGGGGAATAGGCAACATAATACAACATTTTACAGAATTATATTGCTGAATCATGTTAATAAATGTAAACAGATTTAATCCGTCCTAACAAATAGTAAATAAAAATGCTGTGCTTTAAAATTTATTTTGGTTAAACTTATGCTTTCCATGGCATACTCAATTTTGACACATTTTAACCAATGTCAGTATATAAATTCAGCATACAAATATTAATCCTCATATTATTTCACAGAAAATACAGTTTACAGTTGATTTTCTTGCTATATTAATGCTAAACGTTTTGTCACCCACTCTGTGTGTCCGTTGAAGCCATCAGGCTTATTTTAAAAATCAGTCCACTGTTCCTTTAGGTATTTCCTGCTTTTGCAGAAATAAAACCAATAAGTCTATCACCACCATGTACACCTGGGATGTAAACATTTCTTTCTTGATGTATTTGCTTTACTATGAAAGTTTTCGATTGGGAATCTGACCAACATTGAGTTGATCAGACCTAATAGGCAAGTCTGAGTCTTTAGATACTCTCATCTCACCCCATCTTTCTTTGCTCCCTCAGGTGAGCACACCTACGGGGAAGGTGTCTCCTAAAGAAGAGGAGAGCAAGGTGTCTCCTAAAGAAGAGGAGAGGAAGGTGTCTCCTAAAGACGATGAGAGGAAGGATGAGTCTCCTTCGTCGTGGCGACTGGGCCTACGGAAAACCGGAAGTTATGGAGCGCTGGCGGAAATCAGTACAACTAAAGAAGCACAGAAAGAGAAGGATACCGCTGGGGTTATGCGGTCTGCCTCTTCTCCTCGCCTCTCATCCTCACTCGATAACAAGGACAAGGAAAAGGTCAGCTGAAATTTTGCTGTAGTATAGCACAGATGCTAGAGAATGTCCCGAATGTCCCGTTCAGCCTTAGTGCCATAATGTAACTGAAAAGTGGCTCTACTAATGCAGTTTCTGCTTTATTTTGTTGAAAACAGGAGAAGGAAAAGACACGGCTGGCATATGTTGCACCCAGCATCCCACCAAAAAGACACGTCAGCACGTCAGATATCGACGAGAAGGAGAACAGGTACAGGAAAAACATGCTTTTTATGCACTGCTTAGAGCATCTCCAGCTGCTCCACGTTGTGTGTTGCGGTGTGAGAAGCACAAGCTCAAATCTAGCATGTGTTTGTGGCATTCGCAGCTGCTGCGCACTTGGAGTGCAATTGTAAATAAATCTATTTCGTGAAATATTTCAAATCATTTAGAGCAGTGCAGGTCACGCTAACTTCCTACATTCTATCTACGATCAACAATATTTTGATAGAAGAGCCAGTTTGTAAGCGTAAGATTTATTGTCATTCGTACTTTTGAAACGGAGGTACAATAAGTAGCCTGTGGTTCCCAGGGATTCGGCTGCTACTCTGGTACGTAGCGGATCCTACAACAGGAGACGCTGGGAAGAAGACCTGAGGAACAGCGACGGAACCTCCTCGCTTAACAGAACCTCCAGCTATCAGCGCAGGTTAGCCTTTGCCTCAGTAACAACATTGATTTTATTCACCAGAAACAAATAGTTTGCAAGAATTTTTTTTCACTTTTAACTTTAAGAGATGGTGATAGCTCTTGGTGATAGCTCTTCTCTAACCATTTTTTCCTGGGTATAACTTAATAAAATCTGGTAGTGGCTAGGGCTGCACAATATAACATACTGAAGTGATTCAAATAGCGCAATATGCATATAGTTAAAGTTTGAGGTCGATGTGAGACGTGCGTTTGTTAATTTTTTTTACATTTAGTATAATTTAATATTTAATCATTTTACAATCGATTTTACAAGCTTAAAGCATTGACTCTTGCATATCGCGATATTTAGCAATAGTCCTGTTGAAAAACAACTAGCTTTAGTAGGATAGCATTATTAACATCAAATTAAATTGTCGTTTAAGGATGACAGTTGTCTTCTTACCATGCATGTGCTTGTCTAATAAATAAAGCTTCCGCCAAGCCAATCTTATCTGTCATCACGAAACAATGAATTTTCATGACTGCACTTGCGCCATTTGGTTTAACATGAGCATGCTGCAGCGCTACATGCTTGGTGTTTTTGTTTACAAACCATCCTTAAGGTTTATCTGTAGCAGACTAGTTTGTCCAGTTTTACATCCCGGTCAAATTGTCGATGCCATTTCAGTCGAAGTGATCTTAAAATACTGCATATAAACCAAGCCTCCTCACAAGCAGGCCGGTGCTTTATGTGTAATGTTTTGTCTACATGTCTTCATGTTTTTATGTGTGTGCTTTTGTCTGCTCCCTGCTAACTTACCTCTCTCACCCCGCCATGCCCCCATCACACGGCAGTACGTCACACACGCTAGCGTTAGGCCGCACGTCTAGCTCTCGCGACCTGCCCACCAAATCCTCCTCTGCCTCCAGCCTGGAACCTAACAACTCAAAGGCCTGGCAGCAGCCTTCCTCCTACCTCCACCGCAGGTACCAGTCCGACCACCGCCTGCCCAAACACACACACGGGTCTTTGTGTTCCACATGAAGCTTTCTGTCATTTTTACTGTCTGCGAATATGTGTGCTTGTTGGGCCTCTGGGGTAACGGTTATTCTTCTTTCTGTCTTTGATGCATCTCTTACTGTTATCTGTGTTGTCGTAGCGGCTCGTTTGGAAGAAGGCACGATGATGCTTTAAGTTCCACTTCTTCCTCCCCTTCTATCACCACCACCACGACCTCCACCTCCTCTGTTACCTCACCCACAGGACACCGTAGTCTGCTGTCCAGGTAAAAGACACACACACAGTCTCACATTAACATACTCACAAGGTAACAATCTAAGCACTTTGAAAAGATCTTGTTAGTGAAGTGTGAACGTGTTACAGGTATTGGTCGGAAGAAAGTGCAGACAAGGAGAAAGAAAAGGGGAAAGAGTCAGCCACCGTTATTCCCACAATCAACACTGCAGCCACCACCACTACCACATCCACTACTGGAACTATACTGGGCTCTGATGGACGCGAGAGACGCAGGTACATGCACGCACCCATCTACACACTGCAAAAAACAATAATCTTATACAGCTATTTAAAAGATACAACGATGTCATAAACGGCGACAGCATATTTTCAATTACAATTATTTGTAATCATTTTTCATTTTAATCATGTTTTTTTTAAACATCAAGTCTAAATTTAATATTTAAATCGATTAATTGAAATGTTGCTTTTCAATTTATTTCAATTAAATAGAGTTTCCCTCACTAAAAAAAGTACATCCAAAAAGTATATATTATGCGCTTTCTATTAATGATGTATAATATATTGCTATTTTGAGTATTTTAATTATCAGCATCAGTCAGAGTGTTTTTAGACACTGACAATACAGCACATTAGTATTTCATGAAAATGCCATTTAGATGTTAATAATATGTTAAAAATCCTATTACTGGCCTCTTATCGCCCACTTGGCCACAGTGCTTTCCTAACATCGGCCAATAAAAAACCCAAATCGGTCGACCACTACTTCTATATATAATTAATGTTCTTTCAAAAATATTATGGAATTGAGTTTGGATATGAAATTTTATCAGTTGCTTGGTTACCATTTTTGTTGCGACAAACTGCGTAGCTCTGCCCACATTAAAACGTCAATGGTACAAACCACATAACTGCGTAATAAACATTATGTTTTGGTTCTCTGTGCTTCTCAGAAGTAATTTGATTTAACCCTGCTATGGGTGGATCTCCATTAGTCAAACGCCTCCTTATACGGCATTTTGTCTCAAAGCCAGAATGTGTTGACACGGCTATGGATGACTTAACCTTTTATCCCTTTCATTCAAACAGGTTTTGGTCTTTGTAAATAGCATTGCCTTCATGCAGTGCAAAAACAACCCAAAAGCCACTTCACATCATTTCTTTATTGTAGTACTGCTGTATGAAAGGGCTAATAAAATACAATACCATGATAATCTGACAAAAAGCTAAAATTCTCCTTTTAGAGTTTATTATATACAAGGTTTAATAATTCAAAATTACGTATCACATAATCAACCTGAATCCATCAAATGCTCACAAAACCACATCATATTTTAGTATACATGTTCATACTAAGTATAATTTCTTAAATATGATTTAACTTGTATCTAGACAGAATACTAACATGAGAACACAATCCCATTGCTTCATCTGCTAGTTCCTTTGTATTTAACGGAGACTGTTTTGTTTATTTGTTCTGTATCTATAGATCATACCTCACCCCTGTGCGTGACGAAGAGTCCGAGTCTCAGAGGAGAGCCAGATCCAGACAGGCTCGACAAACCAGGAGGTCTACACAGGCAAGTCTAGAAGATCATCCGAACACATCCACAGAATATAAACCTAATTACAGAAAAAACTGTGTATTGGTATTTTCACGACACATGATTTGTTGGGAGCTTTAGGTTTCCTTTAGGCACACCAGTATTTTGTCGCTGGTACAGTTTGAAGTTCAGGATATTTTGCTGAAATTTATCACAGTCTGAGCCTTGCAGTTTGGCAGGGGTTTATGGGAGAAGTAACCATTTACAATAGAGAGGAAATTGAGTGCTTCCTCTCCAAAAGTGAAGCCATGTTTCCTTGTTGGTTGTGGCGCAAATCACCCAAAATTACGGGTGTACAATAAATTAGATAAATACCAGTTTTATATAAAAGTTTTTTTTAAAGCCATAGTGCTCGAGTGTATCGACATTAATGAATAAAAAAAGTGTCTTGTAAAGCTCATGTTTACCAATCAGCTGTATCTTAGAATTTTTGTTTATTTGAGATAGTTAAAAAGTTCTTATAAAACAGTTGACCTTTTACTTCTGTCTTTTTTAGGGCGTGACATTGACTGATCTCCATGAGGCAGAGAAGACCATCGAACGCACTCGCCCCATTCGGCCTCGAGAAGAAGAGAAAGAAGAGAAAGAGAAACAGGACAAGGAGAAACAAGAGGAGAAGAAAGAGTCAGAGACCAAGGAGGATGACTACAGGTCACGCTACCGCAGCTTTGAGGAGGTGAGGAAGACGTCTTTTTTCCCACAAATCACTGGTCAAAAGACACCGAAATACAAACAAAATATTATCCATTTTTTGAGTTTTCTAAGATTTTACCACTTCATCATGCACAAGAAGCTATGTGTTGAAACATTTTTGTTGTCTAAAATGACCATTTCTGACCAAAAATGTTTCCTTTCCAGAAGTACCAGAGGAACTCGGCCTCGACCATCACGGCCTCCTCCAACCTGCCATCTTCCTCTAGCAGCACATCTTCCCTATATAGCACCTCCTCTCTGAACCGCCCCAACAGCCTGTCGGGCCTCACCTCGTCCTACAGCCGCTCCACACGTGAAACCGAGCGAGGTATAGCACGTAATACTTTTCACAACTGAATGCTGACTGTCGCCGAATGATCTGAAACAGGAAGGGAAATGAGTTATCTGTATTCGTGGCAGTGCAGGGTTCGATAACGCAGACAGGAACTTCCTTTCGTTTGGCTGCAGGCCGACTAAGCCAAGCATCAGACCACATTTACACCGTAGCTGGGTCTTATTCTTTCTCTTCATATTGGCTCGGAATTTGGTCTTAATTTTCTAAGCCCATGACATATCTTTTCTTATATTTTAGATTGCCGCAGCAACTTTCTTTAACTTTGTTGATCACGGTACTAACAATGCCAAAATCTAAAAGTTCTGTTCCTCAGAAAATGCTGGTGCTGATAAAATGTGAATAAAAGCGTCTGCCAAATGCACAAATGCTATCTAAGAAAAAAAAGCTTGCAGTGTTTCTTCCAAGTTCTGTATGTTTTATTTGCGATGCTGCCAGCTCCCATATTAGTTGTTTTAAAACTCACAAACTTTATAAAATAAAACATATTTCAAAATGCCAGTTGTACTGGATTTGTTTTTTTTTTTAAACATGAGCAGAGGTTTCTAACATCATTGGAAGTGCATTAATACTCCAAAAATGTGTGTTTTATGTGTAGATTCTGATGCAAGAGAAAAGGACGAGGAGAGGGATGGTGACGACAAGCCACGCTCCATACGCGACCGCAGACGACCACGAGAGAAACGACGCTCGACTGGGGTATCCTTCTGGACCCAGGATGTAAGAGAAATACGTTTAAAAACTTTTACGTTTGTATTAGTGGTGGGCATAGATTAATTTTTTTAATCTAGATTAATCTTGGAATTAATCTAGATTAATCTAGATTAAAATGGCTCATTTGAATTCTGCCGAAGGCATTCAGAATATGTGTGCTACCCAAATAATGACTAAAAGTAAGTCTTTGAGAACGGGTTTCTCAAGCCAGGTGGCGCATTAGAGAAGGGGCTCATCTCCTGTTTCCAAAATGCATCACAAACTGCTTGAGAAAGCTGTTCTACTATGATAATTTATGATGAAAATTAAATTATGTTCAATAAGATGTACTTGTGTTTACTTCCTCATTAGCTAAGGAATGCTTTGCGTTTAGATGGTACTTGAGACTGGAAGAGCTCCTACAGTACATTTACATTTAGTCATTAAGCAGACGCTTTTATCCAAAGCGACTTGCAAAGAGTTAGGGAGCAACAAGCGATATGTCATACAGGAGCCATAATACATTAGGTGCCAATACAAAGTTACTGGTTTCAACTAAAGCTAGACCTGTTGAGAGAAAGTTTTTTTTTTTTTTTTAATCCAACTGTATGTAAACCAATTCTGTACAGTAAACCAGTTCCACATTGCACAAGGTGCAAACAACCTTAGTCTAGTCGAGGTTTCCTTTGGGAAGCTTCTTAAAAATAAATTTTTCCTGAAGCAAACCCGGCGGCTTCATACCTGCACCCATGTTAGCACGTCACGTTTGATGGGGTAATTTCACAGTAACGTTATGTTGTGTTCAGACCAAACGTGAATGGCGCGTCAAGCACGAGTGATTTACATGTTAAATCAATGCAAAGACACGATAGACCTACTTGCGGCGCGAATGAAGCCCTGGTTATGACATGATGAGGCGGCGCGAATGAAGCCCTGGTTATGAGATGATGAGGCGGCGCGAATGACGCGGATCACGCGAGTTGAAAACTCTCGTTCTCGCCCCCTACAGTGCAATTAAGCTATGTATACATCCGCGCTAAAATATCAAGGTGAAAGTCATCATAGCTTGCGTAGTATAGACCAAGCTCCCAACCCAACTTTGAGAATAGATTAACGACGACATTTTTTTTATCGCACGATAAGCGTTAACACCGTTAACGGCTCACCAGTAGTTTGTATACTGGATCAATGATGTCCAGACTCAAAAGCCACTTGTTAAACTAATCCCCTATTGTGCGGCACGTCATTGGCCCAGTAGTGCTTATTAAACTGTGGAAGTTGGAAAGTAGCCGTGGCCCAAAGTAGTATCACTATTTGTGCATGCAATGAGTTTAATGAAATCGGGTACCAATTGACATTCAAGACAAAACCATAAATGTTATATTTTTTGCAGAGATCTGTTTGCTTGCCTGATCTTCATTATTCAGTCATTGAGTTTAATGAATTTCATCTTGAGTCCAAAGCACGATTTTCATAGACTTTTGCCATAGTTAAACCGAAGTCAAAGTGAGTAAAATTCACATTGTGAGTTTCTATTTTGTTTTTTTACAGAGTGATGAAAATGAGCCAGATCACCCTTCGGATTCAGATGGGAGCACTAAAGGAGAGCCACAGGTAAATGTCACTCCACCCACAGTTCATCTTCAAACACAATGAAACTGAATAAAAGAACCTTTCTTTATTATTGACAAAGATGCATATTTCCACGGAACGAACAGTTCGGGATCTATAAACCATCATTACATTCTTTGAATGTTGGCAGACAAAATGTTGTTTTCTGGAAGCTGCGCCATTGTATAGTGAAGGAACATTACAAGTTGAACAAACAATTCGCTCGCATCACAGTTCGTTTGATAACTGCTGACCCCCACTTCCTGGAATTGTCCCAGTAGCTTTAATCACCTCTAAAAATGAACGTCAACATTAGTCACAACCTCCTTCCTGTCACCAAACTATAGATTTATTATACATTCTTGTGATTGGTTGTTGGTTACATAAACTCACATGTTTGGTCTTAAGACTAGATCAGCTGTGGTTCAACCACGCTTTGTTTAACCGCATAATGTATGCTTGAATTGTCAGTTGCATTTGTATTGGTGTGACTACGTACTATTGTGAGCCGCATCAAGGATAGGATAAATATCATGCATATCCTGTGCCAGCAAACCCTGGAACCAGATCAGACACATTGGGCGGAAAACTGGAAACGGCTGACGAAAGTTACAGAACTAAAATTGCCAGAGAGATCAAGCAGGATCAGGAAAACAAAAGAGAAAAATGTAGCTCTGTTGAGGGTTGGGTAGTGGAAGATGAACAGGAAGCTGCCATTTAATCTGTGTGTGTAGAGGATGAAAAACCAGCTGACACTATTTTTTAAATGCGATGTCAAACACTTCCAGCTGCATCATATAAATATAGCTCCGATATGAATCCAGTAGAGCTGAGCATCACTTCCTGGTTGTTTAGTTTGGTATTTATAAAGTATGAAAGACAGTCTGATGGAGGCTTTAAGCCTTTTTTTACGCAGCTGTTTTTTTGTTAGTCTAAAAGCACATGGTTTCTCTCAGTGAACTGCTCTGCATTCAAAATGAAGTTCTGACACAAAGCTGAGTGCTACTTGATGCTTCCAGGGCTATCAGCTACAGGAAGTGGGCTGCACTGTGAGATGGGTCATTGCTTAAGAGCTTCTCACAGCCCGTCCCCTGAGCTAAAGCCTTTATCTCTGTTGCTTCATACTGGCTCCACGCCCAAAGTTTTCAGCCTTGTGCAGTCAGCCAGAACAGTTGAGCTGATCTTTAGTTCTGTTTGGTATACTTGCATATTGTATACTGCATGCATACTTATTTATAAAAAAAGTACACAAACCAATATGCAGCAGTGTTCAGCATGAGAAAATTGTTATTGTGACCACACCACACTACGAATCAGGTGTAATCGTCAGTTTAAGAAGCATTTTCTATTAAAAATTGTTATTAATCAATTTTAGCCAAAAATGAATATTAAACAATTATTTCTTGTTTAATTTGTTTTGTTAAACACATCTTGCCATGGATATAGCCATAGATAAAAAAAAGATTTTTGCCTCTCTTATTACCAGCTCTTGAAATATAAAATTGCAGGTTACTTGGTCCATTTTCAAATGACGTCTAAATGACATTTTTTTGCAAGATTGTACCCGACACCTAATATTATAAATTCTAGTGGACCTCCGCAAAGAATCTATGTCTGTTGAGTATTCAAATTAATATCAATTAAATATAAAATAAACTGTTTACCAGACACTAGCCAGACCGGATGTTAACTTCAGGCACATGTGTCCTGTAAAACTATTTATATACTTGCTGAGTAACTGTTTTTTGTTTATTTTTAACCAAAAAGTAAGAATCGCAGCTTTAATGTACCTCTGGCTCCAAATCTGGTTTATTTGCCTTTTAATGTAGTTTTGTATCAAATAAAAATAACAAAATAAAATACTAAAAATAAAAATAAAACAATCCCATCAAATAATATAAAAAATATATAAAATAAATCCACAAATCATAAAATGACTTCATATCGCTTCTTTCATTTGCCCCTTTATCAATTCAAGTGCATTGTATTGTGGGATATGGTATCTAACCCAATCTTCGATTTCTGTCACAAATAGTTGTTAGTCAAATTTGTTTCCTGCGTGTGCTCCTTACTCCTACTCTTGACTCCGACTTCATCCCAATGGAAATAAGAAAAGACACAGAGGTCTTGGCTGCAATTCAGGAATTCCTGGAGAAAAGCCTCTGGGGTGCTAAGAGATCTCACAAGCTCTCGGAAAGAAAGCACGAAACCCCCCGTCCTTTGACTTCCTTTAACACCTTTTTGATAAATGTGATGCTCGCTTCAAAGTTTTTCTTTGCTTTTTTGGAACAAGACTAATAGCGAGCAAATAAATTGGATTATGCCCAGATGCCTTCAAACACGTCCTTTACTGTAGAGTGGTAAATGATAGATTGCTGACCCACACAGACTCTCATTTAATGGGAGAATTAAGCAGGCCGTCAAAGTTGGGAGCGAGAGCGTCACAACCCATCCCAGACTAATTGATAATCTGCATTCTAGATGCTCCGGCAGTCTAGACAGCTGGGATAGTAATGCATTATGAGCATGTGATTGATTAACAGCAGATAAAGATGTATAACAACCTCTCTCTCTCTCTCTCTCTCTTTTTGTACATCCACAGAGCGACAGACTATCCAGGCATGTACTACTCATCTCATCTTTATATAATGTTACTCGATGTTCTTACATATTGACTTCAGGCAGCGGATCATTTAAGTGACCACCTTCATGTTCTTTCTCAGGAATGAACCGCATTCTACTAGCACTTCCTTCATTGACCGCTACGAATCTAGTAGCCGCGGTAGACCAGAGTACCGTCAATCGTTCTCGCGGCTTAACAGAGACGACACCACTGATTATAAAAAGGTACAAACTTCTCAATGTTTCATTGCATCACAATAAATAAAAAAGCTTTCTCTTTTAACTTTTAACTTTCTTTGCTTGCAGCTGTATGAGCAGATCTTAGGTGAAAATGAGAAACTGAAAGCTCAGTTACGTGACACAGAATTTGAGTTGGCAGACCTCAAAATGCAGTTGGAGAAGGCCACACAGGTGAGTCTGTTTCTCGCGTGTTCTGTTTTGCTCCTCAAGTCTCACTCAAGGTACTTTTTAGAGAGATCTATTTTAAAACTTCTCTCTTTGACTTCAGATGGATATCCATTCTTGAGCACAGAATAAAAATATTCCATGTGTGTTCAATATTCAAATGTGAAAAAAAAATGATTTTGTATTGCAGAGGCAGGAACGCTTTGCTGACCGGTCACAGCTGGAGTTGGAGAAAAGGGTAAGAATAATTCAATCACATATATTTGATGGTTTTTAACCGTCTCTTCAAGTGATAGTTTACCCGAAAATTCAAATTCTGTGATTGTTCACTCACCCTCTTGTCAATTTCAAACCTGTATGGCAAAATAATTTTGAAGAAAGTGGTTAACTCGCCCCTATTTACTTGCACTGGTTTTGTGTCCATACAATAGAAGTGAATGGGGGCCAGGGCCCAATTGCATAAAGCACCTTAAGTGTAATTTTCCCTTAAGTGTGCCCTTAAATATACCTTAAGTTTTACTTAAGATACTCTCCTATTGTCTTTAGTAAAGAGAAATCACCCCTTAAGTGTCATAGTTAAGGGAAAACCTTAAGGTGCTTAATGCAACCTGGCACTGGGCTGTTCACTTACCACCTTTCCTCAAAATCTGTGCTCTGTGAAACAAAGAAAGTCACAATGCTTTGAAATGACAAGAAGGTGAGTAAATGACGACAGAATTTCAATTTTTGGGTGGTGCCATGGTAGAGGAACAGGTATTTATCATTTTTAATCATGACATGTATTAGATTCTTAAAGGCTCCTTAATGCAGTGGTTCTCAAACTGTGGTGCCTAAGATGGATGCGGGGGGCCACAGATTTTGTGGCAATTTATGAAATAAATAAATTTATCATAAATTCTATGCAATCAAACATTAGAATAATAAGCCAACCAACCAAACCAATTGATGTTCCAGCATTGTATAACTGAATATGTTTTTGGTTATAATTCAAATTCTAAGTTTAAGATTATAAATCTTTATTTGGGTGCTGCATAGCGGCACATCCTTCACAAAGGTTGTCTTACGTGAAAAAGTTTGACCAGTGCCTTAATGAATATTATTTATCAGTACCTCTCCGTTACAATTGTGAAGATGTTTAGTGCTTGAAATCACGGATTGCTTGATCCTCAATGTGAGTAAGCTGATCCAAATGCTTATTCCTGGCCTCTATCGGCCAAACGGTTCGTAACTTCCAAACTGGTTTATGTCTGAAGGTTGCAGGCAGGTCTAGAGCCCAACTGGGTGCTTCGGGTAACGTCTAACCTGAGTTTAAAGTGTTTACAGCTCTGCTATTGGCTGAATCACGTGCCTGTCACTGCGTAAGGGGTGTGGAATCAAACCCCATCAGCCAATCACAAAAGCCTTTTTTCACACTGTGTTTCAGTCACTGCTGCACACACGGTCACTTGTAAAAGTGAACATCTGTCTGTGTGTGTGAAATGTTGAGTTTGGTGTGGTTTCTCGTTTTAAAATTGATGTTTGCATGTGTGTGAGCCAATCTATCAACTTGATATGTTTTTCCTTCAACTGCTTATTTTTAGACTTTTCTTCAATTCTTAAAATGTGATATGATCGTTTTTCTGTCTTACTTGGAGTTTCCCACCTTTTGTATCTAAATTATTCATATTTAGTTTGTTACTCCGCTATGATTTGCACACATGATCTATTTTAATGTCTGAAAAACTATTCCACATGCCTCAAGTCAATACTTGCAAATTCACTAGAGATTTTTACTTGACTATTATTTGAATAGTATGGTTCCAGAATGAGATAACTCCGTTTTTAACATTTTTAAAAATCATGTTTTTTTTATTTTATCATATTTTTATTATGTTTTATTGTGTTAGTTTGCTGTATTTTTTTAGTAATCGTGACTCAAATCAAAACAAAGCAACTGCAGTTTGACTGATATTATTGGCATGCAAAATAAAAAAACATTATTTATAAAAAATGTTAAAAACGGAGTTATCATTTTGGAACCCTACTCTTCATACATACTACTATATACCAGCTGCGAATAAACACATAGCGTCATCTCCACGAACCTACAGTATTCTAATACTGATCATATACTTGTTTCCTAATGTACTGTATATATCAGAGTAGGTCTCTGGCTTTTATTTTGCCTCACCAAGCAGTTTGTGTTTCTCACGTACTTCACTCAGTTTTGACGTTCGTTCACTTGATCTTCTGTGTGTACCTTTCTGTAAAGTGAAAATGGGTCAAATTGCTTCTGTGTGTTTTATCAGCATGTGTGCTAACTTATGTCTACATGTGTGTGTGTGCAGGAAAGAAGAGCTCTAGAAAGGAAGATCTCTGAAATGGAGGAGGAATTAAAGGTATTTTTTCTTTGTTCTGAACAAAATGTGCTTTCTTGGCATTAAACCACAAAAATCGATTTGTTGAGGTCTATCCTGACATTTAAACTTTGGCAATGTTTTATACGCATCCTCAAATGTCTCTCAATATTAGACAAGAGTTAATAGTTGTAGTTTGAAATCGACTCTGAATAAATAGAGAAAGGAAAGTGAGATACCCATTTTTAGACTTGGATTTTGATTCAAGACCCCCTAACATAGTGCGATGAAAATGAAAACCGCAAAGGTGGGCTGGGATTTATCAGAGCTTTTTTCCAACTAGCCGGGACCCTTTAGTTTACGTGACATCCTTGCAAAACAATGACTGCTAGTCAGGGCATACATCACAGTGCTTAGTTAATTTTATGGGACAAAAATTGGTACATATTTCTAAGCAGGAGATGATGTCATCTGCAATTAGGTCTGTTATCCAAGAAAAGCAAGGGTGTGATATTGTGCATGCTTTATAGAATGTACTGTATATTCTGATACCTGAATATGACTTTTTTTGTTCTTGCACATTTGCGGTGGTTACAAAGATGCTATTTAAAGGAACGATGTTACTGAGATTTTTCCTCTTTATTTCACACTATGAATTTCCGTTCCATACATCTTTATTATCCTTTTTTGCTTCCCATTTTTTTTATTTATGTAATGACATACTCTTACTCTTCCTGTCTGCATCGTATTTTTCTTACACATTTTTCCATTCTTTTACTTTTGTCTGATGTGTCTCGTTTCTTCTCCTCTATCGTTCTTGTTGTCTGTGTGTTATTTCTTCTCTTGTAGAACCTTCCTCAGGTAAAGCAGGTGCAGTCTCTGCGCCAGTATAATGAGCGTTTGCAGGCAGAGAACAGGGCGCTGGCCCGCGTACTCTCCAAACTCACGCAGGGCTGCAGCCACCTGCCCGCCGCAGACCTGTAGACCCGCCCCACCTCCCCTTTACACCCCTCCTCATGCTCCATTCAGCTTCGCCCACACCCATATAAAGGCAGGTGCAAGCCTCTGTCTGAGCTAATGCGTTCCTCCTCCCGCAACCCTGTTCGCTTTCTTTAAAGGGGAGGTTCTTTTCATACAGTGCAATTATTTCAAAGAAATGGCTGCCAAAGTATTTTACTGCAAAATTTCTGTGTGTGATAATTTAAAAAAACTAAAGTCGACTTGATTAAGAATATTAATTGGAATTTTAAACAAATTCTCTTAATTGTTTAAAATACCAAAAGTGAGCCTGAATTTCACACTTACCAAATTAGTTTTAATACATTTGTTGGGTTAAACCAACGTTTTAGAAATGATATTTTATATGCTTATTGCAGTAGTAGTTTCTATTAAATACAGCTCCTATGCAGTGTACCATATATAGAGTCTATCAGTATCGTATTCCCTGAATGTTATTATTATTTTCTAAGCTTGTAATGTTGATTTTTTTAGTAATAAATTGTACTGTTGTGGATTTTGATTGAATTTCTGGGCCCCTAGACACAAATGGGTTTGTGAAAATGTGAAGTGCAAACTTCAAAGTTTGAAAGATCCTAGGATCATGCATGTAGAGTTTTTTTGCCTTCTCCCTCCATTCCCAGTTTAAATTAGTGAATTCTGGAGCTGAAATGCCATGTATGCTCTGCCTGAAGCTAATCTTGACTGCATGGCTTCTGAAAATTCATGCATTTAAGTAGAAGATTAAAAGTGAAAAGTACTTTTTGTGCTGTTTTTTTGCAAGCACGTTTTTTTTTCGCCTCTGTGACTTCCTTGGTATTGACTTAAAAAAATGAACTGTTGTTTCTTTGTACTGTTACAAAGTTCAGGCATAATTTTAAGTTATATTCCTCGAAATATGCCCTGAAAACATAATCCTTCTATTCATACCATTAAAATAAATGGAGTTGGAAGCTGTCAAGCTCAAAAAAGCTGAAGAAAAAGCACAACTGAAAACGTTTCATATTTTTGGAGCTCAATAGACATACTTCCCATTCGCTTTAACTGTGGAGAAAAAGTAGCAAGAATGCGAGTTTTCCTGGATTATACAGAGGGTCGAATATGGATTGACATGAGGAAGATTACCTAATGACAAAATTGTTTATTTTAAGCAAACTATTCCTTTATAAGTATTAATAGTTTCTTACATCTGATGTTTTACTTAGCTGCAATCAGATTTTTTTTGTAAATGCATTTTTAAACCGACGGTGTCAAATTATTGCTAGAAACCTCAGTTTTCCCCAACTTCCCCTGTAGGGATCATTAAAGTATATGTATCCTGTCTGTGTGGCAGTCTGTTGATAAGGATAGTGGGTCAGATTCCCCCACCAAATCTCAGGAGCTGCGCTCCAGTGTGTAGGTTACAGTGTTCAAGTGAAGCAGGTTGGGTAACAAGTACCACTCCAGGCTGCGCTTGTGTTCTTTTATTTTTTCCGGGCTGTCGAGGTCACAAAAAGAGACTCGATGTGCGGAGGGAGTGCATGGCTTCGGTTTTCAATCGAACTGCTGTGTGCCTGCTACCTTTTCTTGTGCTGTGTGGCTATTTGGTCCCTTTACCACCAAAACGGTGCTGCTTCCTGAACTGCAGCTAGTGCTCGACCGGAAGATCTGCTTGTCATAATATTATGATGAGGATGGTGATGACATAAATGACTATATTAATATATTAGTAATCAATTGCCTACAAGTAAATGTAACATAACCTCACTGTTGGACTGAAACCTTGTATGTCCATTTTTCATGAGTTTTTATTTCATTAATCATTATTATTATTGGTAACCCTGGGTTTTAAATATTTAACCAATAAGAGTATTAAAAAGAGCTTTTTTCTCAAATTCCTGTGAAGTGCCAGTTTTGGATATACAAGGTTTAAGTCCTACAGCAACGATGAGTGAAGAAACATAATTAAACAACCATTATAATCTTATTTATTTATTCGCTTTTCACAGTCGTTCTTTAAACAAGAACATAATATCCCAAAGTCATGGGTTCAATCCCAGGGATTGCACATACTTGTATACAAACTTATAGTATAATACAATGTAATTCGCTTTGGATAAAAGCGTCTGCCAAATCCATAAATGTAATGTAGGAATTCAAATTCTGTACAAAATTCTTTATTCAACAATCCTATAAAGCTTTTTGTCCAATTTAATAAAGAGGATTGCAACCAGTCATAATTGTAAATAATAATGTTAATAAAAGAACGGAGTTCTTATTTTGGAAGTTCCCGTTTTTCTAGTTCCCCCGAAATTGTCCCATATGACATCATCCAATCCTGGTTTGAGACCGGTAGATTTTAGGGTCCGTCGCAGAGTAGAACCGTTGTTTTTCTGTTCAGTCATCAGCACCCGGTGGAAAAGGGTCTCGTGATGGACAGGAAGTGCTGATCAAAGGAAGGAGCTGGCACTTTTCAAACATCAATGTGCAGGTTATTACCACGGCGCTTTGTTTCGCCCACGTCATCTAAACCGTCTATTTCTCCTGTGTTCTCTTTCAGATGCTACCAGACTTGAAAGCCGACAACCAGAGACTAAAGGATGAAAACGGAGCGCTGATTCGAGTTATTAGCAAGCTTTCAAAATAGAACAAGACCCTCCCCTCCCATTCAACGACAAGTGTCGGTATTGCACATCTAGATAGAAATACCAGACAACAACGACCAGAAGGCTCCGTCTCCCTTTACCGTTTCTCAGTCTCTCGCTTCCCCTCGCTTCTACGCTCCACCATTCAGTCCGCTCACCTCACGACTCCTGTGTCTGCGGCCCACACAGAACCACTGAGTTTACAGAACTAAGGATAAAGCTCTAGACGACTGGCATCGAAAACTACGGGCGGGGAAAGCCTCGGAAAAGAAACTATTTAACCAATAAGCCTTAGTTGTACATACGTCACTCGGCTTCTCTTGGCTGTCACAGAACACCTGATTTTATTTGTGCCACACTTTTTTTGTGATCTTTTTTTGTTGTTGCTCTGCTCTATTCCTTCTTTCTGTACAGATGTGTTATGCAATGCGCAGCGCTCTGCAGCTATTTCCTCTTCCTGTCCTCAATCGGCGTGGCGCTTGAAGTCCCGCCTCCGAGTCGAAGGCACTGTCTCTCAGCAGAAGACTTCCCAGCATTCCGCAATGTTGGCGCACGCCCCCCGTTTACCCTCCTGCCGTGCACACACACACACACACCCTACACTTTTTTCTCTCTCTCAAGAGAGATGACAAACCCCTGGCTTGCCGTACAGGTGAACCTTGTGGAATCGAAGCTTTCACTTATGTGCAATATGCATTTATTTCGTATAAAAAATGCTTTAATAATGAGTCCATCACTAGTAAATGTTCACTTCTTACCACTTCCATCGCTCACCTCGATTTACCTTCTCCCCCATCCTTTTTCTCTCGTTTCTTTAGGTTTGTAGTGTAGTCGTTGGTTTATATCTTGTACTCCACACGTTTTAGCAGGTACTTGAGTGAAGTTGTATATACCTGTATGTATTGTTTGAGACCAGCACATGGCATGCGTTAATGGTTCCCTATCTGTTACTATTGAAATATACCAACTCCAGAGGACAAAAAGTGTGTTTTAACTATTTTCTTCTTCTTTTATAGTCTCGAGTCATTGAATATCAAAAGGGCCGCCCTTATGAAAGGGAGGGCGTGCACGTGTTCAGTGCATTCTTTATTTCGCAGTTTTTAAAGTGTTCACGGTAATTGTGAGATTATAATATAACTGCATCACTACATTTCACACGTTTTATTCAGTATCTTTTGGAAGAGTGCTGTTCATTTCTCTCTTTATTTTTTCCCTTTTCCATTTTTTTTTTTTTAAGCTGTAGTATTAGCCAAGGTGTTGTCGCTAAAAAGAAACTTCTAGATATCGCTAACCCAGTCCTTTTTACAATGTCTACATGCACTGTCAATACCATGTCAGGAGCCTTGCTGTCTGGTTTAGCAAAAGTTTCGCCACCACGTCAGATGAAGTCCATGCATCGGAAATATGTTTTATGCATTTCAGTGGCCTTTTACTTAAAAATACTGTAGTCGAAAAAAATGTCGCTGTAGTTGGACTGTCAGCTGTCTCCTCTTTGGTTTAGGATTTTAATTTTTTTCCTTTTTAAATTCCCATCATCTTGTAAAATAGATGTGTGGCTTCATCCGTGCAAGCTGTGCTGTGACTACCAACCACTGAGAGTTAATTAAAATAAACTTGTACATTGTAAAAATCTCTGTGGGTTTGTCATCTTGCGTCTGTTTCTTGTTGTGTCTTGATCGTTCCTTTTAATTTTGATTATAAATTTAACAGATTTAGGTATGAGAGGTTTATTCCTGGTAGTGTTAATCTAGCAAATTTATGTTTAGACACTCTGTCAATGAAACGAGGTTTTGAAGTCCAGATCCAAGTTTACATACATTTTGGGATGAAGAATTCTATTTTAAAACATCTTATAAACCAGAAGGGGGAATATGTATAATCTTTATGTATAATTAGGTGATGGGTTTTAGTTTTTTACTATTAAGAAATGTGTTTTGCTTTGTGTTTTAAACTGAAAGGAATTGTAGATATGGAAAAAAAGACTTGGAAATATTAAACTGCAACCAACATCAGTACCACTAGATGGCGCATCACAGACTCCAGTAGTATCACATCAGCACTGCTGCTGTAAGCTCTTTGGTTAACTGGAAAAACAGGAAAATTGTTTCTTGGTGAGTGTGATGAGTCTGTTGTGCGTTTTTATTCTTCTGGTCTTGCATAATGCCTGCATTTTTTTGTATTTAAAGTGTGTTAGTGTGTACAATAGAACAACAATAATCCTAAAACATCTTAAATTAATCCTCATAAATTCTGTTTCGCACAACAATTGTGAAACCATGCTTTTCGTAGACTCCAATGATAAATGTGTTTGGCAGAGAACTCTGCTTGTTGCATTGTGGCGTTACGGCAGGAAAAGCTCAAATGATGCTTTTGGGATAAGTGCTGGTATGGGCAGTATTTGCACACAGTCATGCAACTGGACTGTCTTTTTCCATTTTGAAATCTCGTAGATAGCACCACATTCCTCTGGTTCTAGCTCCAAGATCACTGATCTAATAAGACCGCAACATTAATGTGAAGATCATTAAACAGTTTCCCAGTATAATAGCACTAATAATAAAAAGATTTAAATAAAATGATGCAAAGGAAAATCGCCTTTTTACAAAATGTCAAATTAACACTGATTTGACAGTGTATACAGTATATAATCCAGACTCTCAAAGTGTGGATTATACAGTACATACACTGTAAGAATAAACTTGACCTTTTTTAACACTGCCTATTTTGCTGTGAGGGAATAAACTAGTCAATCCCTTCTGATTTGTTGATATGCAGCAAAGGGAAACATGGGTCACATTGCAGACATTTCACAAATTAAATTTCATAAATATGCACTCCAAGTTTTATTTGAATAATTAATACGCGGTCCACTTAATATACTTAAAAATAAATTTTATTGGATTTACAAGGAAATAATAAGGTTAAGTAAATGTAAGGTTATGTGACGACGACGACTAGTTAAATGTTTAGAGAGGTATAATGCATTCTATTTTACATGCTGTTAAAAAGAGAAATTGTGTAATATTATTCATTATTATTAATTTTCAAGCATAACCAGCATGTTGCGCAAAATACGTTTATAATTGCTGGAATCTACCTGTTTAACATTATGAGATGACATATAACCTCAAATTGTCTTGAAGGTGACTTCAGTAATATAGAATGCAGATTTTCAGGCCATTCGTCATTGTTCAAACACTCGAAATAACATTCCTCAGTTGAGTTGTACCTGTGTGTTTACTTGTACTAAAGTCAAAATTGAGGAGCTCTAGTAAACTGAATGATTTATTGCCCGGTGGACCTAGTTCCTGCAGGCTTCTTTAATTTCTACCAATTTATCTCAATTATCTGTGGTGGCTTGAAAGAAATCGGCTTTCACAGAACCTTAATTCGAGGCTAGTGGGCTGAGGCTGAATACTTGGCTCAGACCTATAAAACAGCTTATGGTTTCTGCCTCCAGAGTCGAGGCTTATCTCTTATTCCCATGTCATATTTGTCTGGATCTCTTAGTTTTACCCCCTTTTGAACATCTTAAAGGGATGTCTTTGGACATTCATGAAATTCTGGCGAGAAAATAATTTGAACCTGCCCACAATAATCTTGTACAATGCAACATGCGTTCAATTGTCAAATGTTTTCGATTGGTAAAACAAGAATACTGTTTGAGTGAACATGTGACAATAGAGTTGAAGGAGGGTCTGACAAACTTCAGGCATGACCAAAAATATGCTCATGGTTACACAAACAATATTTCTAACAGGATTATTTATACAATTAAAGGATATGTGTATGCCGGTTATGGTTGTTGGTCTTTGACATGTTTTCCTATATTTTGTTCATGTTTTTTAAAGGTCCAACATTTTGTTTCACTGACTTGATGAATTCTTAATAGTGTCCTTTTTTTATGTTCCACCCTTTTTGTTTATTGTAGTTTTAATTCTCATATTGGGTGTTGTTTTGCTATTTTAATGCTCCTGTGTGTTTATGTTTGTCATTGTATTTAGTCAAATTTACAATGCATTTTTGGTGATCTTTGACAGTTTGCCAAGCGTTGACTTTTGTATGTTACTTGCTTGTTCAGTTAAACTGGACATGGTGTTTTGCAGTACCGAATGTTAAAATGTAAGAATTAAAGCTGAAAACTTTACATTTTATCATAGTCACTTCAATATAGTGATTATAGATGACTGTGAGTACAGTATTCTTGAATCCATCAGTTCAATCTGTTCAGAAGAGCAGTGTTTTAGAAGGTTTTATCGGACATGTGTCTGATTTACTTCCTGTCTGTAATTGGTTATTGGTCTTGCTAGTGGCTATATAACAATTTATTTAGTATTTATATTTTTGTATATTCATTGTATTAAATTAAAACTACTCAACAGTTATGAATTCTTTGCGGCGGTCTAGTGGAAGTTAAGTTTGGGCCGTAAAACGTTTATGTTGTTGCCGCTGAAACCGTCTATGGCACAACAAAAGATGTTTTTTATTGGGAAGTGTTTCAACCATAAAAACTTTATAAAGGCCTTACACGTTGCACATTCCAAGCTTTTTATTTGCCTTAAAACAAACAAGCTGCACTCTGCTTTTAATTCCTCCAGAGTGTCTTATGTAATTCTGTTTCAACTGCATTTACACACAAGGCTGTGTCAACAAACACGCTAACACATGATTTTTCGTTTAACATCCTAAATCTGCCCTCTGCCGTTCTGGGTATTTGTCACAACTCAGTTAAAATCTGATTGGGTAACATGACTTATTTTGTTATTGAGCCTAAAGTATTTGGTGCTCCTTTCAGATGTGACTAATATCACGTTCACCCCAGGAGAGAGTAATAATGCGCTGGAATATTAAGAAAGTAATCGAATATCTGAAGCAGATTTTCTTTGCTCAATCTTCAGTTATGAAAGTTATGCTTTTGTGTTGAAATATTAACGAGGTACATTTGACATCGGGTGCATAAATGAGTACAGCTGGTTCGTGTAATGTGTCATAATTTTGAAATTCCCATGCCTCTGTTCAACAATGCTGAGAATAGTTTAACTCACAAATAAAACATCTGACATTATTATGGACATCAAGTTATTCCTATAGTGCCACCCAGTCAAATAAACTCTCTCAGATCTGTCCAGTTAAAATATGGACGGCCCAGAACATAGTGAATGACCTATTTTGTGTGACAACTCTCACCCATCTCAGCAGATGGCACCACACAGATGGCATAGTTATGGTCCATCATTAGAGAAGGGAAATGGAGAATCGAATCGCCATAAATGCACTTTGTACCGATTACAAGAGTGCTGGGAGTCACAATGACCAGAATTTATAGCTGACAACTTTTGGGACAAAAGATAATGAACACTGAAATCGAGTTTTTGCCGGAAACCAGTGACACCGTATGGCACAACATAACATTTTCTGATCAATGAGAACAAGGTAAAACTTCTGAGCCATAATTGTAAAGAAGATCATAACCAAATAGTCACCCAGAGTGCTTTTGTACAACAAGTCTCATTCTCCTGGGTTTAGTGTGAAGGAATCATGGGCAGTGCTGACTGGGAATGGCTTTTAAAGACGATTTATCTTTTGGAAAACTTAATGAAAACCCAGACATAAATCCAGGCAGAAACGTGTGGAATGTTTTGAAGAGGGCTGTGCACTGCCAATCCTTCCAATCAATCTGAAGCTTTTCTGTAAGCGAGAGTGGAATAAAATGGACAGATTATGATTTGTTGACTGATAAGAATGAAAGTACACCCAACCCATCGGTATGCCATTAAAATACATAATCTGACATAATTAATATTGCGTATAAGAATGTATAGTCTGTTTAATATTTGACCTGTGGTTCTCTCTCCTTTATCGCCAATGTGTGCTTTCACTGTGTGTGTGTGTGTGTGTGTGTGCAAGTGTGTTTGTTTGTGTGTGAGAGTGTGTTTGTGTGCGTGCGTCTATGTCAATGTGTGTAAGTATGTATGCATATTGTGTGTGCGGAGCATTTGTATGTCTGTCTTCTGTTGTTTGCACTTTTTCTTGTTTTTACAGGTATATGCCTTTAGTTGATTTACTTAAATTCAATGTGTCTCATGTTCAGCTGCTTTGTAACAATGAAAATTGTAAAAAGCCCTATATAAATAAAGTTGAGTTGAGTTGATTATGTTAAAAAAATGCCATATTAAAGGTACAGTTTGTAACAATTTTTCAGTAAAATATCCCAAAACCACTAGGCCAGTGTTATATATTTTGTTCAGATCAGTTCTTACAATGTCTAAAAATGTTTCCAACTATTTGTAAATTGTGAGAAAATCGTCATTCTATACATTGACACGTGGCTTTGCAGTCGCTTGTCAGTGGTGTCATATCAGCGTTACCCTTAGATTTATAACGCAACATTTATAAAACCTTATTATTTTACCTCATCTGCTAATATGATTTCTCGTTCCCACCTGATTGATGGCCGTCAGCGGTGGAGTTGAAGACAACAAATCCCATCATTCCATGCTCCTTCACAGCTTTATCAAGCTATGCCATTGTTGTTGTTTTGATCGTGCACTCTCTAGCGGCGTTTTTACAAACTGTACCTTTAAAAGTGGTGTGAATTGTGTTTTTATAGCCATTGTTTTTACCATGATAACATTTTTATTATAATGTATTTTTCAAAAGATGCCATTAAATGGTGTCGCTTATGATGTTGTAAATTATATAAATTATAAGGACCTTATTAAAAAATATCACTTAAGATAACACCAAATTATTTGTATTACTTTTTTAATATCAGTCTATATTAGTTTCAGTCTTGAATTAAAATATGAAGGTCATCTCAGGGCGTTGTTAATTATCTCTCACTAATATTCCATAGACCATGAGGTCATCATTTCCAATCTAAAAATAAATGCTTCTCAAATATGGCAAAAAAGACAATGAGTCAGTGTAATTTGTTGCATAGTTCCAAATATGGTTGTGCTTTTGCGCCATTGATTCTTTTAGAAATCAGCATGCAAATTATTCTTGCTTCGCTGCAGGATCCATGGAGAAATTGAATAATCTGGGAGACTGTGTCATCACGGAAAGTAAACAGATAGCAGTTTACAGACATTTTATGACTTACATCTCCTTAGAGATGTGTTAGTGCATATTGAGAGTGGATGAATCACTCCAGTGAACCAAACATATCAAACGCCATTTTAGAAAAGACTTGTGAATGATAAGAAAGCAAACTAAATTTAAATCTCAAAGTGGGAGTTACTCTTCTCTTATCTGGTCCTTTGGAAATGCACTTTAGGAATGTTAAGTGGGATTTACTTAAAAGGAAAAACAAAGTTTGTGCAGGAACCAGAGTCAAAGCAATGATTGACAGAAGACTGTTTGCTTTTCAGCTTCTCGAAAGCAGGCCTAAAACATT
This sequence comes from Triplophysa tibetana, assembly GCA_008369825.1. Lineage (NCBI taxonomy): Eukaryota > Metazoa > Chordata > Actinopteri > Cypriniformes > Nemacheilidae > Triplophysa > Triplophysa tibetana. The sequence continues at coordinate 10,288,875 of CM017897.1, read as the reverse complement.
CTGAATATGCGTTTGCATGACCTCAGTCAGTACATATCTATTTATAGACAAAATATCTCTTATTGTTTCTGTGGATTCTGTGGAAAGAAAAAAACAAATAGAAGAAAGATTTAGAATGATTTTAGGAATTCTGTCTATTTTTTTGGGTACAGGTGCAAAAATAAACATGCAACCAAGCAAATGTTTTCATGTTGTTATTCTTCCTTCTGCATCATTGTAGTATGCATACACTTTAAGTAGGCCGTCTGAAGGTAGAATTCAATGAAAATATAAACTTGACGGCAACCTGAGCAACACTGGCTAGCACAAGTTTGGGGGCGGGTCTCTCACATTTTTCCAACAAATAGATTGGGGGAGCATTTGGGAAGTTCGAGTGTTAACAAAGTCTTCAAAGTAAAATAACAAAAGTGAATCAAACAAACAAAGTGATAACAATAAATATCCTATCAGAAATTTATGTCACAAAGTCAAATAAGTCATAAAACAAAAGAGCCCAAATAGACTATAAAATGAGTTAACTGTGTTTAAAAAGAAATGCATTGAGAAAAGTTCATATTATATGAGAATATAAAATTCAACGAAACCATGAAACACTAAATGTGTCAATAATCGTAACATGAGTCCAACCCCATTCATCTCGTCCGTTCGGAAGTTTCCGTAGATGTTCGGAAACTCTTCGGCAGAGGGCAGAACTCATCGCTCCAGTTCTCTTCACTCCACCGATCGCGATCAGTTCACCTGAACTCCTGAGGAGCGTTCAAGAGCACGCAGGTGAGCTTCGTGGGTCACTTTCGCTTGAGATAACATTTAGCCGACATTTCCTGGTGGTTTGACGTGAGTTTATAACAGTTTCGGTGAACTTTAGCCGCAAATGAAAGTGGTAGGTAACTTTAAACGCGGGCACAGCAACTAAACTTGTGTAACTGTTTATGCGGCAGTACTCGTGCACGCGAAATGCGACTGTGTGACTTTTGTGTTATATTATGACAGATTTTTAAATGTATTTTTAGAAATGTTTGTCAATGAAAACGAGTGACTTTGTTTGTTTGTTTGTTTCAGAGTTTGTTTATGTCAAAAAGTCTCCAAACACACTTCAGAGGAATGTTGCGGATCTAAACAAGCATACATACTCGAGAACAACGTGAGTTTTGTCGTAGGATAAGTTCTAGAAGTGCATAAAAGGAAACCATGGCAACGGGTGGATTTAAATCTAACAGCGCAACGGACTTTTTGGAGGAATGGAAAGCTAAGCGCGAAAAGATGAGAGCAAAGTTGCTCGGGGACATCGCCGCCGCTACCGGGAGAAACACGGAGTTAAACAACAACAACGGCAGCTCGGTTAACTGCGTGCCGCCTTCGCCTACATATCCCGTGGCCCGGTCTAACTCTTCGTCCGCTTTGAGGCGACCGAAGGACGAGCCGGAGACATTCGAACCGCCCGGGGGAAACTTGAAGAAGACCCCGGAGAAAGTGAGTGGAGCCCCGCAAACAGAGGGTTCCAGCCCGGTCGCCGTGGATGACAGTGATAAGGACAGTCCAACACAAGCCAAGAGCAAAGAGAAGAAGAGCACGGGACCCAGCGCAAGGAAAGGCAAAGGACAGATCGAAAAAAGAAAGCTAAGAGAGAAGAGAAGGTCGACAGGTGTTGTCAGCATACCGTCCAGTGAGGTGAGTCAACTTTTTGAAAGTTGGCAGTAACGTGACTATGATATCAGATGGTAACAAGATGATGGTGCTGAATACTTCGTGTGAAATGTAAATCCATTGTGTTCTTTGACTAATGCCATCGATTTAGTCTCTTAAAATAGCAAGAAACACAGAATGCCATAATATTTCTTCTACACCTGATTTGGAGGCAAGTTGGCATTTAGTTGACATTCTTGCTACTCCATTTGCATATCTACACACAAAATATGTGACTGAAGTAGTACAAGATGGCTTTACCGTAGTACTCTACCCAAAATCATGGTGAAATACCACCATATTCGTTTCCAAAAACATGACATTGACATTTTTGGGAACCAATTTTTATTATTTATACAACTGTGGTAAATGGTTAGTTGTGACTTAAGTAGAGAAAATGTGTTACAATGGTACCCTACCTAAAGCATGTTAAGACCATGGTACTTTTTATAGGTGATGTTTAGGTTCATGTTTATTTAGATGGCATTGCTTCAACTGAATTTTGCTTAACACAAGTTACAAAATTTACGGATTTAGAAAAACAAAGTCGGTTTATTGTGTGCACTATAATCTAGCTGTCATCAATTATTATGTCATAAAGTTCCCTTCTTGGTCAACTTGCATGCCTTATGTAATGTGAGTCACATATTTCATACAGTTCTCCTCAATGCAGCACTTGCATAAATCAAAGGTAGAAAGCAGTGAGTACTCTGATAACCTGTTGACAGATTATAATTTATTTAAACACTGAAAAGTAACAAGAACTTCGAATTTTCTTCTAAATTATAACACGAAATCGTGTTATCAGTCATGTTTCTATGCATGAAAAATGACATTCAATGTGTGTTTGTCCCAAAACATCCCCAACTGAAACACCAGTTAAACCACACTATCATGTGCCGATCAACACATCACATTCCCCCACATGACCTTGTAATCATTGTTAGCACAGTAAGCTTTTGGCACTATTTAGTGCAAAGTGTACATTCTGTAGCTGTGAATGTGTGCGCACCACTCAGCTCTCCTGCGGATATTACCCATTGGAAGCTGACCATTGTGTCTGCTTTGGCTAAAGACATCCTGTCATTAGTTTCCATGCTGTGCCAGGGTAAAGTTGTTTGGGAAGTGGGTGCAGGCCAAGTCTTAATGTTAGGGTTTCACGATATGTGTGCAAGTATACACATTAATACTCTGTGGTCTCTCTGGACCTGCATGAGTGATGAATATGCGGGTCTGGTTGGGTTCATTTATTGTTTTGACACTTTATTTTTATTCTGTCTGGGAATGAACATGAGCAAGGGAGCATGGGAGCATGGGATGTTGAGTGTTAGTAGAAGGTATGTGTGTGTGTGTCTGCACCTGAATGCTGATCTTCTTATATGATAAAAACTGTTTGTTAACACGAAATTGATTCTGTCATGGTCCAGCACATTAAGCAAAGTGTGCGTGTGTATTTTTGTCTGCGCGAACATACGCAAAGAATATGTCCCAGTGTTGAGAAAAAGACATGCTGGTATGCAGTGCATTGGACATGCATGACATTTCTAGATGTGTTGTGAATTTGTGGTTGTGCTTTTTACTTCCTTCACTGGTCAGAGTTGATTTATAGGACGCATTGTTCGACCGTGTGCATTTATCTGCTCTCTGTGAGTTATTGGACCCTTGTGGAGCGCCCCGGCTATGGGGCCAAAACCTGAACTTTGTTTCACGCTGTCATTTTGATGGGGCCGATAACCATTCTGGAACTCCCTCTGAGTGATTTGTCAGCAGTTTTGAGGAGAGATTTAGCTGCTAGCAACTTTGCAGATGAACAGTTTGTTTCTACTACCTTATTTGGCGTTTTGTATATGTGTAACTATAACATTAATCCATATTGTTTTTGTTAAAGGTTATTAATTCCAAAGTTCATATTACAAGTCAAAACATTAAAAAAACGATCCAGGGAGTTTATCTTGTGTGTGACCGTAGACCAGCGGTTCTCAACCTTTTCGGCTCCAAGGCCCTCCGCTTTATTCAACAATATTCAAGTGCCCCCTCCTGCTCACAAAAAAACTCAAATTCCTATCCAATAAAATATTTCAGAACTTCATATTAGTGGAAATGTTTTAAGTCAATAAAAAAATGGACAAACAATAAGAAATATATTGGGTTTTAGTTGTTTTAAGTGACTAGTGACTAATTTTAAAACAACTAATTTGTATTTAAAATGTCATAAAATAACATAATTGTCACTTTAGTGTATTAGTCATCCTGAGTCCCCCTCGGAAGTCAGGAGGGCCCCCACAAAACCCCCCCAGACCAGCACTGTGCTGAATGCAAAATTGCAAATGCTGTTATTGCTCATGAACTATTTCAAGATAAAAAGGTCTAGTCCATTTGGTGTTTTTTATCTTTGATGACAAATTCAGCATAAACAACTCCATTCTTGTTTGTGGTTTATGGGGAGTTTTATGGATGTTGGTTGAACCTGTATATTGTTTTTTGTCAGCATGGGGAATATTTCACTCAGATCTTTGTTTATTTAGGCCGTCTGGATGAAATTCACTAACCTAATTGGAGAAATATTTATGATTTTATCTTGCTAGAGGAATTGCTTGCTTCAGTGAGCAGTGAGTTTGTTCTTCTCTCTGTGTGGGGAAGATTAGCACATCTGAAGCCGGTATACATGCTGTGATGGGATAAATATGCAAAAGTTTTCTGTTTACATTTACCTTTGTGTATTTTCTGTGGGGCTGTGATCACAGTCAATTTGTGATTTTCTTATTATTTCATCACTTCGGTTCGGAAACTTGTTTGTTGTAGATAAAAAGGAAATAAATTTTAGCAGTGGGAACAGTCATTTAGACGGGAAACAGTCCTCTATTATCTTCTGCCTCGAGTGACCTGCAGGGTCTGGTTAACCAAACATGGCCCTCGTACAAGCAAATTAAGACTAGAGGCAGTTGAACTACTTTTGTTTGAACTCCGTCAAACCAATTTTTACGCTTTTGAACTCTTTGGTTTTAAACATGCAGTCGAAGATCAACTTATTGTTAGTGGAAAGTGTCAAGTTAAAAACGGGTAATTTTGTCAAACATAAGATTTTGTTATTGCAGTCCTTTGAGAGTTTACATTCGCCATGGTTGGCCATGCTGTACTGCCTGACATGAAACTTTGTCTCGTAAATAAGCGTGATTTAACATGTTTTACAGCCACAAATTTTTCCAAACAGTCACATCAACACAACAAATACCTCTGGTATTCAGTCATGGTCAAGTAAGGTAAGCAAAAAGTTATTACCGGCCCTCTGTTGTCTCTTCTTTTGTTTTCAGAACATTCCAGACCGTATACCAACCATAGTGGAGTATTTTTGGTAATCCTTTCAAGAGGGACATTCCTGCATTTATTTGTTACCATGTGTGGCCGTTGATGTTTGCATCAGTTACATTCCTGCATTCTTTGCGTGAGGTGTAATGCCATTCATTAGAAATTACAAGAAGATTGAAGGGGAACTTTGAAAACTGAGAGTGAGACTCAGTAAAATAGGCAACTTACATCTGGAGTTCTGCTATAAACTACACCCGTAGTTTCTTTCTTGACCTGGGAAGGTCCTGCAGATGTCAGGTCTTGTTAATGTGCTGCGCAATAGTTCAAGCATGATGTTCTAGCATCCATTTAACTGTCGGACCACATCAGAGCAATAAACGAAGAGCCGCATTGAAATGAAAGGGACTCTAGCACTGTCACTGTGAGTGGCCTATCTCCTCAGATTACACTTCACCTTATTTAGCCGTTCAGTTTTTTCAAGTGGGAGAAAGACAGACTTTAATTCATTATTTACGCTGTTCTTTGTTTGTGACGCATACTTGATTTTCTTGGACAGTTTGGTTATAGACAGTTTGGTTACACTACTGATTTTGAGTTTACAGTCACTTATTTGTTCTTTATTAATATTGTGTTGTTTTTAAATAATAGTATACTTGTTAAAAGTATTGAAAAAAAAATGTAAATACAGAAATTGTTGTAACTTACAAAATACAAAACAATTGGGTTTTTAAGCATCTTAAATAGTCACTGTTTTACTCATATGCTTTTTGACGTGAGGTTTTATTTAGTCATCCATTTCAAAAACATTTGTTTAAAATAAACTATACTTTTCTAAGGAATTGATTTCTTAGTGTGTATATTTATAAATGAAGGGTTTGGTTGCAAAATATTTTTTTATTGTGCATTCCAATTAATATCAATCAAACTGCATTTGTTTTGTTTTGATTTAAGCCATAATAACAAAAAATACAGCTAACTTACACGACAAAACATAAAAAAATCTCATTTTGGAACCAAATTCTTCATATATAGATATATAGGAACATTTCAGTTAAGTGACCCTAAACTTGTTGACGATTTGTGTACGTAATTGTCTTCATGATGATGTAAGGGTTGCTGCACCTTTTAATTTACGTATGCATTCTACTTTAAGGACTGGAATGTTTTTTAGACAAGGTCACAGTACATGTGTGTGAATTCCCTAAAAAGAATGTGGATTATGACAATTGTGTCTTATTCATTCGTTTTCCATCAGCGGTGGCAGATGTTGTATAGGCATGGACTCTATTAATAGCCCTTCCTAGCCTCGCGTGTTTGGATTTGCACTTTTGTTTGCTTTAGAAGTATCTTCGTCAGCGGCGCAGTGACGTGCGCTCCAGACTGAGTCGTCACTGATTAACGTTAAACAGCCTCCACATAGACGATAAACTGTGTGACCTGTTGCTCCAGCTGTAGAGCCCTGGTCTTATCTACCGTATTTGTGTGTTAAAGAGCAGATGCTTGGTTCAGTACTGATGATTGGGGTAACAGTGAGCATTTGGCGCTCTCCAGCTGGAACAGAACACATTTTATAATCGCTACAGGGACAGATCACCATTTTATAGCCCAAGACAAGAAGCGGGGAGAAGAATGCTTGGGTTGGGGTACCTGTAGGAATCTTGACAACCTACTTTTAATTCAAAGGAGTTAAGCTACAGTCAAGCATTTTAACCACATCAGTTTGGGGTTGTGAAAAATATGCATACCCTTGAACTTGATTGTGTAGTTTGATTTCGTATGAAAACTGACATTTTTATTCAGTCTTATATTAGTCAATTCTCTTCAAAGGCAACTTCAAAAACTGTTGCAGAACTCCTTAAAAGACATGTCAGTTCACCAAAAGAAAGAAGATATTTGAAGTTTTTCCACACTTTGTCGCTCAATGATTATATGCTCTCTTGTTTGCCTTTTAGCTTGATTGTGGGTTAACTGAAACAACAATTATAAAATGCTGTGAATTTGGCCGAATGTTGTTTGTGAACATTCCTTTCAGCAAGCCACTCTGTATGAGTCAATGGGAAAAACAGGCCACTCTGCGTGATTAGGCATTAGCCTGTTTGCTTGCGTTCACCATTGCACCACAGGACAAATGCTCTTACTCTCTTATTCATTTGATCGGTTTCTTTTGATCCTGTCATCCCCTGATCTCTTTCCTTCTTTTTGTCATCATCTCTGTGTCTGTTTACTCTTTTAGTCTCTCAACGCGTCTTGTGAAGTAAAGCGTGCTGATAGGTTGGAATTTTAGAGTAGCAAAACAGTTGCATCTAATGAGGTAAGAAAATCACAGGAGGATGAAGGGTGAACCTAAATCAGAATTATAATCGCTTGTTTCCACTGCGTGGTACAGTTCAGTATAGGACGGGATGGAAATATTTGTGAGTCTATTCTCAAAAGTTGCTAATGGTACCAAAATAAGTGAACCGGGATACTTCCGTTGGGGTACCTATCACAGTATTCCGGTACCAAAATGGTGGAGCTAGACTCGTGTGCATGTGTTTGTATGAGGGAGGTTATTGGTCGAGCAAGTTAAATGTTCACTTTCAATACAATTTGATTGCACTTCAAGCGAGAAATTAGTATCTTAGTTTTTTAATGTTATTGCCTATTGCCAAAGCGGTCTCTATTTTTAATTGAAATAAAATTACGTAGTAGACATAATAGAGACTTGGGGTCAGCTCTTTTCTTTTGTGACTGTTAGTGACTACCCACAAAAGTAATTTCCAAGCAACCACTCGGACAACAATTGGACCGCAACATTCGGACATTCAGAACACGTTTGCAACGGCATAGCATTACCCTAGAAACCACCCACAACACCCTATAGTGGCAGTGTTTGCATCGATAAGAAGTTTTCTTTTAGGAAATCTATGAATCAGTAAGTTTCATGTGCTTGTCAGAACACCCTTAGGGTTTGTCATTTTGGTTTCGAGTTCCTCATGGCTTCATGATGTCACATCTCCATAGTTACAGCTCAGACTTTGAGCTCAAATTATGTTTGCATTGTTGCGGATTTATGACACCAAATGCACCAACATGCAAGTGGGGGATTAAGGTAAAACCCATTGTTTTTCTTTCGTGAGCAATGTTACTGTCTAGCTTCTTCAAAGAATGCAATGTGCTGAAACTGATCACTGTATAAATTCCTGGGCTGGAGCATGTAACTTTCCATCATTAATAACACAATTTGCGTCTCAGGTCTACTGTATAAGCATAGAACTGTTATGATATGTTTGTGCAAAGGGCACAAAATGTGAATAATTTCTAGGGTGCAAATCTTCCCCCCTTCTTGTACCTCAGTGTTTAAGGGTAGCAGAGTTCATTCCCTAGGGATCTCCGATGATCCATCTGTAGAATATCTGTGGAAACATCAAAAGACAAACCTAAAACAGAAGAGCAACGAGAGCTTTGGAATGTAGCTGGAAAATACAACATCTGGAACAACATCAAAATGAAAAGCCCATTGACACCAGGGGCCGGTTGCATAAACAGCTTAGACTAGTCTTACAAGTTCGTCACCTAAATCAAGACTGGTCATAAGACGGCTAAATAAAAAGGTAGATTGGTCTTACTGAAATATAAAAAATAAAATTATTAGTCCTTAATTATTGCTAGTCTTTGAGAATAGCTGTTAAGACACAGGCTGCGTCTGAAATCGTCTACTTAATACTAAATAGTACACGAAAATGAATATGAGTTATGAATAGTCAGAAACTTTAGTATGAAAAAAACAGTAGGCGAGAAATACCCAGATTCCGCCAAGATTCGTGAGTGTGGATCAGATGGACACTTATCCATCCCATGATGTTGATATGTTTTTATCAACACTCAATGTGTAGAATGTTGTTAATACGTCATAGGTCAAAGAGCATACCTGGTAACCCTGACCATAAAACATGGAGGACTCAGTATTTCCGAAATATATTCATACTATTCTCACTCATACAATATAGAACGTACTGTTTTAACGGCCGATGGGTAGGTACTTATTCAAATTCAGTACGTACTGTCACAGTAATGTGTATCAGTAATTTATTCGCTATATCTCTCCAGACCTTTAGGAAGTGTGAGTCAGGCGACGTCTTCTTCCCAACCATTGATTTTGTTTTGATCATGAGCATGATCAGTGGATACGATCAGTTTGACGTGGCAACTGCACGTCACAACTTTCAATATCAATCCTATTGCGTTGAAAATAATATGTCAGGTAAGCAACAGCATAACTGCCCAACAAAACAACTGTGCTATCTGGTAAAGGAATTTTGATAACGTTTACACACCCAGGGGGTGAACGCTGTTTATGGTCATAATTGACAGGTAAGACCTTGCCTGCAGGGTTATGTTGACGGTACAATTATATATTGAACTTTCCAAAGTTTCATTAAAACAAATGATTTCGAAACAAATTTGTGGTAGACATGCTCTCCAACCCTTTCTCACTTGACTTTGTGCCTTTGACAGTCAACAGCTCTCTTGCACTTTTTTTCAATTCAGCAGTAGTATTCACCTAGTGGAATGGATGAAGATCTAATGATGCTTTCTTTTAACTTTGAACCTCCAAACATACCCAGGTTCCTGTGTGTTCCTGGATTAGATTAATCAGAGAATCTCCAGTGTAGAGGAATACATGGGCTTGGAGGCAGAATTGTTATTTATAACCTGTTTTGATAAAAAACATACGTCATTTTGTTCTGATTTCTACTATGACGTGCATATTGTAGAACACCATGCTATATTAATATATGTGATTATGTGATTAAATATATATGATTTGGATCACAGAGCCAGACATGCGGTGAGTAGTGCACCTGGGATTGGCATGCTGCTTCTATAGTGATTGACAGGGTTGACATTCCAGATTGGGCGTTGTATCTACTTTGCTGTCGTTGACAATCCTGGTTGTAAGTGGTTAATGTTAAAGGGATAGAACCCATAAAAATGTTCTGTCATTATTCACCGAATTCGAGCTAATCTAAAATTGTCATTTATGTGTAATCCTTAATTTGTGTCACCTTGGTTATTTAGAGTTTACAGTTTTAATTCACAATTTATTGGCTTTCCTTGCAGGTCTTGTTTGATTGAAGGATTAAGGACACCATTAACTGTTTCTAGCCGTTCTTTCTGCAGTGACAACAAGCAAGCCATTTAAATTATGCATAACCAACGCAATGACCTGTTTTTACATGATAGATTTTAGTCTTAGGATTTACATCTTGTTTGTATTGATCCTAAAGCCCCCCCCCACAATATCTCAGAGCCTCTGTCTGTTGACTTTGTTATTGGACCTTGGACTTGTTTTACCTTGATGTCTGCCCTTTGTGTTTATCTAAAAGAAAATTATTTTAGCCTTTATTTTTCTTAGCTGTGCAGTCTAGATGTTCAATTGCTTTTGTTGTTCCAAATTAGAAACCATTATAACTAGTTCTGGTTATCTTCAGATCAAGAAGTTTGTTGACGTGACCTTGTCTCATAGACAATAGTAGAAAATAGGCTGTATTATGTGTCTATTAGAGAACATAAGAGACTTTTTTTCCCCCACTGAACTGAGACAGAGCCAGTGAAAAAGTAAATTCCAGGGGTCTAATATATATATAAAACTTTGGGTAGATTTCATCCTTGAAGTGTGCATCTGCACAAAAGGGAGACCTGCGCATAATTTCTTTTATATTAATCCCAGTCAGGGGAAGACTTCGTAGGTGTATCTGCTCCCCGATATAAATCCATATACGAAGCTTACAACGGCTATTTTAACTATGCATTTGTCATCTGCATATCATTTCTATATGCATTTTTCCATTCACTTGACTGTACGAAACATGTGGAAGATAAGAGCCAAAGGACCGCTCCACCACCAGATCACGCAGTGTCCACATCATTTCTAAGTGTAATTAAATGTTTCAGGCAATAATAATTATTATCGTTCTACTCCCATTTACTTTCTGCAATCTGACTTGAGTTGATCAACTTGCCATCTGTGTCGCCAATTCACCCTGGCTCAGAGTTTGCTTACAGGTGCGCACATTCTCCCATCAAGTTTGTTTTTAATAGATCACAACCTTTGTGTGGAAAGTGGCGTAAGCAAGTTTACTGGCCCTTTTTGTGCATACCAAACATTTATACATGAGACCCCAGATAAAGGATTTGCAAAAATAAACCGTAATAAGATACTTGATTTCACTTTCATAGTTTACGTCTGTGGCTGATATTAACTAGATGACCTTATGAACTTCATCTTGATATAATCTAAGCACATTTAGTTTATTAACGGAAAAAGACGCATTTTATTACTGGAGCGATGTCGGGTTCTTTTAACATTAGACATTTGTACTTAATCAAACATAGACGTGTAATGTCAGAAGCAGTGACCATAGTGGTTTTGCAATCTTTTGGAAAAGGCTAACAATGTGACTGCAACCTAATTATTTTAGATAATTATTAACGTAATGGGTGTATTTTAATGTTTTAGGGTTTGGTAAACTAGTAAGTTTTCAACAGGTATTAGCTATTTTTTTTATTAGGTATAGGAACTATCGATCACGTGTCTAGCGCAGTATATCCAAATGTCCCATACACCACACAAGAAGACCAGCTGCAGAGACACCTTAAGTGCTTTGTATGAATGTCTGATATCCGCAGTTAGGCTTCACCTCAGGTATGCCCCTCTGAGCGTTACCATGCCGATGAGGAGTTGTGTTGCGCACATTTCTGCCGAGGTGCTCGGTCTCCACCTCTCCCAGCGATCTGATTGGATGGGGCCGGTAATACCCAGACACGATTTGAAGGTGACTCATGCCTCTCTGTCTGCTAATGTTGGAACACAATGGGCTCTATACACAGAGGCCCCCAGTTGGAAGGGCGAAACATGCTCTAACGGTCTCAGCCCAAACCGCCAAATATGTTGGCCTAAATCTGAGAAAGCACGCAGAATACTTTGCGTCTTGCTCAGTGTGCAGGTGTATTGTCCACATTTACTCTCAGTACATCGTGGAAGTTTATTGTTATTTCCCAGAAAAACTGGGAAAAGCTTTTGTGCTGCGTTATCGCCTGTTTGGAAAACGTTTTGGCATTCTGGTTAGCTAAGCTCAGGATGATTTTGCACAACGTGAATTTATGGGCACAACACGTATTTGCCACGTTCTATGATTTCCCCGTCACGCATGAACAGTTTGAACTGAGAATAGTTTAACCTCTTTGTGTGTTAATATTAGAAAGCTAAAGATTGAGTATAAGTGCGTTGTACTGTTCATTTTGTTTGAGGAAATAAGCCTATACCTCAAGGAGCCAGAGGTCAATGGTGGAAAAGGATTGCTTATGTTACAATGTTTTGTACTTCAGGATTAAGTGTTGGCTTTAGGAAATATTAAAAATTTGTCATACTGTTGGTCGTTGATCGTTTTGCTGACCAACCATTACAATTATTTCTCAGATTTGTTTTTGTTTGTCTTGCATAACACATGATCTAAAGCAGCCGTTGCCTTTTGTTTACTGTAATTCAGAAGAATCAGACCCGCCCTGTGTTTTTAATGCCGAGTAAGGAAAACTAGTGAAGAAATCTTTGTGATAATGATGAGTTTCTACTGCTTCATGCCTGGAGGATAATTCAGTTCCCATCACACCCCACTCCCAGTGTCTCTTAACATATTCCAACGTCTTGTCACCGCCACTCTATTTTCCTCTTTCTCTCGTATAATTACTATGTAGGCAGTGACCTGCATGTTTGAAGTTGCCTTTCATTTTCTTTCCATAGCGTGTCGGTGCATGTACTCCGCAATAGTTCTTGCAGCTTCAGAAAGGGGAAATTCAGGTGTCTCTACATGAGAAAACATTATATTTGATGTTTGTAGTACTGGTCAAGGTACAACCACTCCCTGTGTTGATTTTGATGAATTAATTTCTCACGTTTTTTTAAAGTGTTTTCTTAATAAGTGGTACTTGGAAAGGCAAAGAATTGCTTTAATTATTGTTCATGTTTGGAGTTCCAGGTTTGTTCAAATCCTTGACTGTTAGAAATAAATGTTAAGAAATAACATGTCACACCTCACGATGCATTTTGTTCAGGTATTTTTAACTTATAGAGACTTTATCTATTAATTTCATCAGCTAGTAGGTTACCACTCAACAGTTGATCTCTAGCAACCCAGCAAAACATCCCAGCAACACATACAAAAGTAGAATAACTAGGGGTAAAAAATCCCAAATCTAGATTTAGTTAGAACTCATTTTCCATAATCATGTTTGATATGTGGGTGGCAGCAGGTCATATCTAAATATTGATGCTTCTTAATTTCAGAACGGAGCAGATATGATGATGTGTTTCGACTGTTTGGTAACCCATAGTGCTGCTGTTTTATCTGGTAATTAAATCGGTTCTCTGCTTACAGAGCCTTAGTCACATTAATCTGACAAACATGTTTTCAGGCAAATGCACGGATAACTGACAAGCCTCCCCTCTCTTAAATATTACCGCATCTACCTTTTCAATACACAGGTTTGTCATTGCTCCTTTCCCCTACGTACAGCTTTGACAAAACTACCCAGGTTGCTTTTCCTGGAAATTTTAATTATGGTATTCTCCAAGCCTAATTTGTAGAGTGGTGGAGTAACTTGATAAGATGTATTTTGTTGGACTTGAGTTGTATGCTGACATGCTCAATTGCAGTGCTCAAACACATGTTCAAGTGATTGTTTTAGAATTGAATATTACAGCAGTTTCAGGGTTGGCAGACAAACTGAACTGTTTTGTTTTCTGAGATGCAGATATTCTTTTATAAAGCGGGAATGATTTAGTGGCCATGAGAGCCTTTTAATCACTGATTTATTTAAAGACATATACATGAACATGGATCCAGTTGTTTTAATCTATAATACTTTCTTTATTTTTGTAGAAAAGACAAGTAACCAGAGCACCACACTACAAAGATTTTGTCCATGTCCTTTGGAGACTAACGTCTTCAGAACTGGCAAAATATTTCTCTTAACCAGAAACGAAGGCATTATTCTCTAAAGGTAGACATCTCTGTGCATTATGCTGTATGAGCTGTATTATTTGGGTGGCAGGCCTGGCAGTCATGGGGATACTGAAAGCCATTCTGCAATAGCTCACTAAAGGCTTGTTGTTTCAGAAAGCAGTCTTCCCGTGGCCTTAGAGGGAATCGGCCAGCCACAATGTGGTTTTCTCATGAAAAACTAACATTATTACATGTCCCAAAGGCAGTCTCTGTGTGTTTCTCTATTTTTCTTTCCGTTTCTTCTTCCTGGCTTTTTTATTACACATTAATGCAGTGCTTGCTTCTAGAGAGTTGAGTTCAGTAAGTGTTTGGAAAAGCTGCATGGCATCCATTCAAGGTTTGCCAGTGTTGTGTGATGTCATAACCCAGATTATTTCTAGGGCGTTCACACTAAGAATGACAAAATTGCTGGAGGTCGCAGAGCTTTTTGGCTGCTTGCAGAATTTAATGAGATAGATCAAACGACCTTCACTTCTATTGGTAGTTGGCAGTTGTGAAAAAAAGATGGTAGTATAGTCTAATTCATAGATTGTGGTGTTTTTTTATGGGGATTGTGTACGATAGAGTTCAGAGGGATTTTACTCTATCATGTATTGCTCTATATGACTTCTAGTAATATTTTCTTTGCTTTGGAAATCGTAAAGATTGAGTGAAACATGGCCTGTGTGGTCTCTGTTATGCTGTTCAATCACTGCTATTCATATGCGTTGGCAGGTCTTGATGCGTTTATAAAGAAATATCTTCAGTTGTATTCTACAGGGCTCTAGACTAACTTTTTGCACTGGTTGCACTGGTGCGCCTTACTTTTTTTCTTGGGTGCACCAGCACAAAAGTTAGGTGCACCCAAATTTTTGACCGCATCACATTTAACATTAACCTGCTTTTACCAGTTCACTTTTGTTTAATGTCCATATAGGCAAAATTTACTTGTAAATGTTTATCTTACAAACTGTTCAACATCAAGTTCTTTATTTGATGCACAAATTTACAAGAAAGGTAACTTACTGAAAAAGTGTTTGTGCTTAAAGTGCTTCATGGAAGTGAAATTTAAACTAGAAAGATCTCAAGATAAATGGACCAGGGCTTGAAGGCTCAGTGTCAGAGCATTGCTTATGATTTTCGGACGGATTAGGCCTTAATTTAACATTATTCACGAAAAAGTTGTGAATAGTTCTATTCATCATTTCTCATTATCCCCTTCTACATCCACTCTGTTTAACTAACAGCATTAGGCTCCTCACCTCTCTGTCTCACTGCAGCACACGCATTTTCAAACGTACACACCAGAGGTTGCGCTAGAGTTTTTCATTTTGACTGACATGCTCGTAAAAAATCCGTCATAATCTGTTATTACCCGTCACTATGGTTCAATGTGGCGTTAGGTGGTAATTTGTATGTTTGTGACGTCATCACGCTGTACTGGCGTCTCGGAACTTGTTGTATTGTAATACAACCGAATGCCAAATTAAGCCGATACAGTTTTTGATACCATATTCAGGCCCTTTCCAAATAACTTTTTATTTTGCTCATATCTTGTGTATGTAACAAAAGTTATGGCTGATGTCGGCTGAAGCGCTGTTATTTTCAGGAACGGAATTTGGAGTAAATCGTGTTTAAAGTTCAGTGATGAAATTAAAAGTCACTTTCCAGTGGTGAGAGACTTTCTCTATTAAAAATGTATTAAAAGAAAGCCTAGTGTTGAAGTCTATAAAAATACTGTACAAAACCGTTTGAATAAAACGTAAGTAATGAAAATGGTGCAGCGCACACTTAATAGTTTACGTGACATAGTTTACACAGGACAGGAGGGAAATGTGCAGTGATACTCCTTCATTCTTCATGTTATTTGGTTAACTTTGATATGTGAACTGTCTTTCCCGCGTCCCAGCGCGACATCCGACGGGTTTTCCCAGATCGCATCTCATATGTCTATTCAGTAACAATGACAGGTGAAAACACGCAGGTCGCTTCGCGAGCATATCACGCTGAAGGGAAACGGGGATTTACAATTTGCCCTTATTGTAATCCGCCAAAATGACGGACGGCCTTCAGGTTTTTCCGTCACGGGTAAAAAATCCCTCAATGACAGAGAATTTTCGGTTAACGCGACCTCTGGTACACACACGTGCAGGAATATCTGGACCACAGCCAATCAGAGGGGGGTCCGCCCTTCACTATCATTGATTGGTTTAGACCACGATATGGGTCTAATGTGTGTCTGTTATTGAATCACAGGAAGACTTTCAGAGTTGCGCTGATAATTTTAAGTCGCACCATTGAAAAATAAGGTCGCATGTGCGACCAAATTAGTCGCACTCTAGAGCCCTGTTCTAATAGTCCAGTGCGAGGCAGTAGGTAGAGATCAGCATTCCACAACCTTATTTATAGCAAATAAACTGTGATGTCACAACTAACTGTGATGGTGACTACTGAAAGATTTTTAAACAAATTCTCTTAAAAAAGTTTTAATACTCTTTAAAAATGGAATCTTAGCGCATTTAAAACGTATATATGACTCTTTCCTCTGAGGAAAAAGAAGATATTTTGACACAAAAGACACAAAAGAAGATATTTTGTAAAAAGATACAATTTTGTAAATGTACAGTGATAGTAAGTAGGGACTAATGTTATTTGGTTATCAGCATTTTCGAAATCTCTACCACCGTGTTCTGCAGAAGTAAGTCGTACAGGTTTGGAATAATATGGGGGTAAATGATGAGAGATTTTTTCAAGTACAAGCGTTTGTGTATGTTTTGTCTCGTTGCAGTAATGTTTCTGTTGCTGTGAGGGGTTTTGTGGATGTACATCAGTTGTGAGGTCTTAGATCGCCCTGCTGTCTGTAGCTGCTGCGGTAGAACAGTTATGTGGAATGCATTAATCACATCTCTCTCCCTTTCACTAAAACAATGCACTTCGGCACAGTCTGTTTGCTTTTTGACTGACTGCAAAGGGTTGGATTTTGTGTGGAAAGTTACGGTTGGAAAAAACACTCGGATGAACACTGGAATGTTGTGATAGTTTTGAGTCATGGTAGATCATCATTCGAACAACCAAACAATATGTGTAATCCATATCTAATTTCACACTTATCAGGAGTTTTATTCCTCTCTTTAATGGATACGCCTCAGTATGCTCAAGGCTGACACAAACACAATACACTGTGTTTAAATAGAGGCTTGTTTTGTTTGAAAAGATTTCTTAAAAGCATCTGTGGACCTATAAATACAATTCTGACTACAAAGGAGAAGCTCTGTTTTCCACATTAATTTGTCATTTATCTTTCAAAGACACGTTTTTGGTCTATACAACTTATGTATAAGTGCCTGCCAAAGTATTGTTTGCTGTCCTGTCTGTTAATTGAACAAAATGACTACGCTTCTATGTCTCTTATTTTGTCTTTTGTGTTCTTCTTCGTCTTCTGTTGGAGATTAATGAATAGTGTTAGTTATTAACACAGCCTGTATGATTGACACTTGGAATTGCCAGAATGTTGTCAGAGAATTCCTTTGGCGTCTGTTGGTGGTGATAGGCGTTCGCAAGCAAAGGCATTTTAATTATTTGTGTTCTTGTATAAGTAGACACGGATTTGCTGTTTGAGCTGTCTTGTTTTGTGACTGGTTTGAATGTGCATTTGTTCGTATAGTGAGCTGGAATAATGGATTGATTTTTATTGCAAAATGATTGCATTACTTAGACTAATGGACTTTAGAGCTAAGCTATTATTTGTGTTTAAAACACAATACAGTATGTCGCTTAATTTTCTTTATTTTCATTATGGGAAGAAAATGCGAGTAGTGATTGGATGTTTAAAACGCTGTGCTTGGGTGTTCTGCGTGGTTACAAGAGTGTTGTTATATAGTTGCTGAGGTGTTTAGGTCGCTTACTAGGTGGGAGCTAGGGTGTTCTTGTACATTGTCATGTAATGAGTAGCCCAAAAAAATTATCTTTCATTCCTATTGTTGTACTCCAGGTCAAAATTTCAAAGTTTTACAGAACACCATTTCTATGTTGGTCATTTTGAAATCGTTTACAGCAAACAAACCAAATGTTCATACTTGGGGCAATAAAATATAAACAGTAGGAGTAGTTATTAAAAATACATACTTTGTAGGATTTATGGGAATTGAAATGTATAAACCATAAGCAAAAATGACCCGACAAAATGCTGCGATGTCCCTTTATAGAACTTAAAACCGTTACTTTTTACATTTTCAAGTCTCCATTCATGACGAATATGTACCGTTATTAATGTGACAATCCAGAAAATTGACTTTGAAAAATTTTGAACTAAAGATAATGCTTAAAAATTGAAGAGAGACCTGACCTCACATGGCTTTTAAACCACCAAATTTTGACATATGTTCTGTAAGTATAGTTAAAACCTTTTATTTTTTCATGGTAAGGTTAACATTTGCATGGAATTGCCCTTTTGACATTTTTTTGATGTTTTTGCTGATTACCTAAGACACAGTGAACCAAAAATCCCCCATTATTATCTGTATGTTTACTACAGCGAGGATGAAGTAATTTGTTTGACTGGGTATTTGTACTAGGAGCATGTTTGACCAAGGGTTGCAGCCGGCCATGTAAGAGTTATCCACTCTCATTCCGAACGGGACATATGGTGGTGGTGTTCTAGAGCACACCAGTATTGCAATCAAGAAGAATTAATTAATTAGAGAAAAATAAATAGATGTTTGTTTGGCCTCTATACAATCTCTTAATATACTGTAAATAATGTGGATTCCTATAGAAATGAGAGTTTCTTGGAGGCTCAATGGAGGAAATGGATGAGTGAATCTTTGCTGTAATGAGAAACTTGTTTGTTGTTGCCTCTGTGTTTATTCTGCACTGTGGGTGCCAGATTAAAGGATTTTAAGAATCTCCATTGGCATAATTAAAAGAAATTCACCATTGTACACATCAAGAGTTTTTCATGCCTCACTGACTTACCTCATGTCAGAATATCGTCTCTTTGATTTGCGGCCAAACATATGCTCAGAGAGTCACACAGCTCCCCCAGCCGAAGATGAGCTGCCAAAATGGTGAGAAAAAGCGATGCGCAATATTAATAAACATTTACGCCGGTGACAGCCTCACTGCAAGGTCACGGTTTCCTCACTTCATCCCGTACTCTTTTTACCCAGCATGCTTCACTGCTGCCCCCCTTTAATGGGTAGTGACTCACAGACTTGTTTTTTTCACTGCTGAGATATTGCATGTATCACAGGACAAATAGAACTTTTATCTTGTACAACAGTTTAACTTTCATCAGCTTATGGGCCTACCTATGAAAATTTATTGGCTCGCTACACAGGATTTGCAGTCTTTCATTTAATGCTTTGGTGAGAGCGTACAAGTTGAAACAGGAATAGGATGTCTGGTTATTTACAGACTGTTTTGAAGAAAGAGAGACACTCTGGCTCTCATTAGGCCTATCAGTGACTGATGATTTCAATAAAGACAGGCATCCGGTTTACAAGTTCGCATTGACTTCATCACTCAAATGATTTGGATTGCGTTTATTAATTACTTGCATGCATATTTATGTGCCGCGTGACTATTTATATGCCTGTGCGTGAACACGCAGGAAACTCGCAGGGTGAAGGATAAGATCCGTTCAAAGCTTTGATCGGGGGGCAATGCATTTGATGTGATTTCAAGCGTCACGCAGTGGGGATTCTACCATTCTGAATTCTCTCAGTGTAATCAAAAAGGTTTCCAACCATCATATAGCTTTTAATATCTGCAGAGTAATATGAATTTAATTAGGCACTATTATTCTCTAACAAGCTGTAAGATTAAAACTGTTTTGAGCAGGCAGTTATGATGGTTTCCCTTTTAAACACTAATCACTTTCTCCGCCACCTGTGTGTCTACCTCCAACATCGAATCCTATCTCACACATTTATTTGGGTAATGAAGAGAGTCCGCATGCAGCGACTCAAAGCACTCTTCGCCTCTTGATTTTCCACTTATTTCATCTGTGGATTGAAAGAGCCCAGTGATAAATCTAGTCTTTCTTTTGATTCATTATGCCTCTCAGTAGGGTCCGCCAAGGATGTCTTCCAACCAGCCCTTTTATTTACTCTCGAGTTTGTTTTGATTTGCAAGTAAACGGGTCCACTGTCAGGCCCTTGAACAATAAGAGTAATAGTCCTGAGATAGAACTGCTTCTCTGCCTTTTTTAATAATTTATGTTATAAATTACAGTTTAATAAGGTTGTTATAAGTCTGGTCAATAGGAGAGTTCATACTTTCTGTTAAGTGACATGTCTGTCGTTTGAGATTTTATAAGATAAATATGGTTTTAAAGATGGAAATCACCACAATGTTTTAAAAAATCATGTTTTTCTGAGAACGTTATTTTTATTGGTAATCATTTTACAAAGTTATTTACTAAATGAAATCTTTTAGGAAACGACACCACATTTAGTGAAAAACGAGTGGATCTTTTTCAAATTTGGTTAGCTACAGCGTAGGGCTTAGCAATATATATCGAGTCTTCAGATGATTGGATGGAAGATATAATATAAGATATTAAGCGTGAAAAAAAGGCTAGTTCATTCCTTCTTTACATTGTACAAGCAAAATGCATTTTCGAAGTAGTAGTAAGTGGTCAATAGGGATACATTTTTAGTGTTTCTTTAGCACTAAACATGATAATTGATCTCTCCAAATCTTTTTAATCGGATAACTAAATTGAATAATTAAATAATTAATAATAGAATAATTAGTTGTTCTAGTGCAAAGCAAAAATATATTAAATTTTTTATTACCACCTCGGTTG
This sequence comes from Triplophysa tibetana, assembly GCA_008369825.1. NCBI lineage: Eukaryota > Metazoa > Chordata > Actinopteri > Cypriniformes > Nemacheilidae > Triplophysa > Triplophysa tibetana. Next base: position 10,268,052 of record CM017897.1, on the reverse strand, counting down.
TGGTTCCAAGAGTACTGTACCGATATCAAACACCATGTGTTTACACACAGATCACTGAATGGGCAGGGAGAATAATTTCCAGCCTCATTGAATTTGCCGCGCAAGAATAAGCATTTTAATACGTAATATTGGCATTTCTTTATATGCTTTGTTACTGTAAAATAGAGATAGAGACCCTTAACGCAATGCTAAATGCAAGATAAGTTTACCCTTGTGCGCCGTCAAGCAAACCAAATGATCCTTGCCTGCCTGCTATAAGATTTCCCAAACTCTCTTGTATTTTTATCTGTATTTTGTTTTGCTCCCATCCACCATTGATATGCATCATTACTCCTGTATTGTGCGTTTGTTTGTGTTGCATCTATGATGATGCTAGTAGAGGCGGTACAACTATGACGATAAGTTTATAATCCCACCCACTTTGACTCGGCACTAAACTCTAGTGGAAAAGTAAACTGAGCCGATGTAAAGTGAGCTGTACCGAGCCTAGTCGTACTAAACCTGAAAAAGCGCCATTGTGCTTGTTCAGCTCAACGTCTCTTGAAGCCACGTAGCTCTGTTGTACATAATCTAGTTTTCCCAAGTGACTGGCAAACAGGATTTAGGGGTAAAATGTTTAACTATGACTGCTGAGAACAAGCTGCAGAACTAATTTCAATGCTCCGAGAAAGAGGCATCCACATTTAAAAATTTCACCTGCAGAAATGGTTTGTATTTTTCCCTCCATCATTTCATTTTGGGTAAGAAATCTTTAGAAAAGATAATTGTTGAAAGCAATAAAAGCAAATGCCGTTGTCGCATGACAGACTAGAAATTGATGTGAACGTGGAATATGATTGACAAGCAGAAAGCATCTGATTAGCTTACCAAACGATAAGACTCTTTCTAAAGTGGCTCTTCCTGGCTTTCCCATTACTGCATCTCAGGTTCAAGCTACATGAGAGGTCCAATACGTTTTCATTGCTGCATAGTTGGTTTAGCAGTGGCTTGCCAGTGGGTCCACATTAACCAAAACCCCAAATCAGAAACTCTTGCATTGCCGTTTCCACAGTCCCACCACCAAGGTCTGATGTCTGCAACACTACCGTCTTCTCATAAGTAAAGCAGCCCTAGATATCACAATTTGGCTGCTCTCTCCAACCAACCAACATTGAGACAAACGAATAGCTCTTTACCAAATAGATTTAATCTATCCAACAGGCTATCGTGTCTGGGTGGGGGAGGTAGGTCAATATTATTTTGCAGAGTCTACTGCTCCGGTTTTCCAACCAGGCCTCAAGAAGCACATGAGCTATGGTTTCAATTTTCTTTATTTTTCGCTCTACTGCATGTTCCTGGGTTTTCCGCTTCTCTTTTGCTGCTTTTCTTTGTTTTTAGCAGAAAGGAAATGGGAAGAGAAATTGTGAGCTGAACGTGGAGCTTTGTTTATGTATGCATTGTCAATCGAACCATTGGGGTCTTAAGACAGTGGGCAATCTTTCGTTGCTCACATACAGGATTGTGAAGCTTGTCTCATACACAACAGTAAGACCACTACTGAGCAATTTTAAGTAAATATGCTAATTTTAGGTGGCGCAAAGCACCTCACTTTAGTAGGCATATAAATGATAGAAGATTGGTGCATTGATGGGAGGGGTCGGAAACAAGCTCTCAAATCAGAAAAATCTTGCAGTAGAATCTGGGTTAGATATTGTGTTGTTTTCCAAGTTGAAGCGATTGAAATACTTTTGCTTTTACATCTAAAAGTTTTCTAATGTACCTATATTTAATTATGCCTTTTAATTTTTCCTCTATATATATGTTATAATAATATATCATATATTTTATGCAGTGAACACACTGTCAGAATATCGGGATTGTTCAACACTTTATTTAACTATTTAAATATTGCCTAATTTATTGTCAAAAAACACTTGTTTTGATAGCCTATTCAGCATTAAAGTTTCACATTCTAACATTAACAACTTATGCATAGCATGTTGGCACCAACCTGTCTGGAGATGAACGTAAAAAAGCAATTTGTGTTGATAAGAATCATTTGGAAGCCCGAGGGTGGCCTATGTTTGAATCAAAGTGAAATAGCTTGTTTCATTTTATGTCTTAGGGCATAGAAAAATAAGAAAAGTCTGAGGACATTGGAAACTTAAAAGTGAGCTTATACTGGGGTTTCATGTTCCATAACAAAACTTTTTTGCAGCCTTCAGTTGTTATGCAGTAATGAAATGCTCTGTACCAGAATAGATTAATGTCATACTAGAGAGCAAGAGGTCTCGGTCTACTGCGAGAGGTATGTGTTTGTTGCTTTAACACCTTGTCTGCCCAGATAGAAAGTGGTTTATTCTCTGAAATACCTTCTGATTGTATAGTGCGGAATGCGGAAAGAAGGGTGATGGGGTTGACAGTGTGTGACCCAAAAGGCCCAAACTTAATTTATCAGGAATATGCCTTGGGTTAAGACATTTTGTCTTTATAGTTTTCCCAGTTTTGGCAGTGTGTATGTCTACATTTAGGGATAAACAAAATGTTTCTTCAGGAGAATGCACATAGGAAACAGCTGGATTGAACACATCAGACTTAAAAATACTTCAGATTATGTATAATAATAGAAAGTTGTTCACATCTCTGATTTAAATGGGATGAATTGAAAACTAAATTAAACTGAAAAAATCAGTCATAATAACTAAAAGTTTGTAGAATTTTATTGTTGTTAAGTTTGATAAACTTTTTTGTCAAACACCCTATAATTCCTTTACAAGAATATGAGTGTGTATTTCTGGTGTATTTTGTTGTCAGATTTATGTTGTTTGTATATTACCTGCCGAAAAGCCAATCGTTGAATGCTGGGTAACCTGACATTACAACTGCTCGCATTATGACGTAACTATTCATTCTCACACAGTAACCGGCTGCAGCATCACAGGTTGTCTGTGGCTCTTTTGATAGCTCTATGAAACCCGAATAGTCCCAATGCTGAGCTTTTCTGAATACAGCTGCGTTCCACGGCCAAGAAACCCAGCACCGGCAGCCAAGAAACCTGTGAGAGCTTCACAAAGGAGCAGGGCCTGAATGCGATTGGCTCTGGGAATGGATGGCTCTTTCAGTTAGATAAACCAAATCAAAGAGAGCGTGAACAGATGGCTTTCTCGTACTTAAGCATCGTAATGGTCTTACTGGCTTAAGTGTCGCTGCCAAGACACATCTGCCTCATTGTTGCCTTTTGTCATCAGAAGCTGCTACTGACACAATGACCTACTGTTCGGCTTGATGGGTTGGAATTCTTACAAACGCCATGTTATTCTACCTAAGCTAGGCATGCTTAATGGGACACGGTCATGGTCACCTTTCGATTGGAACACTGTTGTTGGCCCCTCTGATCAATCATGGAAATACATTAAACGTTTCAGTAAAATGAGTAAACAACTTAAGGTTTAGGACACACACACTCCGTGACGCCATTGGCCAACTTTTACTGAAAATGACCGACTTCCTGTTGTAGCAATTAGCTTTATTCAGTCTTCCAGCCTTCATTCCTCCCATCACACATAGGCTCCCACATATCGGGTCACGTCGTTACAATGAGTCAGCAATTCTCTAAACCTGCTGAGTGTCAGACTCATTAGACTCAAGGAGAGAGCGGACAAAGAAAGTGAAGAAAAGGAGAAGATTTCCAAAAAGGGAGGGAAGGGTAAGTGAGGGAACGATTGTAAAAGAACAGGAGGGGGTAGATGACTCACTGTTAGCGTGCACTCTGCCCTCGCACCGCAGCGCGGCTAGACCCGACGAGCGCCGCGTTCTCCGAACATGATTGAAGCGTGTGATTATGGAGGAAGAACAGAGCTGCTGTGCTCAGTGTGAAGCAGTACAACTTCCAGCTACTGTAACCCGAAGATCAAGGCCGTTCAGAACCGCAGAAGTTCTTTAACTGAAGCGCCTGAAACTGTGACAAACAAAATAACATTGTATTTACCATCTAAGGTGTTAAAATATGATGGGTGGTCAGAGTGTTCTACAACAGTTCTGAATCCTGCATCTATAAACCCTGCACAGCCAGCCAAATATTAAAGTTCAAGGGCATGGAGCATTTGTTTGATATCATTTTTATGTATATACTTATTAAATAAAAAGTCCCTGCTTTTGAACAGTATTTCATACCCCATTGGACTGTCTATGCCACGTATTTGAGATACTGTTGTAGCCTTAATTCAGTGACTGAACACTCACCTCCCTAGTCAAACACGGGCGAAAATAAACAGTGAAGTCACTTACACGAACACAGTAATATTGTTTACTCCTAGATCAGAAGAGCTGTGCACAGTGTGCCTGTATAAACGCAAAGAGATAACCAGCCACATCTGGTCAGTAGTCGCTTCAAGGGTCATTTAACTCCTAATGCCCTCTTTTCGTCCTTGAGGAAAAACAAGGAACAGGTTATTGATTCAGAATGAACTCTGCTTGACCATATCAATGCCTTTAAATCCGAGAAAGCGGGCTGTTGGGAATACGCTATGATATTTACGGCTTCCTGCGGTCACGGGGACTGCGTGTAATTCTTCATAATAACAAGCTTTGGGATGCTGTTTTTCAAGCAGTTGTTTATGCCAGATCGTAAACAAGTAATATATGTAGCTGTTTACAGTTACTGTCAGAGCCGTTTCGCGTCCGCCACCACTCGCAACGGTTATTAGATCGTTGGAAGTACTTTGTTTTTAAGACATGCACGAGTCCAAGTTTACTTGAGAGCTCTGGTTGTTTCTTCATCTGTATAATGCACATCTTCTACATGACAAATATAGCAAAACATCAAGCAGGCAGTAGGCATGAGGAATTAGAGGCATGTAATTAGCCAATTCTCCACATGACTGGAAAATTACAGAGCCGGGCCTTGTGATCAGTGAATTTCATGCATTCATAATATTTTGTACTATTTTTATTGGTTGCTGCACAGCAGTTTTCTGTCTGTCAGTCATCTATGTGTATTAGAGATGGTCAAGATCAAAAGAAAAATACATCAAAACACATATAAAGGAAATGTTTGTGTCATACATTGCCTTGTATCATAATGTCCTAGAAGTGATTTAGAAGTAATGGGGTTTGACATGCTAGATGTGTTTGGTACTCAAATACTGTTTCCCAACAATGAAATCTCAGTTTGCTTTTGAGCAATGTCTTGTCTGAATTTAGCACACCCATGCAATGTTTTGCTGCTTAGGAAATTCAATTCAGGCTTCAAATAATTGCATCAGTCGGTGGTTGAATAAAATTTGTATTCACTATTTGCCTCACACTAGCCTAAGAGGCATGTACATTTTGAGATAGCAGCTCAATTATCTAGAGTAATGGAAATAATTTAAATAAGTGACCGAACAAAATTTTGCTGGTCTAGTTGTGTTTCTGATTCATTCTTTTGAGTAAGTCATTTCTGCAGAAGCCTGCAAATTTACACACCATAAATTTTCAGGCACAAGATTTATGGAGCAGGGAAGACCTCGTTGGTTTCTGGAAGTATGTTGTTTTAGACAGAAGGCTACCTTTTTAGGAGAGATGGCGCAAAGCTGTGAATTCTTCCCCTGCTCTCACAAACATTCCTCCAAAAACCACATAATACACCCTGCGGACTGCATCTGTTACATTTAAGAGCAACTCTTCTGGAACGTTTGAAACCTTCTCAGACCTAGCAAGGTTCAAGCGGTAGATTAAGTCTTGACTTTGTCTTCATCCTGCTGTTTTCATTAGTTTTATGTCTGACTGATGGAGTCGATCCTGCCGCGTCTGTTATCAAGTGTGGTCTTGGGTTATGCTTGCTTAAATCGCTGAAAACACATCGTGTGGTTTGGCTTCTTACAAGTCTTGAGGCGAGAGAAAGGTCTCTCATCCATTAAAAATCAATTTCAGCTTTGGCTTTGGGAGGTATTAAAGGAGAACATGACACGGCTTAAACAAATGATATCTTTGTTTTAGATGCAAAGCGTTTACGTGATTTAAGGTTAAAAAACGCTTTATTTTCAACATACCGTGCATGTTTGTATCTCCTCTTTGACCCATCTCTCTGAAATGCATGGATTTTTTACAATTCTCATCGTTCTGAAAAACGAGGTGTGGTATGACTGGCCATTTAACGAGTGCTTAGTTATTGGTCGAATACTGCAAGCGTGTGACGGGAATTTGTTACGCCTCTTACCATATTTGGAACATAAGCTTCCAATTCAAATGTATTGACAAGTACGCCCACCTTACTTGCGTATACATTTGGGCGGTCTTTGTCAAATCACACCACGAACTGAAATAGATTTGTGGGGGTGTGGTTACACGAAACCCAGGTCTGGGTGAGCATTCGCTTTTAGATAGATTCCGACACTTAAACACGTAAAGAAAAACATGTATTTGTGCCATATGACCCTTTTAACATGTCTTTTAACCTCCTTTAACAAAACCAGGACGTTAAGGGAAGTTTACCCAATAATAAGGACCTAATCCAACCCTTTAAAATACAGATTGATCAATAAATCACAATAAACAAATACTGTACATTCTGCCATAACAAATAACACACACTTTATTCACATGTCAGCAATAAATATTTATGAAAGTTTTTAAATATTAAATAAAAAATGTTTCAGCAGGGAACTGAAAACCAAAGACACGAAAGTTCAATACATTGATCTGGAATGAAACTTTGTTGTTGTGCATGTAAAATAAAATTTGGAGAGCTTAGCTTGCAATGGCTGCCAAGTACTGTCAAAAATTTATTTATAAAAAACAAAAATTGTGGTCAACCAAAATGAGTATTTTAACGACTAATTTGGTTATCTAGTGAGGAGGGAAGATCGGCAGATTTAATGCAGATTTAATGCTAGGCAGAGCTAGAGAGAACTGAAAAGAGATCTTTATTATTTGGCTGTCCGGACACAGTTATTGTTATTGGCTGTAACCATGGACGAAATGACGAAAAAAAACAGCTGGACAGTTTTTTTATATTAATTCAATTATTATTTACTTGGTGTCAAAGAAATATTGATTAGTAATATTTCTTTGCGAGGCCAGCAATATTATGTGACTACTGTAGCTGGATTAATGCTCTGTTCATGACAGCTTAACCAAATGCAAAATGTCTTCAAACATCAGATTTGATTCTAATATGCGCTGTTATGAAATTATATGGCTTTTAGATGTGCCAAAAATAATTTCAAGATTCTGGATCAAATCATGTTGCCACCCCAGTAGAGCGGACTCTATTCTCTCTCTCTCGGTCTCTCTCTCACACACACACGCACAAACACACAGTTGTACTTTTCACCTTTCACGGGTGTAATACATCATCCTAATGAACCTGTGTAGCCAAGGCATGCAATACTTGATTAATCCACAGTCATTAAATCCAGTCTGCCGTGGACATCAGGAGAAAAGAGCATCCAAAGCCCCTCGGCTCCTCTTTCCATTAATCTACTGGGTAACTGACCTGAATCAACACATGCATAACACGGTACACGAAGTACAATTTCTGCAAGTCTCCTCACTTTTCAGTCTTTAAAAGTTCAATAGAAAAATTTTATTGTTTTGTGCAAACTTAAATGTATCATTCATAATAACAGAACCTTAATAATTTATCTTAATCTACATGTAAGGGACTTTATTTTCTTGCAGATGGAAATAATATTTGGCATACACTGAATCCAGTCACCGCTAAAAGGATTGCAGCTCTGCTTAGTATGAATATTAAAATGATAATTTAAGAAAGTTTAATGACATACATAAACATAGCATTTATTACTTGCTCTAAATTAAATAAGAAATGTTTCATCATCTTCTAAGATACATTTATATTTTGCATTTTCCATGCCAAGCAACCGTTATGGAAGACAGTGAAGCACCATCGTTTGGATTTTGAGACTTCAAACATTCCTGTTTCCAGGAAAGCAGTATTAACATGATAAAATAACAAAAATCCACGAGAGAGGGACAAAATGTTCTCCCACACATGCATTCCTATTAAAGCAGATGGAACACTTCAAATTGAGCACATCTCCTCACCCTGAAGACACAAGAAGGTTTAAGGTGTCATTAAACCTGTTTCATACATGAGCTTAGAGAGATTCTGATTTGCTTTATAAAACGAAAGGGTAAAGAATGTTTTTTTTCTTCCTTTTTTCGCCACCGCTCAGACCCTCATATCAAAGTGGCCGTACAATGTCACATATCTCATGTTAATCTTGAGTCCTTACAGAATAGTACCGTACCCTTCAAATATCCGTAGAGTTTTTAGTTTGACCATATTTATAAAAGACCGATTCAGTTGTATGATTATTTCCGAAAACATACAATGTGTGCGGGGGAATGGAGGGCGGAACTAAAGCATGTGCGCACCCAATGCCATCAAACACAGACACATGACTCAGTTTCACTTACTGCGAACGGTTCATGTCCGGCATCTTTGAGTTTAGGTAAGCCATCTATCAGTTTCCAATGATCTCCAAATCCAGCGTTATATCCACCGTCTTCATGACATCCATCACTAAAATGCCATGAACAAACAAACACACCTCTCACTATCGCAAGAGTAACTACCTGCAGATGCAGGCCAATCTTAATGCAGCACAGCCAATCTTGATGGTAAGTGGGTTTCGCTCATCGGTAGACACTTGAGCGGGCTATTTATTTCGCCTTGCCAAGAATTGCCCAATAAGGGACTATGAAAAGTTATTACTAAACAGATTTTCATGTTCTGAAAAAAAAAAAAAACTTTCCAAAACCTATACGAATTCTGGGGGAGTGTATCGAGCACAGAAATACTATGTCATACGTCCACTCGTTTTTTGACAAGTTGACCATATCAAGCATGAGAAGACTGCACGTTTATCATTTTAAATATGTCAGAATGCATGAAACACTGTTGCATTCCCCCATTAAGTAACAGGCCCTCCGTGTCCCCATTCAGCTTCTCACATTTTTTCGTCTCAGTTTTTGTTTTCTTGAAAGTTGAGGAAATTTTGAAAGAGGTGATTTTGTAGTTTGGTTGCCTTAAATGGCATTTTGGATAGGGTAGAAGGTGTTCAGTACTGTAAACTGTTTTAGGAGATTTGATTCCTCTTGACAATGATCTCTTTAATTTTGGTTCTCCTCTTTTTCTACACATATTTGGTGTCTTATGAAAATCGGGCCTGACTTGTGCCCAGACTAAAAATACATCTAAACTTCATACAAAAAATGACTTATGCATTTTCTGATGTTTAATGTAAGGCGACTTTCAGTGTTAAAATGGTTGTATTTTGTTATAAATATGTTTTTTATAGTTAATAACTGTTGTGATGGGAATTTGCCCTGACACAAATGACAGTCATTAGGCAGGTGACTGTCTCATTTTAGATGACAGGCAGTGAGGAGCAGCAGTGACCTCTCAGCTGGGGCTGATAAACTGTGTTTACTGATCCCTCGGGAGAGGGAAAGGAGAAGTGTGTACGTGACATGTAAGTGTTTGAGTGCCTATGAAAGGCTTCAGATGCAGAGTTTGGCCCATCCCCAGGGAGTGTTGATAAAACAGGCTGTCCGGAAAAGCCTGTGCAAATTATTACATTCCAGTTTAGCCTTGTAAGGTTATTTTTACCCTCCCAGCCTTGTATTGAGCTCCTCCTACACTCTCTCCTTGTCTTCATGTTTCTGGAAAGACTGGGTTTATATGCAGCATGTAAACAGGTTTCTCACTGTGCCACTTTGATCTCATCAGATCATTTTGACATGTGAAAAGTTGACACATTTGTTTGTGTATTTTGTTAGATGTTCTGATGCACTGGGCTACTAGCTTCTCAGTAACCTTTGTGTTGAATATGTTAAGGGTGGTTAACTGTCTGTTTCCAGTGTGAACTTAAACATTTCAACTCTCCAAAATCCCCAATGCTGTAACTATTCGAGTTTGTTTAGGAACGCATTTCCTGTGTTTGTTTGTGTATGGGTGTGTGTGTGTGTGTGTGTTTAGTCTTGTGTGTTTTGGACACAATTACATTTCAGGGTTTTGAACACATCACATTGGCCCTTGATGTGAAAATAATGTACAAATCCCAAAAGTTCTAAACAAATGTACTGACAGAGCCGGAAATGTTTCCACAGAGCCTGGATGAGCTTGACGACGATGATGGTGAGGAGAAGGAATGTAAGATGGAAGAAAATCTTACACAGCACAACACGGAACAAAATGAGTCCATGACTCCTGACCCCGAAGCGGCTCACTTAATACAGGTAAGACCTAAAGAGCGTGTGTGTTTGTCTCTGTAAACATCTTGTCACTAGTGGGACACTATTCTGTCATACAGATGCAGTGTTGACCAAAAATAACAAACACAAGCCCGTGAGGAACAGACAACTAAACAGCCTACACTCACAATGCCTCAAGCTGCATTACAAAGCAGGATAATAACTCTTGACCCTAGACATGTTGGTGTCTGGTATTTAACTTTTGTTGTGACCCCTTCTAGGTTTAGGATGCTACATAAACAGGATTTCAGCAACAATAATGTTTCCCCGTTTTTGAGGTGATCAAAGGGCAACATGATAAACCTAAACATAAAGTAGCCTAAACAAAAACAAAACTACCTCAGAAACGAGAAACTTTGAAGAAAGCTTCACAGCTTGGATAACTTGCCTTTCATAAACCCTAAACTTTCATAAAAGCCCTGATTTTAGCAACCCACTAAGTTATCCGTTATCATTTGTGCAGAACAAAACAAGAATGAATGTGTAAAACAAAAATAACAGAAATTAATGTGTAATGCTGGAAATGGTACTTAGTAAATTCAAAATACAGCTCACTCCAAAAATGTTTATGTTAATTGTCAATGTTAAATATTGGCAGAAATATTTTTTTTGTAAGAGATGGGCTCATTTGATACATTATACTGAGTCTCCATCAACCATTTGTTCCCATTGTTTCTCTATTTTTTAGCTGACCCCAGAGGCTCCCCCTAGGGGAGGGGCTCTGACATACTTAGGGTGTTTTGAAACAGTAGGGGGCTAATCCAAATAGATTTGAGATTTTTTGTAAAATACTGTAAGAACAATCTCATCTGCAGAAATAAACGTTCTTTAGATATTTAAGCAGATAATTCCTCCATGTATCAGTAATATTTAAATTCATTTACTTGTTTATTAATATAATATTTTATGATTTTTCTTTATATTATCACATATCATCGCTGTCCTTCCAAAACCTCAGATCCTCCAAACGTACTGTTTTCCTGGAAATGGGAAGAACGCTGTACTTTATTAATGATTAAATACTGTTTTCTTTAATGTTGTCAGGCACTTTTTAATATTTGTTAATGGGTTAGATATTTGCAAAACCCAGTGACATATATAAAGTTAGACTGCAGCGATATGTAAATCATTTTATTATTATATATTAAAATGTATTTTGTAATCGTAACCATAGCTTTTTGTTAATGTGTGTGTTTGTGTGTGCGCATGTTGGAAAATAATATTATTCCACCTTTTGCAAAATATTAAAGGGCTTGTTTAGAGGTTAAGTGCGCATCTGCAAAACACAAGAAAGAACTTCAGCATGCTACAAAATTACATTCAATTCTTAAAAACACATACAGTATTACCTCCAGAGCCAAGATTATGTGCAGTTACATGTGTTTCTTGTAATTCTGGTCATGTTCAGAACAACGTGTAAACCAGCAGTCCTGCAGATGTTGGTCTCTGTTCTATTACTAAATGTCCACGTGGAATTCAGTTATACGGTAGCTCAGGTTTCGGAGGGGCATTGAGAAAAGTTTAAGATTGTGTTGCTTTGTTGTAATAGAGATGGTAGATTAATGCATTTCTACAGACACATGCCTCAGAAATGGATTTTTGTCTTTGTTGGTGTATTTATCGGTTGCCTGGAAAGCCTTGAGTGGAATTGCATTGCTCGCTGTCACAGACATAATATATAGAGAGTATACAATAATAATATAATGCCTGACGGCTCTTTGACACGAGTCTCTTAGGTTCATGGATTATAAGGTTGGATGCACATGATGCGTTACCACATATTCCCTTCTACAGCATGTTAAAACTGCTGGTAAAGCCGAGTGCACACAGTGTGATTTTTAGCCACGATTTTGCCATTAAAGTCAAATGTTGGATGTTGTAAAAGATTCATTTTTTTGAAGGCACAAATCGGCAGTTGATTGTAATTCATTGATGATAATTGCTGTAGTAATGAATCTGACTTAAATCAGGCGAATTTAACAGGGAACATTAGTTCAAGGGTTTGCTTTGGGTTTGTGTGTAATAAAAGCGTATTAAACATGACACTTCATCTGTAAGTCAACGATATCATTCAAGAATAAATGTGTGCTGTATTGCTACACAAAACGTCACTAATGCTGTACAGTCTGCCTTGTTTTTATGCATACCACAGCACTCACATCACACCGCTTAATGAGTAACAAAATGCACCCAGTTTAATTAAGGGACATAGTTACAGGCCATTAGTTTGCAGCAAATGAAAAGATTGAAGCTTTATGGGTAAGTCGCTGTAATTCCTAGATAACTGTTATGCAGGGACTGGTGTTTCCCTTCAGATGCTGTATGTGCGCGTGCGTGTGTGCTGTTTTGTTGCCTCTCTTTAATGAAGTCCCGATCAGCTCGAGGCCCCCATCTGCTTTTGTTTAAGCCTTGCTTTACCTACGTCCTCATCTGCCATACAAGGAAAACATACTGCGATACCAGAGAACCGCTAGAACTCGCGGAACCGTACAGAACATTCCACAGGATCATTTCTCTCCAGTGTGGCGCCAGGGCAGAGGTATGTTTCTGGAAAAATTCGGGTCCATATGTGCTGTGTGCAGTAGTTTTTCTTTTTGACAATCTGGCTGTCAACTACTGATGTATTGTTATCATGCAACCTGAAATCACTGGAATTCATAACTATTTTAGGAGATGGCTTATTCAGCTTTATACTGAAGCTCCTACCCTAAACCCACCCCTGACGCAAATCGTATTAAAACAAATTCATAAGAATTAGCCACCTGGTAAAATAGTTACGAATTCTTGTGAGATTGTGTTGTATTGTGACAATGCTACTAGATAACAAAGGCAACTTTGAATGTTAAGATTAAATATTGGCCATGTCAAAAAGCTATTATCGACAGTTTGAACGTTTAATAAGGAACTTTGTTTCCCAAAACAATATGCAAGCATGCCTATGATGTCAAAAATGGGTGTCTATCGACAGACAGACAGACAGAAAGCTAACTTGCTAAATTTTGAGAGACAGCCTTTCTGCGACAGGATAGCGTTAATTCATCACAAACTGCAGCAACATTTTAATTAGCATCTTGTTGAAGTAATAGGATTTATTGTCACCATGCAGCAATAAGGACAGATAGAGGTCTAAGTAAAAGCTGGAATGAAAGCTTTGCAAATCATTTTCCTCTCAACCACAGAAAACATCATTAGACCGGCCACTGACAAATAATCGACTGATGGGTAACAAATAAAGGCCAGACTAAGATTCTCCAGTGTCCGTATTATTTGGTTGACTTTTACTCAACAACAGTGAGTGTTAAGGTTTGTTAAGGAACTAATCGCTGGACATCCAATCTTTGAAAAGTGATTGGTTTTATCAAAGGAATGAAGAAGTAAATAATAAAATTGGTTTTGTTCTACAGGTGATATCTCTCGAATAACTGATCGCTTTGATTATTTTGTAGCACTCTTTTTATTTTTCTGAAAATATAACGTCTGGCTCAATGACAAGAAAATTCTCGTTTTCTCAACAACAACAAAAGAGCTATTAAAAACGGGCAGATATATTTGCATTTTGTAACAGTGAGATGACGGTGAAACACTGTAAGAAGGGAAATCGTGAGAAATAGATCTATCAGTAATAGTGTCCATTTGAGAATGATAACAAAAACTTGCAGGCTGTCACAGTGATGGAGCTTGTTTTGATGCATCTCTTTGGATCAAACACAACCGTAAGGGTCTGTGATGAGTTATAGTCCCTATGGTTGTCCCCTCATACTTTAGAAAGGGGCCTTTGAAAAAATAAATCATGCTTTTCAAAAAGCATTAAAAAAAGAAGCTGTTTTGTGTGGCCATGAGTTTGTTTTGGTCCCTCTGTCTATTAATCCCTGAGATGCCTAGTAATTTTTCTTCTGTTTTCTTACAGGACACTCCGAGATCCAGATGTAATAAGAGGTGAGTCTGATTACATCTCATATCTGCGGGTAACACATGATGTCTCGGCCTGATGTTGCAGAGTCAGAATGAGGAGAATAGAAACTGTTGACCACATGTGTTGGTCTGGTAGCCTCTCTAAAACCTTAAAGAAATCACTCTTAGAAACTTGGTTCAGCGAAAATGCTGATCTTGTCAGAAGAAAGGGATTTAAAGCCTGTGAAACGACAGCATACTTAACTGGACTCATTTTCAGAACCATTGTACGAGAGCCAGAAGAGCTTTCATTCACTCAGTTGGCAGCGAAGGGTGGCCTGAATTTGTTCCCATTTGAAAGATACAAGTGGACTGTTTGTATCAAGCTGAGCAGACAAGTTTGGAGAAAAGTTCTGAGGAGTTGGAACTCGGAGACCTTTGTGGATTTTCTTTTCCCTGTTCCTTATCCCAAAACAAACACTTGGTGTGTTTGGCAAGGAATATTTTCACTGTGTTCCTGCATTTATTATAACCTAATATGGTTATTTTGTCACCACGCATGAATGCCTTAACTTTCTTAATATTTATTCCCAGCACCTATGCAGAGTTGTTTTGAGGTATCAGAAGATCACAGAGATGTAGGGATGGTCAAGCTAAAACTATTCACTTGTTCCTTCCTAGCAAACCCAGTTAAACACCCTTTGACAGATTTAGCCTTTAGATGGTGGCACAATGTGTTTCACAAGTCATAAGAAGAAATCATAAAACTGTCTCTATTTAACCAAACATTATTGTCTTTATTCCAAAAAGATAAGTAACTTCTGCACATGCCTATTTGGGAACTCTTTCAAGCGATGACTCAACAAATGAGTTTCTTTGAAACGATTCATTGAAATAACGTGGTTCGCTTAAATGAATCAGACCTCCTAATTTACACTTTCATGACCTCATACATTTGCACAAAACAAGTAGCAAGGCTTTGTGGGTGTAGGCTAATGCAGACAAAAGCCTATCTGAATCTCAGTCTGTCTGTTTGATTAGTCGCCCATTTTTCTGCCCTGATACTCCCAGTCAAACACCCAGAGCTCCACTGTTGCCGGCACGACAGGTGGGCGGCACGTCCAGCACCTGCCATCAGTGAGATCGCAATGAATGTGCACGGTTCATGGCACTAGAACAAAAGAAATGAACGCTTAATTTAAATTACAGTTCAATTGACATATTTAAGAGATACAGCCCACTGTCTCTTAGTTTTTATTCCATTTATTTGATAATTTTTAAAGAAAGTTTCTTCATTTGTTTTCCAACTAGATGTGCATGGAGACTGTACGGCCAACATATTTATAGTGATGGCTTCCAACAATCTCTCTCTCACAGACCCCTGCCGAGTTTCCAGGAGCAGATCATTAGCTCTGCCTCCTCCCGTTTCCTCTCCACAGGGGAGCAATGCTACAGAGTGCCTGTTACATTCCCAGGACATGAACATTTAGATTGGACATCTGCTCCATTCTAAGAGCCAATCAGATTTAAACCACACCACAATGACTGAGCCACGGCAGAATATATCAGGCAAATGTCTGGACACACAACAGAGGCTTTTCCTGAAGGATGTAGGACATTTACTTTCACTTTTGTATTGAAGAAAACAGATGTCTCTTTGAGACGTGACAGGACCAATGAGTTGAAACTAGCTTTGTATTTTTATATTTTATGTTATTTTTTATATAGTGCTAGGGTGTTGAGAGTGGTTGCTAGGGTGGTCTTGGGCAGATGCCATCTGGTTTCTGGCAAAAGTAGGCTGTTCAGAGAAGCTCACATAGTTTTGGGATCTTCTGCTCAAATTATACAGATAATGTATGCAAAGTTTACTCTGGGTTGTTTAATTCTAAGAAATTATTTCTAGGGGTACATTTTTGGGTCTGTAATTTAGGCTGGTTGGTTGCAAGTCAGTTCAACGCCTTACACATGACCTGAATCTCCTCCTTAGATCAAGCATTCCATCACACCACTTTGTTAGCAGGAGGATTACAACGCATGTCAATCAAGAGAGATGCTCTTGGATTAACTGTACCAAATATTTGATCTGGGAAATGGCTTTTTAATGCAAAGTGATAATGGTTTAACCAGCGAGTTCTACCAAAGTCCCTTCAGCCTCTGTGAGTTGGTGAGATGAGAGGGGAGAGAGAAGATTAAAGTTGCTTCCACAAAGAATGAAGTATTTCTGTAGGGCCAGTGTTGCATTTCTAACTTTCACAGCTGATTTCACAGTCATTTCCAGAATATTTACGAATCATAATTTTTTAACCGAAAGTGTTTGACATGTTAAAATGACAGATTGTTTAAAGTTAGCTCTGTCCTGCTTTAAGTTGAGAGTGCCCACAACTGTGTCATTTAAATCCGAAATTTTGACAGGTGCAGTTTAATATTACACATACAGTATAAATATGCCATTTTAACAATATATGAGATTATACATTTAAATAGAACAGGTTTATATGGAAAAAATCCTTACACTGGGTTCACACCAAACGGGAATTTAGCGTTTTCCGGGAGTAAATTTATACAGAGTCAATACAAAGATGTGTATAGACGCAAACTTGCGGCAGGCGGTGCAAATGCCTTGAATCGGGCGACGCGATTGCTGCGAATGTGGTCAATCTCATCTTCTGCAAAGTTTGAGAATATTGGTCAGATCATGTCACTTGCGCAAAAATAACAAACTTTTCCCGCAAGTATTTGAGAGCGTGGAAAGCGATTGTTCGCGTTTGGTGTGAACCCAGCATTAGTTATCTACAGTTTCCCTTTTATAGATTCCTGAAATAAAAAAACAGACCAAACACATGTGAGCCTCTCTCTCTGATTTCATTCCTCCCGTTGTGGAATGTAGACACAGGCCTCGCTAAAGCAAAACGACAGCCCAATAATTCGATTCTCAGGAGGGGTTATCTTCTAAAAGAGTGAAGATTTATGAAGGAATCCTCTCCAAGTCTTGCACATCTGTAATTACTGAAATAAAGCTGGTCGAAAATAAGTTCCACATGAATATTCCCGGAGTGTCTGAGCTTAGGTGAAGAGGAAAAGACGGCGAAGGAAAAAGAGAATATGGGAACAGAAAGATAGATAGTCTTATTTTTTCTTTGGCTAACTGCACAGCCGTGTCCCAAGGCACAGTCTTGTACGAAGCAGATTGTTCTTCCTAATGAAAGAATATTGCTCTTAAACTTCAGTGTGCAAGGCTTTTCATACCTTATTTTAACATTTGAAATTAATGACATGCTTTCAAAGCCCATATGTTAAAAGGGTTGACATCTGATTTGAAGTGAGAAATGGTTGAAAAGGTGATTTATAAAAGGCATCTTTTGTAAGCGTAACGTTGAGTGAAAAGATGCATCTGTGTTTTAATAATGCTTTAAAGAAGCAGCTCCATTAGAGATGTATTGTGCTCTTGGGAGTGCGTCAGGAACTGGGCACACTTTTCTAAAATGCTATTTAAATGTTAATAGGGATGACCCTTTTAAAGTTCGTTGTGTGCTTTACCAGAATAATGTATTCAGGTAGATATTTGTTGTTGTAATATGACGAACATGTGCTTGTGGCACTAAAGGCTAGGTTGTGCATAAATTTTTTTACTGTGTGTGTGTGCAGTGATGAAGACTGTGGAGGGAACAGACATCGTCATCGGCAAGGAAAGGAAGGCAGCACCCAGGAGAGGAGAATAGAGGAACTTGAGAGGGTATGTTACCATGTCCATCATCAAGATGAAGCAACATGCTTTCTCATATTGAGATATGAACATCCACATCTTGTTTTTTCACATTCATCAGAGAGATGTAGAGGGTAATGTATTTAGAGATGGTTGGAAATGTTGAAGGTTCATCTTAAGGACGTTGCAGGAAGGTCTACATTAAAAAGATGGCATATGATATATACTTGAAATTTCAAAGTTACACTGTCTAAAAGGTATAAAACAGTACACCGCCAGTTTGTTAAAGCTTCAATCTTTAACTTTTTCAGTTAAAAAACAAAAATCAGTTATTGATAAAAGGGTCCAAAAGTATCTCCGTACCCTCATTTGCCACAGTAGCCTTGCATTAATAATGTATTCAAAATTATAATGACAAAAAAACAACTGTTTAATAATAAATTAACTTACTGCCAATACTGCTCAAAAATTGGATATATTAATACTGCACATACAATAATATATACAATTTAATTAGTTGTAGTACTAATAAGTTGAGCTGTACGATTTCACTAGAGGTGTAAGTTTGATGTCATTTGATTTTAACCAACAACTGTTAACTTTTCAAACAGAGGATGTGATGGAGGCAAAATTTATGGATTGCAGCTTTTATAAACCATTCTTCAATTCAGTTGCAAATTTTACGTCGGAATCCGTTTCTGTGCTGTCTGTTTGATAGCCCACTGTTCAGCATTATCTTCTTGATCAGCGCTGTCTTTCACAGAAATATTATGAGAATATTTCATTTGCTTAATAATGACCTCCTGCTACCTTAGCTGATCTTAAATCAGGGGCGCTGTAACTTCTCAGTGTAGTCCTGACCTTTCTCTGGAAGACATGTCAGTCCACACTGCTTTCATGAAACACCGGGGACCAAACCCCATGCTGCTTGCTTTCAAATGTCAACATAATTTCAAAGCAAAAACTCACATCACACTGATATTAAATTTTCATTTCAGCATGGGTCAACGTCCAGATTTGATAAACCTCGAGAGTTCTTCTTTCTTTTTGTGCTTCTTATCTTTCAGTAGGTTCTTATGATTTCATATAGATATCAGCGGGATTCTGACAGAACGGTCATAACCTTCATATCTGACAGCAACTTAATTGACTTCAGATATGTCACCGATCAGTTTCATATGTAAACATAAAGCGAAGTCCTTTGCTGTGGGTATAGTGCCAGGATGCAAATGTGTAATTGACAAAATTGGAATGCGCTCTCGTTTGAAAAAAAGCATCTGCTAAATGAATAAATGTAAATTCATCACTTACAGTATGACGTCAAAAAACAGTATTGCAAATATAATCTGTCTGCCATTGATGGGACAATCCGTTAATCCTGTCACTTTCCTGGACTTTACAGAAAGAGGTCAATCACACGTTCCAGTTTCATTTTGATGACAATGCAGAGATGTGGCTGACATGGGTTTTAACGTGAAATAATTGTGTGTCCTCAGGAGCTGACATTTGAGAGACAGGAGAATACTCGCCTGTTGAATGCCCATCAAGACAAAGATGAACTGATTGTTAAACTCAAGGAGGAGATCGACCTGCTGAACAGGGTGAGGAACTAACACCGATCTTGCAACACTTAAAATGTGATTTTAAAATTTGTACATGCTTTCCTGGATTGGATTTTATGCTTTAGTCCTTGTATGTGACCCTGGATCACAAAATCAGTCTTAAGTAGCACAGGAACAGTTTCAGTAAAAGACAAAAATACATTGTATTGGTCAAAATTATGGATTTTTCTTTTCTGCTTAAAAACCTTAGTATACTAAGTAAATATCATGTTTCATGTAGAGATTTTATAAATTTCCTAACTTAAATATATAAAAACTTTATTATTGTGAGTGGATGGCCTGCCACAGTGCCCCGGATTAAAAACTTCAAAGGCAATTTTCTCAAGGTTTATGCACTCTCAGATTCCTGAGTTTTAAACGGTTGTATCTCCGCCAGATATTGTCCTATGCTAACAGCTCATACAGCTCATACATCAATATACAATTTATTTCTTCATCTTTCAGATTATGTAAAAATCTCAATTTGGAAAGATTTTCCCATAAGACTGGTTTCGTTGTCCGATTTCTTGTCATTACACATATAACAAGTACAGTGTAACGAAATGGATATTACAGTAATACTCATCTTTTAGGATTTGTTTTACTTTTCTGGTTGATGTGTTTTGTCATTTTGTGCTTTCACATGCATTCCATTAAGCGAGGTCCTAATTAAATGGAGCTATATTTACCCTTGTTTATTCTGTGCTAATGGACATTACTCATCAACTAAGCCCTCCTGCTGTTTCGTAAGCATTTTGCAGACATCTGCAGATCTCCTTTCTGTCCGTTCAGCAGGTGTTTCGTATTCGGCAGAGCCCATTTTCCCTTCTCGCCCCCATCTCTCCTGTCCTCAAACAGCTGTGTCTCACGCAGCCCAGCGACTAAACAGAAACGATTAACAAATTGCCACGTCGGTATCTCGCGGCAATCAGCTCCATATTGTAAAGCCCGCTCTGAGGCTTAGTGGAAGATTACAATTATCCTCTGGTTTAGGGTAACAAATGCTCACAGGTCTCAAAGTGCATTTCCTGTTAGAGCTCTGTACGTGAGAGTGCTTCCTCTGAATTGGGCTTGATTGGTTATTTAATCAACATTACAAACTTGTTTTCTCTTGTCGGGACTGATCATAAGGTCTTCTGGGCTCAGCTCAGTGGGAGTCGATGGACATTCTGGAAGGGGGTTTTTGTTACCTTGTAGTTTCATGTCGTTTTATTGTGAACAATTGCGAGAAAGGGGGAATTTTTGGGATTGGAGGTCAGTTACACCTACTTGACCTTTGTGAAGTGTCAGATGGCCTGTAGGTGTTGTTTAACAAAATCTCTTATTTATGAGCGCATATTGTCAAAAAAATTACCTGGTTGCACATAAGTGAAGCTATTATAGCAATTTAAAAAATTGTTTTTTAATAAAGTAGTAGTTTCCATAGTTGAAAGCCAAGTTGCCAAATGACTGCATGTTATTTCCCATGACCTCTTGAGTTAAAGTACTGCTGAGTCCTTGCTGTGTTCATCCTCAAAGTATGGCACAAGTGACTGTCCGTCATCATTAGTGTTTGAGGAAATTGAAAATGAACATTGTCACTTTAGCGCAAGAGCTTTTGATGAGACAGCAGGGTGGCTCATTTACAGCTAATTGAAGCTGCTAATGTTTAATTTGTTATTATTAATCTTGCTCTATTTAAGAGGAGACCCAGGAATAGAGATGGCGTCTGTTTGTACTTCACGATACAAACACAATGCTAGCGAATATCTAATTGCAACACTGTTACAAGGATGTAATCATTGTACGATTGAAGTTAGGGTCATTCTTGAAAACAATAACCATCCATCTTTTCCTGTTTGAATGCATCGTTGAACTAGATGTTTGAACTGCAACAGTCATCCTTTTATCCAACTGCGAGTATCAGAGTAATTTCTAAAATAATCAATACTGACATCCATTCCCTTCTTTAACAGGATCTGGATGACATTGAAGACGAAAACGAGCAGCTGAAACAGGAGAATAAAACCTTGCTCAAAGTCGTTGGCCAACTTACGAGGTAGAGCCGAGCAACCTAAAGATCAATAATGGAATCTGTCGATGTCTTACTGTGGTAGCTGGAAGGGTTTTCCTAAAGAACACCACAACCTCTCCATTCTTCAACTTTTCTTTGCTCTCGAAAGAGAATCTTGGAGGCCTCAAGAAGCTGGAGAGCCAGTAGATCACCAGATGTAGAAACAAAGCCACGCAATTGCAGTGTTACTTGAGGCCTCCTGCTGAAGGGTTGTTAAGGAAGTTATCTTCTATTTAATGTAAATGTGTATGTACATAGTCTGTGCCAAGGGCTGTTTTAAGGCTTGCATTGGATGAGGAAATACAACTGACTGTACATGGTGCGGCATCAAATTTGTATGGGTTTTAATATTTTTTCCTTCCAGTTCCAAGGGTTTTCACAATTACAATTGTGGCAACCTATTGGTATACCTGTTAGATCTTGATGTTATTCTGCCCCTTTTTCTCACACTTACAAATAATTGCTACCATGATAATCAATTTAAGGCCTTGTGAAACTAGTAAAACAAAAGCAGAAGAGTCTGTTAACCCCAATCTGAGTTTATTTTAACCCTGGTAACTAATGATACTCTATAGCAGCTGATGGTAGGTGGTGCAATTCTGTCAAATTCTGAATCATCCAGTCTTTTTCACCTAGAAACAAAATGGAGGACTGCTAAGATGTGTGCTGTATGAAATGTTATCACTTATCATATGATCTTTAAAATGTGCACAATTCAAGAGGTTTACAAATTGTTTGATTCATTTTGTACGGTAGCAAGATTAATAGCCTAGGCTGCACATTTTTAATTAAGCAAATTAAATAAAGATGTTATTAAATGCATTCATGTGGTCTCTTCCAGCCAATAAAGCTGCAATTTGACATCTATTTTAAATTGCAATTGTGCCGTTTCATCACCACTTTGGGATTCATATCTATTCTGATAAAGATCTACAATGCTTATGACATGTATTCTGTCAAATAATTTAAGGGGTTTGTCTGTTTATAAGCCGTAATGCATGTACAATACAGAAAATTGAATAAAGGTTTCAATAAAAATCTCATTGAGCACTTGTTGGGGGTCTTTTCCTTTCTTGGTTCATAATATTACTGTTTTCTTTAATGCAATGTTGTCAGTTCTATTATATCCTGCATCCTTTTTATAAAGCTCATGTGAGCAACATTAGGTTTCAAGTTCCCTTCACATTCTTGATTGGAAAATAAAGTGAGGTCACAAAAGGCTGTTTAATGGATACATATGTACTGAAATGGTCCACAGTAACTTCAACAATGACGTTGTTTAGGGTTCAAGTTCAGGTTGACCTACTTTATGCATCAGGAGAACCTCCACACACTTGCAGGACCTAGAGGTTCGCTGGTAAGTGCACTGACATGCAACCACCAGGTCCAAGTCTAGCTTGAAAGAATTTGTTTATTATTTTAAATTTCTTATGCGATCAAAGGGATGTGAAAAAAGTGCTAGGAGATATGACACGTGTGTATGGGACCTAGTGGTTCAAATGACACAGATCATCAGAGGTCTAGGGTCAACACCGGGTTGTTTAGGTTGACATGCGTCTGCATTTTTGAATGCAGCAAATGATGAAGACGCCAGGAGAATTGTTCCAAATGTGGCGGATTCTGTGGCCAAGTGGTAAGAGCACTGACAATAGGAACAGATGGTTCAGGGTTCAAGGCCAGGTTAGACTTTACTTGCTTCTGCATTTTTCCTATGACGTAAAACGAAAGAAGACCACGCCAGTAGTTAGAGTTTGCATGATTCTGTGTCTTCCTATGTATCTAAAATATATATATATAAAAAGAATTACAAACATGCCAGGAGAGCAGTCACAAGCGTACAGGACCTGGTGGCTCAGTGGGTATGAGCACTGATGGTGAATCAGAAGGTACAGGGTTCAATGCTGGGTGGCTGAATGAATTTGACTCTACAATCTCTCGCCTGGTAAAGTGATGTCATCCGCTTATCGGTTTTTGCGGCACCGCATGAAGTCGAAAACACAGATAGACTCCAGGAGCTCATCTCCCAGATGTCAGGCTCCTCCTCTTTGTGCTGCAATATATAAAACATGTCAGAACAATCAAACAAGCCAGACTGGAACACAGAACCAAGAGATTCAGTGCCACAGCTCATACCTCTTTATCTGCTGAGGAATGGACAGCAAGGTCAGTTCTCCTGGTAATTGTGTCTTTTACTTCATACCTCTGCAACACATAAGAAATGCCAGAAACAGGCTTAAAATAACAATTAAAAATCTATGTGGGCTACTTCTACTTGTAATTTACTCTATATGAACGTTAGTATGGTTTAGACTCTTATTTTTAAATAATGAATTGTATAATGCAGATAAGACGTACTTAATTAATTCAATAAAATGAAGTATTTACTGAAGAAGAAGATAATATCTTGTATCGACGATAGTCAGACATTTCGGTAATAGCTGATTCCTTCGGCATTCATTGGCAATCAAGCAAAATACTAATATTAGAAACACGCATTGCAAATTTACTGGCGTGAGAGTTTGTAATGTGCGCATCTGGTCCATTCCTGACGAAAGAGGTCATTGTGCGCGTGATGGTTTATAAACAGCACGAGAAATGTTCCCTATTGCTCGCACACAAGTAGTTAACCGTTCTCTGGCGTGGACGCAAGACCCTGAACAAGACCCAGAAAGTACAACTAGTGTGTGTTTACATACAGAGGCGACGGCAAAGTAAATGGGATTCTCGACAGTCACGTCCTGCCTAATATGGCGCCTTCGTTGTCAATTCAGCGTCCACGTGGGCGTTTATATCTAAACACTCGTGTGGCAAAACGGCGTATATGGGCACGATGAGATGGATATTTTAAAAGCTGTACCACAAAATATGACGGATCAATTAAATCAGACCATTTGTCTGTAAATACCAACGAGAAAACATCGTTTAATTGCGAACCAAAAGTACGGTTTCTACATCATCATGTCGTCTTACCTTGTCAGCTGGTTTATTTGGGTCATTGAGTAAAAGAGTCTTATATTCCAGCGTACACCAGGACCATAACAAAATCGCAAATTTGTTTAAAATCGGTAATGGTAAATTCTATGAACTTCAGCGTTCCATGGTCACTTTTTTGCCTTTCAGTTTTGTGAGGTTAACGGGGCCATACCGCCACCTACCGTACCCTATGTCAAACATTATAGTTGTATTCATGTAATTTAGATTCTCCCCTCTACTAAATTCCATAACATTGTGTTTAGTTTATTTAATTTTTAGTGTTTTCCTTTTTACATACTGATTTTCTTTGACATCAAATTTAGTGCGTCTTCCACTCCACTAGGTGGCATAAGCGGGCTTCCCTTCAATCCCGAAACCTTTGGATCATCGGCAACATGGTGCTTGATAACAATCGGAGCTAAATCTTTAAGTAACGTTAGCTTGTTAATCTCATTTAAGTCCAGATCCTGCATGTGGCGTTAAGCAGCCACCTATTCAACCTCAACTGCAAAAGCGACATAGACACGCGATACAGCGAAGGAATCTAGCCTGACACGGGACTTTACTGTAAGTAACAATTTTACTGATTTAATACCTTTGTTGTAGCATTTAAGAAATGCTTCTGTGTTGTCTGCACGCTTTTCTCTCACTCTCTGCAGCAGAAACCTGGATCGTCCGTCGCGAGCGCGTTGAGCGGTGGCTTCACGTGGGCCTGTTGTGCATTCCTCAGCTCACGGTGTATTTACACATTCCTCCTCCACAGTTGTCACCTGCACTAAACACCTGGTTGTCCTCCGGACACATCTTAAACATCAGAGGCTTTAACATCTTACATAAAGTTATTTTCACTGCCTGGATTTTTTTAGTCATGCAAACAGCAACATTTAAATGACCAGTAAATATATGAAAACAGTATAGAATTGATTTTACATTTAGTCATCTAGCAGATGCTTTTATCAAAAGCGACTTACAAGTTGGGTAAACAATGGTAGCAATTGGGTCAAAAAGTAGGACAACAAAAAGCATAAGAGCAATACAAATATGTCTGATGAAGCCAACTACAGTGTACAGAGCCAAGTTTAGTTTATCTAAGCTTAAATAGTATGCATTTTATTTTGATGTTTCATTGATTTTATCATGTAATTTAAAAGATTTCACTTCAATGGTAATATACACCGTTTTCTGGTGTATAGGTTTATAACGCGTGTCGTTTACATTTAGGATATCTTTGTAAACTTCCTTGCCGTTGAAATTGCTTTGCGAGAATTAAAGATGATATATGTGAACTGTAGCCCATTTAAAAAGTCAAATAATAAAGTAAAAGTTACAATATTGTATTTATAAATTTGCCCACATCGTATGTTTGCCTAAGTAAATTCGCTATTAAAATTATAGAAATAGTACATGTAATAAAAAATATTACTTGCTTAGAAAATAGTACTTACATTTATGTAGACCTAAAACCAGAAAGGGCAAATTAAAATACATCTCCATGGTTATTCGGCTGAAGATCATAAAGTAAATATGTTGAATTACATTATGATTTGCTCTTATGCACATGCTAAGTGCTGTAAGTAGTATGATAAGGAAAATACACATATTTTGTTATGTGGCATTTTCTGTTTGCTCCGAAACATTTGTAAACTGCAGTTCTAAAGCTCAGCTGTAATAAAGAAACTTCATCTTTTCACATCATGTGTTTTTGCAACAAATTATAGACCATAGTATAGTACCGGTGTCGTTAAACAAGAATTTCATATGCGATCAAAGTGGCGTGAATAAAAGATGAATGCCACGAGTGTGTGGGACCTGCTGTCTCAGAGGGTATGAGCTCTGACACTGATCATGAAGTCCAGGGTTCACATCTGCAAGCGTGCCGGACCCAGTGGCTCAGTGGTAAGAGCACTGACAGTGGACAACGTGGTTTAGGGTTCAAGAACAGATCGGAAGAGTTTACATGATTCTGTGTTTTCCTACGTATCTAAAACATAAAATAAAACATGAATACGCCAGGAGAACCACTACAAGTGTGCAGGCTCCGGTGGCTCAGTGGTAAGAGCACTGACGGTAGATCAGGTGGTTCAGGGTTCAAGACCAGCTTGTTCGGTTTGCATTATGCTGTGTATTCCTATGTATCATTCCCATGAAATGAATGACAAACATGCCCGGAGAACAATCTCAAGCGTGTAGGTCACAGTGGCTCAGACGGTCTGAGCCCTGCCCCTCAACCAGAAGGTTCAGGGTTCTCGGCCAGGTGGCTGACCTGCACATAAAAAGCGGAAGCCGTAACACGCAGGGTTGGTGAACCATGTGTGAAGTACGGAAAAAGGCCTTAAACGGTACCTAGGAAGGGGGGTGACACCAGAGAGTGAATCTCCCCGAGATTCAACAACGTGTCAAGAGGAGGTTATGAGTCACATTCCAATATTTTTCCTAAAAAAAAAAAATATTCCCTAAAAAATTTTTTTACCATACCACCCCCCCGGCACTCTTCATGCGGTGCCGCTCAGACCGATCTGTGCTTGGCATCACAGTACTGTGAGAGTAATTCAAAAGTGAATGCATTCAACTCTTGACTCTCTCCTGGTAAAGTGATGTCATCCGCCTATCGGTTTTTGCGGCACTGCATGAAGTCAAACACATCGACAGACTCCACTTACCTCCTCCTCCCTGGTGTCAGGCTCCTCCTCCCTGGTGTCAGGCTCCTCCTCCCTGGTGTCAGGCTCCTCCTCCCTGGTGTCAGGCTCCTCCTCCCTGGTGTCAGGCTACTCCTTCCTGGTGTCAGGCTACTCCTTCCTGGTGTCAGGCTCCTCCTCTTTGTGCTGCAATATATAAAACATGTCAGAACAATCACACATGCCAGACTGGAACAAAGAACCAAGAGATTCAGTGCCACAGCTCATACCTCTTTATCTGCTGAGGAATGGACACCAAGGTCAGTTCTCCTGGTAATTGTGTCTTTTACTTCATACCTCTGCAACACATGAGAAGTGTCAGAACAGTTAAAACAGGTTTAAAATAACAAATACAAATATATGTAGGATACTTACACCTAGAGTTAATGACTCCATATAAACGTCAGTATGCTTTAGTCTCTTAATTTTAAATAATTGATTGTATAATGCAGATAAGACGTACTTAATAAACTAATTAAAATGAAGTATTAACAGAAGAAGACGAAAATATCTTATATCGACGATAGTCAGACATTTTGGCGATAGCTGATTCCTTTGACGATATTTGGCTTGATTGCAAATGAATGCCGCATATTAATATTAAAAACGTGCTTTGTAAATTTACTCGCGTGAGAGTTTGTAATGTGCGCATCTGGGCCATTCCTGACGAAAGAGGTCATTGTGCGCGTTTGAGTTTATAACCATCACGCGACATGTTCCCTATTGCTCGCACACAAGTAGTTAACCGTTCTCTGGCGTGGACGCAAGACCCTGAGCAAGACCCAGAAAGTACAACTAGTGTGTGTTTACATACAGAGGCGACGGTAAAGTAAATGGGATTCTCGACAGTCACGTTCTGCCTAATATGGCGGCTTAGTTGGCATTCAATTCAGCGTCCACGTGGGCGTTTATATCTAAACACTCGTGTGGCAAAACGGCGTATATGGGCACGATGAGATGGATATTTTAAAAGCTGTACCACAAAATATGACGGATCAATTAAATCGGACGATGAGTTTCCAAATACCAACGAGAAAACATCGTTTAATTGCGAACCAAAAGTACGGTTTCTACATCATCATGTCGTCTTACCTTGTCAGCTGGTTTATTTGGGTCATTGAGTAAAAGAGTCTTATATTCCAGCGTATACCAGGACCATAACAAAATCGCAAATTTGTTTAAAATCGGTAATGGTAAATTCTATGAACTTCAGCGTTCCATGGTCACTTTTTTGCCTTTCAGTTTTGTGAGGTTAACGGGGCCATACCGCCACCTACCGTACCCTATGTCAAACATTATAGTTGTATTCATGTAATTTAGATTCTCCCCTCTACTAAATTCCATAACATTGTGTTTAGTTTATTTAATTTTTAGTGTTTTCCTTTTTACATACTGATTTTCTTTGACATCAAATTTAGTGCGTCTTCCACTCCACTAGGTGGCATAAGCGGGCTTCCCTTCAATCCCGAAACCTTTGGATCATCGGCAACATGGTGCTTGATAACAATCGGAGCTAAATCTTTAAGTAACGTTAGCTTGTTAAACTCATTTAAGTCCAGATCCTGCATGTGGCGTTAAGCAGCCACCTATTCAACCTCAACTGCAAAAGCGACATAGACACGCGATACAGCGAAGGAATCTAGCCTGACACGGGACTTTACTGTAAGTAACAATTTTACTGATTTAATACCTTTGTTGTAGCATTTAAGAAATGCTTCTGTGTTGTCTGCACGCTTTTCTCTCACTCTCTGCAGCAGAAACCTGGATCGGCCGTCGCGAGCGCATTGAGCGGTGGCTTCACGTGGGCCTGTTGTGCATTCCTCAGCTCACGGTGTATTTACACATTCCTCCTCCACAGTTGTCACCTGCACTAAACACCTGGTTGTCCTCCGGACACATCTTAAACATCAGAGGCTTTGACATCTTGCATAAAGTTATTTTCTCTGCCTGGATTTTTCAGTCATGCAAACAGCAACATTTAAATGACCAGTAAATATGTGAAAGTAGTATATAATTGATTTTACATTTAGTCATTTAGCAGATGCTTTTATCCAAAGCGACTTACAAGTTGGTTAAACAATGGAAGCAATTGGGTGAAACCGTAGGACAACAAAAAGCATAAGAGCAATACAAATTTCTCACAAAACCTATTACAGTGTACAGAGCCAAGTTTAGTTTATCTAAGCTTAAATAAGCCTGCATTTTTTTTCGATGTTTCATTGATTTTATCATGTAATTTAAAAGATTTCACTTCAATAATAATATACTCGCGGTATCTGTAGTATAGG
The DNA here is from genome assembly GCA_008369825.1 of Triplophysa tibetana. Lineage (NCBI taxonomy): Eukaryota > Metazoa > Chordata > Actinopteri > Cypriniformes > Nemacheilidae > Triplophysa > Triplophysa tibetana. The sequence goes on along the minus strand of CM017897.1, from coordinate 10,238,626 downwards.
TTTATTATGCGTGTCGTTTACATTTAGGATATCTTTGTAAACTTCCTTGCCATTGATTGTTTTTGCTATAGCTAAAGAGGATATATGTGAGCTGTAGCCTATTTAAAAAGTCAAATAATAGAAAGATAAGTTGCAACATAGTTTTTATTAATTCGACCATGGAGTATGTTTATGGAAGTAAATGCCCTATTAAAATTATAAAAATGTTACATGTTATAATAAAAATATTACTTGCTTAGAAAAAAAGTACTTACATTTATGTAGACCTAAAACCAGAATGGGAAAATTGAAATACGATCTTCAGCCAAATAACCATGGTGATGTAAAGTAAATATGCAGAATTACATTATGATTTGCTCTTATGCACATGCTAAGTGCTGTAAGTAGTATGCTAAGGAAGACACACATGTTTTGTTATGTGGCATTTTCTATTTGCTCCGAAACATTTGTAAACTGCAGTTCTAAAGCTCAGCTGTGATAAAGAAACTTCATCTTTTCACATCATGTGTTTTTGCAACAAATTATAGACCATAGTATAGTACCGGTGTCGCTAAACAATAATTTCATATGTGATCAAAGTGGCGCGAATAAAAGATGAATCCCAGGAGTTTGTGGGACCTGGTGGCTCAGAGGGTATGAGCACTGACACTGATCATGAAGTCCAGGGTTCACATCTGCAAGCGTGCTGGACCCAATGGCTCAGTGGTAAGAGCACTGACAGTGGACAACATGGTTTAGGGTTCAAGACCAGATCGGAAGAGTTAACATGATTCTGTGTTTTCCTACGTATCTAAAACATAAAATAAAAGATGAATACGCCAGGAGAACCACTACAAGTGTGCAGGCACTGGTGGCTCAGTGGTAGGAGCACTGACGGTAGATCAGGTAGTTCAGGGTTCAAGACCAGCTTGTTAGGTTTGCATTATGCTGTGTATTCCTATGTATCAATCCCATGAAATGAATGACAAACATGCCAGGAGAACAATCTTAAGCGTGCAGGTCACAGTGGCTCAGACGGTCTGAGCCCTGCCCCTCAACCAGAAGGTTCAGGGTTCTCGGCTAGGTGGCTGACCTGCACATAAAACGCGGAAGCCGTAACACGCAGGGTTGGTGAACCATGTGTGAAGTACGGAAAAAGGCCTTAAACGGTACCTAGGAAGGGGGGTGACACCAGAGAGTGAATCTCCCCGAGATCCAAGAACGTGTCAAGAGGAGGTTATGAGTCACATTCCAATATTTTTCCTAAAAAAAAATATATATTCCCTAAAAAAATTTTTTTAACATACCACCCCCCTGCTCTCTTCATGCGGTGCCGCTCAGACCGATCTGTGCATGGCATCACAGTACTATGAGAGTAATTCAAAAGTGAATGCATTCAACTCTTGACTCTCTCCTGGTAAAGTGATGTCATCCGCCTATCGGTTTTTGCGGCACTGCATGAAGTCAAACACATCGACAGACTCCACTTACCTCCTCCTCCCTGATGTCAGGCTCCTCCTCCCTGATGTCAGGCTCCTCCTCCCTGATGTCAGGCTCCTCCTCTTTGTGCTGCAATATATAAAACATATCAGAACAATCACACAAGCCAGGCTGGAACAAAGAACCAAGAGATTCAATGCCACTGCTCATACCTCTTTATCTGCTGAGGAATGGACAGCAAGGTCAGTTCTCCTGGTAATTGTGTCTTTTACTTCATACCTCTGCAACACAAAAGAAGTGTCAGAACATTAAAAACAGGTTTAAAATAACAAATACAAATATATGTAGGATACTTACACCTAGAGTTAATGACTCCATATAAACGTCAGTATGCTTCAGTCTCTTATTTTTAAATAATTGATTGTATAATGCGGATAAGACGTACTTAATAAATTAATTTAAATGAAGTATGTACAGAAGAAGACGATTATATCGACGATAGTCAGACATTTTGGCGATAGCTGATTCCTTTGACGATATTTGGCTTGATTGCCAATGAATGCCGCATAATAATATAAGAAACGTGCTTTGTAAATTTACTCGCGTGAGAGTTTGTAATGTGCGCATCTGGGCCATTCCTGACGAAAGAGGTCATTGTGCGCGTGATGGTTTATAAACAGCACGAGAAATGTTCCCTATTGCTCGCACACAAGTAGTTAACCGTTCTCTGGCGTGGACGCAAGACCCTGAACAAGACCCAGAAAGTACAACTAGTGTGTGTTTACATACAGAGGCGACGGCAAAGTAAATGGGATTCTCGACAGTCACGTCCTGCCTAATATGGCGCCTTCGTTGGCATTCAATTCAGCGTCCACGTGGGCGTTTATATCTAAACACTCGTGTGGCAAAACGGCGTATATGGGCACGATGAGATGGATATTTTAAAAGCTGTACCACAAAATACGACGGATCAATTAAATCGGACGATGAGTTTCCAAATACCAACGAGAAAACATCGTTTAATTGCGAACCAAAAGTACGGTTTCTACATCATCATGTCGTCTTACCTTGTCAGATGGTTTATTTGGGTCATTGAGTAAAAGAGTCTTATATTCCAGCGTACACCAGGACCATAACAAAATCGCAAATTTGTTTAAAATCGGTAATGGTAAATTCTATGAACTTCAGCGTTCCATGGTCACTTTTTTGCCTTTCAGTTTTGTGAGGTTAACGGGGCCATACCGCCACCTACCGTACCCTATGTCAAACATTATAGTTGTATTCATGTAATTTAGATTCTCCCCTCTACTAAATTCCATAACATTGTGTTTAGTTTATTTAATTTTTATTGTTTTCCCTTTTTACATACTGATTTTCTTTGACTTGACATCAAATTTAGTGCGTCTTCCACTCCTCTAGGTGGCATAAGCGGGCTTCCCTTCAATCCTGAAACCTTTGGATCATCGGCAACATGGCGCTTGATAACAGTAACAAGCGTTACTTAAAGATTTTGCTCAGAATCTCATTTAAGTCCAGATCCTGCATGTGGCGTTAAGCAGCCACCTATTCAACCTCAACTGCAAAAGCGACATAGACACGCGATACAGCGAAGGAATCTAGCCTGACACGGGACTTTACTGTAAGTAACAATTTTACTGATTTAATACCTTTGTTGTAGCATTTAAGAAATGCTTCTGTGTTGTCTGCACGCTTTTCTCTCACTCTCTTCAGCAGAAACCTGGATCGGCCGTCGCGAGCGCATTGAGCGGTGGCTTCACGTGGGCCTGTTGTGCATTCCTCAGCTCGCGGTGTATTTACACATTCCTCCTCCACAGTTGTCACCTGCACTAAACACCTGGTTGTCCTCCAAACACATCTTAAACATCAGAGGCTTTAACATCTTACATAAAGTTAATTTCTCTGCCTGGATTTTTTAGTCATGCAAACAGCAACATTTAAATGACCAGTAAATATATGAAAACAGTATAGAATTGATTTTACATTTAGTCATCTAGCAGATGCTTTTATCAAAAGCGACTTACAAGTTGGGTAAACAATGGTAGCAATTGGGTCAAAAAGTAGGACAACAAAAAGCATAAGAGCAATACAAATATGTCTGACGAAGCCAACTACAGTGTACAGAGCCAAGTTTAGTTTATCTAAGCTTAAATAAGCATGCATTTTATTTTGATGTTTCATTGATTTTATCATGTAATTTAAAAGATTTCACTTCAATGGTAATATACACCGTTTTCTGGTGTATAGGTTTATAACGCGTGTCGTTTACATTTAGGATATCTTTGTAAACTTCCTTGCCGTTGAAATTGCTTTGCGAGAATTAAAGATGATATATGTGAGCTGTAGCCCATTTAAAAAGTCAAATAATAAAGTAAAAGTTACAATATTGTATTTATAAATTTGCCCACATCGTATGTTTGCCTAAGTAAATTCGCTATTAAAATTATAGAAATAGTACATGTAATAAAAAATATTACTTGCTTAGAAAATAGTACTTACATTTATGTAGACCTAAAACCAGAAAGGGCAAATTAAAATACATCTCCATGGTTATTCGGCTGAAGATCATAAAGTAAATATGATGAATTATATTGTGATTTGCTCTTATGCACATGCTAAGTGCTGTAAGTAGTATGCTAAGGAAGACACACATGTTTTGTTATGTGGCATTTTCTGTTTGCTCCGAAACATTTGTAAACTGCAGTTCTAAAGCTCAGCTGTGATAAAGAAACTTCATCTTTTCACATCATGTGTTTTTGCAACAAATTATAGACCATAGTATAGTACCGGTGTCGTTAAACAAGAATTTCATATGCGATCAAAGTGGCGTGAATAAAAGATGAATGCCACGAGTGTGTGGGACCTGCTGTCTCAGAGGGTATGAGCTCTGACACTGATCATGAAGTCCAGGGTTCACATCTGCAAGCGTGCCGGACCCAGTGGCTCAGTGGTAAGAGCACTGACAGTGGACAACGTGGTTTAGGGTTCAAGACCAGATCGGAAGAGTTAACATGATTCTGTGTTTTCCTACGTATCTAAAACATAAAATAAAACATGAATACGCCAGGAGAACCACAACAAGTGTGCATGCTCTGGTGGCTCAGTGGTAGGAGCACTGACGGTAGATCAGGTGGTTCAGGGTTCAAGACCAGCTTGTCAGGTTTGCATTATGCTGTGTATTCCTATGTATCATTCCCATGAAATGAATGACAAACATGCCAGGAGAACAATCTCAAGCGTGCAGGTCACAGTGGCTCAGACGGTCTGAGCCCTGCCCCTCAGCCAGAAGGTTCAGGGTTCTCGGCCAGGTGGCTGACCTGCACATAAAACGCGGAAGCCGTAACATGCAGGGTTGGTGAACCATGTGTGAAGTACGGAAAAAGGCCTTAAACGGTACCTAGGAAGGGGGGTGACACCAGAGAGTGAATCTCCCCGAGATTCAAGAACGTGTCAAGAGGAGGTTATGAGTCACATTCCAATATTTTTCCTAAAAAAAAAAAATATTCCCTAAAAAAATTTTTTAACATACCACCCCCCGGCACTCTTCATGCGGTGCCGCTCAGACCGATCTGTGCATGGCATCACAGTACTATGAGAGTAATTCAAAAGTGAATGCATTCAACTCTTGACTCTCTCCTGGTAAAGTGATGTCATCCGCCTATCGGTTTTTGCGGCACTGCATGAAGTCAAACACATCGACAGACTCCACTTACCTCCTCCTCCCTGGTGTCAGGCTCCTCCTCCCTGGTGTCAGGCTCCTCCTTCCTGGTTTCAGGCTCCTCCTCTTTGTGCTGCAATATATAAAACATGTCAGAACAATCACACAAGCCAGACTGGAACAAAGAACCAAGAGATTCAATGCCACTGCTCATACCTCTTTATCTGCTGAGGAATGGACAGCAAGGTCAGTTCTCCCGGTAATTGTGTCTTTTACTTCATACCTCTGCAACACAAAAGAAGTGTCAGAACATTTAAAATAGGTTTAAAATAACAAATACAATTAAAGCTGCAAGCAGCCTTTTCCGGGTTCGAGCGCTCAAATGGCTCTTAGGTAGGCTTGCCTGGTAAAAAAATTGCAATGACAATCCATCAATTGCAGACGAAGTCGTGAGCCAGCAAATAGGTTAACGACTGAGGGGTTTTGCCAAAGTTGTCATTTTCACTGTTATAGCGCCACCTTGTGTTCAAACGCCACGGTGTTTTGCAGGTGACCTCGGAGTGACGGTCTACAAGGTAGTTACAAGCCCCATGACGATATGTTGAGCCGTTCTTGAGTTATGGACATTTTAATGTCAGAGGCTCCGCCCATTTCACATTTGTCTCCCCTAAGAGACCGTGAAGGGATATTTCAACGTTTTTTCAATAACTATTCGCAATCACACTCAAGAGAAGACAGCTGCGTTGGTTTGGTTCCGATCGGGTGAAAAATCTTGGACTAGTTCGCTAAAGTAGGTTTTCAACATCATCGCTGATTACTCACTAACCGTGCGTTCGACATTGATCGTTCAAGAGGCAAAGTTGTTCGGAATCAGGAGAGCTATCATATGATATCAATAGTTTGCGTAAATGTCAAATGTCACGTGATGCACAATTGATTTGGTTCAAAAAGATAAGTAAATTTCGCTATTTTTAACTGTTATGGCGCCACCTAGTGTACAAATACCGCGTTCTTTTGCATTTGACCTCGGAACGATGTTCTACACGTGATTTACAAACCTCGTGATGATATGTTAAGCCGTTCTTAAGTTGGGGACATTTCAATTGTAATAGGATCCGCCCATTTTACATTTTGGCGCTCTTAAGAGACCGTGAAAGGAAATTTCAACTTTTTTTCAATATCCATTTACATTCACACTCCAGAGAATCAATCTGCGTGGTTTCGGTTCCGATTGGGCGAAAAACCAAGGACGAGTTCGCAAAAGTAGGTTTTTATCGTACCACCGATAACTCACGAACCGTTCAATTGAGAGAAGTGGTTCTAGAGGCAAAGTTGTTCAGAATGAGAAGATCTATCGTTTAATATTAATATTTTGTGTGTGTATCAAACGTCACGTGATAAACAGTCATTAACACACTAAAAAAAAGTTATTGCGCCCCCTGGAGGCCGAGTGAGTTCTTATTTCTTACACACCTTCAAGACCATGACTCGAATGAGCCCAGCGAGCGTCGTTCCGATCGGCTTCCATTAACCTGGTCTAATTAGCGCTCAAACTTCATTGGCCGATGGCGGCCATTTTTTTTGGCGAAACACAGATATCGTTTTAGGTATTTGTGGTGCATGACTTAAAGACGCATCAAAAGAAGTATCATGTTAATCGGACCAACGGTTGCGTTGTTATGAGCGTCTTACATTTTTTTTGTGTTATAGCGCCACCTAGTGCCCGAACGCCTAGTTTTTGATAATTTGAACTCGGATTATTCATATATAGTTGTGTTTTCAGCCCCATGAAGATATCTTTAACCGTTTACGAGTTATTTGCATTTTCCCTTAATTGGCTACTTCCTGTTAGGACGTTTTGGCGCACCCTGGCAACCGTGTATCGAAATTTCAACGTTTTTTTGATAATTATTTCCATTCACACTCCGAAGAATTCATCCGCGTTGGTTTGGTTTCGATCCGGCAAAAATCCAGGGACTAGTTCATTTTTTTGATTTTTGCATAAAATGCAAATTAGCGGAAAAATTAGCATACCGGAAATTAAAACGGAGATATACGTTTTTTTAGTTTTTAGCCAGTGATGATATTTATGTAAAACATTTGGCTGTGCGACAAACGGTTTAGGAGTATCGAGCGAAAACGCGCTTTTCTTCGCTGTAGCGCCACCTATTGGCCAATTTGGCTGGCTCCGAGTATCTGAGTAGCGAGCAAGACTACTACCATCTGACCGAGTCTCAGCTCTGTCGGTCTTACGGTTTGGGCTCCAGTATCAGTTTTAGGGGAGAAAAATAATAATAATAAAACCAACAAATACAATAGGTTTCTAGCCCTTCGGGCTCGAACCCTAAATATATGTAGGATACTTACACCTAGAGTTAATGACTCCATATAAACGTCAGTGTGCTTCAGTCTCTTATTTTTAAATAATTGATTGTATAATGCAGATAAGACGTACTTAATAAATTAATTTAAATGTAGTATTTACAGAAGAAGACGATTATATCGACGATAGTCAGACATTTTGGCGATAGCTGATTCCTTTGACAATATTTGGCTTGATTGCCAATGAATGCCGCATAATAATATTAAAAACGTGCTTTGTAAATTTACTTGCGTGAGAGTTTGTAATGTGCGCATCTGGTCCATTCCTGACGAAAGAGGTCATTGTGCGCGTGATGGTTTATAAACAGCACGAGAAATGTTCCCTATTGCTCGCACACAAGTAGTTAACCGTTCTCTGGCGTGGACGCAAGACCCTGAACAAGACCCAGAAAGTACAACTAGTGTGTGTTTACATACAGAGGCGACGGCAAAGTAAATGGGATTCTCGACAGTCACGTCCTGCCTAATATGGCGCCTTCGTTGGCATTCAATTCAGCGTCCACGTGGGCGTTTATATCTAAACACTCGTGTGGCAAAACGGCGTATATGAGCACGATGAGATGGATATTTTAAAAGCTGTACCACAAAATATGACGGATCAATTAAATGAGACCATTTGTCTGTAAATACCAACGAGAAAACATCGTTTAATTGCGAACCAAAAGTACGGTTTCTACATCATCATGTCGTCTTACCTTGTCAGCTGGTTTATTTGGGTCATTGAGTAAAAGAGTCTTATATTCCAGCGTACACCAGGACCATAACAAAATCGCAAATTTGTTTAAAATCGGTAATGGTAAATTCTATGAACTTCAGCGTTCCATGGTCACTTTTTTGCCTTTCAGTTTTGTGAGGTTAACGGGGCCATACCGCCACCTACCGTACCCTATGTCAAACATTATAGTTGTATTCATGTAATTTAGATTCTCCCCTCTACTAAATTCCATAACATTGTGTTTAGTTTATTTAATTTTTATTGTTTTCCCTTTTTACATACTGATTTTCTTTGACTTGACATCAAATTTAGTGCGTCTTCCAATCCTCTAGGTGGCATAAGCGGGCTTCCCTTCAATCCTGAAACCTTTGGATCATCGGCAACATGGCGCTTGATAACAGTAACAAGCGTTACTTAAAGATTTTGCTCAGAATCTCATTTAAGTCCAGATCCTGCATGTGGCGTTAAGCAGCCACCTATTCAACCTCAACTGCAAAAACGACATAGACACGCGATACAGCGAAGGAATCTAGCCTGACACGGGACTTTACTGTAAGGAACAATTTTACTGATTTAATACCTTTGTTGTAGCATTTAAGAAATGCTTCTGTGTTGTCTGCACGCTTTTCTCTCACTCTCTTCAGCAGAAACCTGGATCGGCCGTCGCGAGCGCATTGAGCGGTGGCTTCACGTGGGCCTGTTGTGCATTCCTCAGCTCGCGGTGTATTTACACATTCCTCCTCCACAGTTGTCACCTGCACTAAACACCTGGTTGTCCTCCGGACACATCTTAAACATCAGAGGCTTTGACATCTTGCATAAAGTTATTTTCACTGCCTGGATTTTTTAGTCATGCAAACAGCAACATTTAAATGACCAGTAAATATATGAAAACAGTATAGAATTGATTTTACATTTAGTCATCTAGCAGATGCTTTTATCAAAAGCGACTTACAAGTTGGGTAAACAATGGAAGCAGTTGGGTCAAAAAGTAGTACGGCAAAAAGCATAAGAGCAATACAAATATGTCTGACGAAGCCAACTACAGTGTACAGAGCCAAGTTTAGTTTATCTAAGCTTAAATAAGCATGCATTTTATTTTGATGTTTCATTGATTTTATCATGTGATTTAAAAGATTTCACTTCAATGGTAATATACACCGTTTTCTGGTGTATAGGTTTATAACGCGTGTCGTTTACATTTAGGATATCTTTGTAAACTTCCTTGCCGTTGAAATTGCTTTGCGAGAATTAAAGATGATATGTGAGCTGTAGCCCATTTAAAATGTCAAATAATAAAGTAAAAGTTACAACATTGTATTTATAAATTTGCCCACAGCGTAAATTTGCCTAAGTAAATTCGCTAGTAAAATTATAAAAATAGTACATGTAATAAAAAATATTACTTGCTTAGAAAATAGTACTTACATTTATGTAGACCTTAAACCAGAAAGGGCAAATTAAAATACATCTCCATGGTTATTCGGCTGAAGATCATAAAGTAAATATGTTGAATTACATTATGATTTGCTCTTATGCACATGCTAAGTGCTGTAAGTAGTATGCTAAGGAAGACACACATGTTTTGTTATGTGGCATTTTCTGTTTGCTCCGAAACATTTGTAAACTGCAGTTCTAAAGCTCAGCTGTAATAAAGAAACTTCATCTTTTCACATCATGTGTTTTTGCAACAAATTATAGACCATAGTATAGTACCGGTGTCGCTAAACGAGAATTTCATATGTGATCAAAGTGGCGTGAATAAAAGATGAATGCCAGGAGTGTGTGGGACATGGTGGCACAGAGGGTATGAGCACTGACACTGATCATGAAGTCCAGGGTTCACATCTGTAAGCGTGCTGGACCCAGTGGCTCAGTGGTAAGAGCACTGACAGTGGACAACATGGTTTAGGGTTCAAGACCAGATCGGAAGAGTTAACATGATTCTGTGTTTTCCTACGTATCTAAAACATAAAATAAAACATGAATACGCCAGGAGAACCACAACAAGTGTGCATGCTCTGGTGGCTCAGTGGTAGGAGCACTGACGGTAGATCAGGTGGTTCAGGGTTCAAGACCAGCTTGTCAGGTTTGCATTATGCTGTGTATTCCTATGTATCATTCCCATGAAATGAATGACAAACATGCCAGGAGAACAATCTCAAGCGTGCAGGTCACAGTGGCTCAGACGGTCTGAGCCCTGCCCCTCAACCAGAAGGTTCAGGGTTCTCGGCTAGGTGGCTGACCTGCACATAAAACGCGGAAGCCGTAACACGCAGGGTTGGTGAACCATGTGTGAAGTACGGAAAAAGGCCTTAAACGGTACCTAGGAAGGGGGGTGACACCAGAGAGTGAATCTCCCCGAGATTCAAGAACTGTCAAGAGGAGGTTATGAGTCACATTCCAATATTTTTCCTAAAAAAAAAAAATATTCCCTAAAAAATTTTTTTAACATACCACCCCCCTGCACTCTTCATGCGGTGCCGCTCTGACCGATCTGTGCATGGCATAACAGTACTATGAGAGTAATTCAAAAGTGAATGCATTCAACTCTTGACTCTCTCCTGGTAAAGTGATGTCATCCGCCTATCGGTTTTTGCGGCACTGCATGAAGTCAAACACATCGACAGACTCCACTTACCTCCTCCTCCCTGGTGTCAGGCTCCTCCTCCCTGGTGTCAGGCTCCTCCTTCCGGGTGTCAGGCTCCTCCTTCCTGGTGTCAGGCTCCTCCTTCCTGGTGTCAGGCTCCTCCTCTTTGTGCTGCAATATATAAAACATGTCAGAACAGTCCGACAAGCCAGACTGGAACAAAGAACCAAGAGATTCAGTGCCACAGCTCATACCTCTTTATCTGCTGAGGAATGGACACCAAGGTCAGTTCTCCTGGTAATTGTGTCTTTTACTTCATACCTCTGCAACACAAAAGAAGTGTCAGAACATTTAAAACAGGTTTAAAATAAAAAATACAAATATATGTAGGATACTTACACCTAGAGTTAATGACTCCATATAAACGTCAGTATGCTTCAGTCTCTTATTTTTAAATAATTGATTGTATAATGCGGATAAGACGTACTTAATAAATTAATTTAAATGAAGTATGTACAGAAGAAGACGATTATATCGACGATAGTCAGACATTTTGGCGATAGCTGATTCCTTTGACGATATTTGGCTTGATTGCCAATGAATACCGCATAATAATATTAGAAACGTGCTTTGTAAATTTACTCGCGTGAGAGTTTGTAATGTGCGCATCTGGGCCATTCCTGACGAAAGAGGTCATTGTGCGCGTGATGGTTTATAAACAGCACGAGAAATGTTCCCTATTGCTCGCACACAAGTAGTTAACCGTTCTCTGGCGTGGACGCAAGACCCTGAACAAGACCCAGAAAGTACAACTAGTGTGTGTTTACATACAGAGGCGACGGCAAAGTAAATGGGATTCTCGACAGTCACGTTCTGCCTAATATGGCGCCTTCGTTGGCATTCAATTCAGCGTCCACGTGGGCGTTTATATCTAAACACTCGTGTGGCAAAACGGCGTATATGGGCACGATGAGATGGATATTTTAAAAGCTGTACCACAAAATATGACGGATCAATTAAATGAGACCATTTGTCTGTAAATACCAACGAGAAAACATCGTTTAATTGCGAACCAAAAGTACGGTTTCTACATCATCATGTCGTCTTACCTTGTCAGATGGTTTATTTGGGTCATTGAGTAAAAGAGTCTTATATTCCAGCGTACACCAGGACCATAACAAAATCGCAAATTTGTTTAAAATCGGTAATGGTAAATTCTATGAACTTCAGCGTTCCATGGTCACTTTTTTGCCTTTCAGTTTTGTGAGGTTAACGGGGCCATACCGCCACCTACCGTACCCTATGTCAAACATTATAGTTGTATTCATGTAATTTAGATTCTCCCCTCTACTAAATTCCATAACATTGTGTTTAGTTTATTTAATTTTTATTGTTTTCCCTTTTTACATACTGATTTTCTTTGACTTGACATCAAATTTAGTGCGTCTTCCAATCCTCTAGGTGGCATAAGCGGGCTTCCCTTCAATCCCGAAACCTTTGGAGAAAGGCAACATGAAGCTTGTTAACAATCAGCAAAATCATAGTAAAGTAACGTTTGCTCGTTAATCTAATTCAAGTCCAGATCCTGCATGTGGCGTTAAGCAGCCACCTATTCAACCTCAACTGCCAAAACGACATAGACACGCGATACAGCGAAGGAATCTAGCCTGACACGGGACTTTACTGTAAGTAACAATTTTACTGATTTGATACCTTTGTTGTAGCATTTAAGAAATGCTTCTGTGTTGTCTGCACGCTTTTCTCTCACTCTCTTCAGCAGAAACCTGGATCGGCCGTCGCGAGCGCATTGAGCGGTGGCTTCACGTGGGCCTGTTGTGCATTCCTCAGCTCACGGTGTATTTACACATTCCTCCTCCACAGTTGTCACCTGCACTAAACACCTGGTTGTCCTCCGGACACATCTTAAACATCAGAGGCTTTGACATCTTGCATAAAGTTATTTTCTCTGCCTGGATTTTTTAGTCATGCAAACAGCAACATTTAAATGACCAGTAAATATATGAAAACAGTATATAATTGATTTTACATTTAGTCATTTAGCAGATGCTTTTATCAAAAGCGACTTACAAGTTGGGTAAACAATGGAAGCAGTTGGGTCAAAAAGTAGGACGACAAAAAGCATAAGAGCAATACAAATATGTCTGATGAAGCCAACTACAGTGTACAGAGCCAAGTTTAGTTTATCTAAGCTTAAATAAGCATGCATTTTATTTTGATGTTTCATTGATTTTATCATGTGATTTAAAAGATTTCACTTCAATGGTAATATACACCGTTTTCTGGTGTATAGGTTTATAACGCGTGTCGTTTACATTTAGGATATCTTTGTAAACTTCCTTGCCGTTGAAATTGCTTTGCGAGAATTAAAGATGATATGTGAGCTGTAGCCCATTTAAAAAGTCAAATAATAAAGTAAAAGTTACAACATTGTATTTATAAATTTGCCCACAGCGTAAATTTGCCTAAGTAAATTCGCTAGTAAAATTATAAAAATAGTACATGTAATAAAAAATATTACTTGCTTAGAAAATAGTACTTACATTTATGTAGACCTTAAACCAGAAAGGGCAAATTAAAATACATCTCCATGGTTATTCGGCTGAAGATCATAAAGTAAATATGTTGAATTACATTATGATTTGCTCTTATGCACATGCTAAGTGCTGTAAGTAGTATGCTAAGGAAGACACACATGTTTTGTTATGTGGCATTTTCTGTTTGCTCCGAAACATTTGTAAACTGCAGTTCTAAAGCTCAGCTGTAATAAAGAAACTTCATCTTTTCACATCATGTGTCTTTGCAACAAATTATAGACCATAGTATAGTACCGGTGTCGCTAAACGAGAATTTCATATGTGATCAAAGTGGCGTGAATAAAAGATGAATGCCAGGAGTGTGTGGGACCTGCTGTCTCAGAGGGTATGAGCTCTGACACTGATCATGAAGTCCAGGGTTCACATCTGCAAGCGTGCCGGACCCAGTGGCTCAGTGGTAAGAGCACTGACAGTGGACAACGTGGTTTAGGGTTCAAGACCAGATCGGAAGAGTTAACATGATTCTGTGTTTTCCTACGTATCTAAAACATAAAATAAAACATGAATACGCCAGGAGAACCACAACAAGTGTGCATGCTCTGGTGGCTCAGTGGTAGGAGCACTGACGGTAGATCAGGTGGTTCAGGGTTCAAGACCAGCTTGTCAGGTTTGCATTATGCTGTGTATTCCTATGTATCATTCCCATGAAATGAATGACAAACATGCCAGGAGAACAATCTCAAGCGTGCAGGTCACAGTGGCTCAGACGGTCTGAGCCCTGCCCCTCAACTAGAAGGTTCAGGGTTCTCGGCTAGGTGGCTGACCTGCACATAAAACGCGGAAGCTGTAACACGCAGGGTTGGTGAACCATGTGTGAAGTACGGAAAAAGGCCTTAAACGGTACCTAGGAAGGGGGGTGACACCAGAGAGTGAATCTCCCCGAGATTCAAGAACGTGTCAAGATGAGGTTATGAGTCACATTCCAATATTTTTCCTAAAAAAAAAAAAATTCCCTAAAATTTTTTTTTAACATACCACCCCCCGGCACTCTTCATGCGGTGCCGCTCAGACCGATCTGTGCATGGCATAACAGTACTGTGAGAGTAATTCAAAAGTGAATGCATTCAACTCTTGACTCTCTCCTGGTAAAGTGATGTCATCCGCCTATCGGTTTTTGCGGCAACACATGAAGTCGAAAACACCGATAGACTCCACTTACCTCCTCCTCCCTAGTGTCAGGCTCCTCCTCCCTGGTGTCAGGCTCCTCCTCCCTGGTGTCCTCCTCTTTGTGCTGCAATATATAAAACATGTCAGAACAGTCAAACATGCCAGGCCGGAACAAAGAACCAAGAGATTCAGTGCCACAGCTCATACCTCTTTATCTGCTGAGGAATGGCCAGCAAGGTCAGTTCTCCTGGTAATTGTGTCTTTTTCATCATACCTCTGCAACACATAAGAAATGTCAGAACATTCAAACAAGCCAAGCTACATAAAAGAGCTACAACCACTTACCTCATCTTGTCATGCAGGTTCCTGCTCCAACCTCTTACTGGTGCTGCTTTTCCACCTCCTTGGTGTCAGGCAGGCTCCTCCTACCTTATACTCCTCAGCCTGGGCTTAAACCGGCTTCTCTGGTCTCTACAACCACTCACATGCAGGTTAACATCTGAGGCCAGTTGCACCATCCGTGCGCAAGTTACCACTTAGCCTAGTCTTGCTGAACTAGCGTGCATCCCTGTGTGCATCCATCTGCCTGTGTTGTGTCAAAATAAAATCATCTATGTTTTTCATTGGGGGTTGGCAGTAAAATTAAATCACGTACAACATGTCATTTAGTAGGATTTAATATGCTGTATTGTTTTTAAATAGATTCGTTAATTAAACCTATTAGGTTATTCATAATTATTCTGTTTAATAAAAACTTATTTTACAGTTATCATGTTATGTAAAATAAGTTTAAATCAAAGACGTTTAAATTTTACAACATTTCAACACAATTTGTCCTCACAAATGTAAAGGGTGTTATTGAACTATTGAAGGTAAACCTCATTTTATGCGACTACGCATTACTTTACGCAGAGCTTGCGAACTACTGATCATTCAGCCTTGAGACCAAATGGTGCAACCCAATAACTTACAGAGTTAGTTACAAACTAGCTATTAGTTAAGTATCTAGTGTGGACTTTACGTTCTGATTTTATAAAGGACTCACGAGCAAAAATAAAAGAAAGGACTTACGAACGGCTTGTGCAAGCCATCCACACAAATCCCAGCCCCCTTGGTTAGTGCATGTTTGAGACGGTTCCCCCGGTAATTTTGTATTTTTCTTCATACCCCTGCAACACATAAAAAATGTCAGAACATTTTAAAACAGGCCAGGCATGAAGTAACAATCTGTGTACTTATACCTAAAATCTATCATTATATGCGACGAAAAAAACGTGATTCGAAAAATAATTGTAATACTGTAGCACGTGTGCGATAAAGTTTTGAACGTGCAGTAGATGTGTGAGAGGTTAATTTATGGCGCACCACTGTTTATTTTCGTTTATATTTAGTTTTTGCTAATAAAACGTGATTTCCGGTTGCATTGACTCCATTGATCAAGGCCCCTATCTGGGCGATGTGTGGAAACGTTGAAGTAAAAGCATAACGGCAATTATTCTAGTTAAATATGTCATCTGTGTGTGTCCGAGTGTATGAGTTGCACACTTTAACATGCTACAAGCTTGACACTCGTTTTTTTTCCGTTTCTCACTATACGTGGACATGAACACGGAAACTTAACGTCCACACAGTTGTTCGGACGAAGTTTATTTGACAAGCTTTTCACAGTTTGAGTGAAGTCAAATACACTCAACCTGAAGCGTCTTTACGACGACCCACCAAAATAAAAGTCCGCTAAATTTGTACCAAATTAAAACAAATATTTTTTTGTTGTGCATTTATAAACGGTTTTAAGCACTATAGTATATTTTAGTATTTACTATAGTAAGGTTAAACAATACTGTAGTACCCAATAAAATCACTAATGTGAAATAATTATTCTATCATAAATATTATAGTATACTACAGTTTTTATGGACAAATGTATTTACTATTGTATAGCAAACCATTGAAAATACAGAACTCAGAACGCTTAAAAAGTCAAAAACGTGTTAAAAAAAGTATGTGGCGCAAATTTATCTAATTGTATTTTACATTAATGTCCTTTGTCATTTACCTACCTATTTATGTAATGAACTGTACTTTTTGTACTTTTTTTCCTACAAAATTTGAAGCCTCTGTAGAACCGGTACTATGTGCAGAAAAGTTAACGCATTGCCCTGCGCTGCATATATGTTTGATGTCAACCATAGATAGTATGCTTTTGTCTCTTAGTTTTAATAATTAATTGTACAATGCAGATAGGAATTATTCACCATTCATTAATAAAGAATTAGTATTAACTGAAACAAGAATACAAGTATTAAGAAAATCTTATACAGTAACACCAAAAAACACTAAGGGGTAATCTTGAAATTTATACAACTAAAAGAGCCGGTCAAGTGCACAAGAACGTTGGTTTTGTTGCTCTATGTCACTGTGGAGCAGAGATATGAAGATAATATTTTTTGTTGTTATTGTGTCTAATTGCAGGGGGGATCTTTTTTTGTGAAATGAATGGTTAACATTTTAATTTCTCAACCCCAGAATGAGATACGAAAGTCTTGGCCACCAAGGAATTCAAATGAAGTCAAGATAAAAAAAATTCTGCACAGGTTGTATTTTCTATTATGCTTTAACTATGACTAACAATTTACCATTTTTTTAAGATTCACCAAGTGCAGCATATGTGCAATTTGACTCCTCTATGAAATGCTCAGAATAACTGCAGGATATCATAAGGAATTCATTAAACCAATCAAGAGATTGCAGGAGGCACACTGCTATCCGGAGGATGCATGGACTGCAGCAATGTGAGGCTGCATATTAATAAAGCAATGCCTTTGTGGTCATTAGAACTCTCACCCTGTGAGAGGAATGCTTGCTACCGCACTAATGCTTCGGTAATTGCTTCATCCCCCTTTCTAGAGCTGCAGGACAGGCATGCTTTTAAATTTGCATTTTTATGGAGAAGCATACAAATTCTTCTAGGAAGAGTCAAGACACAAACATCAATGAACAATAACACTGCAAAGACACAATACTCACTGTCTACCTGTAAATCACACCCATTCTGTGTGTAATGTCTCCTGTGCTTGATCTAGACTTTGAATTAAATGCTTGCAAATATGAAGATTGCCTTCCGTAGAGATAACATTTATATATTCACCTTTGATTGAATATTCTGCTTTAAAAATCCAGCTAAACTAGAATTTTTTTAATTATTTGTAAACATTTTCTGTTTTCCTTCAAGTGTAAGAGGTCATTCTTTGTCCATATATGAATGTTAGTTTTGGCCGAGTTTTCAATTTATACATTGAAATATTTACTCATAGCCAATGTATACCAGCATCACTGAAACAGGATGTTTAGAAGAGCTCCAGAACTTTCAGCAAAGCACTCTCAATTGCAGATATGATGCAGATAACTTTGCATGAAAGCAAAATCAAGGATCGAACCAGAAACAATTTGAATACTGGACAATTAAAACACCTCATGGAATTAATATCAGGCAGCTATTAAAATAAAGTGGATCTGACTGGATTAATAAGGAAATAAATAACCAATATTCTCTAACTAGAGTACTGGAACATGATCAATATTCATGTAATCTATGCACTATTAGATTACATTTTAGTGTCAGTTCATTGTAAATAAGTAGAGTCTGTTATGATTACCGTACAAAAAAATTAAATAACACTGACTGAACTAATTAAAGGAGACAATGCTGTATAAATACGAATTCATGGCTCAGTGATGAATTCATGCCATTTTTTAGCCCGTTATATAAATGGAGACCATACTGTAAAATGTCATTTTTTTGTCTGTTTTAAGTAATAAAATCCCACCTTCAAGTAGTTCAGCACTGGGCGTGCAACAACTTTACTAGAATCATGTGTATTTTTAAACTTATCTGAACAACTATATCCGAAAGCAATCATAGGACATCTAAAACAAGTACCGTGCACTGTCTGTATTGTTACAAAACACGGGACAATAGAAAAAGTTGTGGCTTTGCTAATAGCCATTTTATATTCAAAGGGTCAGATTATCACTCTCGCTCTTATTTTTAAGAAATCACATATATTTCTTTGAAAAACATTATCCTATAGTAAAAGACTGAGAACAAAAGTTGAGAACGACTGGAACCTACACTAGTAACAGGGAATAACAAATTTATTTGGAACCATTTAAAAACAAACCAAAGATTTTGTTGAGTTTGTAAAGGTTGTTACAACAAGCCTCAGACAGATGTGCCCTCTGGTGGCCTGGAGTCACACAACATCATTAAAGTGTCAGGAGTCTAGCTAGCTTTAATGAGGAAATAACGGACCTGTCACAAAAGTATATATTATTTCTGTATAGAATGAGATAAGATGATGACTCGACAATCATGTGAATTTTTTTATCAGGATAAACATTGTATCGCCACCTATAAATAAACAGAATTCCTATTGATAACTCTTCTCAGATTCTCCTCCCATGGTTGAGTTTGATCGCTTACTCGGTCACAGGTCTCATCTCGTATTCATTGCTCTTAAGCAGACCTTGAAGATCTACTGAAGATGAAGCAGCGGGCTGCTGAGTAATATGTACGCAATGGTGCGAGGTGTTTGAAATCATGTATACCGAAATGCATTTGATCTTGTGGAGCTGATAGCCCACGGACCCCCACAAACACACACACACATCCTTTCTTATCTTGTTCTTTTAAAGGAGCCCATATTTCATGATCAGTGCTTCCATGTGCTTACTCCTGATAGCCTATCTACTGTGAGGATAACTCTATGGGCTTTAGTAAACCTGAAATGGAGGATTTTTTACTAAATACATGGAAATGTTGCATCACCTTTGATTTTATAGACTAGGCCTCAAAATGCATGGAGGTAACAGTTAAACACGCATATACTACGTTTGGATTACTTTACAGTGTACACTAGTGTTTATTCTTTAAGCAACGCTAATTAAAATACATTAGCCAAGCATTCATGTTTAGTTGCCAGTACACATCATAAGGGACTAGTTGTAGATTTATATATGAAGAGTTTGGTTCCAAAATGAGATATGTAACTGTTTTATAATCTTTCAAAAATCATGTTTTTATTGTGTTAAGTTAGCTTCATTTTAAGACGTATTGTGGCAAAACCTTCTGCAGTTTGATTGATATTAATTGGAATGCACTATAAAAACATTTTTTTTGAATGTTTTTATCTCACTTTGGAAAAAAACACTTCATAGTCTGAAAATCTTGAAATTGAAGCTCAATGGAAGCATTTCTATTTTTGTACGGTCCTATGTCAATTATTTTCATGAATTAAACGGAAGCAAACGACTTGCTATTGCGACAAAAGCACAACAGACTTGGCACTGACAAACTTGCCAATCTTGAAAACGAATTGATTGGAAAAAAAACTCAACTTAAACAGAGCTATTAAACAACCGTTAGTACAAATGCAAGATAAGCAACGCTAATTATTTAGACTAGAACATTCAAGGAATAGAAAAACAAGCCAATCAATAAGTCAATTAGATTACATTTACATTTCAATGACAGAAACAAACACTTACCACTAAACTGGTGCAGATTCAGCTCAGTTTATATGACCATCATAGGCCGATAGCACACATACATCTGCAAGACGTCAATTCGATATCTTTATTGTTTACTCATCTGCAATACACCTCTGGGACATCTACCATCAGATGTCACATAGACTTTTAGAAGATGTTTGTAAGAAGTTTATGATATAAAAGGAATGTAAAACTGACCTTTCTAAGACATCTATCAGATTTTTTTAACACAGCAGAGGTTTTCTAGATCTTTAACAGTATACTATTTTTATTTTTCAGTACAGTAGTTAACAGTGTATGGCATATGTGCAGTACTCTCTAGAATAAATCTGATATTGTACTTTAAACAGTGGAACATAGCAGTTTCACAATATAACAGGTAGATTTCCTGCTAAATCGACGTATGTGAAATGTCTCGAGATGTCTTGTGCTGTTTTGAACCTTTAGGGGACATCTCGGGAATTACATTTCTGAAAATGTTTGATGCGGGAGTTAATGCAAAAACCTGCACAAATGTTACAAAAATCCATTACATTCCTGTCCCCTAAGGGGCTCTATAAGGTATGTCTTACATTAGAAGAATAACACAGAAAAATCCGTATACCTGCGACATTATCAGGACACCCTAACAGTCCTTGTATTTTAAATGGCTCAATAAATCTAGTTTATTAAATAAAGTTGTTTTGATAAAATAAAAAATACACGAAGGTTTGGTGAGGGGTAACTTTAGGGGATGTGTTCAGTTCGTTCTTTCTCCCTGAGGTGTGACACATCAGGTCTCAAAAAACGGACTTTGCTTGAAATGTCACGGCCATTTATCAACGTGACAACCCCTCTGCTGTCATCTATTTTATTATAACCAACATTTGTTATTTTACATCTGAAGGCACACCGGAATGGATCTTTTAAAACCACTCCCACAAGGACTTACTACAAATATAAAACCATAATTCACACTTCAAAATACATTCTATGAATTTTTCTCAAATGTATGTCTTCTGGAAAAATGATGTATATACATACACAGCTATACAAAATATATACTATTGTTACCTACAGATCCATTTTTGTAAAGGACAGGGCAATCTTTGGATGTCATTCAATCAGACGCAATTTCCAGTGGAATGATGACCCTTCAAAGACAAGAAAGCTCTTGAGAAATTTCTCTATCAACAGGAAATAAAACATTTTTATTGAACATTTGTGTATATGAAGTTATATAACAACAGTCAGAAACTCCACAGAGTGAATCACTACACAAAGTGAAACGAAATTGTAAAACACCTCATCAAAAATGAAGGTATACACAGCAATATAACTGTCAGCTGGCAGCTCGGGCCAGCAGTATGGCAGAAAAAACACCCCGAACAGTTCTACAAGATTACAGAGAAATTTCCACACACAAAAATACTCAAGCAGGCAGTTGATATACACAAAGGCAACTAGGATTTCCCTACAGCATCAGATTCTAATTCTTTACACAGCTTTTTCTTGAAAGGTTACATGTGGCTATTTGTTATCGTCGGAGATCGGAGTATTATTTGGGATTTTCATAGTTGGCGCTTATTGGGTGCAGTTGTCAGAGCTGTTGGATTGCTTTAGTAAGCTTGAGAAAAAGAAAGCATTGCCCTTCAGGGCTAGAAATGGCTTTTCATACTACTTTACAAACCTCTGAAGTGCAATAAGCAATGCTGTCTTTCACTGTTCTGTATGTCCAGTTCTGGATTTTTTTATTGACGGGTAGACACCTGATATTAAAATCACCCTTTTGCTAAGAAATAAATTGATTACTGTAATAATTTTGGAAAACGGCATTTAAACTTGTTTTTCAAACAAGCTTTGTATATATGTTAAGATATTGTAGATAAATGAGAGTAGATAAGGTAACATAGGAGTTGCTCCAGTAGAGTAATAATTTGTACCTATAGTTGCAAGTATACGTTAAAGATGTCTGGAGTCCTCCTCCAGGTCAAATCTCTCCGACAAGATAAGAAATCATATTCAGCTATGAATGAAACACATGAATCAATATTTATTGCAACATTGAAATGAAAGTGCCAACCATACTTGGTCCCACAAGAAGAAGTAAAAACAAAACACACAGTCCATACTGTACATTCTGATTTCCATAATAAATATAAAATGGTGTTCAATAGGGCACTAAAGGAACAATAACCAGATAATAGTCATGAATGTCATATAACAGCGGTAACAAAATGGTACAGCCAATCATTAATAGTACAACATATAAGTTTCAATCACAAGATACAGTTCTCTTATATCCATGGTGATGAAGAAATTATATCAGGACAAATATAAAAATATATACACCTATTTTGGATGGGTATGGATTTTAATACATGTTTAACTTTATTTATATATAGAAATTCTCATGTTAACCCGAATATTTGGATGGTCGGATCTGTGTGCAGGAAAAACGGGGAAAAGAAATGGAGGAATCCCTAACGGGTTTACACACCTTGAGCTCCACACTACACACAATGTGCTGCGACCTAACTAGACAATGGTCTATGGAATACGTTTCACTGTATAGGGTTTTATTTTTTTGTGTTTTTTGTCCCCCCATTTGAACACTAGGGAATGAACATACACATATTGCACAGTGCTCAACAAAATGCTGTGTGAATCGACCCACGTGCGCTTGGAATCGTCTTGCCTTCTTGTCGTCGCGCCGGCCCGCGGTTATTAGAAACTGACGATGCTTGACTGATGTGCTTTCGTTAATTCATTTTGCACTCCGTTTATGCAATAGAGGAATGGTAGCACAACATCACTATAGTACAAGGTGGTCGCTACTTACTGAGAACTACAACGCTAAGCACACACCGCAGTCACAGTGATACACAAAGCAGTCTCTAAAGACTCCTATGGAATGACAAATAGCTTTTTTTCTTTTTTTTAGTTTTAAGGAACAGTGCTATCACCTACATAGTAACATTGAAAACACTTAGTAACTCCGTCTGAAGCTAGCATCTAGTGTACACAAGAGGTTCCTCCGAGATAACTCATGGTTTTAATGGACTAAACTCTTATTCACCCTCTTGCTAGACCCGTAGTAAAGGACATTAGAATGTAACGTAATCACCTGTGCAGACCATTAACTTTTACGGTTATTGTTAAAGATTGGAAAATGCTTGTGGTGTTAAACTTGGCCTTTGTTGCTTTCGTGTGGTTTTGATTGAATAGACTGTGCAAGCTGAGCTCTTGGACGCGAGTTGGAGCTCATTTTCCAACCTGATTTCCAACATGAAACTAACATTGTTGCCTTGAAGCAACTGTCGTTTTATAGATGGTACAGTGCAAAACAGTAGCCACAGGGGGAAAGGATTGGCAGTTAAGCATGGCTAACTCTATTGTCACTGTCAGAAGGCAACAAAAAGCAAAGACTGCTGTTTAGGGCACCATTGTGGCCAAAATACATTGTTCCTCAATGAACCAAAGCTACAACCACTATTCTAAGTGTAGTGTGCATGGAGGGAGGGGTCACGTACCTCCCTGAAAAGAATGGCAGTGTTTAAAAGCTCGCCTCTCCTCCGCCAACGTCGTATAATACGTTGACCCATCTGGACTGACCACTTCAAATGTGCCGGTCCCTCAAAGGTTGATTACCTTTTGATTGAAGGCAAGGGAGTCTTTTGAAATAGACGCCCCGGTGTAAATATAACTCCCCCCCCGTTACCCAGCCTTTAGCAAAGATCGTAAAAAAAATCATGCAGTTACCAAAAATATTCAGGCGACTTGACTTAATCTAAAAAGTAGTAGTCCTATAGCTAGAGTCAAAACTCCTGGTTTCGATTTTTGGAGGCTGAACCGTAAATCCTCAACAGAACAAGACTATTAAAAGGAAAAGTTCACATACACATTGTTAATCAAGCTTCAAGGACACAATGGCTACAGCTTTTGACTTTACCATAAATTGTCGGTTTCCAGTTTTGTAAAGGAGACAAATTGGATTCGAGAAGATAAAAGGGTTTCAGAAATCAAAAAACTAAAAAAAAAGGAGAAGCAAACTGGGGACCCGTTTTACTAAAAGTTAACAGCATCACAATTTGAAGGTCTGTTGGCATGAGAAATGAAAAAAGAAAAGGCCGATTGGTTTTCGTCAAGTAACAATTCCTGTAAATATAGTAGTGTAAGAAGCGAAGCGCACAGGTCCTCAGTTTGAGAAATAAGTACAAAAACGTTGTTACGAAATCATGTGCTTGTATAATTTCCAGCAGCATATTATATTTATTTCACGAAACCATATTAGTTAATGGCCTTTGCGTTGTGTGTGTACTTCATGTGTATTTCTGTATTTTATTTTTAAGTAAACATGAAGCGCAAAAACGTCCTTTACGAAGTGAGTTTACCTCCACTAGCATCTTGCAGATTGGAATTCTTTAACTCGTAAATATGTATATATTTAGATATAGATATTTATCGCATATTTTAGTGGAATGCAATAAGTTAAAATTCTTAAATCCCGTTATATATAATATTGGCTCTTCTATGTCTGCATTTACATAATTTAAAATAGAACATCTTATTAAAAACATTGAGATATACACAGATTAGGAAACGGGTAACAACATACAAACACATAAACTAGAAATCTTTTTGTCTGCATACTGATATATACACCTGTGGTACAATAAATTCCTCCAGTCATGCGCTATCTATACAGATCATATTGCTTAAAAGAAGGGGGCATTTGGTTGGGGATTTTAAGGTCATGGATGGCGCTGAAACAATAAAGGAGAGGGAAAAGTTTTTTGGACGGTAAGGATTCGAAACTGACGTGACAACACAACATCTCGAGGAGATGGGTTGTCCAAATACAGAAAATGGCAGTTTTGTAAGACAATAAATAAAAAATGAGGGTGCATGAATCTTTATATCACTGAGGTATTTACACGCACTGGGTAAAGAGCACTACACGGATAGATTTGGGGGTTTCGGCTGCTCTATTTTTTCTGAGCAGCCAGCTGGGCCTCCACTTCTTCTTCTGGCTTGAGCACGTGCCACTGAGCGATGGGTCTCCTTGGATTGGCCAGCATGTCTGACCAATGACGGATCTCGGTGCCTGTGCTGTTCAAGCCCACAAACACTTTGCCGATGGCATCGTTCTTGCCAATCTTGTCATAGTCCAGAACAGTTACAACAACTTGTACTTTCTGTAACAGAAATTAAAGAGACACGATTATAGAACGGCGTGCAGCGATTGTACAAACTTGTGACTTCAACGTTCATAAGCTTGTGTTGAGTTTTTTCAAAAAGGAATACATTAGTGACCAAGGTAGTGATTTTTTTTTTGAACAAGCTTGGTGTATTATTTTAACAGAAGTTTCACTGAAAATATGGTAAGCATCTCACCCCCCATTACTGTGCTTGAGCAACATTCTTCGATAACCAAAAATACCCAGTGACGGAACAGTTCGCGTCACAGACTATTTTCACAAATACCAGCACAATTATCTCAGCGTGAGAGTCGGTTGCAGGGTCTGTTACGTTGTAACAGTGTTGGCCTTTGAAGAGCGTGTTGTCAGATACAAAAAAAAGGCCACGGAGTGATAACTACGCTTGCCTGTGATAACTAACACTTGACTTGCAGACACTTAAGATAAGATAACACTTAGATAACTTCAGGAAAATGGCTTCCTCTGAGTTTGCTCCGAGCCTGATCCGTCTAAGCATTGAACGCAAGCAGATATGAACTTCTTCAGAACCCTTTGATTATCCTTGGATTCCACTGACCAATGAGAACAAGCCTGGGGCCGTTGTTCTCGGGAGCCGGAGCTAATTTGGCATATAATGAAATATTGAGGGATATACAATGAGCTTGGAACTGTTAGTCGAGGAAAGCCGCTTTTAGAAGCGTCCTTTTGAACGGGGAGGTAGGGCTCTCTGGTTAACAGACCTCCAGACACACTTTGCATTCAAAGTAGCTTGCTCGAAGCATAAAATGTATCCTTTGAACCGTGAAATGCTAAATCAATTTGAAGCAATTTTACTTGTATTGCGCTAGCAAGCATTGCATCCTTTTTATTCTCCTACTAATTAGCAACCAAACTTTTTAAAAGCCTCACGCGGAGCTTTATCGCGCTTCCTGAGTTAGTCTTTGGGCTTTAGTTGGCCTATTACAGCCGTCTATAAATTTGATGTGCAGGGTTCGTTCAAACAGTAATTGTCGGCAAAAGACATTCAAAATGGGATTTGCTCTGGATTGGCTGCTGCCGTATCAGAGCTTGGTTCCGGAGCATTGAGACTCAACGAGTTAAAACAGAAGCAAGTTCATTACCTGGATTTGTTCGAATGGCACTTCGAAACTAAAAGACTCGTTGTAGTAAGGGTTGAGGGTGTTCTTTTTGATTGTCGTTTTCTTCTTCTTCAGACGCTTGCCGTTCTGCATCAGGTGGATCTTCACGTAGGGATCTAAAAACATGTAAAATACATTGGATTTATAAAGTTGTGAAGCTTCTGTGTGTAAGTTAGTCCAGTTCAGTACTATAGCTAGATGATTAATCGTGTATTGATAATAGCTCACATTGAAATACAGTGTCATAGAAGTTTCAACGTGGAAGATTAAAATATATGAATTGGATCCAAAGTGTCTTAATATGCTGAAGCGAAAAAAACCATGATTAACATTTTGAGCAAAATAATCGTGATGATCATTTGACGCATTATTATGCAGCACTAACACCACCGAAAACTCTTATCTGCATAGTTACTGTTGCTGCTTGACACCCACAGCACCATTTAAATCTCCTTTGTGAAGATATTTATTTACACCTTAACCGTGCATGAAAATTGTGAGCCCTGCTGTATCCCGGAGAAACTGTTCCCGTTGCATTACTGCCATTCAGAAACATCAATCTTTGCCTCAAGATTCTATCCATTCTCTCCACCTATTGTCTGTTACCATCATGCATCTCTTATCATCTGTTTACCTCGCCCACTTCTGCCGCATACCCATCTTTCTTAGAATAGCTTTTTGATTGAAAACTCACAACATAAATAAAGGATAAAATATCAGATTTCACGTCTATACGCCCTCCTATTTCTAAACGGAGGAGATTGTGTATTTATTATGTTACGCTGTGGCCGTAAAGAAGTGGTGATAAGATATTTCTTATGCCTTCCCGGGCATTACAATAAAATGGATGTAGATAGAAGCAGTTATTGAAGGATTTCAAAAAGTTTGAAAAACCTTCCTTGTCCAATATATCATATAAGGCACTCCTTCTTTCTGTACCTCACATAGCTATACTTTGTCCACAAGGCATTTCGAAAATTTGTTTGTTTTGGCAACGGATCCTAACACCTTTTGTTTAAGCGAAAAGAGCCAATGCAGTAAATTCCAGAGATACACAGAAGTGAGCGAGTGAAGTCGTAGACTTTATACTGAACTTCGCACCAATACCATATTAGAAACAGAGCAACAATGTTTCTTTGGTGTGTTGATGCTGAATGTACTGTAGATCTATCAACTTAGACCAAGTGAAGGGTGTGTAAAGCATACGGTTGGGGTCATAAGGTTATACTGTACACCTTGCAGAATCTGGAAGTATAAACTGACAAATAAAACAATGAAAGTCACAATGGAAGACCTGTGACCTCACCGAATGTGTTTCATGATATCGAGGCCACACATGGAAAGCACTAATCCAACTAATTCAGGTTATATTGATGCAATAAGAGCAAAACAGCACCTCCTATTGAACTAATACAAACACTGCATGATTAAAAAAAGCTTTGCTTGAACAATTCATTCACGTGACGTTGAACTTGAATTTCCCCTTACCGAAAACTATTAATGGTGATGCTTTAAAGCGGTTGCTTGGCAACAGAGAGACTGAGGTTTTGAGGTTGTTTGGGAAATCTGTGTTAATCTCCAAGCCAGAACTTTGTGTTTCAAGGAGTTGGCAGGTCTTGTAATGACTTGTGTTTGTGGTTCTTACAGTCACTTGAGAACCCCATCTAAAGGGATACTAAAATCCGAGTGAAAATAAAACTGGCTCATGCCTCTGGTGTGGTATGTTTTCATTGGCTCCCACATATAGGCACAAAGTCAAGTACGGTCTACAGACCCGTAGGTGTCTCCTAGTGGTGGACTTCATGTACTGCTCAAAAGCTGCCATGAAGGACCTACCTAACCTTATTCATTTTACTTCCTATTTCATCCCCATAGACCTCATATTCTAGTGACTAGTTCCAGAATTTCAGATTGATCTTTTTGAAATGGTAAATACCATATGACTTTACTGTTAGGGTATAAATACAGGTACTATGTGAAATATAGAGTATACAAATATTGTAAAATCAATAGCAGAACTGACATATAGTGTTTTCAAAAAGTATTATAACATTTAAAAATAGTTTGAATGTAACTGCATGCATATCTATAAAATATTATGTGGCATATACACACAAATAATAGTTTTCAGAGCCATTTTTTGCAATTGGTCCGGGTACAATGTGTCTTCTCCTGTAAACTGTTTTGCTCGCAAATATGTAATATGTTTGAAATAAATGGGAAATAAAATAAGGTCTCATTCACAAACCTTAGTTTCAGTTATCTAATGCAATAACTAACAATGAGCATTATTTACAGTTAATAGCACTAAAATTGTTCATTTGTGTTAGTTCATTGAGCAATGTTATCAGATGTTTGCATCCTGTGTAGACACAGTGCAAGACTAAAAAATACTAAGGAAACTTGTGTATTACGTTAAAAAATAAAACCTAATTGTAAAGTGTTCCTCATAAATCCTGTTCAATTCGATATTTTGTTGCAGTGACATTTATAAATAAATAATATTTATAACCAATGCCTAAACTACAACTATACACCGAAAACATTATGAGCCAAAATACAGTGAATAGTCAGCAGCGCTCTATAGAAATAATCGAAATTACATTTATTTCAACAAAAACAACCGTGTTTAAACAGAAAAAAGGATAATTTATAGTGTTCTGATGAATTGCCCTCCCTGTAGCTGAATCACAATGGAAACAGTCACTAATTATTGGCAAGATCCATGCAGCTATTGTTTCTGATCATTACCCAGAAATCATTCCTTTGAGAATAACTCCCCCATACCAACGATTAACTGAATTATTATCTGAGCCACTTCCACAAAAAAAACTAAACAAATGCACACACTGTTTTTCTAGAACAATCAGTAGAGAACTTACTGAGGATTTTGACAAAAACAGTTTATTTAACAATATAAACCAGAGTCCAACAAAAACCCAGTAATTGACGGTGAAAGCACCCTTAACCGCACAATTTTCGCACAGGGTGTGATTGATCTGGCAAACAACCAATTCAACGGGCCAAACGATGATACACGGTGGGAGGTTTGGGGGCTTCAGTTATCACATCGCCAAATCTACAGTCCACCAAACAAAACTCTCTAAATAGAGACAAAACACGTTCATTTCAGTACAGCGTTGGAGTAGTTCATGAAACGTGACTGACAGTTTATAGCCAGCTATAATTGGAATGCTAATGGACTAGAGAAAGTTTGTTCTAGGCTGTGGAGGAAATTGCGTGTGCCCTCTGTCTGAATGATGAGAAGTGGCTCTTGGTTCCCAGCAGGTGGGACTGATGCTGATGGTCTGTCTGCTTCTCTGACAGCGGGATGAGATGGACCAGGTGCGACAAAATCAGTCGGGATGGGGGTGGATGGATGGACGAGGCTGAGGCCATTTTTCACAAGTAGTTATGAGACAGATGAGGACTGATTTCTGAATGCAGAGCTGTAAATTTACATGGTGAAAATGTATTCCCCAGAGCTGTATTGCTTCAGCCGCTAAACCGCACAAGCGCAGGTTCAGGAAATGCAGAAACATTTTGAGCTGGATTTCAGTGTTTTTAGGAGCTGTAAATGATTGTTTGTGCATAACATGACTTTAAATGTGAAGGATATAGTCAAGGGAGTTTGTATTTACATACAGACAACCTTGTAAAGATACAAGGAAATGAAGAGGTTGTGTTTTTATTTGCATAATGTGTTTTTCAAGGTTTATTCAGTGAATAATAATGTAGGTTTGAACTGTATCCACAAGATTTTGACTGAAAGTAAAAGCTGCATTATTGCTGGTGAAAATGTTTTCTGCCTAAATGGCCTATCATATCAGTAGAAAAAAAAGATTTAAAAGTGAGCATCACTATGCCTTACTGTACAGGGCAGAGCACTTAAAGTAAGCACTCCGAAGGGTACAGGACTTTACTGTATCACGTAATGTAATATATATCATGTAATATAGTACTGTCTGTTTGCACAAAATGACGAAAATATGAAATATTCACATCCAAAATCGAGTAGAGCTCAGATACATGACAAGAAAATATTAAAGAAAAGATTGTGCCTTATGAAGAACTGACTGATTAAAAGATTAATAGATTATGGTAACATTAAAAATTTTAAAAATAAAATTTGTGTTGCTTATCCCTTTAGTTGTTAAAGACAAACATGAAAATATGTGTTCTGTGGTGTGACCGCAAAAAGTGTAATAATATTTTATGTTATTAATATTAATATTATATTATAAAATATTTATAAATTAAAATATCATGATTCATTTCAATAGAAACGTGTGTAGCTACCGTATAACTACAAACCCCACCGTGCTTCAAGAACTAAACAAAAATGAATTTGTTATAGGGAGGCTCAAAGATTTTTATATGCAAAACCCGGAAGCAAGTTAGCATTTCAGGACTTCCGGTTCCATCGCCCCAAAGTCTATGGGCTTTTTGGTAAAAATTTTCAAGATTTATTATAGGACATAAAACACACCCATTATACCTTGCTTGTGGTTTTTCGAAGCCTTATTGTGTCTAAACCATACCAGTTTGAAACAAGTTGCAAAAAGTGGCTACTTCATTTGGTGTTAGACGTCTTCGCTCATATAAAGCTCACAAATAATGTAACATGGGCACAAATCATTTTCACGGAGTAATTATTACCAGGGAACACATTTTTAAGAAAGTTTGAAAGAGTTTTCGGAGGCTTGGTGGTGGTGACGTTGATATCGAGCGACCTTAAGTGTAGTCTGTTTATAGCATCTGTTAGCTTTTTACTTCTGCCGATTGTATTTTGGCTTCAACAGTAACAAATGTGGTCTAAATTTGAATTGATTATCTTGATAGAAAAAAATGTGTCAGCATCATAAGCCTTTGTTAATCACAGAGCTTGTTTTTTGGGATCTTCCTTAAGTTTATGGGAAAAATGCATAGGCTTTCAGTTGAGGGAGCCAGAGCGGCGCTTACTTTCGGGTTAGCCTAAAAATATACTTCATCTTTGAGGTACTGTATTTGCCCGATGGTTTAACTGATGATAATAAAAAAACACTTTGTAGCTTTACAACAATGTGAATATAATAGAACACGACATACAATGCGTTATAATAAAGTAAAAGGCCAATGACGATGTTTATTGTATGTTTTCATTAAAAAGTGAAAGGAGCTGGTGAAAAAAGACTTGTCAAAGGTTGAACAAAAGCAAAATATTATCCTTGTGCCAGACGCCAACTGACAGTCTCGCTTAGTAACTGGACTCACCTGACAGGCCACCAACATCCATCTTCTTCAGGTTTTTGGCCTCCAGGATGACCACAGTCAGTTTGCCAGCAGTGGGCACGTACCGCAGAGAGAAACAGATGTCACCTAGCTTCTCTTGCTGTGAGTGGTAAAGAATAGTAAAGTTCAGTCAGGGACATCTTTGTCAAAGCTTGGTAAACACACTTCAAAAGAACTAAAACCCAGTCTGAATTTAATTCACTGAGTGCATTCTCTAGCAAAAATCAATGCTTCTTCAGGAGAGAAAAAAAGAATCATCTCAGAGTAAACCAAATATAGCAGTTAAGCAAACAGATGACAAAAATATGCTTTGTTTTATCTGTTCACTCAACAAGACAGATAAGCAGGGATAGGAATCAAAATATATTCATTCTTTAGAGTGTCTACTCTTATTAAGGAGCAAGGCTCTTGAACTGTATAAAGGAACCCTGATTCATTAAATACAACATTTTGCTTGTAAAATACATTAATATTTCATGAGGCACTCTTATAAATAATGATACAAACGCATACAACGTATAGAAAACAACAAGCTGGGGGAAAGGTTACAGCACTTTATATTCAAATGGCTCGTGCCATTTACCGCACAATCGATTTTCTGTCAATTAAAAGGTCATCAGCATAAGAAATGACATTTCATAGCTTAATTAAACGAGTCCTACAAGGTAAATAAGTTAAATTAGCTGCCGAGATTCAAAATAACATCAACAATACAGCCAGACAGAATAATCTCTCTTTCAGTCTTTGGTTGTGCTGAAAAGAGTAACTTTCATTTTTGAAATTAACCGAGAGAACTGAATTGAGTGAAATTGCGCGGAGATCCGATTCTTTGCAGTGGATTTTCATTTAGCTTTTTACAGGCACTTTAAGTGGCACCCTCAGGACACCACTTTAAAGGTCCTTCTGTAAAAGTCAATGTGCTCCAGCTTTCTCAAGGCTTGCTTGACTTGAAGTGCCAGTTCATCGGACGTGGAGTGTTACGATGGCAAAAACTCGCCGCAACCTTACACGCATGTAGATAGCCTTCAACTCCCAGGCATCTGTTGGCATCATAATTAACCTTCACACCACGAAACCGTGGATCAAAAACAAGGTTCCCATAGAAACCCCAGCTTAAATGCTATATTCCATGACATTTACCATGAAAATTGAATCTCCCCAACCAGTGCTTGGAAAGTCACACTTTTTATTAATAAAAGCGTGGCATGGCCCAGCTGATTAACTGACATTTCCAGTGAAGAGGGATAACCCTCAAGTCTTTCACCTTACAGTGTTATTTCTATCCCACTCCTGCTAAGTGATGTATTGTGTATAACCTTTATTGTACTGCAATCGGTTTTTGATTTACATCAAAAGCATGATTCCAGCAAGTTGTGCAGACAATAACCATGAAACGGACAAAAACATTATGACATCATTGGTTTTTTTATGGAGCATATTACTACATAGACACATCATACTTCTTACCTCTTCTTTCTCAGCGCTTTGCAGGTCCCTCCATTCCTCGGTCACATGACTGAAATCCACCTTATTCATGGGCACCTTCACGTCTCCGATAGCATCATGCTTGGAGAAGCGATCAAAGTCATACACCGTCATCATCAGAGTTTTGCCTCCCAGCTCAGTGTATGGAACCTGTACAACATTAGAGGTAAAAATAACTGAATGTCTACCAGGCCGAATGAAACTACAAGACTGTGAAACTATTGTCTGTATGTATGTGTGTGTGTTTTAGAGGGAGAGGAAGATGTGATTCTTGATGGTCTCAAATTGAGCTGTTTTTCAGACAAAACTCATTATCCCGATGGACTTGTTCCAACATGGCGACAAACTGCTCGATTTGCCGGGAAAGAGATAAGACCCAAGGGTTGCTGTTTTGTCCTTGACGCTATCACACACACCAGCTCTCCAGTTTCTTTATTTCAATAACGGAGGCACTTGTGATTACATGTCAGAGCTTTGGCTACCTCACAGAGTCTTGGTGTGTGAATCGTGTCTTGTAGGTCCAACATTGTCAAATTGAGCTAAACAACAAATAAACACGCTGGCTAACCCCAGCAAAGATATGCATTTAAAATTCAACGCTTCACTAGATCTAAATGGGGTAATCTTTAAAATGGATCTTTCTGGCAATATGACGTCTATAAAAAATCGAATAAACCAAGTTTCGAGATGATGGAGAAACTCATCCACTCTTCTTTGTGTTTAAACCCAATTACGCATGTAGCCACTTTGGATGAAAGTATCCGCCAAATGTTTGCATGTAAATGTCCATGACCTACCTTAAAGGTAAATTGCTCATTGAAAACGGGGTTCAGTGTCTTCCGGTGCACCTTAGTCTCATACTTCTTCTTCTTATCTGGAAGAAGGTAGACCTTCACGTACGGGTCAGAAGTGCCACCCATATCCATGGCAGGTAGCTCTGCTGCTTGGATGATCCCCACTATGAGCTGGAGGTCGAAGGGCAAAGTTTAAGGTACCATCACAGAGATCTTTAAGAGGAGAGTGAGCTTCTGAACCATCATCCCACCACCATTCCCCAAGGGAGTAAACGATTTCGCAAGAGATTATCTTATTATTTCTACCCTAGAGCCACATAGAGAAGCGTTATGATTCTCCCATATGCTGACGTGCACCCTTTCGGGTTGCATTACTATTTAAACAGTCCAGGCATTATATAAGTGATGGGATCAGGCCATGTCAAACGTGGCGCTCCTGCTCCTATCTTCCATCAGCTCTGATAATTGATTGGCCGACCGGCCGGGCTAAGGCCCTGATTGACCTGCCAGTCACCACATCCCCTGCACAGCCTTTGGGGCCAGGAGTCAGTCAATCAAGCTTCCCTCGGCCTCCCATAAAACGCCTGGTTTCCGTGTCTAAGCAGGCATTTGGGCAGCTTTCTCTCTCCTTTCACCTTCTTTCTCACCCTGACCAGCTGTCTCACTCTGATTGTGTTGCCTCGGGAAGGTCTTTAGCCAAAGAGAAGGA
Organism: Triplophysa tibetana; assembly: GCA_008369825.1. Lineage (NCBI taxonomy): Eukaryota > Metazoa > Chordata > Actinopteri > Cypriniformes > Nemacheilidae > Triplophysa > Triplophysa tibetana. The sequence continues at coordinate 10,203,994 of CM017897.1, read as the reverse complement.
AGCTTTTGCCAGGTTCCTTGTTTAGATAGTGGGGTGACAACCACGGTGGCCCATCACAGAACGTTTTTTACTCCAAATGAATGATAAAGAATTCTCTAGGGATATTTAATTTTGATCAATAAATGGTGGTGGGTTTCAGGTCGGAACGGTTGAATGTCTACATAATGCTGTGAACTCACATGAAGAAAGATGTTCTAATCTCTAAAGAAGATACCTCAGACACATTCACAGAGACACATAAACAAACACAAAAATAATAATTTAAAATAATTCACGTTAATAAATGAAGGGTTCATTTGCAAAAACAACAAAGTTGTTTGTTTTATTGTGCATTTTTCTAATTTTTAAGTAATATCAATCAAACTGCATTTGGGTTGTATTGATTATGTAAAAATAAGAAAAAATAAATAAAAACACAATAGAAAAACAAGATTTGTTGAAGGGTTAATCGTTTTTTGCAAATATAATAATACAAAATAATATAGTAAGATAATGCAATATAATTATAGAAAACAGTAAATATTACTTAATAATGCCCATCTCTGTCATGTCACTGCTTTCGTAAAGCACAAGTAAACACAATTATCACAAAATAAAATTGCCTATTATCTCTTTTATTAATGGGTGTGTCTCTCTCTCTTCAGTCATGCCGAATTGAGACAAGTTGAGGTGACGGCACGTCTATGGGATTTCACTGTAGACCTTCCAAGTGTCACCAATCAGACTTCATCAGTGACATTGTGAGGAGTAGGCAATTAAATTTTGTAACCGAGTCTTGCCAGTCTTGAATAATTTATAGGAGAAGATTTGACTTTCTTTTGAATGCATTGATCAAACTAAACAGAGTTCATTTTGATGACTATAAATCTTCGCTGGAGTCTACTTTGGGATACAACACCAGATACAACACAAACAAATTGTGTTGCATAAGTACGGTCTAGCTGTGAGTTGGATTAAATGGTTGTGGACAACTACAACAGTGTGACTCAAGGTGGATTTGTCTCTAGGAGCTTTGTACATAGACCCGGGGAGGTGAATGTCTATTTGGTCTTGATGAGACTTTGGCCATAATAACCTTCTCTCGCTCTGCAGGCTACGAAAACCCTCACACAACTCAAAAAGCCAGCAGGCTGATGAGGAACATGCCTGAGGAAAACTCTGCGGTATGACTTAACCTCAGTGGGTGAATTGCTAGCAATCTCTCGTCTGAGGGCTGGGAGCCGTTGTCTTAAATTACTGTATCCGCAGCTTTCTAAGATGAGCTGTTTACCTTTGGTTCGTTATTTCGCAAACCAGCGAGAGGCTTCTGTCCTTAAGACACCTGGGATGCGCGATGCATTAGAAAACCCTGTTCAATCGACACCTCTTTCGGTTTTCATTAATAACATCCACCTTATCAGCACCATGTCTCCCAGAGGAGCCGCCTTGAATTCTAAGATAGTGTGTCGCGATGCTTTGTTATTTTCCGCTACTGTTTTGTACTTCTTTCTATTTTTACCTCGTAGCTTACTCAGTGGGGTTGCAAAGATCCATATGGTCTTTAAACAAACCCAGAGTTAAGTTGACCTCCCTGAAACCTTTCACCTTTTGAAAGGGCAAGAACAGAAGAAAAACGTATCAGACCTCTCTGAGGCGATACTGAATTTAATTTAAGTAGGATACATGAATGTAGGAGCTAGCGTCTTTGGGCTGTATCTAGGTCAGGCGGATATGCCGTTGATGTCATTGCACCTTTGGGGGGAGGATAAGAATAAATACATTTTATTAGCAGGGTTTTCCCTGCATTGAGAAATTTGAGACTGCCTCCTCCGTCAAATGTCTTGCCGCCTCAGAACCTTGCCAAAATTATGTCATGTGTCTTTACAAGAAATGCTGCGTGCATTTAACAGACTGTCATTTGTAACTGACTGTTTCGTTATCAGCACACTGAGGCGCTAAAAGAGTTGCAGAACAAGAGCTAGCTGTGTTTCACGGATGTTTGTTTTGCATTAAAGTACGTTTAATTTTTTTAATTAACATGACATACATCATTGTAATGTATTTAACTGTGCAGTTGGATTGTTGAATCAATGTTTCACTGTACACAGCGAGTTCGTCAGTATGAACGCACATTGCGTTCCGAATGACTCGCACACGAATGACTCATTTGAACCGATTCATTTTAACTATTGAACTTTTCCTAGGATTTTACTGAGACTGTAAAATATCATTCCATCACTGCAATTACTGAGACACCTGTCTTCATTAGATGATCATTTAATGAATAACCACTGCTATGAAAGTTTAAAATGTGACCAAGCCTCTATTTTAAATTTGATTTTCTTTAGCGCAAGTGACAATAGGGCAAAGCAATAACGGGACTAATTGACATATAAAGGTGGGTTGACACTAAAAACAATGACTTCAAAAAATTATTTGAAAGTCTTCTTAATGTATTTCCTAGTTAAACTATTATTTGTGATTATTTAATAAAAGTCAGCATTACAATACAGCGGGCAAATGGTTAGCTATAGATATGTACCTTTACTATGTTTTCATAGTAAATCTACACTCTCCTTCATACAAAGCTATACATCTTTCGATAAACTTAAACAGAGATTTGATTGCCCACATTTTGTTCCATACCAAAGGAAAGGAACAAATCTCCCGAACATCCTCGAGAACATCTTGTTCTTGAAACTCTGTTTTGCCATGAAGTGAATCTATTGCAAGCCATTTGCCATCATTATGTCATTTCAGCGCTACACGTACATTGAAGGAACGAGACCACTATTCTTATAAAAGATATACTTTGTGTTTGTGTGATAGCAGACAATCTGGATCTTGCACATTTAAGTCTTTTTTCTGCTTAGGCCCATTAATTGACAACACACAGCTTCAGTTATCTGTCGCCCCTGTCAAAGTTAAGTACTGTACATCTACTCTAGAAGTCACTCAGCTTTCAAGCCCAGATGATTTTAAGAGGCAACCACTGAATTTCAGCTAAGCCGCTGACTTGAAAACAAGAGAGCACCCTCAGTCAGTGCCGTTTCATAAGAAAACCTAACTTCTGGATTGTGTCCTTGACATTCACGGCATTCTGTGAGTTTACAGGATGATGGGCATTATTTCTTAAGTGCAAAGTCTGAATTCTCCTGCCCTCCAGAGATAGCACTTAATAATAGAGCACGACAATAAAACCGACAGGGTAGAAGCGTTGCCAGGGTACTTTTTATCTTTACCATTTCAGTGTATTTTTAAGCATACACAGTTTATAGTGACATCACTAGAACAACCATATATACATGTGCTTTATTGGAATGACAGTCGTTTTAAGTTGATGGACAAACAGACTCCACGATCACTATACTTACGAAGAAGACCTCACTAAACACCACACACAGTGACAGTGACGTGGAGACGGCCCCTTACCGTATTCTCTGTGAAATTGTAATCCATGGAGTACTGTAATTTGCCGAGTTTCTCTTGCTCCTTTGGCTCCTCGTCTTTTTCCGTATCCGTCAGCCCTGTTTCCGCATCATCCTCATCCTTAAAGGCCTGAAGGAAACACCCACTAACAGTCAGTCCCGTTGGCCCAGCGCTGGCGCCGCCCGATTGCCCTTGCCAGAGCGCCGGGCCCGCCTTGGACCAGCCTGCTCTTCGACCGCACCTCTACTGGGGGGGAGCAAGCACTAAAACACCACAGCGATTAAAAACATGACATGCTTGGAGATGCACTAGTCTTGGGCTTTGATAGCCCATCTGCCCTTTGATTTGCTATCTTAGAAAGAGTAGATGCGTTACAAGACGATGATCTTAATGAGTGCAAGCAATCTAGGTTGGTGGAAGGGGCAAGATCAGATGCTCTTGAGAAATACATTCTATGATTCCTTTCATGTCATTTCAGGCAGAACAATCTCTTGCATCATTGTAAATGGTGCGCCCTAGCTAACCTGAGTCTAAAATGGTGCGATTGTAGGGTGGTTTGTCATTGTTTGGAAAGCATGCGATTATCGAAGCAAACAGCTCTCAGTTCATTCACTGTGAAAAAGTTATCTTTCCAAAGGGCAGTCTCTATCATCGGTAAAACATGCAGGGCATTCACGTTCTTAAGAAGAGTGCTTGTGTCAAGACCCTCATTCTCTGTGACGTGATCTTCCACAGTGTCATGACCCTAAGTTATTGGTGATATCCACCACGTTCATAAAAGCAGTAAGCATCATGCCAGCAGAAGGTGTTGGTGGGGAGGATTTCATGTGTACGGGACCTATCTTATCAGTTGTTGGGTTACTAGTGTGAAAGCAAACGGCTGAACCAAATTGATATCTCTTTTGAGGACCAGACAGTACTAGCTAGTACGCCGCATTCGCTACTCTAGAATCTCTTTTTCAGGTCTTCTCTGCTGAGAAACAGACCAGCATTCATTTTTAGACCGGTTTATGTTGGATAATGATGTTTTGCTAATTGGCTTTGTTGAATGGTTTGCCAGCAAAGCTGTACTGTTCACTGGTGACGCTAGTCTGCCAGCATGGTTATTCTGTCCAATTAAGTCTTTAAATGATTAGTTAAGAAACTAACATACCAGGTTATAGGGACCTGGATGAAAACAACAAATGCTGGTCTTTTAAGCAGAGATATAGTAAATACACCAATGAGTTTTTTCAGTGCAATTGTTTTTTATGGTTGCCCTTTCTGTCTGACTGGGAAAAGTAAAGCATCAAAAACTTGTCTTCCAATTAAAGATCAGTGTGTTCATTGTGTCTTACTTCTTGAACAAATTTGTTCTGCTAATGAGCAGGGTACTGTTCCCCGCCAGACATTTTTCACTTTTAAAGTTGAGCTTGACCAGATGAGCCCCGATAATGTGGCCAAGGGCAGCCCAAAAAACCCAAAATGCATCAAAAGCAGTGAAGTCTGCACTTTGACAGGCTCCTCAAAGACAAGTTCTTTCAATTGAAAATCTCACGGCGGCCATTTCAACCAATTTTGGACCTCAAGTGAGAAGTGTGCATACAACAAGAGAAATCAAAGTGGTTCAACCTTGCTGAAGCGTACCCGAGTGCAATTTCTCTTTTCATATATATGTGTATATGTAGGGTTACACACATATATATTGCAGAAACATGTACAGTATGCATTGTGACATATATTTTACTCTACTAGAGTAAACCTGTTGTCAAGAGGCTATTAAAGGTCATTGCAGCAGGCTAAAGAAGATCCAACAACAATTGGGAACCTACCGCCAGTGGCAATCCCGAAAAGTCATCAGACAAAACATAGATAAGGAGGACATGGAAGGAAGAGACACAAATTAAAACAACCAAACACAAAGGTGACATGAGTCTGGGCACACCAGGAGAAATGACTACAGAGAAGCTCAAAGCTACTTCTGTCGACTATAGAGTAATAAAGTTTTTTGTGTGTCGTTCTAATTGGCTAAATACAATTTGTCAACGAATCTACTCCACCCAAGCCAAAATGTGGGTACGTCTATTATAAGCCTATGGTGGATTGATGGTTTAAGGTAGTCTTATATAATTTTCTGGTTTACCATTATGGCCAAGCTGGTCTGCAGCTGGTCTTCGACAACCCAGCTAACCACTTTAGGCCTGCTTTTTCAGCATGGCAAAATATCGATTATATAGATTTTAGTGCCACTAGCTGTTCCAAGTGTTAGCATTCTGTTTTTGCACAGAATCTTAGATGACACTGATAGACTGTGACAGTCTGCTCCGCCGCACTGCGTTTTAAAGAGAGTTGATAATTTTCTGTGTCTGTTCTACTTCGTTTTGCTTTGTGCTCGAAAATCAATGTCTCTAATTTAGGATCTGAGTGGTCTTGGCATGGTCTCAAAGCCGGCGTTCTTACACTGCGAATTAAGATGACTTTGTCAATTATTCCGTTAGAAGTGTACTATTGCGAGCTTGTTAATGCAATTAGCATGCTAACTAGGGTTAAAGTGCCAGTGTTCCATATAATTTGTGGGTGTACGGGAAAGTGAGCTGCATTAATGTTCCTTCTCCCATTGTTTTAATAAGCTACTGTCATTTCTCTGGGTTGATACCACATCATAGCACAACAAATCATATGCAGCGCTAAAAATACTGTAAATTAAGCTAAATGCAAGAAAAAACAGAAAAACTCAATACTTTAATGAACCGTTAACAAGCCCAGGTTTTCAGCCCTGCAATTCAAGTCAGCTGTGAAACAACACGATCAACAGATGACTCAATCTAGATCAAGCTGTTTTTAAGATGATCTTAGTTATAAATTATTGGTATTGTACCGTAATATTATAATACTTAAACCGATAATTGTTGCATGCAAATACAATCGATTAAACAAGGCCCATCCAAAAGTACTAACAAAATATTTTTACCTCGGTTTTGATACCGTCTTTGACGTCCTGCATGTTGATGGCATTCTTGCCTTTGTCTTTTCCCTTTTTCTTGTTCTTCTTCTTCAAGATCCACTTTTTGCAGACGCAGAAGCAGCAGGAAAAAACTAGTACAATAGCAACGAACGCAATGGCGACGATGGCCCATGATGGCACTGTGTAGAGGAAAACATATGAAAGCACAGATGAAAGACAACCTATTGGCAAAGTGTTAGAGTGAAATACAACTGGTATTTGTGCATGAAACTAAATATGGCAAATAGCATAAAAGTTTGCCATAATCCAAATTATGTCAAGTTGTCTTCAATGTATTTTTAAGAACAATGAAGAAACGGAACAATCAAGAAGCAAAAGTGACAGCGAGTGTCTTTTGACACTCTTTGATCAATTGCTGGAGACCTTCATGTCTGCTGCCCGGTCACAGAGGATTAATAATCCTCTTTCAGCTTCAACGCTCTAGTAAGAGTAATCGGCCAATTTTGTTGCCTAGACAGGAGGGCATTGAACACTTGTTATTTCCAGCTAGCTATATCAAAATGCTCTTAGAAGATGGTTTTGGTCTTGAATTGTTAAAGCAGCTTTGTGCACTTCACGAGGAACTGTAGAATTGTATTGACCTGTAAAAACAGTAGTGTGAGACTATGTACTATGAATCAATCCTCAAACTGTGTGAAAGTAACTTTGAAAAGATTGACTTTGAAGGGGAAAAACACATTTTCTCTTCCGTTCACGGTTTTATAAATATAGCTCAAGACTCCAGTGAATGTTGTCAAGGGAAAACAATCGAGGTTCCGCGCTCCTCAGCTATTCGACAAGATTAACAGCCTCCTGCCAAAAGAACGAGTGACGCCTCTAAACAGCACAACTAAAACGGCATGCGTCAACAGAGCGTGAGCACAGAGCTGAACCTCGCTTCCCCTCCTCTCCAAACCAACATTTGCTTGGAATAATTGGCAGACAGATGTGGTAGAATCTGATATTCAGACACTCGTGTTCGGTAATTATGGCTTTTGCACTCATCGCAACCAACACCTGGTGAACGAGAAGCAACTTCCAGGGAAGAGAATGAGCAGATTTTCTACAAAGAGAAGCCAATTTTCCACTCCAGATTTGAATGCATTTGACTTGCTCTAGGACAATAGAGTCAAGAACTTGTATAAATAATGTCAATATGCCATCCATAAAAAAACATCATGTACATGATATTTGACAAGAATGTCAGCATAAATCTAATCCTGGAAAAACAACAAATGTTTTTTAATGCATTACAATAATGCAAAACTAGTAAACAATTATGTATTATTAGGTTTGTTATATACATATTTATACCGGTCAGTTATATTGTATTACATTATAATATATTGTAATGTTATATAATGTACAGTAATGTAATATATAATATTAATGTGATATATATGTAATAATATAATATTTAATTGTTTTGTATCAGTTTAGTTATATTCTATTGTCTAGAAAGTAAATAATTAAGGAATCTGTTTGGAAAATGTACAATCATTATATAATTATATGCAATAAAACAAAAAAGATCCAAAAATATAGTATGTATTATTTCTTTGAATTTTGGGTGAAGACATATGTTTTGTAATAATCGGCCAATACATTTTTTCAACAGCAAACCCAAGCACGACGGTTGGCATTTAGAACACGTCCAATGCCCTGACAGGTTTTATTCCCAATTTGAAACATCTTTTTTTCTATTAGCATGCTGTGAAGATTTTTATAGTTGATTTGGCAGGGGAGAAATATTACTAGTCCATGGTAGCATCTCCCTTCTCCCAGGAGAGTTAGACTTGCTAGTGCAGGAGATGTTTCCCACAGCAATGTCCAAACAGAGAGCAAAGAGGAAAGAAAAGAGTGAGCGAGGGAGAGAGAAATCAATGGGCTGTTGACAAAATCGATAAGCACTTTCCCCAGAGGAAAAACAGTGAGTGATAGTCTAAAGTAAGTTTGGGATCGGCAGCCCACGGCCTGGTCTAGGGGCGAGGTAATAGAGGTGATTATTTTTTTCTAGCTAAACACTCTTCATCACTGCTTGATCACACCCATTCCCTAAAAAACATTTGGTTTATGGATTAAAGGAGAAGTTCACTTTCAAATTACATTTTCATGATCATTTACTCACCCCCATGTCATCCAAGATGTTTATGTTTTTTTTCTTTAGTTACAAAAGAAATGAAGGTTTTTGATGAAAAGATTCCAGGATTTTTCTCCAAATAGTGGACTTCAATGGACTCCAAACGGTTGAAGTTCAAAATCACAGTTTCAATGCAGCTTCGAAGCGTTTCAAACTATACCAGATGATGATTAAGGGTCTTATCTAGCGAAGCGATCGGTCATTTAAAAAAAAAATCTGAAATGCGCGTTCATGACTTCACATGATACGTTATTATGTTGCAAACTTGTGCGTTCAACTTGTAAACACTGACTCGGTAGTTCCGCCTATGTCGTGACCTTTTCAACGTAATTACACATTTTGTAAAGTCATGAACGCGCATTGCAGAACAGAGAAAGTCAAGCATTTCTGTTTATAAAGCATATACATATTAAATTTCTTTTTAAAATGACCGGTCCTTTCGCTAGATAAGACCTTTATTCATCGTCTGGTATCGTTTAGCCCTTTGAAGCTACCCTGAAACTGTCATTTTGACCTTCATCGTTTGGAGTACATTGAAGTCCACTATATGGAGAAAAATCCGGGACTGTTTTCATCAGAAACCTTCCTTTCTTTTCGAATAAAGAAACAAATAGATAAACATCTTGAATGACATGGGGGTGAGTAATGATCTTGAACATTTATTTTGAAAGTGAAATTCTCCTTCAACTGTTCAACGGTAAAGTACATTTTGTATCCAGGTGGTGTTTTCATAATTAAGATCAATGTACTGGGATCCCTAGTGGGTTTCTCTCCAATGTTTCCGTAAATCTGGTTTGAAGCAAAAGTTATATCGTATATCGTATTAAACCTGTGAGTATCAAACCCATTTCGCGTGACATGCGTAACTATTTAAGCTTCAGAGCTATTAACGAACGTCAACATAAAATGAAAATAGTCACTATTTCCTCTTTTCACATTCCAGTCAATTTCCGATTAATAAAATCAAAACCCACGGCACTTTATTTGCTACACATTCTACTGTAGTTCTTTTGGACAAACAGTATAGAATACAGTTGTAAAATACAATATGGAAAGCATTTGATGTTTTATTTAAGAATGAATATATTGAATTGCTTCACGCATTTTTTATGCTGCATAACTTTTTATGTGATGAGAAATGAAATTACCTTCAAAAAAAGCTTCACAGATCTCTCACCGAGCTTTCAAAAAGCTATTTCCAAAGCACCATCATTTCATCCCTTTTCAAAAAGAGCGAATCTGTCGTCTACCTTAAAGGACACTCTTGTTGGTCAGATGCCCCATCTTCTCTAAAAGCTTGCGGCTTATACCGTAATTGCTCCTGAAGCTTGCCCAGCATCAGACCTCTGACTCACGCCTGTTAAAACCTTCTCTTCAGCCTACACTCTCTTTTTCTCCAACACTGACCTGCGTATCAGGCCGCTGGGGGAATAAAGGGCCCCTTTCATCTCTGGGGCTCTACCGCTCAAACCACACAAAGCATTGAGCCATCCTCAGCTCTGACCTGCCAGAGCTCCATCACTATGATTGGAGGACTGTCATTTCACAGATGTGTCTTTACAATTGTTAAAAAATGTCCGAGCTATGTTTTCCACAAAATAAAAGTGTATGGTGAACACAGCTGAAAGATTGTCAAGGCAGGATTTTCAGCAAGCCATGACATAAAGATGCTGTGTGCATGTTTTGTGCAGGATCTATCGGCAGAAAGGGATTATAATATACATAACTATGTCTTCAGTTGGTATAAAGATCTTCCATAATGAAGTGCTATGTTCTTATTACCTTATTATATTTTTCTATATCACCACGTTGTTTCTATAGTAGCCCTAAACGGACAATGGACACAGATCGTGGTTAAAATATGATATCTCCTTCAGGAAAGAAGCGAAAACGTGATGACATCTTTGACTTGTGTCAGCCACCGTAGGTGCTTCGATAGGGAGGGATGAAGTAAGCCACTGGTTGTAATTTGCAATCCCGACCACGACTTTATACACTTGACTTTTAAATTACAATCTGTCAACCATAAAAAGTTATAACAGCTTTAGAAGTCATACGGACTACTATTATGATGCTTTTTAGCCCTTATGTGAACTTGACAGCCCCTAATCGCCATTCGCTCTCCTGTACATGAAAGACATGTATATTTAAGCACTCTCCAACATTTATTTTGTAACAAAATGTACTTACACTCACTACTTTTAAGCCAACTATGTCTTTAAGACCCCTAAAGCACCATATGAACTATTTCAATAAGGTACAAACAATTTTGCACTACAGTAGACGCTGAACAATTCTGACACTTTTTAATAAAAGCTCTGGAAAGAAATACGACAGGTACAGCTTGCGCTTCATTAAATTGACTTGTATGAGGAGTACATTAGCTGTCTTTTTAATCATACACCTTGCAGCTTCAATTGGATTGCCTTTTTTGGAAACAAAAATTAATAAATTACTTCTCATATCAAGCGTACTTGTTTGCGCCCTAATACATGCAAATAAATCTACTACCGCACAGTGGCACGTAATAAACCCAAGTGCTTATCGTCTTCATCAAGCAAATGTCCTACTTTGAAAGACACTTTTGTGTTTCTTAATTAAAAATACCCGAGACTCAGAAAGCAATAGAAACATTTTCTAATTAACTCTATTGTGCGTCTATTGTCCTTTGGGAGTGCAGAGCAAGCATGTGCTCTTCAACTTCAAGCAGCTATCTCTTGTTCCGCCATGCACACACAAACTCTCAGCTGGGAGCATAAAATGAGGTTTCGTAGCCAATCTGAGAGAATCATAATTCACATCCAGTGCACAATTCCAAACCTAATGCAGCTTGAACAATGAAACAAATAAAGGTGGATGCCATAAAATAAAATCTGTCATCTCCGGTGATCCGTATTGCTGGTATCACGGGTGCAATGCTGCATTCTCGACCACCCCTGAATCTTTCAGTAAGATCTTGAGAGTTTGTTTTCAACCTTTTCCTTGACAAAAAGAATGCAACATAAGACTTCATGAGACTTGGCGCGGACTGTAAATCTTACCAAGCTGCTTCTGGAAGACGTGCCAGGCCACAGAGACAATAGCGACTGTGTCATCTTAGATTTATGAAATAACTTTATCGAGAGCCTGCAGTGCCAGGTCAATATTTCGTCACAAAAACAACTGAAATAAGAAATTATATTTTGCATTTACAAAATGAAGCCTATATGTAGGCCATTATTATTTTCTTCAGGTGTGACATTTTATGACAATGCAGAAATGCATTAAAAATGCCTGGAAAATGTCCCTTTATATTCAGATTACTGTAAGATTTTGATTATTGTTAAGTATTAGTTTATGCAGATTCAAAAAAGAAATTAACGTGATGTAGCAATGACATCCCATCAAATATGTTGGTCTTATTCCTTTTGATTTTAAGGTCAAATATGACATTTAGGGATGTATTCTTATGTATTCATCCTATAAGCGATACCAACTGTAAATTAATAAAAAGTCTCTCACTCATTTACATATAACACAACAAAAGGAGTCAACTGGTCATAAGCAGTAGTGGCACCACGCTGAGATTCATTTTGGGTAGCCAGAGGCTCATTATTCTGCAGTTAGCCTGATCTGAATGTAATGTGGGTGTCTCCGGCCAGCGAGGTTGTTTAGCCTCGATAACGTGAAGCTAACAGTAACATAATCTATCCCCAGGGGGCACGCCGCGGGGCCGAGTTACTCACGCTCACACTTGTTCACACACATGCCCAAACGAAATGAAAACTTAATGTCGCAACGGACGTGATTTGATTGAAAGAGCGCTCTGATTGTCAGTTGTACTGAGCGTACGAGCCAAGCAAGGGTAAAATGATCTATTGGTGTAATGCACCGCACACTGGCAACCCAAACTAATATGTTGTGACAGCACGCTGTTGGTCAATTAACCCTGGTACTATAGCGAATAAAAGACAACCCTGCTTTTGTAAAGATAGTTTCTGTGTTAAGGAAAATTACTTTGTGATTTATAATGTCATGGGGTTTCATTAGTGTAACGAGGTGCCAGTAGAGAGTTGGTAATTTTACAGTGATGGAGGGAATGTTTAAAGTGATAGTTCGCCCAAAAATTTGAATTCTGTCATGTTTTGCTCCCCCTCTTGTCTGCTGAAAACAAAAGAAGATATTTTGAAGAAAGTTGGTAACCGAACAGCACCGGTACCCATTCACTTCTATTGTAAGGACACAAACTAATGCAAGTAAATGGGTGCCTGTTAAGCACATTCTTCAAAATATCTTCTTTTGTGTTCTGCCGAAGAATGTCATAAATGTACGAAATGACAAGAGATTGAGTAAATGATAAAAGAATTTTCATTTTTGCTGTGAACTACCGCTTTAAGAATAAAATATCTTATTAGTGTTAGAAATTTTACTAGATCTCAGTGGCTTGAATGTTTTGACTGCGCACATAAAAGATTCGCTCAGATTCATTCAATGATTCATTGGGGGTCATGCGAGCGAACAAGTGGGTGTCTTTTTAAGCAATTCACTAAATAAAAAAATAAATAAACAGTTAATATTAGGCATTACGTTTTTTTCTTTCACCCGAAATTGATAATGCCATTTTCTGCAGCTGAAATTTTGGTGCATCACTAGTTAATATCTCCATTCTAAAACAATAATAAATAAATAGATTGCAGTGAATGATCGAAAGAGCTGAGCTTCTACTGCTGATACTGCTTGTATCATGACGCTGAACCATCCATACCAAACAAATTACATAACTGATAAAAGAAAATGTTTGAAGGGAATAAAGACAAGTGTGATAACGTTTCATGTGATATTGCGAGTAGATTGATATCCACCCTCTCATATCCTCCACGACAGCATTCAGATCAGATCTTTTGTTATTACAGGCAGTGCTGTGACGTTCTGTGATGTACAAAGCATCTGAATGCCATGTGACAAAAACATTATACTCTGACTATAAAGAGAATAAATACAATTGATGGTGGCCAAAATATAAAGGATGACAGCAATAAGGAGCAAAAACATTCTTTAAATTCTTATATTCAGTCCAATTTGTCTGTTGACAACTAATCGAATAGCTTTCAGTTCTTAAGGATAATGCACTTAGTTGGAAAAATGTCGCTTTCTTTCCTATAATGTAGTTTTAACATGTTTTAAATTAGATTCTTTCCTACGACGCTTGAGCAGCTAAAAGACTTGATATCGGCAAGCATGCAGAAGGCGAGAGCGGGTATTTCGTTTGTGTTTGTGTACATAATCGAATTTCAAGGGAACACAGTGGACGAGTCTGGTACCCTTCAGATGTCCTATGGGATGCCTCAGGGGCAGCAGGGAAAAGGGTAGGGGGTGGGAGATAGGATTAGGTCAAAGGTCAGCAGAACGGAAGGGATGGATGCTCCATCTGTCAGGCTGTTGGCCGAGGTTGTGCTTTGCACCCTTCGTCAGTTCGCCTCCTGTTGCTGACCATGAACGGAGCTTTATAAACAAAAGCAAACACCATTTTCGCACTACACAACTAATAAAATAACGATTTTATTGCATTTAGTCCTAAAACGCATCAATAGTGTAAATTGAAATCACTCATTTGAATATATATTTGTGTGCAACGACGGACTAAATAGGAATCGTTTTAAAATAATCAAAGCATTGTAAATGCGATCAAACTGAAACGCAAATATACTTCAATTTCATAAAATAATGCAAAATAATAAACCCCAGTGCCCCCATAACTGGTAGTTGGCATTACAAAGCGCAAGTTCCCTTTGCCTTTTCTATTTTGATGAGTATGAAATGAGCATTGATTCTGGCGTTTGATAGAACTTCCTCCGATCAAGGGGAACATTGTGTCGGAGACCGCGATACAAAGTGTACGAGAGCTGTATAAAGTGTGTTCATTAGTCTAAGTAATTGTGGCGGAGCTGAAAAACGTCTCAAAGTGTCTTTGTGCAGAGAGGTTAATTATCATTGCAAACAGACGCCTTAAGCTTGAGCAGCGGAGCGTCGGGAGAAATCGTTGTGTTGCAGTCGTTTGCGTAACCACAGCAGTGTGGAAAACCTCCTGATGGCCGGTTTTGAGCAGGTGGGCCCGTCAACCGGGCCCGAAGCGTATGGGGATGGTTCTCAAAGTGGAACCGTGACAAAACGAGTGTGGCGTACAGAGAGCCACCTGTCTCAGCGATTCTACATGCAAGAGCGTTTGTGATGGGTGGCGTGGAAAGGATGTGACGTTGTGTGACCGTGAAGGTTGAGAGAACAGGTTCTCTCGCAGGTTATGCATAAGCTTATATGAATCCGTCACTGCATGACACAGTAAGCTAAACTGCTACAAAAATAAATTCAATCCTGTTCATTCACATTTAACTGTTGTTTAGTTACAGTAATTGCTGACGTATGACTGTGGCATGTGGCATTCGTCGTCTTGTTTTGTCTGCGTCGTGAAGTAAATCTTGATCGGCTTTACACATCATCTGTCTAAGCTCTTCTGTTTTTGCCACGCTAGACGGCAGATCGTGACAGGTTCATGCATCTTACTTTTACTGCCAGCACCTGCACATATTCAATGCAGTGGAATAAACTGGAGCAGAACAGCTCGAATATTCTGCATCTAGCTCGCCCATTCATCACTAATGCAGGTCCATCAAAGCTCTTGGATGCCCCGGTCAATACAGCACCCTTCTTCCCAGGCATTCATCAACCCAGGCACCAGTTGGCACGGAGACGTGCGTGTGATGGAGGGCGGCGGCTAAAACAGTAATTTAAGCCACTGTAATGGAGTGTCTTTTTCTGGCTGGTTCTCAGAAGGGGCATATCTGTCTGAGTCAAATGCGGCAACCCTTTATTTTACAGTTGTCTGAAGGCAGGCAAAGTGATAATTAATGTGGTGAGTGTGTCTCTGAGTGCGAAAGGAAGGGTGGAAGTGTGCGCGAAAGTAAAAGCGTACGTGTGCCCAAGTGCGAGAATGAAAGAGATAGGGTTGATGTGTGAAATCGAGAGCGAAACACAGTAAGATGTGACAGAAATTTCCAGAAACTTAGGTGTAGGTATGTGACAGGGCTGTGATCTTTCGATGGTGTCATGTCTGGTATGGCATCTTTTAACTAGACTGAATGGAGTTGATTCCAAAGCTGGAGCTCACATTGATGTCCAGTCATTTACTTAGACGTCTGACCTATGCATAATTTTTAGCATTATGGACACAAAATGTAATCCAAAAGCCTTGTTTAGAGCCAAAGTCTATATGTATGTCTGGTGGATAGAGCAAAACATAAGCCAATCCCAGAAGCCAACAATGCAAAATTAATGTTTTAATTGTAGATGACAATTATTTTAGAGTGTTGTATCGCCATATATCTGTAGTGCAATAACATGATATAATATCATTGTTGGCCTGAAGTGCAATTTAATCCAATCTTTTTATACAGCAGCCACTTCCTCTCACTGAAATCGCTTCCATAAAAGCCAATAAATGTCTATATTTAGTCAGGACCTATGTGCCGGTGTGAAAAACCAAGGACTTGTGCAGTGACGTATTTACAAACGACTTCCCACATATCAGCCACTGTCCTAAAAAGAGAAATATGTGTACACGTGGATTGATGGATAGATACGATGCTTCACTTCACTGAAGGCTGCGGTGCGTTGAGAACCCGAGGCAGCGAGCATGAAGGCATGCAAATCACAAAACTCATTTACTTGCTTATTTACAATTAGAATGAAAAGGAACGCGTTTCATTCCTGCTTGTTTTCGAAGCTCATTACTGTTCGGCACTGGGTGGAAGTTACAAAATGGAAACCAAAAATAATCAAAAATGGATCTGACGTAGCTAGTTACTCTCTACCGACGTTGGGGCTCAATCAATGTCACACATTACAGGTTTGATTAACGTCACAATTATGCTAAACAAACACATCACACCTATGGTGAAGTAAAAACAAGCTCACTTTGGACACTTATAGTAAATTGTGCTCCACGAATTGAGCATAGGAAAAAAATAACTTACGTGGAATTTTGTGCAGTTCATTCATGAACTTGTCTTTGACTTTGGAGAACATCTCATCTTTGGTCTCATGTGGACCGGGCCCTGATGCCTCTGTGCTGTTGCCCGGAACCTCAGGCGCCGCGCTGGACGGAGGGTTCCCCACCAGAGCCTCCCTTCGACTCATTGCTGGATGTGGCAGCCAGGCAGAAGCTAACAGAAGAAAAACAATGTTACTCCAATTATACTAATATTTAGCACGTTTTCAAGACTGTACAAGTGGGCAACCTTTTGATTCAGTATAGACAGTTTCATATCAAACACGCGCCTGGATGGAAGATTACTTTCGGTCTGTGTTAGGGCTAATAATAAAACTATTAACTATTTTATTTAATTTATATTATTATTTTATTGTATAATAATGGTATTAAATAAACTATTTTTTACATTTTGCTTTACGTTAATTTGATTAAATACACAACTTGTTAAAGGGGTCGCGTAACCTCGTCGGACTTAAAGAAACTGTATGGTACATTGACATCAAGCGATAAAGCATGGTTCTGCCGTCTAAATTCAAAATATTGGAGAGTCAAGTTTAGCCAAATAACGGTTCTTCTCTCTTTCTTTTGCTTGTTATTGGAAATAATCTATAGGGATGTGAAAATGTTTAGGGGGGTGTACAGTGTGCGGTCATTGAAAGTTTTTACTAATATATGTTCTTCACAGAAAATCATACAAGGTTTAAGAGATTTGGAGATATTATAGTAAAGTGCAAGTCCTATTCTTAAACAAAAGCAAAAGTGTGTTTAAGCTTTACGAGCAATTTGTCCATAAATGACATTGAAACTTTAGCCCCTGTTTTTGGCCTGCAAAAAAAAGCCATAACAGCATTTGGAATGGAATGGCCGTGAACGGAGATCCATGCTTTTGCACAATGATGTAGCTACAAACAGAGAAGCCCAGGAGCTCACAATCGCAATGAACCAGCTAAATCCTAACCAACTGGTAACACATTTTTCATTGCGTTTCTTTCATCCCTTTTCACTTCGTGTATGGGACTGAACATCTCAAACTGACCAAACAAAATGCACCCTTTCATTCTGTAAGTAGATCCTTTTTTCATGCATTGTTTGCTTTTTCACACAAAACATTTTTGAGTATATACAACACCAGGAAAAGTTATTTGTCAAAAAAATAACCCTCATGGCTCCCTGTTTCTACCATAATGGTCCATCCTGTGAATGTGCAAAATGACATTTTGGTCATTGGTATCATTCAGAGGTTTACTCTCATATTTCACAACGGCTTTTAGGTGAAGTCTACAGACATCAAAACAGCAATGTACTTTACAAAGAAGGAAATAAAAAATCAATGCACAGTAGCAAACAAAAGATTCAATCAAAAACCCAAGAGCTTCCGTACCAAAACACAACTAATGGGATACATGCTGTAGATAGAAGGCAGATAACAGGTCAGCAAAAGTGAGAGCACGAGTGAGAATAAGGAACACAAGAACTGTAGGGTGTGAGCGTCTAATTTAGACTGCGAGGAAGGTGTAGAATGAGGTGTGACTTCACGGAAAGCCTTCGACTGCGGCGTGTTCCGAAAGGATGTGCTTGTGAGGCATGTGTAGCCGTTTAAACATCATCTCATCCATCCATGCCTTCTGATCTCTCGCTTCTGTTTACTCAACCCTCCGTTCATTTACCCACTTGTTTGCTTACACACTCACTCAGCTGGTCACACTAGTATGTGTGTAGTCAGTATCAATTCCTCTCTTTAATACTTCTTGGCCTCAGAAATTCTGCAAGTGCAAGTCTTAGAAGTACCATTTACAGGGCTTGTTCTACTTTTTCTGCTTGAGCACTGCTTTCTTCTGGACGTAATGAGTAGACTACATTATAGAGGTTGTTAGTGGGGGGGCCTCAATCATGAGAAAAACATTCCCGGTTGTCAAACCGCCAATAGATGCTCTGAGCTGTAGTACGTGTTGATGGATACAGAGTGTGAGATGTGTTCTTCTCTAGCCACAGGACACGCAAGAGCCACCCACTCCCGCACAGCCGGCGTCGCTGCCATTGTACCTGCACTATAATTATTGCCAATGTCAATCACCTGGACGGAATAATAATAGACTGAATGAATGCTGTAGGTTTAAGACCACAAAGTTCATAGGAGTCAGAATGAACTTGTAGCGAGTTAAATTAGACTTCGTATTGGGTGACATGATTCTCCTCCCTTATCTGCATGGGATTGGTCAGGAAGCCCACTGGAGCTGTTGTGGTATTGATGTTGCTAATGCTACGATCTTGTTGCTATGGCAACATTGGGTTATATAGGGTGTGTAGTGGGTTTCTGGGCAAGTAAGTGAAGTAATTTTACAAAATTGTTTCAAATGCAGACTAAATAAACAAAGGTATACATAAATGTATGAATTCATTTAAATATTTAAAATATTAAAATAATAAAGTGAAGTAATAAACAGACAATCAATATACTACTCGTACAAATACTTTTTTTCTGAAAAGAAATTAAATAAAATGGGATTCAGTTTCTATACACAATGATATACTTTCTCAAATAAAAAAGGAGCAAAATGTATATTGACAGTACTATGAATTCTTGCCATGGTATCTCAGAAATTTTTTGAAAATACCGAATAAAACTGTAGGATGATGTTCTACGGTAAAAAATTATGAAAAAAAGATTGTCTGCCAAAAAATGTCACAGTATTATTTTAAAAAGGGTAGTACTGACAACTACCATTTATTATATTTTACAAAATAAGTAAAATATTATAAATAAATTAAATTATAAACATTTTTTATATTCCTTCATACATTATATCAAAAAGTCAATGATATTGACAATGATATAATGAACTTAACCCATCATTGGTCTATGGTACAATGGCAGTATTTTCTTTTGAGGGATGCTGACCAACAGCTGGTTTGTAGACTGCTGGGTGCTAACAGACGCTAATGATTTTCCTTAAGAGAGCTGTACACTCTATAGGGGAGCGTTTACATATGTACACAGCAGCATCTGTGTGGTCTGCTAAGCACACTGGGGTTGAAACGCACAGGGTTTGACAGCTGTGCTATGACAATGGCGACCTACGGCTAGTCTAAGTTAAAATCGTCTTTGTTATACAGAATACTAAAAAGAGAAAGACACCTTTTCATGCTGGTCCATCCTGGTTGAGGATTGTCAAATTGATGGCAAAACAGCTGGTGATGAGAAAGAACTTGCAAAGTGCAGGATTTAGAAGGACCATTTGTGATGTTGAACAACAAGATATTCTTGCTAGATACGATAGTTAAAAGGTCTGGTATGATAATCCAGGTGATTAAAAAAAATATTCATGAACAGACAACTTTCCTCAATGGACAAACAATCGTCAATGCTCAAAGATATTGTGAAACTTTGCATTTGTATGTGATTAATGTGAGAAAAAGTTTGTGGAGGATTGGAGGGGTGGATCTATTCCTAACAGAGGAACATTTCTGGATCAAAAGTTTGACAGCAGCTTCTGGTGACACTTGAAATGTGTTGCGTGAATTTCTGGAACTGCATGTCACTCACATGATACGATGTGGGCGGCTCTTGAGCTGGCTAGTGAGCTGAACTTTGGGAAGGTGGAGGAGGATGGGAAATGAGATGGATTTTGTTTGCTTTTGTGTGTGTATGCTGCACATATGAATAGCGCTGGCGCACACCTGCGAAGCTAGACCGTTTCACGCAGTGAGTCAGAGGAGTCCATTATAGACCTACACAAAAAGCCATAATTACTCGGGGAGAGTTGAGGCAATGCAAGGACGTCCATTAGACCATTTCTATTTTTTATCACGCAGACAAAGGAAACTTGCATGTTTAAGAGCAAAGACAGCACGACACAAAAGACTTACCCGTTGGGGGACAACTTTGTGAAAATCAAGTCAAAGTGCAAGGTGAAAAGACCATGTAAGGAGTCCAGCCCCCTTCGCTTTAAATTGCAGGATAGCCATTTTAATGTAAACTTCACTTCTTGTTTGTTAAAACACAGCAAATTCAAGGCATGACAATCATCCAGCCATAAAAAATATTACATTTCAAGGAGTTCTACGCTGTTGCCATTAAAGCAATCATACTTTTATTTTAACAGTGTGAATACTTACCAAGTTATCCGCTGTACTTAGCTAAATAACAAACACGCATACATGCACAATCTAAATCTTTCCTAGTGTAATAAATGCGAATTAGTTTACATAACTTAAACAACACTAAAAATCTGTCAACATTTGATGCTGCCAACCTGGTCAACTTCTCTCACTGAATGAAATGCAGAAAATCGCAACCATTCACTTGTAAAGATTGACATCCCACACCCTGCTTCCGGGTCCAAAGGCTTTATCAGATACCATAGACTATTAACAAACAATGCTAATATACACTCATGGCATGCTGCAAAACTACCAAAAACACCCGATCCTAACTTTAAGCTCCATTACTACATCCCAGTTGGCGAGACTGCATTTCATTTTTATAAATTATTAAAATATTGATGTTGGGGATTTCCTTCGAGCCTGGAGACTGTTGAGCGCACAGCAAGCTTGTATAAGTTTAGCTTTAATAAAGGGTAGTCGTAAACGCCTTTTTAATAGTAGCCTAACTTGAAACGAGTGGAGGCTTGGAATGCACATTATGCTTTGAGGATGCACCATGCTCTCTGTACCCAGCCCAGTGTGGGCCATGGCACCATTAAAGTGAAAAATCCTTACCCAATTACCACTCCACCAGATGGCACAGCATGACTTTCTTTGCGCTCGCTCTGGTGCTTTGCGCATCAAATCTCACTTCCCGCCCCTTTGCTTCGTCCCGTGATATTTCCAACTGGGTCACACTTCTCCGCCCCAAACCTCCACTGCACCCACTAGAAAAGCTATTGCTCCACACACCCTCACGGTTGGAAACCTTCTGCCCTGCAGTCATTTGGTGCTTGAGTTGCCTCTGATTTGGTTGGACCCGCTTTTGGGGTGGCCAAGAGCATTGCGTTTTCTCGACTGTGGCAAGGAGACGCTTCACACGGTCTTCAATGTGCGTCAAAGTGACGCCTCAGCCCAAAACCAGCCAGGCCAAAAGCGCTCGTCATGTTATTGAACGAGGGAGGGCAGGGGACGACATTCACACCCTATGCCATTTCACTTTCTTTCATCATGCGGAAATTAAAAACGTGGCATGAGCACATGCTTTGAATGGCAATGAACGTTATTCAGTTGGACTTTGATCTTGGTCACTATATGTCCCGGTTTAAATCCCGAGCTTAATCAAGCATGTTATTATCAATTACTTCCACTTAACAAGAGTTGACTTCCATTTGTCACAAACAATGCAGGCCTGTGACATGCTTATTGCATTTTTAAAACAAATGCATGTATAATGCAATCAAGGAACGGCGGTGTGGACTTGCAACCGAGAGATGAAATTTTCACATACACTGATGCACTGAATCTCAATGACAAATCAGCATGTGTGTAATGCGACTTCACAAGTTTTCTTATGCGTGTGTGTGTGTCATTTCTGTGAAATACTTGCAGATGCACCAGTCTCTCTGCACTGGGTGTGAAATGGTGTGGATGGCTGTGATTTTCTCGGAACTGTCATGTTAACATCTCCACTTTCCTTGAGCTTACAGGTACATATGTGTGGGCATATAAATGTGTGCTCAGTACCTTAAAAAATACCCAGTCTTAATGTTTTGATTTGTCAAACTAAAGGCTAAAATCATTTATAAAATGAATAATTCTGATTTGATCAGACATGCAATGGTGTCGAAAAATAGCTCATATTTACAGTACACAGTTGTGGATGAGCACTATTAAATTCCATATTAACGTTGCTAGGTAACCATACACAGTCTACAGTTAGGCTAATGAACCATGTCATTTGCTAAAATCTTACATTATCATTACTTATAACTATAAGAAGCAATTCCACACTTGGATCTTTATTATTAATCTATTTTTTGCTTGTTTCACTATTTTATCATGGCAACACTGTCTAAAAACACTCCCTAAAGAAGGTGGAATATCAATACAATCAAATTTGGTATGATGGGGAAAACTCACTACTTAAATATGGCTGCAGAAAATATGTCTTATTTTAATGAAAAAGAAAACACCTTAAGGAATTTTTCTATTTACAGATGTGTTCCACCAAAGATAATAAATATTAAGGAGATGCGCCACTTCCATTACAATGAATGGGGATGGAATGCAATGTTCAATATGGCCCCTCTTGGAAAAGTCCCGCCTTCCAGTACAACAGCCAATCGACAAACAATTATTCTGAGCTGAACAATCAAGGGCCGCTTGTCAGCCTGTTCACATGCGCAGAAATTGAAGTGACCACGGAAAAGATTTTTAGCGCAATTTACACATATGAAACAAATGTTACAGTACAGTTCATAAGCGTTTTAAACGCTGTTCATAAATATGTTGTTTAATTGGGATTTTAACAGCTGATTCTATAAGTTTCGGTCATCCCCATTCCCGTCTTGCTTGAATTACGTAATAACTGCCCTTACCACCAAGAGGTGCGTTGGAAACATGGCCGCCGAGTGGCACGACTTTGGCTCCACTTATTGTGCTACTGAAGGAAGAAAATGATTCCAAGTGTTAAAATGTGGAGGAATAACAATAGCAATAAAAATGCATCTTGAACGGAATCAAGTCACTTTGGATAAATGCATGTGCTGTCCATGCTTTCTCCTGACAATTAATTCCTATATTTTGTGAAAAGCATTCTACAAATTAAAATAAGATTATACAATTTTGTATATCCACACTACAGCAATTGAATTGAATATCAAAGAATTTTCACTTTTCAAATTGTATTACATGGTTTTTCCATGGCCAAAAGACTAGCGTTAATCAAAACTTTTACTGTATGTACTACACCCTTCCAAAAACTCAGTGTTTCTCCTATAACAATGAATATGCTAAAATCACCAACTTAACAGTGTTGTCTCTCTCATTATGTGTTGTTTACATGAATAATACATGCCCTTTCAGACTGACTGTACAAAGTAAGCAGACTACAAAGAAAAAGTTCAACCCAAATCGTTCTCTCAGCCAGCGGTGAGGTGCATCTCTCAGATGTAATGACTTTGGAAGGAGCTGGAGTGGGAAGGGCTAATGGTGTGTAATCGTTTTGTCAAATAACAGGTCAGAGGCAGAGGCAGTGAAGTAGAACAAAGAAAACGCACACATTTGTTTGAGTCTTAGAAAGAAAATGATACGGAAAGAGACAACTTGTGGGTGAATGCTATGCTTCGGATCAATAGTACAAATCAATAAAATGAGAGACACAAAGAAAAAAGGGAGGGGTCGCAAAGACAGCACATGTGGTGTGTGTATTTTCCGTTTGATAAATTAGCATTAGAAGCTTCTCAAGTAGTTTCCATGTACAATCAGTATATCAGAATTGAAAAAGTAATAAATGTTTACAACAACATATTGGGCGATTGTCATTCAAGGAAGCAAGCAATTGAAACATCAAAAGAATAGGTTGTACTGTAGCTTTAAATTGCGAGACACAGTAGTTTGTTACAATTAAAGCAAACACTGCAGATATGGATCTACTGTTGTGCTTACAAAGGTAAGTTCTGATCTGGTTTTATTGATGGGACTCGTTTAACTGTAATGTTCACGCAGACGTTCAAATTGCTTTCCTGCGGGGACAAAGCAATAATCATTCCAAGGACAATGTTTTGATGTGAAGGAAGAACTAACAACGTAATCGTATTAAAATGAAATAAAAAAAGAAGTGAACACAAATTAAAGGCTATATGAAAAGAAACAAATAGTTCACTGGTGTTGCATCAAACAATTAAGAGCGCTTTATTGAATTGCATGACGCTTATCAGACAAATACCAATTAACGCCTTGAAAGTACAGTAAATGCCGCTTCGTTTTATGATCAAAACAAGCATTATCTATAAAGCAAGCTTACCGGTAATATATGAATATGCAAATTAAGTATTTCAGTAGAGGCTGTGCTTTGTATTAGATGGCTTGCATGAGAAAAGTTTCCATTCATTGGCCGTTGGTGGAATAAGTGATGAACACAAGAATTTCGAAAGCAAATACAGAAAATTCATATAAAATGTATTAAACTATCAAAACACAGTTATTATACCTACATTACACAATGAAACAATTCTTTTTAAAGTTGTGTTTCTTTCGCTTGAATTTTTACAGTTTCTATGGGAAGTTTAACATGCTAAGTACGAAAATCATATTATAATTTTTTCACCATCAAAGGTGCTCTTAAAAATGAGTCGTTCAAAACTTCAGAAGTGTACATTTGATCGTTTTGTCTTCTATGACGAATTCTGTCCTCACAAACCAAATTCCAGGCTTAGTCAGCCATCATCGCTTCATCCCACCTTCCCTGTGCGATTTCTAGATTTTTCTGACAGTGACAACTGGAAAATATTGGTAAAATATTTGTAAATTTATTAAGTTTTTGTTTATTTGCAATATACCGATACATGGTAAATCATGGTATTTACATTAATGCATAAACAAAAACTGTACAAATGTTCTATTATTTTTACAACTTTTTTCCAATTGTATACGCTCAAAATTTACTTGAGCCAAGCATACACTAAAATATTAATGCTGAACGAAAAAAATATATAACCACAGAATTGTACAAGAACTATAAAAAGGTCGGGCGAAACAAATGTTTGTTACACTGTGTTATCGGTCCTTCATTGTACGGTTGACGAAAACCTAAAGCTGGGAACACTGGGTAAAACAGTCACATGGAGGAAATAACTGCCATCGATCGCATAAATTTAAACATAAATTTGCATTTAATCACGTTCTTGCAAAGATACGGCCGGTGTCATTGTCCTACAATCTCGTCCAAGCGAGAGACAAAGCTTTTCTTGATAAGAAGCTGCGTTTCAGTGTGTATGTGAATAAGTGAAAGAGAGTGGAAGAAAAAGAGAGAGAATTGAACGTGAGATAAGTTAAGTCCTCTGGTGTCCAGGGGCTGCACTTAAGACCCCTGAAGTCCATCTCTAGGGTAATGAGAGTGGAAAAGTTATTAACCTTGCTTTGCTGCGAGGCCACTGCCTCTCTATTTAGCCCATGCACGAAAATCCTACATTTTCAATTACCTCTCGCTACAGCGAAGGATGACGAAAGACATCCTAAATTCCACTTTGTTGCTTATAAACTAGCCAGCAAAACTACTCGAGACAGAATTGCATAAGCTTGGGCAGAGAAGCCGACGTCTGCGAGAAACCCTCAGGGCAGTACTCGCTCATCGGCTCACAGCTGCTCTCATTTAAACCCGAACAAGTGTAAATAACGGACGTTTGGCTCAGATAGGGCAGCACTGCTGTGGAAGATACTGCATCTGGGAAGCAAAATGTGTTCGAGGTAGCTCATAAATAAGAACAATTACAAATCTCTTGACTGTTATTATTTGTTTTCTCGACAGCACTGAGATTAAATGGAGAGCAAATCAAGATTTTTACTTTCCATAATAATTTTGTTACTGCACTACTGTGCGGTAACCAAAAAATCTGACAATATCTGAGAGAAACTTAAGAAATAATGTGACACCTGGTTTTGCTGAGAACTGAGAATTCAAGTATCTTAAACTTTAAAAGAGCAACCTCTGAGGAATAATTCTTTCCTGCGTGTCGGTTCTTAAAATATGTTTTGAAGAGCAGCCACATCGCACAACACAGAGCCTCGAAGTTCAGCCCGACTGTGTTTCTCTAAACGCCCCGTCTTGTTTATGACCAAAAATCACCAATCTGTTCATTCATAAACATGACACTAGTCAAACAATTCATTCAGCTCATTCATAAACATGACACTGGTCAAACAACCCGTCATCAAATGTTATTAGTCACACAGCGTGGGGAAATGGCCCCGAGCCAGGGTGTCTGTTGTTTATTTCATCATGTTTTTAACTTGTTTTTGGAGAAATTGGACTCACAGGAGCCCCGATCCTCTAATGTACACCCACACAAACACACATACACACATTTTGTGATATACAAGGACAAAAGCAATGCCTCCTGTGGAGATCCATTGAGACTTTGGAGTCAGCTGGCGTCATGGTCGTTGGCATCAGGCCTGTTGAGACTTGTGTATGTATGGCTATGTGTTTGTACACTGTGTCCACAACAGATGTGACATGACATTTCAATAAATTTGAAAAGGTATTTTTCCATATAAGTTAAGGTTAGGTTAGATGATTTACTCGCGGTCTAAGAAAGAAAAATCTTTCCGAATGAGTCTTACAGCTCAACTTCCAGACACCTCAGCTTTCCAAAACATTGCAGAAGATTTGCTGTATATGACAGGTCGTTGATAACCAAAAAATAAATATGTGACTGAAAAACAAAAGAGAATTCCACTTGCAGAAAGATCTGTCTTGTCCCAACACTCTCCGCTCTCCATTTTGTGCTATGCCTGCTGCCATTTTACAATGCTGAGGTGAATAGACATACTATGCGCTTAAAAAAAATATTTTTTGGAAAACAGGAAGTGAGGGTGAAAGACAGAGAGGGCAGGACCCTTGGGGCTAGAAAGAAAGAGCTCACTCAGAGAGATCAGAAGTGACAAGGTGAAGCAGAGCGTGATGGGATACCACTCAGTCTGTGTTGTATTTGGAGAAGCCGCTTATTTAAAATATGGATACTGAAAGAGATACAATTAAATCCACAATAACCCAAGTAGTTATTTTTTTCCAAAATATGATGATCTGTTAAAATAACCAATAGTATAATTTTGATGAGACATGAAAAATGCTAACAATTAACAATATTTGCAATTATAACTTTTCACACGTTGTCACATTTACTGCTTTCATATAAAAAAGGAATTCAAAATTATTTAGTATTAGTGCACATCTACAAAACGTCTTGGTTACGTATGTAACCTCGGTTCCCTTTCTGTCGGTCTCTCGACGTTGTGTCGAGAACGACAGATGGGGTTCGCCCTTGAGAACCAATCAACTCTGACTACTATAGAAAAGGCCAATGAAATTTGGCGAATGAAATTTGCATGCCGGGCTCCGCCCCCGGATATCCGGTATAAAACGAAGCCGCCGTGCAGCATTCATTTACCTTTTGTTCTGAAGAGCCTGAGAGCCTCTCACAACTGCAGCAGATTACGATACGTGTTTGTGGCATTAGGGACACAACGTCTCGTTCCCTCCATCAGGGAACCGAGGTTACATACGTAACTAAGATTTTCCCTTTCTGTCGGTCTCTCAACGTTGTGTCGAGAACGACAGATGGGGTTACCTAAGGAAAACGGCACAAACGCTGTATCGCGTCACAATCTCAACGAAGCGACGGTAACAAGCCTGGGCGTGTCAGCTCAAAGCTTTCGTGAAATTTGTAACCTTCCAGTGTGGTGGTCGGGGGGTTCCAGAGCTTTCTGGGAAAGATGAGTACAGCCCTGACCGGTAACCTTTCACGGACGAGAGGCCGCCGGCTCGGGTTTACACCTGGTGAGCGCGACTCTTAATCAGAGAAGCGCTGCAGAGGCCACCACCTACCCGTGGGGAGGAATATTGTGGATATATATGGTCTCGTCCTTGGAGGAGAACGAATGGAACGTGCGGACTGGGTAGTTAACCGCGAGGTGGAGGTCCACCTGGGGAAGCTCATGGGTTACCATGTGTGGGAACCATTGTCATGAGGGTATAACAGACGGAACAGCCCACGGAGGGGGTGTTACTGCATCTGATAGCACCAGGTCCGGTTAGAACTATCTGTGATAGGTCATATGGTATCCCGGCCTAAGGGGGAAGGCTGCTCTGCCCAGCCAACCCCCAGGGGGTGCTTGCTTAGTGATGGATGGAATGCCTGTTCTTAACCAGTGTCTGGGTAAGAAGGAAGGTTGGTGAGGTACCAATTTTCTTAGCCATGTGTTTGGGTAGATAGAAAAGGGTAGATAGCACACTGACCCAACCTCTTGGAGGGTGGGAAGGTGCTTTCGCAGGCATACACCCCCCCAGATGCTAGTCCTACATGTCGCCACGCAGGACGTGGGCTGACACCGGGTTTACGCGAAGGTTGTTAACCCTTGCGAAGGTGTTTGGGCGTAGCCCAACCCGCAGTTCTATAGATGTCTGCTAGAGAGGCGCTTCTGCCAGTGCCCAGGAGGTGGCTAAACTCTGTGTGGAGTGAGCCCTCACTGCCAATGGGCATGGGAGATTCTGAGATCGGAATGCAGTCGTAACGGCATCCACGACCCAGTGCGCCAGCCTCTGCTTGGAGACAGCCTTCCCCTTCTGCTGTCCTCCAATACAGACAAGGAGCTGGTCAGAGCAACTGAAGCTCTGCGTGCGGTCCAGGACACAACACGGATGGGGTTGGGTCTTCCTCCCCGATGGGGAGCGCCTGCAAGTTCATCACTTGGTCCCGAAGGGGAGTAGTGGGAACTTTGGGCACGTATCCGGGCCTGGGTCTCAGGATAACGTGAGTGTTACCAGGGCCGAATTCAAGGCAATCCGGGGACACAGAGAATGCTTGGAGGTCCCCTACCTTCTTGAAGGAAGCGAGCGCCAACAGGCGGGCCGTCTTACTCAGGTGAGGAAGATCGGATCCTCCAAGGGGCTCTCAAGAGGGTATGGAGCGGAGATGAAGCGGGTTCCGCCCTCTCGCGCCCCTTTGGAATCTGGTGACCAGGTCGTGTTTCCCTAGAAACTTTCCATCAACTGGTTCGTGGTGAGTGGCGATAGCGACTACATACAATTTCAGTGGGGAGGGGATATGTTAGTCTCCAGTCTCGTGAGAAGGACAACACAATCCTGATCAAGCACCTCAGTGGATCTTTCTCGTTGAGGAAGACACCAGGAAGAGAAGAGGCGCCGTCTAGAGGCGTGTAACCGCCTAGTAGTTGGGGCCCTAGCCTGGGTGATGGTCTCAGCCGTATAGGGGGAGTAGCCATCTCAGGATCTTCTCGTCCCGTCTAGAGACCAGACATGGGTGTTCCAGAGGTCTGATCTGGGATGCCAGAACGTGTCTGTAGTAGAGTAGGCGGGGCGAGATTGTGGTTCGAGGCCGGTGAGTAATTGTTAATTAGCGCCAGTGGTGTGCGCACCGGCCTCGCATCACGTAGGAGATTGGGAGCATATAAAAGGAACGAGCGACCGGACCGTCGAGGAGAGAGGACCGGGCCCGAACATGTTTGTGTATGTATTTATGTTTATGTTATTTCGCCGTCTATGTTCTGTTATATTACTTTATTAAATGTTTTCCGGTTCCCGTCTCCTTCCTGCCCTATCATGAATCTTTCTACAGTGTCCTTCCCCTGAGAGAGCAAGTCCTCTGTGAGGGGAATGGTACAGGGGGAGTCGCTGTCCAGAACATCAACTCTGAAGCCAAGTGTGGTTAAACCAGTGCGGTGTAACCAATAACACTTGGTGCTCCTCTTCCCTGATCTTGCACAGTGTCTGTGCAAGGAGGCTCCTGGGGGGGGAAGATGTGCTTCCGCCCGTCCCGTGGTCAGCTGTGCGCCAGGGCATCCGTGCCGAGGGGGGGCCTCGGTCAGGGAGTACCAAAGCAGACAATGGGTGGTGTCGTGGGAGGCAAAGAGGTCTATCTGTGCCTGTCCTAACAGCACCCAAATGAGCTGGACCAGGGGTGGAGTCGCCACTCTTCGCAAGGCGTATACTGACGAGAGAGCGCGTCGGCTGTCTGGTTCAGTTTGCCTGGGATGTGTGTGTCCCGCAGAGAGCGGATCACCTGCTAACTCCACAGGAGGAGGCGTCGGGCAAGTTGTGTTAGCTGCCATGAGCGTACGCCACCCTGGCGATGTACGATACGGCTGTCGTGCTGTCCCGGAGGACCAACACGTGATGGCCCTGCACTAGAGGCCGGAGCCTTCTCAGCGCAAGCAGCACAGCCCACAACTCTAGGCAATTGCATGCCAGCGCAGACGGGGGCCCGTCCAGCGCCCCGCTTCTGCGTGCCCGTTGCACACTGCACCCCACCCCTGCAGCGAGGCGTTCGTCGTCACCACGACGTGCCTCGTAACCTGCCCGAAGGGAATCCCCGCCCGGAGGAAGGTCATGGAAGACCAAAGGGTTAGGGTGCGTCGGCAGCAGGGCGTCATCACCATGCGCCTGCTGCCGGTGTGCCACGCTGTCCTCGGAACTCGACTCTTTAGCCAGTGTTGAAGCGGTCTCATGTGAATCAATCCGAGGGGTATTATCCCCGCGGAGTACGACATGTGTCCCAGGAGCCTCTGAAATTGTTTCAGGGGTACGGCCGACTGCCTGAAGTGTTCCAGGCAGTTCAACACTGACTGGGCGCGTGCTGCGGACAGCTGCGCCATCATGGTGACAGAGTTTAGTTCCATACCGAGGAAGAGGATGCTCTGCACTGGGGAGAGTTTGCTCTTTTCTCGGTTGACCTGAAATCCCAATCGATCTAGATGCCGGAGCACCAGGTCCCTCTGTGTATACAACAGATCTCACAACTGTGCCAGGATAAGCCAGTCGTCGAGAAAGTTTAGTACCCGCACACCTTTTTCCCGAAGGGGAGAAAGGGCAGCTTCCACTATCTTCGTGAAGACGTGTGGAGACAGGGACAGACCGAAAGGGAGGACTCTGTACTGATATGCCCACCCCTCGAACGCGAACCGTGGGAACGGCCGGTGTCAAGGGGATCGAGACATGAAAGTAAGCATCCTTCAGGTCGATTGCCACGAACCAATCCTGACACCTGATAGATGTCAGGATGCGCCTCTGCGTGAGCATCTGAACCGCAGCTTGTGAAGGTGCTTGTTCAGGGTACGCAGACCGATGGGGCGCAACCCGCTGTCTTTCTTGGGAATGATGAAGTGTGGGTCGTGACCCACTGAACATCTTGGTTTGAGGGACGAACTCGATGCCTGTTTTCCAGAAGGGTGGTGACCTCTACCCGAAGTACGGAGGCGTCCCTGCCTCTGACAGAGGGAGAAATGGTGCCCTGAAACTTGAGAGAGTCTCTGGCGAACTGGATTGAGTAACCAAGACGGACCGCCCGCAAGGCCAGCGAGACAGTGTGGGCAGCTTCTCGAGCTCCCAGGGACTGTGACAGGGTGGACCAAGGGGACGGTCTGCTTCATCATTCCCACAGGGGGTGGTTCGTTGGCTGGCGGAGCTAACCATCTGTCGCCGGGGTCCCCGGAGGGAAGGTTGGCTCCGCCTTTTTACCTGCCTGGCGGGAGAACGGCACTCACTGTCGGTCTGAGAGTAGTGTCACTGTCGTATGTGGTGATGTCACCACATACAGTGATGACATCACTTCTGCTTCCTCCTGAACTCGACCCTGGGGGTGGAGCTCGGATTCGTCAGAGTCGGATGCCAGTCTCCCTCCGATGCTGCGAGCGACATCTCATCTACGTCAAACATCGTTTCCGAGTGTGTGCGTGAGGATCCGGACGGTATGCCAACGCCGGTTGGGGAACGATTAGAAGAGCGAATCGGGGTGCGATCGGCCCGCGAGCACTTGGCTGGCGAGTTTACGTTCGCAGAGTTCCCCATATCACTAACGCTGCTAACGTGGGTGGTCATCGGGGCCATAGCCACAGATTTCACAGCCCAGGTAGCAAACAAAATGGTGGCTGGTTCCCGTAGGAAGACAGCCACCCGTGACCGCAACTTCTGAATGACAATCTGCCCGCAGTGCGGGCAGATGTGTCAACGAACACTGCTTCAGTGTGCTGGACGCCCAGACACCTAATGCAGCGATCGTGTCCATCCCCCTCCTCGATGAGGGTGCCGCACCCAAGAGAACAGTGGGACATGCCGCGCTGGAGAATGCTCAGTCAGTCCCGAAAAGGACTTTTTAGAAAATCTCTAACACCTCCAGAACAGCCGAGACGCCCAGGGGAAGGTCGCTGCAGGTAGGGACGATCCGCTGCAACACGTCGTAGCACCAGCAGTGTAGTTGTAGAGGATTTTGAATCCTGAGTTGTTCTCATGAGCGAAGGCTCTGAAGAACAAAAGGTAAATGAATGCTGCACGCCGGCTACGTTTTATACCGGATATCCGGGGGTGGAGCCCGGCATGCAAATTTCATTCGCCAAATTTCATTGGCCTTTTCTATAGTAGTCAGAGTTGATTGGTTCTCAA
Source organism: Triplophysa tibetana (assembly GCA_008369825.1). Classification (NCBI taxonomy): domain Eukaryota; kingdom Metazoa; phylum Chordata; class Actinopteri; order Cypriniformes; family Nemacheilidae; genus Triplophysa; species Triplophysa tibetana. Next base: position 10,171,338 of record CM017897.1, on the reverse strand, counting down.
GGGCGAACCCCATCTGTCGCTCTCGACACAACGTCGAGAGACCGACAGAAAGGGAACCATGGTTTCTTATTATCTCCTCGTCAGTTGTATAGCTAACATAATTTTTTTCGCCACATACATATTTTCTATTCTGCACACTATAAAAAAATATTTTGCAGAATCTTGTTTACTGGCACCCATTCGTTTGCATTGGTTTTGTGTCAATACAATTGAAATGAATGGGTGTCACTGCTGTTCAGTTACCAGCTCCTTCAAAATTGCTTCTTTTGTGTACTTCAGAGGAAAGAAAGTCATACAAATTTGAACCTTTGAAATGACAAGAGGGGGAATAAACGATGACAGATTTTTTTTCCGGTGATCACTTAAAAATGTTTGTAGAGAGTGACATTAAAATGCACATGAAGGTTGAAAATGAAAAATAGCCATATCTATCTCATATTATTCATATTTTTATTGTTATTGCCAAAAAAGAGACAAAAATACAAACAGCGTTGCTAAAAACAATGTCTTGCATTGCTACGTGTGTTTTTGTGTGACAATACAATTTTAGTCAAATTTTAGGCAACATCTAGTGATGCATCTAGTCTGCGATTAATTGGATGAAATGTGCACATACACGACAGAAAGCATAACCTAGGCTTTACTGCCACTTACGCAGCGGTTTGACAAATACGACGTGTGTCAACGTGGATGAGTGTGTGTTAGAACAAGCGTTAAACAGCTCATAATGACATACAAGGGCAGAGGGTTGATTAAACAACAGCAACAATATGATGACATGTGGAGTCAGGATGCTGTTGTGAGTGTGTGTGGTGGTGTGTGTGTGTTTGCGGTTGGTATAGGGGTGATATTTGCTCTATTACATCAGGTTCATTCTTTATAGGTTGATATCAAAAGTGATGCAGTGTGAGAGTAGATTGCTTCTAGATCAAGGGCTCTCTCTCTCTCTCACCCTCTGCCCTTCTTGCCTGTTATTTACAGTGCCTGACAGAGTCTGTATGTGTCTTTAATTGAAAAGGGAAGAATGAGATCTGCTAAACTTTTGTTCACCTAAACTCAGGACAGCTTCCCCTCTCAGACCAGACTACCGCTCCATTTATCGTTCATCACGTGTCACCTGTCCATCACCTTTCCACAGATGTTCCACTCATTCTGCTTTCTATAACTACTCTGCTTTCAAAATCTTTCCGTCCTTTTTTAATTAAAAAGCTCATTTCACATTGAGTGCCCTATTTTCACGATCTAAACGCATGGTCTAAAGCGCAGGGCGCAACTGCACTCAGGGTGTTTCCGAATCCACTTTTGCTAGTTTACATTGGGAAAACGGTCGGCGCGCCCAGGCGCATGGTCTTAACGGGTTGTCCCGATGCAATGGGTATTTTTTGGGCGTAACGTGCAGTAAACCAATCAGAGTCTCATCTCTCATTCTCTTTAACAGCCAGCTGGGCTCGCGCCATGGCGGATTCGCTATTTACACGGTGGACATTGCGAACGCAAAGACTAGTCGCTTCTCCAGAGATGAAATGCATATACAGGACAAGACAGATTTTTATACTTATGTCCACAATAATCATCTTTTACATGGTACTTCAATTTATATTTGGCATGTTTGTGTTTTGCTGCGCTTCCCTCTGTGTTATGAATAAGGTAAAAGCGTGTTGTGGACCTGCCCAGAGGCGTATGTTCTACTAATGTGTCTTTAAATAGTAAAAAATATTGCGGCACTGACTTTAGACCAGGTTTTTAGTCTATTTTCAGTTCCTCAAAATAGCTACGCACCAACAAAACACCTCTTTTTTAGACCAACACGCCCATTGCGCACAAATGAGCTCAGATACATTTGCTATTTAAACAACCCAGCGCAGGACGGAAAAATTATAACTGCGCTTTGCGCCAGGTGGCCAAGCATTCTTAGAGGCGTTTGGACACTTCAGAGACACCATACAAACAAGCAGAAATACGAAAAAACGCATGAATATTCCATTTTCCATGTTGTGTAACGCTCTACATTTCCAAAGAATTTGCTTCCCTTTGCATGTGAATATGATGAACTCACCTCTGCTGGCAAAATTCGAAATGCACCGGCTTTGTGATTTAGATATTTTCAAAGACGTCTGTTTTTCTAAACTCAAAAGGCTTTGGCCTAATCCAAGCCCCCTCTGGTCCCCTTGATTAATTTTGAAGAAAAGCTAAACAATTCAAAGCAGACCGCTTCCCTGCACCTTTTCATTCTGTCCTAAATTGAAAAGCCCCAAGGTGAGGGCTATGGTTCAGAACTTTGGATTTACGTTCCTCTCTAAGGCCCTTTTTAAGCAAGCCTTCTTAGCAGCCATTTTCGTTATGAAAGTTATACTCTAGTCATGCTTGTATATCTCCTATTAACTCCTAAAGCTGCAAAAAGTAACTTGCCTCTGTCGTCATCTCAGTTTGAAACATAAAATTGCAGATTAATTGACGTAAATGTTGTAAGTTGAAGTCAAATGACAACAAAATGAGACAGCGCAGCTTATAAATCATTATAATAATCTTTCTGTCATGAATCAGGGGAAGCTAAGGAGAACAAAACAGATTTTTCTGTACCAAAACGAAACTTCGACAGCTTTCTATTTGGGAATAAAGCCATTTCTGGCATGTTTCTCTACAGGCTGGCAGAAAGAGGAAGTGATAGACGAAGATAGAGATAGGTGAGGATGAAAGAAGACGAAGGTGTGATGGGAAGGAATTCTGGTGATGGTTCGATTCTGACAGGTAATCTACAGAGCAGTGGTTCTTATGTTTAGTACTATCCTCTATGATGTGAGCTGACAGTCTCAGGACCGTCTGACTGATGTTTCCACTTCTCACTCGCTGCATGTTTCAACAAGCTGTAACATCTCTCTTTCCTTCTCCCTTGCTCTCTGAGAAGGACAAACTGTACTAGTCGAGAGTAAATAATGATGCATATAAATTGCGCTGAAGTTGTTGAGCCGTTCTTCTTGACAGTTCACATAGTTCACGGTTAAATATGCAGTAAATTTGTTGATTAGCTTAAAATAAGTGGGTTCATAAAATTTTGTGTGACCTTCTCAAGTGTCATTGTCCTTATGAAAAATATCTTTGGTCTCCTAGCAGCATTGCCACTTAGGACTCAAAGGAGAAAGTCTTATACAGCTAACATAAAATATCGCAAAAAAGAAAGCAATAAATGCTTTTAAGCAATTTGTGTAATTTCAACAATTACGTTGATTTGTGGACTATAAATATGCTATGCAGCATCGTGATGCTTCAAACATAGGTGTAATCCAGAGGAGATGCAGGTTGTAAGATTTAGAAAGGCAAATCAACCTGTCCTGGCTATTAATATTACGATCAAACGTACATCGGGAGAAATAGAGAGCTGTCAAGCTTGTCAAGTAAAGACTGTTTTCATTGCTCAACTCAGGAGTAATTACAATCATTTCGAACTCCAGACGAAGCCAGGATTGACACTAACAAACCCGTCAGCATGAATCTCACTATAAATGTTATTTTTGTTATTATAGAGATTTAGGTCATTGCAAAGTCTTCCATCTGGTATCGTTTGCGTGTCAGGTTTTCAAAGATTGCCAATACATGAATATTTAAATAGATAACATTTGAGGGATATGAAATATACCCTGGATCTGTATGATATACCATGCGATTTACAGGGTACTTTAAACGCACTCTATTGTTAGTAAACAGTTACAATTCTTAACTTTTATTCAAAGCAAAAATGCTACAACCGATTAATCTTAGGGTAATATGAAAACACATGTTATAGACACTATACTACCTTAAGATCCTGATGTTTTTCTAGCATACTGGAAGCTGATTTGGCTATGCTCACACATACAGTAGCATCTGCTCAAAGGCTGTAGACTTCATACTAGATGGGGGATATTGAACATTTTAAAGCTTTTTTGTAAAAATAAAAACCCAGTTCTCTCTCTCTTCGAATAGATTTGTTGAGATGGTACTGGTAACACTAGCAACTGGGTTGTCAGATCCAGAGGGGTGTCTCAAAAGCCCTGTCGATCGACTCCCCCAAAAATAACTTTGTCTGGCTCGTCTCCAATTACAATGCCAAAAATGGCAAGAGAAATGTAATTCCTATCGATCACCATCTCATTTAACAGCTCAATGACTGGGACATCGGCACAGTGGGGAGGGGCAGAAGAAAAGGAAATGATGAAGGGAAGGAGATGTGAGATGCGCTGGGTGCAGAGATCATGGGGTGAAATGAAAGGTTTTAGGAAAACCGGATTGAGAAGATATAACTGAAAGAATGACATTGAATGAGACAGTGAAAGGTGTGCAATGTGTGGTTTGTTTACTTGGTAGTCCTATTCAAGTTAAAGTGTCACGAAACCTCCCCTTTCTGCTACATTAAACCTCACTGTCTTTTTGAAAAAATGCAATTAAAACGGGCATGAACGCTGTGAGAATAATAGCCTTAAAAACCGCCAAAGGATCCGGAATGGGAGACTGGCGCTCCAATCACGACGCGCTGTCATGAATAATTAGGAGAAATTTATTCCCATTGGTTAAGAAAACACAGTCTCATGAATAATAACGAGACACCGATGCGTCATTGATGTACTATAGCACATCCCTATGTCACATCCTTTGACGTTGGCCAGATGAGGATTTTAAACCCGGAAGGCAAAAATAAGGCAAAAAAGCTTGAAATTAACTAGTTGTCTCTACAGTGATAACTTACAGTCGCTAACATTGCTTTCTATGATGTGCAACACAACCGACTTTGTTTACATCTACATAAATGTTGTTTAGAGTTTCGTGGCTCTTCAAGTTTGAAACCTGTTTCACTATGAAAGGCAAAAGGAGATTTAATAGCATAATGTTCAAGTAGCTCTTTTCCACAAAATGAAAAAAAAATATTAACAATCTTATTTTTTTAATATATATTTTTACAAACACAACCCACTGAACAAAGCGCACACTTATTCAGGTCAGCCATGTTTACATTTGGATCAACTGAATTAAGGTCTGTAAGAGGAAACCTCCTTCCTGTGAAAGAGTGCAAAATAGTTTTAGTCCAGCATCATCACACTCAGGTGTGAAATCTCCAAATAGTTCCCCACAGCACCGTCGTCATTGGGCAAAACAAGTGTTAAGTTTCACATGGCTGGTCTGTCAAATAAAGCCATCTGCTAATTCCAACAAATGAATCGTGAGAATGAAAGCTTAGTGGCTCTTTTATAAGCATTGGCGCCGTGGTCTCTCTTCCGCACTGATTTCTCTAGATGTCTGCATGTGCGGAGGTCAGACAGTGGAAAATTTAAAGAGCCTATTAATTAATCAAGCATGGTTGAGTGGTATTTTGGTAATGGGAGTTACTGAATCAGATAGAGAGACAGCTAAAGACCGTCAGACAGACAGTCAGGAGTTATCCGTGTCAAAATGTGTACGATCTCTGAAATGTGTGTGTTGGGAAGGATACCTTTTACATTACATTGAATCATTTAGCAGGCGCTTTTATCCAAAGCGACTTACAAATGAGGTAAACAATGGAAGCAATTGGAACAACATCAGCACAATGTAGGCGCAGTAAAACTGGTCTCATAAAGCCCAGCATAGTATACAAAGCTAAGGTTTTTTTATGGATACAAAGAGTAGAAAAGAAATAGAAGTCACAACTTATCAGTCAGGTGCTGATGGGAGAGATGTGTTTTCAGCCGATTCTTAAAGATGGGGTATAGGTTCTTTTGATGTTGTAGCGGCGGGTAGATCATTCCACAAATGTGGAACAGATCCAGAGAAGGTACAAGAGGGTGATTCTTTTCCTTTTTGAGATGGCACTACAGGACGTCTTCATTTGGGATCTGGCAGGTACATTAGTCTGTATTAGTGAGTGAAGATATGGAGTGCCTAGAGCAGAGCTTTGAATTTGATGCGAGCGACTATAGGGAGCCAATGTAACTTAATAAAGAGATGAGTGACGAGTTCTCTCTTCGTCTCATTGAAGACCACTCTTGCCGCTGCATTCTGGATCATCTGTAGTGGTTTGTTTGTCAAGCTGGAAGTCCAGCCTGTAGCGCGTTACTGTAACTATTTCCGTTACTAAAGAGATTTTATGCTGTAGATTTTTAGCACAATGAAAATATTTACTTAACAATCATGCCATTAAATGCTATTAACCATTTAACCTAATTGTACCTCTTATCATGGGCACATCCATTTGAGTAAACACCAGTATTGTGTCTGGCATCAACCTAGCCATTCAAGACGAAAATGCACTTTTAGCAATTTCCAAAAGTGGCTCTATTAGTTTTTTTTCCCAGAACACTGAAGGACCTCTTTCTCCCTTTCTAGTATTCTTAGTAGATTGGCCGTCTGCAACCTGACCTGATACATGCCGAACCAAGCAAACTGTCATGTTTCCTGATGAAGTATCTGTTTCTGTAATTCATTTTTTCCTGGCTGTTTTCAGTCTGATGATGCATTCGGACAGGCTAAAGCATGAAGGTGATATTTCAACCACTCAGATAGTAGAAATTTCCTTTAATACTGAAGTTTGATACGGGTCAGCGGACATTATTATTTTGGTTTCAGTATGATAAAAAATTGACAGCCATAACAAAATTATGTCATTAATAAAGTGATCACTGGAATATATAAACCTGTATTTAGCCCCTTAAAAAACTGAAAGGTTGGAGTGTTTGTTCTCAACTTTTTACACAAGGCACGATCACAGAAAACATCTTAGTTTCAGGAATTACAGGTGTATTTAATCTAAATGTAAATTGCATTTCAAATATTTGTTTGACTTATAGTCCCTGTAGTTGACTTATAGTCCCTATAGTCCCTGACTTATAGTATAGATGTGTTTAGTTAGTTGTCATCTGTTGTCTCTTTAATGCAATTTTGTCAATATTTTGGAGCATGTTAGTTTATACATACCCTCAATGCTAAGACGTTAAAGATTCAATTTTGATTTCACAGGGACTATAAGTCAGATTTAAGTGCTGTTATTAATACAGATTTAAGAGACTCATTACAGCTACATTGCACTTACATTGTGTTTAATAAACCTATCACTTGCCTTACTATTAATTCTTTGATGTGCAATCATTAAGATTCAACACCGCCTGCATGACTCATGAGTTTTTAATAACGCTGTAACTCTAAACGCTTCATTTAATAGCATTTAATTTCCATTTACAGTATATGCAGGTCTATAATGTAGATCATTTATGGAAGTAGTCCACAACAAGGAAGTTGTTGATGAATTCTTTTTTCCTGAATAAGCCGTTCTGAATAGGCCATAAGCATGTGTATTACTACATCGGTGGCGCTTCCTATCAGACCACCTGGCAGTGCTCCACTGCTTCCTTCTCACCGGGGATCCTCCTCCCTGCCCCATACAAGAAAAAGAGGCCAAAAGAGAGAGGGTTTGCTGGAGGCATGGCTGAAATTGCTCTATTAGGAAACTCTGAGCTGGGTGAAAGAGATATATGGGCTTCCTTTGTGCCAAGGCTATATTCTTTGTTCAGTCTCAAATGATTTCTCTTTTTGATGGCTCCGTTTTTTTGGATTAAGGCTGCACCTGTCTTGAGACTTCATTTACTGCGAATCCCCTATAATGGGATCTGTTTCAAAGTGCAGATCGTAACAAATTAAACCTATGATCAAACTGCCAGCATGTTCAATATGAGAGTGAGTAACGTTTATGGTGACCTCATCAATGCTTTTTTACTCATATTCACAAGGACTGAATTGCAAGTCAATCCTGTATCATCAAATACATTTCAAAAGCAGTCATTTTGTAGAAGGCATTTATTAAATTCTGAGATCAAAACCCAGTCACCTAATTCATAGTAGAAAGAAGCCAATTAAAAGTCAATCCTGCACACTACCTGTGCTTGCAAAGAGATACATTTATAACAAAAGTATAACAAAGAGGTAAATGTAATTAGTATTGTAGAAAGATGCAAAATAAAATGTAATAATAATTTTCTTGTAATGTAACTTACTAGAACTAGTAGAATTCATTCAAAAGAACATCACACACATATAATACCACATACAATTTACTGTTATATTCTTTAACGTCCATTCTTTTGCTATTTTGAAAGGTAGTGCGTTTTCATTTCATGATCACAGGCTGATGATCTAGTAACTTTCGTACAAGAGTGACCTAAAAATAATCAATCTTGATCGCAATCAATCTTGATCTCGACCTGATCGCAGCCTTTGATAGCTGATGACTGTAATTGACAGTATTTGCAGAGCTTCTCATGTGACAGAATCTATATGCTGCTCCAGCTTTTCCATCAGCTACTCTATCAGTAAGAGAACGCTGTAAAGAGACTTTCCAAACAGAAAAACTGGGAAATATGGCGAACTCAGTAAAACGGCTCACAAGGCTGGAAATCAGTCTACCTTAGGCAGGGTGAATGAGTTTTGATACTGTCTGAAAGAAATCCTCAGGGTAGGTTGAAATGAAACAAAGAGAGAAATGAAGATGGAGGGTTGGAACGGATGTTAGGGAGCTGTGGGGGGAGAGGGATTTGCGGGAGGGTCCAAGGCGCGCGCCATGCTTTTGAAAAGGTTTCAATTGACCTCATCAGATACGTCTCTGTTCTTGAGTGGCTTTCAATCAGAATGCATTGTGGTTGAAGTAGACCCTTGCTTCCGTACTATCATTAGCCAAATGGGACGAAAACCAGACATTTCTCTACCCTTTCGCAAAGTCTTCAACCAATGTTAAAGCATTCCGCCTCTGATTATATCGCACAAGCTATAACATGAATAAGCATGGCTGGATAATCAGAAACCAATTTCAAGACAAAATACCCAATCCGAACACTACTCGGGGACTACAATAGTCAGACAATGATAGATTGGCCCCCTCTACTTTGTGATGAGCTGACAAAGCATGTTTTTGTACTGAATTACATGAATTCATGCATATTGAATACCACGATTAGCGCTGACTAACTGGGCGATACGTTTTTGTGCAGAATCGGCAAACTCGCACATTAGAGCCAAAAGGGCTTAAACGGTTGAGGGTCCATTGAGGTTTGAAGAACCCTGGCCTTTTTGAGAGAACCATTCCAAAGTCCGCCACAATTATCTGAACCAGTGTATATGCCGATAGGAAAACACAATTAATCATTGTTAACATTTACAATGAGAAAAGACTGAAGAAATAAGTGGATATCCAAACTTTTAGCTGTGCTCCCCATGCTCCATTAATGAGAAGCTGATATACTGGATGTCATTACATAATCTTAAAAGAATGTAAGAAGTATTCTTCCCCCTAATGTTTCGCCAAACCTGTATGAAACTAGTATTAAATCGTTGTTTTTCAATGGCACGCAACAGGGGAGATTCAGCACAGTGGTGCGGTTTTCAATTCAATAAAGTGAATGAGGGCAGAGGCTGTCGAGCTTCCAAAACGACTCATTAAAATTGCAGTATCAAACAGTATATGATAGAATACTGACTTGCGTAGATGCACACTTTAGCCACACTTAAAAATGCATGAATTACATTGCATAGACAATAAAATATAAAACCAAATACATATACTTTTTGAGTCATGTTGTAAAAATATTGTGAGGACCAATGGCTTTGGATTCATTAAAACCTAATCTCGTATTAACGTGTCTGCATGTATTATATGTAAATATATTCATATGCAAAAAGGTTTTGGAGATGTATGTGACCTAACTTACTGGCTATACTGACTATATTGTTATTCAAAATAAGTACATGTTGTGCCATTTTCTTAATGTCCTCTTCTAAATGAATGAATCATCATAATAAAGAATGAATGTCCTTGCAATTAAAATCTCTTTATATGTCCTTTACCACCTAATGAAAATTTGTTAACCCTTTAGTTTAGCATAACAATTCAACAAACAATAGCTGAGTTTATCCATTAAGTTTTTATCGAAGCAAGCTCTTAATGTCAGGATAAATCATATAATGACATGATTTGACCCAGAAGGTCGAAAACTCTAAAGGATAATAGGTTAATACAGAATAGGGATGGAAAGGCGAAGGAATAAACCGAATGTATAGAGACCAGAGAGCGTTGGAACCATGCTTCAGCCAGGGTGCTTCGGCAAAACCTCCCCCGTATTTGATCATGTTTATTGTCTGAAACCATCTGCAGCTGATAACCCTTGACTTAACAAGCTGTTAGTCAGCCCAAGAGGGAGCTGAGAGAAATCAGCCATGCTTTAAAATGGCTCCTTCAGTTCGTATATGCATCCTCTACAGATCACTCTAATTGCAAATGATTACTTTCAGATAACATGAGGAAAATGCACTACCACGTTACAATGTCAAATATGCGTGCTGAAATTAATAATAAAAAATGACTTGCACTAGACGAGATGTCTCTGGGTTTCTTGCATTTAAAGAACCATTGACTCTATGTAATAGTATGCTCACGAATGTGCCGTCGTATTCCATTGGCATGATTGTGATATCTGCGACCAATCGAAACGCTCTGGCTCGCGTGTTATAGTTTAATTGGCACTTTGAACGGAAAGGCCAAATCTAAAATTTTGTCACTCAAATCAATTGGCCATGGCTTTATAGAAAATTTTAGCTGCTCAAGCAAATTGAATTTGCTTTGCTTCTGTTGTAATTTACTTTATGACAACAGAACAACTCCAAGCTGGACCGACGTCTCGCAATCAACACTAGAAAAATAAATGATTGCATACCTTTGTCAGAGAGTGTTTTGCACAGAGAAAGGTAGTTATTAGCCGTGCAGCTTATTCGTGCACGCTCTCCATAATAGTCAGAATGGAAATTTCTATTATGGGCAGCGAAACAGGGGATAAGCAGCGCAAAATTGAAAAAATCAACTCGATAGCTCCAGAAGTGTTTTCAGGAGAGGGTGGTCTAAATCTGCATACCAATAGGCAAGTATTTCCTGGAGGGTATAGCCTTTGGTCGCTCGCCGCGGGAGAAGGGAACACGGGACCAGAGATGATCACATCTCCCAACACACTCATCGCAGGTTTTTTTTAAAGCCAAGCGCTGTCCGGGGCCCTTTGAAGACTGCTGAGCGGAAAAAGTAATAACAGAATTGTTTCCGAGCAACAGAGATAGAAGGTTAGAACGGAGCAGCCTGCTTTGAAAGGACTTTGACTCCTGTTTGTGCGGACCAGAGCATTAAACACAGTGTGAAAAGCTCTTCAAGTGTTTTTGCAACAATTTTTCGCAACTTTTGACATATTACAGATTTAAATGTCCTTGTTTGGAAGCATGTTTTGTGCTTGATATAAAATAAGACACATTAAAATGTATTAAAAAAATTAAGTTGAATCACTAAATACCTTATTTCAAAGGCTGTATTTCATCCATTGGATTTAAAAAAAAAATCACAATAAAATGTTCTCCATTGTCATCTTAACTACACAATTTTATCAAATACATTAAAAAAAATAGTACTTCTCGTTCAATAAAGGACACTATTAGCTGACAAACTAAAACCAGTGAACAATGAAAATATAAAAAAATCAAGAGTGTATTCGCTTATATTTCTCATATTTGAAGAAGAGTTTTTTGTTTTTGTTTAACAGTTTTTAGTTTGATAAATTTATGAAATAGCTTTTTACTTTTATATGTTTATATTTCTTGTTGATTTCTTCTGAATCTGTAACTGTTTTTGTTAACACGTGCCTCTTATTTTCTTTACTATTTTGTAATATTGCAATATGTATTCTGGTCTGATTTTTTTTATTTAAATACAGAAATGTTTTAATAGTTTAGTTAACAATACTAACCCAGATTTGAGCTTTCATTTTTGTTTGTTTAGAATTCTTGTTGATTTCATTTTAATCTTGAGCTGTTCTGTTACATGTGTCTGTCATTTTGATCACTATTTTTTAATATTGCTAAAACATAAATTTTTTTTGATCTATTCAGGCCTGTGTTTTATTTGACATTGAACAATAATAAACCTGATTTGAAGAACTACCCACATGTTCTTAAGAGCTAATAACGGAATGAGTTCAAATTCATGTTAAATTCACTGACATCTGTAAGGTGTGATGTAGTCAGCTGCATTCGTCACCCGTGGAGTGGGTGTCTGCATAGCCCCAAAAATAGACCTTTCTCAACAAGGAGCAATCTGCCATTTCAAGTTCCCATGCGCCTGCAAGCTTGTCAGTCTTGCTTCCATCAGCGTGCATCTGTGTCACGCTGTGACATGTCGCATCTTTTACTCATGCCACCAAAGTTCACCAGCCATGCCGAACTCGCAATCAGCAGATCAAAGGCATTTGCACTCCACCTCCTAGGATGTATTCTTTGTATTCCCTACATCATGAATTTATGAATCCTGCTCTAGATGTCACCACCACCATCTCTCTAGACATGTTCACATGGTACACCAGTCTATGAAAATATCAATCCTACTTCAGAGGTCCACAATGAGAGCTCCGCACTGACCTTGTCACAACCTTCTAGCCTGGCTGGCTGGTGCAGACGTTTGGTTGGTGCAAGAGCCTGGAGTGGACAGCTCATCGAAACTCAGTTGCTGACAGTCTGCATAAACACACTTTGAAAAGCTCCCTGACCTGAAGGCCATGGACAAGCACAGCGAAAGAGGTATATTTCACAGCTGTTGCCAGGGCTGGACGCCTCACTTGCCAGCGTATTGTGGCATCTGAGTGAAAGAAACAATTTGAGAGGTCAAGTGGAACTCCTCTTTTTCTTTATTAAAATAGCTTAAGGGCAACAAGCCCGCTAAATAACCAACTTATGTTCCAAAATGAATGAACAAATGTGACAGACGGCAATTTATGTCTTCGTTTTCTCTTGTTGTAACAACAAAATGTTGTTGAGGCTTATTAAAACATGTGTTTTAAAACACATGCTAATAGATGTCACTGATAACAAACATGATGTGACTTGTTTTAAAGCCCTAAGGTTCAGTATGCACAAATGTGACAACCTTAAAGGAATAGTTTACCAAAAAATATTATTTATTCATCATTTATTCACCCTCATGTTGCTCAAAACCTGTGTATGATTATTTTATTTTTGCAAAACAAAAGAAGATGTTTTTCCACAAATGTCTGAGTAGTTTTGTGTCCAAATCCAACTTGCAAAATGTTCTCCCTACAAAGATAAACAAGTAACTTGAACATAAAATGTTTAGTTGAAGGTGTCAAAGTATTGTTTTGCATATATTAAACAAAATTAGTCTAAACATGTTTCTAACAAAGATTATTTTGTTGACTGGACTTAAATTCTCAGGTTTTTTGCCAAAATGTTTGAGAAAGTGAGCCTTACTTGCAAAACGGTGTAATCTGAACAAACAATATTGCAAGAGTTTGAAAGACCGATGTATGTTCAATTTGTGGTTTTTAATTAGTTTTTCCTTGAAATATTAGTGTTTAAGTTAATGCTTTAATAATTTATGCTTCAATATTTTCATTGCTGTTAGGTTTCTGTTGTGTTTAGAGTTTTTTAATGAATGATGCCTTTCGATTGTTACCATGGTTGAGATTTATGCTTTCAATGTTGAGTTGTAAGTAAATGACACTGTGGCACAACTGGTATAAATGCATTCAAAAAAAACTATTTAACAGTTGATTAAAGTTATGCTCTGTCTGAGGGAGAAAACATATACAACTGTAGTAAAAAAGGAATCGATTAGTTTTCTTGTAAATGATCATCTATATTCTCTATTTATATTCAGGCAACTAAAACTATTTAGTTCTGTTGTTGATTTTTTAAGTTGAGTTGACTTAAGTCTCTGTTTGAAACAAAAACCTGCGTGTGATAGGTTGCCTTACTATTTTAAGTTGACTCATTTTTTTTACAGTGAAAAGTCAATGGGGTGTAGTGTTGTTTGGTTACCAACGTCCTTTAAAATATATGTTTTCCTGTTAGACAGAAAAAAGTTATTCAGGTGTGCATTAAAATGAGTTTTAATGAACATGAGGGCAAGTAAATGATGACAAAATTGTCTTTTACGGCCTCTTTAAACATTTTTTCTTAAATCTATTCCAATAGATCAAACAGTATGCATATTGATATCTACTCTTGCTCCCCCCCTGGGTCATCCCGAGGTGCAACCTGTGTAAATTCCACTCAGTAACATCCTCTATTTTCTCTTGGGTCACAGAACAGTGTTTACTAGTTTAATCGAAAATTGAAATGGAGGCTATTTGTGGATGGTCAAAATCAGAGATATTGTAGGGATGGGCGTGTGCTTACGCACACAATGCTGTTTGGCTCTCATACACAAAACAGAAAGTAATCACTCCTCATCTAGTGTATCCCATAATTATGCACATGGACACTAATTTCCCAGCAGGGAGGACACAGTGTGCCTGGCCTCATCCCTCTCTCTCTTTTTCTGTTGTCTGACTGTTTATTTACTACACTTGACCGATCACAGGACATCAGCAAAAAACTTTATAATATAAGCCTAACTTGTTTAACAAGTATCCTAGCTGTAGTGATCCAGGGAGTGTTTGAGATTGTATTATGGGATTTCTAATAATTCTAAAGTATGAATAGCTGCAAAATGTTATAATGCCTCTGTATGAAATATTTTAATATCATGTGTACACCTTATGCACAGTCTGCTTCAAAATAATATTTATACACAAACTCTAAGAAAAGCTCACTATAAGTTATTGTTCATGTGATAATATGTATTCCTTTAAACAAGTCCCAAAAAATTCAAAATTAACCCAAAAGATTAACCTAATATTACATTAACCTAATAATATATTCAACCTTTAAAACCTTTCTTTCTTATAACTAAATTACTGTTGAGCAGTTTTTTTACTACTTTTTATGCCTTTCTTGTAAAGCAGTAAATTCAACAATTAATTTAATAAATGTAACAATAATAAATGATAAATGTAACAATAACTACATTTTAGCATTAGAAATACTACTGTGACTAAAGAGCTTAGACATACTGGTAGATGGATGATTACAGAAACATTAACAAAATATTATGAATAAATATAAAGCCTATATTATTTTGCTTATTTATTTATGATCAAATATCAAATCTCAAATATACATCTTAGTCAACATAACTTTTATAATTTCTACTGTTAAACGGATCCTTCACCCAAAAATTCACCTTCGAGTCGTTTAAAATCTGTAAATATTTCTTTGTTCTGGTGAACACAAAGGAAGATATTTGGAAGAATGCTTATACTCATACACCTATTGCCCCCCATTGACTCCCATAGTAGGAAAAATTACTTCATCATATTTTATTGTTCTGATGAACACAGAAGAAATAATTTTGAAGAATGAATGATAGCAAACCGTTCTGGGGCACTTTTGACTACCATTGTATTTATTCCTACTATGGTAGTCAATGGAGGCAAAATCTGTCTGGTTATAAGCATTCTTCCAAATATCTTTCTCTGTGTTCTTCAGAACAAAAAATGTATATAGATTTGTAACAAGGCGATTTACTCGAAGGCGAGTAAATCGTGACAGAATTAAAATTTTTGGGTGAAGTATCCCTTTAACATAGTATAAATAAACATGATTGTTTAGAGAATAAACCCTCAGTATTTCAGTGCACCCAGCAGCTTGTGGTTTGCGATACAGTGACCTCTCCACACTTCAAGTCACAGGTCCTCTGCTATGCTCCGCCTGATCCTATTCTGAATGGCTCTTTCCAATAATAAGATCATTTGTCTTGTGCCGGAGGTAGCGGCCGTTAGGTGTCATATACCCCTGAAGATGAATGGGACAGATACAAGCTACACTTTGCTGAAAATGTCCTGCTGGGCTCCGAGAGCGTTCTCTCTTCTCGGCACCAAATCAGCATGTATTCTCGGCTAAAAGAGCTTCTATAAAGCACCAACGTCATATTTCACATAGAGGGGATGGAATGAAACAGCAGAAATGCTATGAATATAGCCAGAAGGCTGCAGCTCCACCCTGGCTGCCTCATTTCTATGGAGAAAAGACAGGATCATACTGAATAAATGATTGCTTCAGCGCTCATGATGCTGCTAGGATGCTGCCCTCCTGTCGTGTAATGACACATGGCAAGCCAAATGTTTCAGATGGAATTGTATTTTGGAGGGCATGTTCGCTGCCATCAAATCATTCTGTTGAGGAACTGTGGCAACATTAGATTCGATTAGGTAGCTTGTGGGCTTCCTCAAACAAAACATGATCTAATTCGTTTTGAAAGCACGTCCTTCTTCCATTAAGGCATGGATGTTCTCCTTGCTTGTCTGCTCAGGATCAGGGTGGAGAATTGCAAGAAGAATGAGTGTGTATTTATAGATTTTCTACATCAGTGCTACATCAATGACATTTTCCTCCTCCTAACGTAGACCTATAAATAAACCGAGGCTGCACTGCCTTTATAGGTCAGCACAACTACAAAGTGCATATTTTCTCTCCGCCTGTGCGTGTTTGTCTGTAGTCTACGAGCGAAATTCCTTGGGGTGAATCAATACGTAATTCCAAGCATCAACTAGTAACCGGTTACCACAATCTTGTGCAGATATTGTTGTTGCCATGGAAACAAAAGATCTTCATTGTAAAGATCACAAATATAGGAAAACGCGTGCACATTCATAATTCTCCTTGTGATGAGTTTAATAAATAATTTTGCTATGCGCGACTCCCCAGGCACGATACAGGCAGATAAAGTGACATGTTGTTAAATAGAAGCAAAAAGTGGTGATTCTGAAGTGTCAAATTATTCACACAGAAAAACAAGATCTGTAAACAACAAAATGAGATAAGCCAGTAGCGGCGCTGGCAGCAGGATGCCCACCCCAAAACGAAGAGGAGAAGCTCTAACGGAGAAGGGATTTAGACTTCACACAGCAAGAGAGAGACAGGAATTGAAAAGTCCATGAAAGAGATAAACGAAGCACGAGTTTTAGTCATGGGGGGAAGTACATGACCATCTGTGTACTGACATTAAATACTTATATTTCCTTTTCTCTTCTTCTTCGTTGCCACCCTCTTTACTTCCCTCCTTGTGTCCTGCTTCCCTTCTAATGATTTATTATGATAACTGAGCACTTGAGGATTTTTGAATAAGTTTTTTAAAAAGACTGACTTATTTTGACATTAGTATTGCTAATAGTATTAACATTGAAAGTCGCGATGTATTCAAAATAAATAATCTGACATTTTAAAAGCAAAAAATCAATGTTGCTTAAATATTCATATGCAGGATATCACACATTATAACTCCAGGTTTGACATGTCTGGATGGCTGAAGAGCGTGCAAGCTCAAGCGGTGACTCATGTTTATTAGTTCCTCTTTCCTGATTGGGCGTTCTGATACTCCCGGTCCGCCCTGTGTCGTGTGCAGTGAAACGTGACCCGAGGTCACTTCCCCCTTCCATCCGCCTGCCTGGTCAACTGTGCAGCCTGCAGCCTCATGTCTCCCAGCATGCTTCAGTGACCATAAACACACACATGTGGCTAAACAAATCTTAATGGGCCACAGAGGTAAATACAAACACAATTGTTTATTTACTAGTTTCACAATACTGATATGCCAAATGAATTATATATTACACTGCAATGTAAAACATTTTTTAGAAAAAATTGAGAACAAAAACTTTTCTTCTTATTCTCTCTCTTTATATATCTATATATACTGTATATAGATTTTTAGAACATCATTGACTTGATTGTTATCGCAAGACATCGCTAATCTTTATTGTATAATAAAATCACACATTACAATGATAAAATTTCCATAATACAGCCTTGCATTGGTTATTTATTTGCTAGTATAGAATAAACGAGAATCATTTCAAACGCTATGCTCAATGCCTTTGAAATGTTTAAATCAATGCTGACTGATTCTTTCAATGAATAACACAAATCAATGTAAGTGTTTCATACGTGTGGTGTTTGAAACACTTTTCTAGAAGTGATCCAATATAATTGAATATTGTCCTCAACCTCTAGATCACCTCAGATTCGCAGCTGCGTGCTTAGCCTTGGGCAACCGGGGATGTGGGGGGTGGCTCAGAGTTGCATGATGCCATGGAATTAATTTGAGATCCATGATTGGGCCCTGTGACAAAATAGTGTCACATTTACTGGCAAGGTGAAATGTTAAACCACATTATGTAAAATTACAAGGGGCATAAACACAAGTAGTGCTGGACTTCTATCATGGACATGCATATATATATAAACAGTATTTTCTTTCCATATTCAGTGCTTTTTACTATTTCTTAGATGAAATGCCTAGACGGACCCTATTAATAATGCATCCGCAGTGTGCTTAGCTAAATGGCAGATTTCTGTGACTGTTATGAGCGCAACCATGCGTGAGTATGTGTACGCGTCCCAAATAGGCTGCATTATGCATCGTACACAGAACGGGACGCCTGCAGCACTAATGCAAATTTCTGTCAAGGGCTCCGTTAAAAGGTAAGGCTGGGCACTCATCTGTGCCAGTTCAGCCCAAGGTTTTTCACAGCGTATACTGTATTATTGTGCTGCTATACACGCCCCTCGTATTTTCATTATCATTGACCGCGCTGCTGCCTCTTTTCACGCTGGGCAAAACCAGAGATTGCAGAATGGGTAGGTGGGTAACATTAGCCACTATCTCATCCTGTCTCTGCCTGGCACTCCCAGTGCATTCTGGGTAATTCATTTTTCCCAGGGCTTTATCATCTCAGTGGACTAGTGAATGATTTACACCGACACTCATGCCAAACAAAGATTCAACATTACGATTGATGATAACAAAGGCCGTGTTATATTCAAAAGTACTGAGAAAATAACCAGAATAACAGATTTCAGAAAATATGTATACTCAAGTAAACAAGTCTATTCAAAAAATCACTCAAAATAAATAAAGATGGCATTTATATACAGTACAATGTGGGACCAGAAATGAATCTAAATAATAAAAGCCCATGACCGATCCATTTGATGCTGCGGTTTCTTTTTTGTTATCTTTTCAGATCCAAAAGGGCTCCGGGGCAGATCCAGAGCTTCAGGAGCGACTCAACCTGCTGGTAAGAGCTAAATGAGTGAGAACACTGGCTCTGAACGAGCTGATTTTATCA
Organism: Triplophysa tibetana; assembly: GCA_008369825.1. Classification (NCBI taxonomy): domain Eukaryota; kingdom Metazoa; phylum Chordata; class Actinopteri; order Cypriniformes; family Nemacheilidae; genus Triplophysa; species Triplophysa tibetana. The sequence goes on along the minus strand of CM017897.1, from coordinate 10,152,292 downwards.
AACTGACGTTGTGGCTGAAGTTTTTTAGGAACAAAGTGGGACCTGAAAATCAGCCCCCTCTCGGCAGGTGAAGGTGGCAGAGTGTATGAATAATGTATGAACTGTATCAACAGCCGTTAATTATGGTGCGATGAGAGAAAAAGATAGGAGAGAGAGAGGTGTAGGGTTGTGTTTTTTTCCTCATTTACTGAACTCTTTTTACTCATATTTTAGAGACGGCGGATACCGAGGTCTTTAGAGAGGTGAAAAGGATCTGATTGCTTTTGAATTTAACATTGACACCTGCCAAGCGACTTCATAACCCATTCATAAACGTCCAGCGTAAGCCTTTCTTAAATGCTTTAGGGTCATTATGCATGCGTTCTTGGATTAAAATAGCTAGATGGACAAAATAAGCCAAACTGGACGTAACGCAGGTTTATAAGCTTATTACTCCCATTTACATTTACTTATTGTTAGTTTTACAGTAAAAAACAACAAATATTATCAATATATTAGGTTAAGCTATGCTGAATATGAAGGGGTACATTTTTAGGGGTGTATTTTTAGGTGCTTATTCCTAATCCACATTTCTATGAGATCACACAGGAACCACTTTTAATGGGTATTAAATTAGCTTTCCCCTTGGCTCAGTGGTTAGATCATGGCACTGGCAATGCCAAGGTCATGGGTTCGAACCCAGGGGATTGCACGAAGTCATTATCAAATGTATGGTACAATGCAATGCAAGTTGCTTTGGATAAAGGCATCTGCCAAATGCATAATGTCTGGTAGGGAAAAAGCAGTGTGAAAAAGTGCATTCAGGCATCAAGGTGTGGGTTGCAGGAAGAAAGGCACAATAAAATGGCCAACAGGGGAAAAGGAAATGCAAGAATAAATCCTCTGTGAACATCCAGTTTTCATGAAAAATTATCAAACTCTTTCTTTTCCCCAACCCGTAATTTGCACTCAATGCTTCAATTGTTAAGATCCGTCCATCACTGCAAAAGCAAACCTAAAAGCTCTTGTCTTTTTGAATGATACATCTAATGTCTACTTTTTGAAAATTGGTCAGACGGTACAACAAACAGAAGATAAGACGGAAAATGGGTTACGCTGCAAACATACATTCAGGAAATGCCTTTTAATGTGATCCACACCGGACCCCGGCGATCATTTGACTGATAAGGCCACGCAAATGGCTGGCTTACAGCCGTAATTACTCTCCACTCTCGCATAATCTTTCTCCCCAGCGAACATGTCAATGTCGGCAAGCAGAAGCATGCTTGTGAGCAGAGGAAGGAAAATGAGAACTTTTAGAGATAAGAAGGGCTCCTTTCCTAACATCGATACAGTCATGACTCTTAAGATTTCAATCCATCACGGCCTCTTAAGAAAGCGCTCCCTTGCCTTTAATTAAGGCACATGGGCTGGAAGATCTTTACTTATTTGACATGCGACAACGGAACCATTGTAAATGCAGAAACTATAAAAGCTATCGGACACAGAAGGATGTCAGAGATTAGAGGTCTTACGACTGGAAGGTCATTAATGTTATTTAAAGGCTGGGAGGTACTTATTTGAAGGACTTGTCTACTGCGTAGAACAGAGAGAGAGAAGCTCCTCGGTGTCATACATATGACATGTTATCATTTATTCAGCTGGGAGTTAGATAAAATAACCGAGTCTATACTAAATAATTAACCTTTGCCACATGTGATGTAAATGCATAACTTACGGCATTAAAAATGTGAAAAACAACGCATTACATTTCGAACAATGCATAAATGAATCTGGCGACATAGGATAAGATGTCTTGTATACTTTAGGCATTATTTTTAAAATCCAATTCACGGATGCACATGGTAATATAGTATAGTACCAAAGAGCATGTCCTGCATACGGCAATGTCACACATATGTTTTTTGGACGATTAATAATGTGCAATATTGCAACAGTGCAAAAACATACTAATGCTGTATATAACTGTGCAAAGTATGCGTTCTTTGAATTGATAATAAAAAACAGCAACATCCTCCTCAGCCAACAACGCAGCAGACTACAGTACGCAACTTCAATGTAGAATAATTCCATTTGTTTCACTCACTTAAAAAAGTGAATACTATACTACACTAGTAGTTTAGCATACTATGTACTATGGAACAGTTTTTACCTAAAAAAACATCTGAAAATGTACAGACGACATAAATATTATTAGCTGTTTAAAGCTTTTATGAACGGAACTTGGTACATATGCAGAGAACAAAAAGGCTCCATGTGCTTACAGTCAATGCCCTGTTTGCATTCTCCATTGCAAAAAACAACAGCTGGAACAAAAGACAAATAAATAATTAATTTCCTTCCAACGTTTCTTCCTTTATCTCTGTTCTTCACTCCTGCTTTTCGGTCTCATCTGTTCGAAGCATCGACTGCTTCAACTGTGCAACATATCCACTGAACACGCACCTGGACCTTACGACAGACATTCTCCCCTTTGCCAGAGAGCAGTCGCTAAAATAGTCAACTGATTGTGTAAGATACAATCCGATATCACTTGCCTTTGAATCCTCACTGTGGACCGTGTTTGGTCAAGCCCTGCAGTGCTTCTCCAGTAAGGGAGGTCAAAATAGACGGATTGTGGATAACACATCAAGAATTAGACTCCCTCAAGGGAGAGAAAACTGACCTCAGTATAATCCAGCTTGCAAACAGTGGATGCAAATGACTTGTCGAACAAACGGATGGTTCCGTTTTCTTTGTGGTAGTACGGGTGAGAGCAAACGTATCTGATGGCGTGGGGGCCATGTTATTAACAGCCTGCTGCAACGCACTTAACTCATGCCCTTTTAATTATGCTAATGTACACAAGCAAATGACCGTGGTCCGCAACACTATGCTGTCTCAATTAGGTGACAGGTTAGTTTTAGAGATGGGACCAGATTACAACAGCACAATCGAACGGAATTTGACCTGTGATTATCGTCACTAGACATCAGCGGGGGTGGGTTGACATGCAGACAGAGCAGAAGAGATTGCGTGCATAGCATGCGCCGATCCCACGTGTGGGAGACTGCGGACGTGCCTCTTCACATGTTATGTTTACTGTTTTAAAGCAGTGCCTGAAATCAGTCCAGCATTGCTGCTTTTTGCAGCTATTTCCACAATAATACATCGCCTACTGCAAATGCAGGTTTTGAGGGGTTCATGGTATTTAATTGTGAAAGGTCAGATACTGTATGAATCAGCCATTGTCATGTGCTAATTCCTAAATTTTTCATTTCGAACCTTTTTATGAGCAATGTTTGGCTCAAGCAAAGCAATTCTGGGCAATGTGAATCAAACCCCATCAAATAATTGGAGCTCAACATGCAATCAAATATTGTTGCCGTCATTTGCGAATTCGTGGAAACTTTAAATTGTGTGATGAATCTGAATCATCACTCTAGATTATTGCTAGGCTTTCATGTCTAGCATTTGGTAATGTAAAAAATCAGATATTAACATTAATAGGGTGAATTGACAAGAGGCTCGGTGAGTAATATATCATATTCAGTACAACCCAGGCCGGATTAATTCCATCGATTCTGAACGTGAAATACATCATGCTGGCTCAAAAGAGACAGAAAGCGGTTTATCTCCATGTGCACAGCAAACTTAACATACACGGGAGCATTTCATTATTTAGCATGTCCCACACATATGCATGACTAACACGATTTGGCTAACATGCTAAATATATGCACTACATGGACACCATGGAGATTTTAATCCTGCACTGGCACGACATAGGAAAATGTAGAATGGTGCACAAAAATAAATAAGGTAAGAGCGGAAGAGTATATACGGAGGATAGGCTCGTTGACACTGTGCTGAAAGCAGCCTGCTCATTCCAAGCGGTGAAGCACGTCGCTGTCCGGTGCTGAAAGTCAAAGCCTCTCATAACAACCGAGGCAGGTGACGCTGTCCAAATGCAAGAGGTGCTGAAAGCTTGCATGTTGTGTTGAAGAGTGTGGACTCTCCGTGGGCGGCTGTAAGGCTCGCTTGTTGAGAGCTGTCAACGGTCTCCTCGGCACCTGATGGGCCGTTCACACATGAAGTGTTCCTGCGTTTCATCTGCTCCAATTTTAAATTGACTGAATCTATGTGCACGCGGTCAGATGGACCTCTTTGCCAGCTGCACCGTGTCTCGCTGTTTATCTTGCGCTATTACCACTGTACTTGTAAAATGACATGTAAAGGAAAAAGGAAACTTTAGAGATGCTTCTAGTATCGGTAAGACCCCAAAAGTGGTTCTGGTTTGAATCTTGACAATAATTAACACAGAATTTTCTTAGAATCTTAAAGCATTTTTAGTTTCCTGATGATCCATTAATCCATGAGAATTGGTTCCAAACTATATCAAATATTTCAGTATGAATCCTGTCCACATTTTTGACTAGAGTGTTATTCCGTTGTGCTCAGTCTTGTTCTTTTTCGCCATAAAAATATCCTTAGTGAGTCCTTTAAATGTCCAACTAGTCCATTGAGCTTTTAGGCTGTAAATAAATAGTACATTTTCTTCATTTTCAGCACTGTACACATATCCTTGAACTGAACAAACAGTCTTGTGCTCCAATATGGCCATCTACAAAGCAGATCTTTTTTCTCTGTATTTATTTATTTATACAGTATTAGGATTTATGGCACGAAACAGCTGCTCGGTAAGCGTATATACACTAAAGCAAACAATCATACAGCTAATTTTTGACAGCAGGATAAACATGTTAGACAATCCAAATCCACAACATTGAGAGATAGATAGAGAGACAGTCAGTCTAAGGGAGATTAAAGAGAGGAGATTGCGAGTGCAGAATCCCAAATCGCCGATCATGTGACCTTAATTCCTCTCTGTCATTTCCTTCTGTGGAGTGGGAGAAACGGCAATTCGGGAAGAAAAGGGTAAAAGACTCCTAAACACGTGCATCCATCATTATTAAGTGTGTGTGCATTTAAAAGCAATATTTTACACCAGATTTAAAGCATATTTATTTTCAAGTGTGCAAAAAATATTTTGTCCTTGCCAAATGTCACAGCTCAATGTCATTGATTTGTTCAGACAAGGATGTAACCACACATGTCGAACAGGGGGTGGACACAATAAAATAATCAACCATTAAAAAACACACTGGTTGACAATCTAAATATTGTCTATTGTCGCATTACATGGGTGTTCGAATTTATTCAGGGTTCCCATATTAACCTAATTTGTAAATGGACGCTCTTCTTGTCGTCTTTAAATTCTGTGTTAATGTTTATAAATTAGGTGACGATTAGGAAAACAAAAACAGATGTATCAATCCAACCTTTGCCAGCTTCACTCATTAGTTATTGATGTTGTGTGAGATCTGGCGCCACAGCTGGATACACAAACACACACACACACACACACACACACACACACATGCACGGAGATTGTTTATTTCTGCGCTCATTGACAATGGATTCGATTCAAAACAGTCTCCATGGTACTGGACCATACAAGAGGTTGAGCAGTTTAAACTCCTATGGCGCTATTAACACCCAATAGCCATACAGAAATGAGCGTCTCTGAAATAAGCTTAATGGGAAAATTCAAACAAACAACATATAATGGTTCATTCTGTACCACTCTGTCCTCCTGCGAAAGTACAAATTAATATTTAAAAGCAGGGAATGTGACAGCCGTCTGGGGAAATAGAAAAGGAATTGAACTCGCATTGAAGTTTGCTTTGATAAGACAAATCTATTCTAAAAGAGGATGAGAGGTGGATGGCCAGCATTGGCTTTCTGAGAAATATTTTAGACAGGACAATGGAATAAAATGGAGCAAAGTTATTTGAACCTCCGCAATAAGCCATTCTTCCCTTCTTTCATGCTTCGAAATGATAGAACAACTCTGCATGTTAACCACAATCCAGCAGCCCCATTGTTCCCTTTATAAATCACTGGCTAATGGAACAGAGGGTTTTTACGTGAACAGCGGTGCTGAAAAAAGTGAAATTGGAAGAGAGGCATACATTTGGTGTGAGTTTAAATTACGGAAACAAAAGATATAGGGAGTAAATATAATTGTGCTAAGTAATATATCATGTGACAACATGCAGAGAGACTAAAAATAAAACACCTGACTATCCATTAACTACAGTAGAAAGGATGCTACTCGCTTCCACCGCTGGTAAGATAATCAGTAGGAATGAGGTATGAGAGCTGTGTGGGGTGGGTGGCATGTGGGGGAGGGGGTGTAGGTTCTCATCACAAAGCCCCTAACACACTCCACATTTCTGTGACTGTACAGCATCCAGTCTTAATTTTAAGACAGATGATACTCTGTCCTCTAAAACGTGCCATGTAAACAACTGTCAAAGAAAGCCAGAGGAAGGTTAAAAAACACGCCCTGTTTGCCCTCCAGCTGATAGTTTTTAGGAACTAAAAGTAGAGTCAAAATAAGCAATTTGGAGAGAGAAAGAGAGAGAAAGAGAGAGAGAGAGAGAGAATGACCTCTCTTTTGCCAGTGTAAGTAAGAGCTGCTGTACATGGCCGGTACCCAACTTAAGTTATTCCTCTTTGAATAAGGCAGTCACGAGCCGGTTGTGGTGGGTAGCAGTATCTATCTTACGCTCCTCTGAGTTAGTGCTATTATGGACTGTTTTTACTCAGCAATTAAAATACAAAGCTTTCTCTGAGCGCACACATGGTTGTGCATACACCCCCACAAATACATAAATAGAAGAAAAGCCAGTTGCACAATGTATACCGTTATCTACACAACATTATCAACAGAACCAACTTCAATCCGTACAACCTACTGTAAGACCTGCAAACCCTCATCAATAACATAAAATCTCTTGAAACAGTTGAGTACAGTGGCTAGGGAGGGGTGAAAGGTAAGCAACTGTTCTCAGTACAGCGGAAGTCATGGGTCCCTACCTGGTGGTCTGAAGTCACTCCTGGGTTTTTGCTCCGAGCAGGACAGGGAAATCAGGAGCTGGATGCTGAAATAGAATTGAGTTGATCCAGCCGAAATACAGATGCCCTTATGCACACGCTCTCTCTCTTACACACACGAGCATCCACGACTGACACACGGCACTGAATCCCTCCCTTCCCTCCCTCCCTCCCTCCCTCCCTCCCTCCCTCCCTCCCTCTCTCTCTCTCTCTCTCTCTCTCTCTCTCTCTCTCTCTCTGAACCTTGTTCTACTCTTTTTCCCGCCCACCTACCCCAACACCCTCCCTTTCCCATATTTTTTCACACACACACTGTCATTCTCTCCCGTCACACATGCGCACACACTGATCCTCTCTCTCAATCGCTGTGACACATGCACTCTTTTGTACATAGATTCAGCCACGCTATGTATCTTTACTCAACAAACATGTCGATCCCCTGTTTTTGCGTTTCACAGACAGGGAAGAGCACGCACAAACGTAACTAAGGTTAAGACCAGAGCGGAATTCCAGCTAACAATTTACTGAACACTGGGAAGCATTCATTGCATACAAATGTGACATTTAGCCTTATTGAAAATAACAATATAAGCCACTCACATTTAGGACGGAGTCATGCACGGTGCATTGTGGGATACAGTATTCCAGAATGGAATAGCAAGTTATGCTGAATTGAAACTGCAAGTATTGCTCACTTTTATTTTAAAGCATTTCTTAAAGCACGATTTTCTATAGTCAGGTAAGTGCCAATTTCGGAATTGTCACGTTCGTAACGGTCCATATTTCTCATGAATAGGCACATGAAACTATTTTATGTTCAATGAAGTGCCATCCCTTCTCCATTTGTTAAGTATGCTTAAGGTTTGTGCATTTACATTTTTCTGGAAACCTACAGTGCATGTCGTCTCTCAAAAAAACTGTCTTATTTGTCACATCGATAACGAATTTTATTTCCCATTATCAAAATAGAAATACATTGTCTGATATGTTTCTGATGTTTACACATTATCAACAGGGGTTTAGTTGTAAGATGGTTTAATACAATAGAAACAAATTTTGAGAGTTTATGTCACATACATAATGCTGGAATTGCCCTTCATAATAAACGCTGAACACGTCATGTGACCTCAATATATTCTCAATTCTCAACAATAAGATGTGTTACCTTGTATTCTGTTCATTTTTAACAAATGTAATTCCTCAACTGGGTATTCCATCTATACAGAAATTCTGCTCACTTTGCACAGTGAACATACTGTAATACTCGCTAACTACTCCAACCCCTAATTTTACTAAGATTGCTAATTTTACTAAGAGAGTATTGGAGCTTTTATACCTATAATGTGCAATTACACGTTGTGAATGAACAGCCCCCTTTGGCTGCCACATTTCCCTGCTCTTTCTCTCTCTCTCTATACATTAGATGAATCCCACGTCCCCTTGAGGAGTCAGTCAAGGGCAATCCCTGAGAAAGTGTATGCAAATGCACCGCGAGCCCGGAGCGGCAGCATGGCCCCTCCCCTGGTGCAGATGCTTAGCGCAGGAGGGGTGGGTGGTGGGTCACGGGGGGCCGACCAGTGGCCTAAAGGGACTACAGCCACAACAATAAACACAGCTTGAGCTCAGCTCACTGACAAAGCAATTTAGTACAGCATTAATGCTAATAATGAGTTTTTAAACATAGTCATTTTCTAAATCAGCTGATTTGTATACTTGTTGGCTTGATTTGGCTGCTATTATTGTTCTTTTTGTCATCTCTGAGAGGGGGAGACTAGAACAAGCGTGGTTTGAATGCTCCACAAGGTCATGCCGTTCGGTCAGAAACACTCGGCGCTGCACGTCTGCAAACGCGGATAAGAGAAAGGGGGCGGAGTTATGTGGTCTGAATGCGATCTTGATTTCCTCACCTTACTCACTTCAGAGCATTAAGGTAAGATGCGCGAAGCATCGGGATCGCTCCCTTTGTGCGCTCTCAGGCTCCAGCTCTCTCTCTCTTTGTTTCCCTCTTCCTCCTGACCTCATTTTCTTACCGTCTCTTGTTCACGCACTGTCTAATACCTCGCTCACGCTGTGACGGTTCATTTTTCCATAGTGCGTGTGTGCTGCAGGCAGCAATATGTTCAATCTGACAGTTTACATTAGCAAAAGCCTCTCAGCAATAGAATAAGCTGTTGGCCATTAATGACATCCACTCAGACAGCTGCTGAACACACACACATACAGGTCAGGTTTCTCTTTTCATGTGCATAACTCACAAAATCGTGCAATATTAGAACACGACCTGTAGGACAACCTTGTAATTAGAGGAAAAGGGACAATTATGGACTGAGGAGTCTGGAATCCGGTACTTGCACGAAGCTATTGCATGGCTTTTAAAGACCTGTAATATAATGCATAAGTCATATGGACTGAATATATGATGCTGTCTTGTCCTTATAGGATGTCCATAACATAGTAACATTAAAAGTCATTGATTGTTGCGTGTCTCATGACTAGTTGCCGTGTTATCATGTTATTCATCATAAGATACGCAAGAGACAATGAGATTCTATGTTTTCATTCTATGTTATCAATCTACACATTTTCACCAAAGGTTTTCACCCCAATGATAGGTCAGATGTCAATATTTGTTAGATAAAGTACCCATGTTAAGTCTCTCTTAAAGTTTCAAAAGCATATATGAAAATAAAGAAAATCCCTTCTCCATTTGTTGGATATTATTGCATCTGTTTTGAACATTTTAATTCAGAAATCCTATGTGTTGTCTATAAAAAACCTGCGTCTTTTTTTGTCACATCCATAACAGACATTTTTCCTTCTTTTAAAAATACATGCATACAACTGATATTTTTCTGATGTCTGGACTCTATGAAATGGGGTTTAATCAAACATAAAAAGGTACATCGGTAAAAAATACATTCTTGAGAACTTTTCATACTTTAAGTTTAGAGTAAAAATGTCACATCCATATCGCTGAATATTTGTTCTCTTTTAAAATAGAAAACTCACGCATAGACTGATATTTTCCGGTGTGTCTGAATTCATATATTATGTCACAAAATGAAAACATTTTCATATAAAATTATTCATGTTCGACTAAAGAAAGGAGGTCATATACTGGAATGACATGAGGGCTAATCAATAATGAGAGATTTTTCATATTTGGGATATCCTTTAAAAACGATCCCATGACCAGGCTAACACCGAATCTACGTGTTCCAGAGAAAAATCCAAAGATTTCGGCAGAGTGCAAACACCTGGCATTTAATGTTCCCCACAATCCCCCGCACCATATGTGTTTGTTTATTAAATATTATGTCTGATTTGATTATACATTCAGCTGTCAATAAGACTGTAGCACTATGACCTCCGATTAAATCCATTCCTCTGAATTCTGCAAATTCTGTCAGGGACTGCCCATGTTCAGAAACCTTTAAATAAAACAATAAAATGTTGAAGTAATGTGTTGAGTCGATCCAAAGCAGACCGATGGAGAATTTGAGTACATTCTCCAAGGTTTGTTATATACAGCACAAATACAGCACCCCACTTGGGAAAGCGATCTTTAAATATACGCTTAAGTTTGTAAGATGAAGTGTAAGAGATAATATTGATGGAACAGGAAGTGTGTGCTTACACAGGCAACCAGGCAGGAAATCAAACCCAGTGCAAACAGAGTCAAAGCTTAATGATTACCCACGTTAAGCCGCCTACTCTAAACAACAAAGCTTTGCAGGAGGACGTGTCTTTTACTTTTTATTCAATCAGACGTGTGTTGAATCTCATACGGTGTGACATGACTGCATGTCTTGTAGGCTAGGTAGATGCCGGTTTGTACTCAGCTTCCTGACGGGGAAAATTGAGATTCAGCCAACTGGCGCAGGAGAAGATGTGAAGATGACAGCAACCCGCGTGCATGTTAACCACATAAATGTAAGCGTATTGATCGAGGGTGGGGGACATTTCACATCTGAAGCCGTCATTATCTCATGCCACACTGGGCTTATCTGCCATATCTCTTCAGCTCACGGGGCTGAATATGATGGATCATTCAAACGCTAAAACAAAGAGAAACATTATCAAATCTTGCATATCGCTAGCTGGCAAGGACCAGGCAGGATCCCTTGTTTGATCATTTGTTGCACTTTTGGCAGCTTACACAGAGCATTATACTGCCCTCTTGGGGACAACAGTTCTAAATAAACAGAATGAATGACCTTTGAACCAGACTTAAACAATGAGAAGGTATCCGTTTGACAAAAAGCCTTGCAATCTGTGATCTAAGGTCAGATCGTTCTTGGCGGACTGATTGATTGAGGCTATCTCTACTTTTAAGGTATAATGGCTCAGTTCCCATGGGTGCTTCTGTTCCCATAGCAATGACCTGTATACACAATAAACTCTCAGCAATGTTGTGGCTGTAATGATCTGTAATCCTTATCATTAGTCAGGGGCTAATATTTCAGTATAGTCTGAAAATGCTATATTATTTACAAAGATTTTAGTTGCGGTCAAGCTACCGATTGCAGTATCATTGGTGACAATTTTAACTCAACAAATGTCTATATACAATAGTTCAGTCGAGGCTACTGGAGTATAATAAATGAATAAATGTAGGTTAGAACTGATTAAATTCACTAAAAATAGTAAAACCATGAAGTTGCAACAGATCCGTCAAACCTGTATTTAGCTATTTTAAGATTACAATCATCAATGACCTTGGACATATTTATCTTTTTGATTTTATAATATTATAATATAATGTTGGGTTGTTTTAAACCCTGTGTTGGGTAAAAAAGGGACGTACCCAAACGCAGGGTTGTAAATTAACATATGCTAGGTTTCAACCCAAAATGCTGGACTGTTTTAACCCATTGTTGGGTAAAATATAAACCGTTTGCATAGACAATTTAACCCAACAGTTCGTCCCTTTTAACCCAATGCTGGGTTGAAAATAACCCAGTATTCTCTAGAGTGTAAATTTATAAGACAATTGTTCAGTTAATTCAACCAATATTTTAACCAATTAAGTTGATATATATGATATATATGACCACCCAACTTTTTAATTGAAAGTATTAAAGTTACAATATATACCACTTTTGTGTCAAAATCGAATTTAACGCAATCAAAGTATTGCAAGAGGCCTCAAAGCAGTATAGTCAAGTCGCTTACACAATTCTTTGATGTCGCACCCAAATTGATGTCAAAAAAATGTGTGGCTGTAGTAGTTGAGGCATCTTGCATGCCACTCTGCAACTTCCACCAATTCACGCTCCTTCACATCATCGAGTTATAAACCTTTGTTATGGTTTTGCAATCACTAGCAGTGAAAATTGCATACTGAAACTTTAATATTAAACATAATCATTCAGTAAAATGCTATTATCATCTGATACCCCCACTTTAGTAGACTACCATTACAGTCCTTATTTTATAAGCTTTCCTTGTTCCCTACTAACCATCAAATTTCTTATGGGAGAGCTACTTTGACATCATCTCATTTTCTCTGCGATTGCCAGTGCTCGGCATGGTAAACAGATTTGAAAAAATGGCATAGAGAAGAGTACTTAATACAATAATCTCAGATGTGCAGTGGAGGGTCTGCTTTAGCGCAGAAAAATAAATTAAGAATGGAGCTCTCAGCTGCCACAATAATGAGGTAAAGCAGGAACACACAGCTCACTTACACCTGCTAACCACAATGAGTGCCAACTCAGTAACTCTTCTTATACTAGAAAGAGAAAGAAATGAAGAAAGAGAATGGTGCTAGATAAAACAACACAACATTGAAAGTCAAACATAGCCTGTCTAGTCAATTTTATCATAACAAACCCACACAAAAAATTCAGTTAATCTCATGTTCTGTTTTTCTTTACTAATTCAAAGTGTATTAACAAGAGTATAGGATCCATCAGGTTAATATCAGCTTGTCTGATGATGTAGGCCTATTTTCAGAGAATACCTGATAAGTAAAGGGCTGCTAGCAAAGTTATTGGGCAAGCAGGAATGGTTTGTATCATTGAATGCTCACTATATTTACAGATTTAGGACATGCACTTTGATAGCACTTGCCGGTTAAATTCCCAGGCCGCAAATGAACGGACTAAGTTTAGACTTTACATAGAGAATACACATGGTTCTGTAGCAAAATGACCCATTTCTTACAAAAAGAGCAAATATTTGTAAAGTTCATTAACGCGGACCTTGGCGCAACTTCATTAACCCCGTATGTTTTTGTGATAAACACACAAATTACCACTTTGTTCGATCAATGCCAAAGCAAACGACTGGCAAAAGCTACGGCCTGGTCTTAAAGCTGTATTATTTCCAAACAATGGCCCTAAAAAAATGGAAAACTTTTTAATGAAAAAGGGATCATAAAGGTGGGCGTTTGGGGTGAGTAGGAAACATACAACTTTCTAAATGTTATACTAATAGATTCAGATGGTAGACCTCTGTATGCATCCATCTTTAAGTAAACCATCCACTGTTGAAATGCTATTCAAAACGAACAATATCCCCCTCCCCTTAAAAGAACCTTACCTACCCTTGAATATAAATACAACAAACAGGAGTGTCTCCTTGAAAAATAATACTCCTTTAAATTGTGCGTCCAACTAGAGAAAAATGTATTGAGAAAGAGTGTGCGGATGGAAAAGGAGGAAGGAATGGTCTTGATCAAAGTATGTCTCCTGAACAAGAAGGGGCTCTCAGCCAAACAAAAGGTCAAGGGTACTTAAAGCTGTGAAAACTACACGCACCCATTGAGCATCGTTAATGCGAGTGCTGCTGTTTTCATTCTTTGCTTATTCTCAACTTTTATATGCTACAGAATATTTGAGTTTGTTACCCAATACATCCAATAAGACCTCATTGGCAATGGAGACTTTTTTAAACATACTCTTTAAATCTGTATTCACATATTCACCTACTCAAAGACAAGAACAAAATTAAATGAGTTTCATAAAACGGTGCTGCGTCGCATTACAACAAAATACATTTACACGCTTGTTAAACTTGGCCTTGTTAGACATCTTTGCAAAACTGGCGAAACTAGCCAAATTATAATCAGTTTAAAATGAGCTGATTTGATTGAGTGTTTGCGTGGGGCTGTGGATCAGATACATGCAGGAGATTCTAAATGCGTTTTAGGTAGTGAAACTATCCTTAATTACTTCTGATAGTTTAATTATGCCTCCTGTTTGCCAGGAGCGTCAACCTGCCATACTCGAACGAAACATCTTTATTTTCATTATTCCTTGCTGCCGTGTCTATCTTTCTCTTGATGCCAGGGCACCTCCTTGCTTTCTTTGGTGAACGCAGGTGTTCGTATCAGAGTTGTCACTTGCGAATGCTGCCCATGTAGATGCATGCACACCACTTCTTCCCGACACCTGTGGAGGCCATTGTGTCTGACGGCAGAGGAGGACATGCTGCAGATGTTGGAATGTTAATGAAGTGTGAGAGTGGGAACGTCCAGGATGTCCTTTGTAATCATACTCCACACATCCCATCCTTGGCTCCTATTGCATAGCTAATGCAGAACTCGTCATACTGGGAGGCTGGAGAACCAGATGCTATTGTTTTGCTGTTACAAATCCAGATTTCATACATGAGGATTTCATGTTGCACATTCAGGGGATGCTTTTGCTGGCCCTGTGCTTGTTTGGTGCTGGTCTAGCTGGTACATAACCATAACAATGTTTAAAAAGCAAAACTATTTCTGTATGAATCAAAACCAAGACGTTGGCATTGCTAGAGAAATGTGGACGAGAGAAACACATTATATTCATTCTCTTCCATGGAAAACGTATATAAGTGTTCTATAGTTTGCAAGATAAATGAAGATACAAATAAATAATAACAATGCTGCAGCTCAGGGTTGACCACAACACAAAGCTAATGGTTGATGAAAGCTTAATTCTTTAAATATATAGATTCAGTAGTGTTTCTTTGTTCGCCAGCATCCGGTAAACACCTGTGCTCTTTTCGCATTAGAGAAGTAGACCGCGTCTGGAGGAGTGAGAAAGCAATTCCCAGAGGGATCAATTTAATGGGGGCATCAGAGAGTTGGAGTGAACTGCTGTGATTTAATGTCTACTAGAGTTGCCTTATTGGCTATTCCACTCAGGATGAGTAATTAGAAGTTCTTCATAGCCCCATCTTGACCTAGCTGACCTCAGACCAAGAGAACTCCACAAATGGAAAACACGTTGGCAAAGGGAGGACTGTTGATTATACACATCTATAGAGCTTCCATTACTTCTTTACAAAACACTCTATTATGTGTATTTTTTTATATTTAAGGTTATTTTTGGCTAAATTTAATAGGATAATCATAGGGGTGAGGGAGGGAAACTGGAGTTGGGGAAGGATTACGAGCCAGGACTTGAACTTGGGTTGCCCAGCAGCACTATGGCACAACATGTCAATGTGCAGCCCACATGACTATCTACGCGGACCACTTTTTATTATTTCAAATGAATAAATGTAAATGTAATGTAAACTCCTTTTTCTGTGAGCCAATTATTAAGCAAGAGAAAGAACGGATTCGAGTCAAGGACAATGGGGCCAGTTCCCCAGGGCCATTAATTGTCAGGCTTACAAGCAACACCAGGATACAAGCCACTGCAGGTTTAAGGACGGACTTAAAATCCGCACCCGACCCGACCCGCTTAAAATAGAACCGACACCTGACCCGTACCCGAAATCAAATCAGTTTATATATATATAATTTCATCTATGTTGATTATATGAGAAGTGAAAAGAGTAAGATCATAAGTTGCGCAATATGTTGGGAGACAGAGTGGACAGACATTACTTTGACCACTTCGTTACGTTTCTTATTGTATAAAGCCTTTCTTTAAAGTGAATTTCGTTTTGTATTAATTGTATCTTAATTTTAATCAATGTTTTATCAACCAATTGCATGGATTTAATAAATAAGAAGTAAATATAGCAGGCAATATAATCAGGACACGGATCGGAGGCGCCTAGAGACTCCTGGGAGGGCGCGGGCTCAAATAAACAAAAAAAATATTTTACCAACTTGAAATACAGCCATAGTTTTGTAGAAGTGTTCCTAAAAATATGCATTCATTTTTACATTTGCATGTGACTGTTTTGAACCCGTGTTTAGACCCGTGTTTCCCCTGTGTCCGAACCGACCCGCACCCGTATCCAACACAGTTATATATTTTTCACCCGTTTCAGCCAAATTTGCGGGTCACCCGTCAGGTACCCGAACCCGTGCAGGACTCTGCCCTGGGGCTCCGTGTCTCAGCACCACTCAAACTTGTTATTGCCAAAACATATAGAATGCAAACACACATAGATACAGTCATGACAAAGGACTCTAAGAAGGTGCTCACTCTGTGGACTATGGGCTGAATATTATGTCGGCTTTAGAGAGCACAGATTTAATATAGTTACTAAGGGTCTGATTTTAGATCATCAAGGAAGCAGCTGCACTATTAAGTACAATTTCGTCCTAAGAGTGTTTTAGAATCAGCCCCCTCAAGAAAGGATGCAATTGTGACTTCACCTGTAGCCTTGAAGTAGATGGCTCTAAAAACATTATTTCATGGTGACGTTCATCAAAGCATTAGTAGTTTGAAGGCCTCAGAAAAAGAGTGGGCCTGAAACATGCATTAAGTTGCATCAAAGTAAAGCAATTTTTTTATTCAAAGTGTCGCACTGAGATGAAACAGGAAGAGAGAGGGTAATACAGTTTGTAATATACAAAACGCTCAATCACCCTTTCTGCAAAGCACAGAAAATAAAACTTTATACGGCATGTAATGCACTGTCATACAATGTAATGACTAAACACTATGGTCGTCTAAACTGTCCACCCTGCCTGTATATTAAATAAAATGGGTAAAAAACAAAAGCAATAACCACATTGCCATTTTGCTTTCAAATAACAGCACTGATCACAATTTCCCACAATCATGAACAATCTGGACTTTTTTAGCTGCAATATTCACTCATGCTGTGTACTTCAGCTATGCCAATTCCTAAACCAATAATGGTGTTGGACTGGAAAGCCTCTTTATACTCTTTGGCTGACAACAGCATTGAGATGCATGTCATGCCTTTAATTGCCTGTCAACCCAAGATGATAAGAGCTACCTGCTTGAAGTCCGTGGCTATGCTCGATTCAAAGCATACATTGAATTTCCGTTTTAATCAAGGCCTTTGTAAAACAAAAGGCAAAAAAGTGCCCGGTAACCCATACACAGACTTCCCAGGGTGATATGTGTGCAAGAAACAGAGCATTTTAGCATTTACTTCCCAGATTTCAGAATTAAGTGAATGATTGACCAAACAATATGACTGGACTTTTGCAATACATCACAATGCCTAAACGAATTTCCCTGTCCCACAGCAATGGGACATCAATAGATTCCTCGTAAAACGCAGCAGTTGTGCAATTAAAGAAAACATGCTTAAACAAACAATTAAATGGATCATTCCTTAATGTAGGGGAATTCATTTCACGGAATGAATCATTTTATTTCACAGTAACTATATATTTCATGGTAACAATCTTCCAAACTCCCACTATAATATTACATTTTATACCTAATTTTGTTAAATTGATTTACTATTTATATATAACAGTTCATTTAAAGGCTAACCCTAGTTAAAATGTGTGCAAATTATGAAAATGTATTAAAGATTTCTGATTAAGTTCTGATGAACCGATTTATTATTTATTTAGATTTATCTCCTGGCAAAAATCATATGTATACAGTGTGAATATATGCACAAACAATGAGAGTACAGTATATGACAGGTATTATAAACTGGTGGTCATGGGGTCTAGATGAGCATTTTATTGTGTTGCGACTCTCTCTCTTGTTTATTCTTGTGCTTGTCTTTGCACTGTGAGTCTTTGATGACTCCACACGCAGGGCTAAGCGACGTTTTACATCAATGAGCTCACACGGCGAGCATCATCGCGCGTTTCAATGTAAATTTCACCTTGGTTCGCCTAAAGTTAAACTTTATAAAAACTAGTTACAGCCTTACAAAGCCATCGGACTTTTGAAATCCGTGGTGAGATTTTTATATGCAGGTGCAGATCATACCGCCCAGCCCTAGCTGAGGGGGACAATAAGGCTTGCCTTTGCTGATTTTTACGTCGAAATAAATAAAAATGGATTATTTGTGACCCTGGCCCACAAAGGTCACAAGTCGCAAGATATTTTTGTGGCAATTGCCAACAATACATTGTATGGGTCAAAATTATCGATTTGACTTTTATGCCCAAAAGCATTAGGATATTAAGTAAAGATCATGTTAAGATATTTTGTAAATTTCCTACAGTAAATATATAAAAACTACTTTTGTGAATGGATGCAGCAAAATCGTAGTCAAATAAGGAAACAAACCTACAAACTTCGCTTGTTGCTGCCCGCTCTTTGGGATTGACCAACTCAAGTTTGGTATCTATTCTTAAAAGCTTAGAATTTCAGCTTTCGGGAACATCTACTCTTCACAACATCCTTGCAGCGGTAAAGCTAATAGAGAGCGTTCATCTTTTTCCCTTCATTTGTAATATGCGTTGCCAAGGACTTCATTTTGACAACTTTAAAGGCGAACTTCTCAATAATCACATTTTTTGCTCCCACAGATTACAGATTGTCAAATAGTAATATATCTGCCAACGATTGGCCGATCTTAACAAACTATATTATTCAGCTTTCATATGATGTATACATCTAAAAAAAATGGACCCTTTTGACTAGTTTTGTGGTGTAGGGTCACATTTTATTTTCTTATTATGCACAATTAATTATTCCATGGTTGTACTTTGCCAACATAATGTAACAACCTTTTTCTGCTTTAAAGGGATAGTTTATCCACAAATAAAATGTCTGTCCTTATTTATTAAACCTCATGTTGTCTAAAACCAGTATTTGACTCTATATTGTGTGGAACACAAAGAAGGTATTTTGAGAAAGCTTCATGTACATATAGTATTTTTACAATCATGTCCTTCATTTGTATGTCTGCATGCAAAGCATCTGGAATGTATGTTACTGTGTTGTCCTATACAGTGAGAGTCGGCGGTTTATTATGTCTGAGATTCAAATGCGTGAAGACAGGAGTGTTGGGTGGTAGCTTCTGTCTCTAAGGCAGAGGGTTCTTGGGGTTATTGAGGAAGAGGGATGAACTGTGCTAACATCATGTGAAAGATGTTCCATCTTCCCCAGCCTTTCATTTACCACAGATCTGAGTTTGGTTCAGGATGACGAACGATGGGATGCATACAAACCGGAGCGCAAGTTATCTAGAAGCACGTTTTTTTTAGAAACTCCAATTCTGACTCGTCTGGCTTTAATTAGTTCTTCGGCAGTAATTATAACACGACACATCGCGTGCACCATGCGTAATAGAGCGTGCTGGGTTTGAATAGACATTATAAGCCATGTTACTCAAACACTTTCATAGATTCTGTCTCAGTCACCTTGCAGACACCCTTGAAAATGGAAGATTCTTAATAGACAACAATGCGTGTGGAGTCTCTCAAACTAAGTTGCTTATATTCCTCAAAAGGAGCTTCCTAATAATAAAGAGTGAGTGAACAAGACTTGTGTATTCTACACCACAGCTATACAATGCAATGTAACAGACACAGAAAATACATAATAAGAAAATATGGGAACACCTGCAGTCTCTTCTATTCAAACTCATTGGTTGTAATAGCCTGCAGTGAATTGCATAGTTTGTCACGGCTGTGCAGAAGACCCTGCAGGAACAAATCAGGTTGTGTGAGAGTACCCTGCCCAGTCAAAGCATCCACCAAACCTACGCTCTGCCACTTTGGATATGTCATGACCAATAAGGATGAAAAATTGGACTGTTCGCGCCAATCCTGCTCTGTGCTTGTGCGCCAAGTCCTTCCGCACTTGCCTAGAGGTGCGGAGCCCCTTGCGCTCAAAAAACAAAATGGCACTTTAACAAGCGCCGAATCAAACACAATGCCTCCCCAAAAGGCCCAGCTGTAGGTTCTTCTAAGCATCGCATGAGTGTATTGTTGCAATCACAACCGGGGCTGTTACGTAGATGGTTCACAACAAAATCCTGGAGAATAAATACATTTAGAATTAACAAGCTTTTAAAGAGATAATTCACTCCATTTTCGAGCATTTACTTTCCCTCGTGTCATTTCAAACCTGTATGGTTTTCTTTTTTCTGGAGAACACATAAGAAGATGTTTTGAGGAATGTTGGGACCCATACAACGCTGGACCCCATTGACTTCAACTGCATCGACAAAACCTCTGTTAAAGTGGTAAATAAATGATGACAGAATTTTGATCTCTGTGTGAACACTGTGTGAGAAAAGTAGACATTTAAGAATTTGAATCTAGAATGTTCTAATGGGCTTGTTCTTTCAACGGTTTCTTTTAGACGTCAGTGTCTGAGTTCTCCTTTTCTAACAACGTGGTTGTTTGGGATTTTTGTTTGTAAAACCTATCCGCTCAATTCAAACCTCAGAAGGACAGCACACTATTCAGAATTGCAATGAAAGAAGAGAATCAGAAATGTTCACATTAAGCGGCTTTACTGTGGGATTCGAAAAAATATCACTTATATCCATCGTCAATAAAAAGCATTGTTGGATTTGTCCTAAAGTGTAAAGCCCAGCTTAATGTTGACTCTCACCACCCCTAAAGAGTTTTATATTTTACCCGGCGGCTTGACTTTATCCATATTTCAATGAGGTGTGTTTGTGTCTTCTCCATCCAGAGAGTAAAATCAATATTGCATTAGTCAAACTCTTAAACCCATGAAGGGGAAACGGACAGCACAAGTCACATAGATCTGCTCACTTCAGCCCCTCCCACATGATAGCAAAGCTGCTGTCTAGAAATTGTGTTATAGCTTTTGATACATGACAGAATGACAGACACATTGCACTTATGTTATTTGAAATATTTATAGATTTGTTCAGTGTCGTGAAATATGGTTTTCGAATGAGGTAGAGCTCGTGGTGTGTGTGTTATCTGAAACAGAAAAAAAAATTACTATTCTAAACTAATCATATTTTCTACCAAAAAAAATGTAACTAAAGTAACTCCAGTTACAACTCGGTCCTGTCATTACAAAAGCAAATAAGCATTGCAACGGAAAAAGATCTGATGCTGTGTTTATATCTGCTTTTACGATTCGTCTCGGTTATCCAGTAGCAATTTGTTGTGTAAGACAGACTACCTTTACACCTGGTGGTAATATGCGACCCCAAATTCATTTCCTATGACCAACTGAGAAACAACTTTGATGGGACTATATACAAAGATCACACACTACAAATTGATATATTGCAAAACCAAATTTTGCAAATACATAGAACTCTCATTGTTTTTCAGGCAAACAAAAAAGTTTATTAGAAGGTTTGTACTCTGATGTCTTGACCATGTTTATGTTTGGCTGTTGCAAACTATTGGACTGGATTGTTTAATCTGCTCGTTTATGCATGATGATTGAATGACAGGTAAAAAGATGGCCCTTTATTGTCCAGGATGCATCTGATCAGATTTAACCATAAATGAAATCCGGTTACATGTGGTTTCAGGTTGCATGATGCAATCACAAAACATTCTGGACCTCATTTACTGTATACTATTTTTAAACCCAATGGTAACTTTTTTCCTGCCCGTCACTTTTAGAATTTTTCGTCATTTGTGAGACAGCGCTTCCCTGCCAATGGCGGACACTTCTGGCAAAATGTGTTTTCACTGTTATACATTAAGGGAAGTTGTCACCCATCTTCTAAAAGATTACAGAAATTAGGGTTACATCAAAAAACAGCACCATTGTAGGCAAAGTTTTGACAAAAAAAACTAAAGTTTGCTTAACTGTGTTTTTGAGAAAACCTACACCACATTTTACAGGAGATAAATAAGAAACAAAAGAAAACTTTTTCAAAGCAGAAACTTGATTCTCTCATATGACATATCGTGTGCTAATAAAAGAAAATATTCTGAAAATGTTGTCATCAAAATTTAGCAAAAATGATCACAAAGGCATGCAGGGAAAGAGTTAATATCAGCAGGAATGGCAATGGAGCTTCTAACATTGTTTAAAGCAGAAACATAGTTTCTCATGGATTTACACTAGCAACAAAAAATTAGGCTTTCTATTAAAACAGAAACCCTTGAAACGATTTAAAATATACAGATAAAGCTTGTGGTCTACTAAAAGCTTTGTTTTTGCATGGCAACATTTAAGTTAGCAGTGCATGAGGCGTGCATGTTGTGTTTAGACTCTGTGTGTGTTGTTTGGCCGTTTGGCCGGTTGGCAGGTGATAAAGACTGAGTGTCCAGATAGGGGATGAAAGCTGTGCAGGTGTTTGGCTGTGAATGGACAGGGAGCCCCTCCAGCCCCCTGGCATTTCTAATGAAACCAAACGGATGCATGCTTGCCTGTGTGTGAGTGCGTCTGGTCTTTGAAGCCACAGGACAAAGACTAACCTTTAACTCACGGTTGCTGGCTTCTAATGCTGGTCTCGGACTCTCTTCCTGAAGTCACAGGGAAAAGCGTTCTTTCGATCTAAAAAAAGAAAATAAAGAGGTCAGGCAAAACGCATGACATTCTCTCAGTTGTATCGAATAGAAAACTCTGGAATTCAGTCCGTCCGTCGGCCATTTTGGTCACATGCCCTGGAAGCTACTTCTATTCATTCGAAATTTAAATGAGACTGCATGTATCATGTATCTTATAATAACAGTTACAAATCCCTAATAATAAAAACATAGTTTTCAGTTTCATTCAGCAAACGCATTTTAGATGGTCTGAAAAATAGACAGGGGCTTTCATTTCAGCATGCTGAGCATTCTAACACAGATCTTTTAATGAATAGTCCATGACGTTCACACTGTGTGTCTGATTTGACAAAAAGTGTTTTAAAGAATTGAGTCACAACGTAGGCCGAGTTCTACTTAAACTGTTCGACATGATTCTCAGAAATAGCCATGGGTATTCTCATGGTGCAATCAATAGACTCAAATGCAAGCATTAAGAAATAACCCATAAAGCCAGTGTCATTTCCTCCTGTTGATTTTCCAATCAGCGGGGTAATCTAACTCTCTCAGTGGGGAAGGGGAGTTCGGTATCGACGGGCCGGTTTCACAGCTGACGTTCTGCGTGTTCATTTGCAAGCTTGTAGAAGTGCGTAATGTGCTGTTGATGCAGGACAGACAGCAGCTGGGGATCTGAACTCCGTAGGTGCACCGTGTCATTACGTCCATAGAGTGTCCAAAGGTACTGTAAACCAAGGAAAACTTCTCGTTTTAAGTAGCGTTACATGTCTGTCATGCTCCAAACAACCAAAATCATTGTTTTGAGTTCTTTTCTATGTACTAAATGACAGATTTTTCAATTTTAGATGTATTCATTATTTTAAAACGAAGCATCTCTGCATCTTAAGATTATTTTAGAGTTGACATTTTATTAATGCTGTTTGAATACTAGATGCACATACTTGTGCTACTCAGCAGACAGCATGTGGCTGCCAGGCAGAGCAGATTGCTAAGGTGGCTATTTAAAGTATGCATATGGACAACCTCACGCAGGCATTATCGTTGTCTAATTTTCATGTGAAAATAAAAATGTGATTTGTCGTTGTCAAAGAGAAGCCTAGTTGTAAACATGGTGTGCTTTGAGCAAAAGCTAATATGAGAGAGAGGGATAAACTGAATTTCTCATCCATATCGTTTCTCCTCTGAGGCTCTTTATCTGTCTGAGCTTTGATGCACAGATTAAAAGCTATTACTTTAGACTGGCAGGTGTTGGAAGGGAATGGTTGGATAGACAATCACATATGAAAATAAAAAAGCAAACAAAAGCTCTTTATATAGAACCCGGGCTATTTATCAGTCAAATAAACACTTGCTGGCAAGGGGACAAAAATGCCAAGGTTTACAAAACCATTTCCCTTATATCACAAAAAGCACTTAATTTGCATTTTGGAGACTTGCCAACATACTTGAAAATGATTTTATACTAAGACTTGAATCTGTAAAACCTCATTCCTATTAAAAAAACACAATCCTCTTCCAAAAAAGAAAAATGCAGTGAATAAAAAAGGAAAAATAGCCGTGCATTGTAAAAGTGATTTGTGTATCAAAGTCAATGATGTTGACCGGCGGTTTGCGGTGTGCTTTCGATTTCACTTGTCCCATTTGGCTGGCTGTGGTCATGTTCCAGCTTTGAGTCCATTAGAGTTGCTTTGAAACTACTTATGTGAGGTCTGAACCGCTGCCAGAATGAACAGCTGCTTCGGTGTGTAAATCATCCAGTATAATGCAGAGGCTATAAGCATGAGAATGCCCAGCATCCCTGCCCACCAATCAATGATGCGCCAGCAATTTGACAGCTCCTACCGGCAAGCCTCTGATTCCTCAACATGAGGGCGGAACATAACGGTCCCTTTTATCTGTTCGGCTATAGATAATTTGTTACATTTTGCGTTTTTTTGGGGGGGGTCTTATACAGTTGTAAGTATAAAACAATGAATTATTATTTAGCCTCTTTGCCTCGTTCAATTAACTTTCATCACTAAGGTCATTTTTTCTTCACTGGTTCCATATGAAACACTATTTTGTCTGGCCCTACATTTGAATCTTTTGAGTATTGACAAATGTATTCTGCTTTAGCTACTTTTATTAAGCGAAGTAAGTTTTCAAAACCAACTTTAATCTAATTTGTCACGCTGATCAAAAAAGTGTAATGTATTCCGCCATTTCATTACCGTATTGTTATCGGATCATTTCATCCCCACCCCATACAAACTCTACAGTCTTGCATGCATGCATGCTAATGATTTGATCCCATATCCTTATAACAGGCATTATATTTATCCAATTTACAGTGTTGAACACATTATTTGGTTGTTCCTTGATTATATTTTTTTTCATTTCTTTCATTTGTAAATCTTTTTATGCCATATAATGTTTTAGTTCATTTTCGTTTAAAGTCACCATGAAATCAAACAGGGAACAGGGTTGCAGTGATTATTATAGTTTATTTACTGTATCCGTGCACACCATTATCTTTTCAAATCTCATATGCACTTGTAATCTTTAATCTAAAACATTAAGCACATCTCCCCCACTTGACAACAACTCTTCACCACAAAAAAAAGGTAGGACTATACTCACAGTCCAATGGCCAATTTTGGGTCTAATTTCAGAAGCCGTTTCACTCGGATATACGCCACGATACAGTCAATTGCAACTTCAATTTCATGGTGACTTTAAGGTAAAAGATTTCGCTAAAGCTAAAATATTTGACAACGCTAAATGGTTTATTAATAATTTCTTCTCTACAGTCATTTGTAACTTTTTCAATACCTACACAACTTAACAGTAGCTTTGGAAATGTCATTGATTGTAATATGAAAATCCAAATTAAAATGATGTTAGTATACAAGCAGCCAGAACATGTTTACATGATCACGAAGCCACCCAACGCAACAACTGCAGATGGCACCTTGACATTTCCCGTCCCTGTGTTTCAGGACAGAGAAAAGGGGATTAAATGCATCCATGTCTTTTAATTGCTTTCATGTCCCAATAAGCAGCAACAAGTGAATGACATGGAGAAATCAACTCAGTGTTTTTTATTAAAAGCTGTGTAGGAGCTGTAGTGTGTATGACAGTGGATATATTCTTATTGTATGAATTTTGAGCTTTGAGCTCTAGAACACGCTGACACCATGTGACACCCCAATGACAATTGTGACAGGCAGCCATTTGATGACAATCCAGGCAGACACCAAAGACCCAGTTATGTCTATTGGTGTGTATGTATTCCCATTTAGTACAGTCACATCCTAAACAAGTTCCTAGAGATTTTTTAAACAACAATGGCTTTTCAGCAAGTTGATTTTGGTAGGACATGATAGAGACCCAAAAATGATACTTTGTGGCATTTCTGTCTAGACAAAATGGACACTTATGTATTCAATAAGATTGGCAGCAAAATTCAGTTTCCTTTCAATATAACACATTTTGACAGGAATATAAGACAGTATAAACCATGTGTGCATTTCATAGATAAATATTCTACCATTAGGTACATTTAAATTTATGCATTTAGCAGACGCTTTTATCCAAAGCGAATTACATTGCTTTATCCTATACATTTATATATAGGTATTTGCAATCCCCTGGGATCGAACCCACAACCTTGTGTTGTTAACGCAATGCTCTTACTCAAAGGTAAGTGAAAAGATGGCAAGAGAAACTTAATATAATAATAAAAGGGTCTATAATAATAACAACAACAAACAACAGAACACTATTATTATTTTGTGCAG
Source organism: Triplophysa tibetana (assembly GCA_008369825.1). Lineage (NCBI taxonomy): Eukaryota > Metazoa > Chordata > Actinopteri > Cypriniformes > Nemacheilidae > Triplophysa > Triplophysa tibetana. Next base: position 10,126,012 of record CM017897.1, on the reverse strand, counting down.
TCAAATCTATTTATTTAAGCACCCCTTGAAAACGCAAGGGGTTTATCCAATAAATACATTTGAATAATTAAAAAATCTATTTCAAAATAATTGTTTGTGTTCACATAATATATGTAAGTGTGGCATGTATATTTGTATCCATATGTATATAAATACACACACATACATGTATGCATTTAAGAAATATGAGTAATATATATTAATACAATGTAAATTATTTACAAATATAAATGTTTATATAATTATGTGAATAAAAATTATTTGTGTGCATTATTTTATACATGTAAATATGCATGCATGTACATATATATTATATGAACACAAACATTTATTTTGTAATTGATTAATCATGATAAATTGATTTGACAGCACTACTATGATCATGATTTATAATGTTACATTGACAATTCAACAGTAGCAACTGCACCTTCTTTCACTGTTGCTGCGTTTGTAACACTTTTATAATGATAGTATTGCCAGAAAATTCAAAACTTATGAGCATGACATGCCTCAGTGTCTGCAATCATTAGGAAATATCTTGTAACAAATGCGAAAGTACAGCCGAAGATTTCATCTAAAAGAAACTGATCATTATGTTTGGAAATAGCTTGGGCAGCGTTCCCCCTGGAGTGAAGCAGAGCAGGTTGTCAGTGCAATGACGAGGGTGTGATTGTCGGATGAGTGGTGTGCACTGGCCCTGACACATCATGCTGCAATCAGGGCAGGATAGCTGGCTAACGGATTCGGAAATGATTAGGAACCATCCCTCCCTTCCCAGACCTCTAAAGCCTGTGTCCGAAGCATGAGACCTTCACAGCTGGAGGGAGACCAGAGTGGGCCATCTGCCTCTTCTGCGGACGACTCATTATGCCGAGGTGACCTCCGTGGTGACGTTGCAATGTAAACTCACACTGTAAGGGATGCGCTTCTTCAGCAGGAGTTTGATGTGCCTGAAAGTAATGAAAGAGGCTTGCAGGAACACTCACGGTGAGCAGATTCGGAGGACTTATCTTCTTTCATGCATTGTCCCCTGAATCCAGACATTTGACAATCTGATATTTGAACACGGCGGTTCATTTAAAGTGTCACTCCTGCTGGCTTCCATTGAGACTTTCTTATTCTCTGACTTGAGTTACTCTTCAGGTGCTGACTGTCAACGAATAACAACCCTTCCCATCTTTTCCGAATGCCACTCTCGTGTGACAAGGTTTCTCTTCCATTCCCATTCCCAATCTCCATATTCAGTTTTTCACTTAAAAACACAGTGTGTCTGTGTTGTGAGGGTGTATGTGGACAGGGTGAAACATAAATCCACGGAAGGATGCCGAGTGAGTGGTTTGATGTAGGAACAAATGGCAAATAAGAACAGTGAGGTGCCGTTTATTTTCGCATGTCAAGTCTCTCTATTTCTCTTCTTCCTCTTTGACTTTTTAAATCTGTTTTCTCCTCAAGGCTGCCCTCCCCTTTCTCCTTTGATGTGCCGCTGTGCAAGAATCATAAGTCTGGAGAAGAGACACGCCGCACCCGGTTAAGAAGTGATTTCTGTGGCGGCCATGGCGTGCCTGGATTACTTATCCCGTCGTGACACATTTGCAATCCTCTGGCTCTCTGCTGTAATGGTGGCTCCTGGAGTGAGTAATTATAAACCCAAACGTTTGTGTTAAATTGCGACCTCGTGGCAAAGCTACGGAAGATGCTGTTCCATGTTTACGATTAAAAACACAGGATTATCTCTGGTAATCAGCTGATAAACACTTGGCCTTGGAAGGTGACAAATATTTTCTCTCTCTCTCTCTCTCTCACTCTCTAGTAAGCATAGATTTTCTGGTACACATATGCTCTGTTCAAAGTAAGCTGCCTACATTTGCAGGCTTCACATTGAGAGCCTTATAGACATGCTCCCAATGCTAAGGTTGCAGGATAATGTTATAGAATTTTATAATGTTATTGCTTACACATTTACACAAAGATAGGACAATGGCTAACTGTTAAAACAACAAAAAACATTAAAAAAACATTTGGAATGAGCAGAAAGAAGCCGACCTTTAATAAACTTTAATTACATTCAAACGAGTCTATAAACAACACACTGCATGTTAGAGAGTTTTAAAACACTTGAATCACATGTGTCTCATGATCTTAAAAATCTTTTTAAAAGTTGTTTTTGCACTTTTTTAATTACCATTATAGACTAAAAAATAATTTTGCCAACATAGCCAACATTTCATTAAAAATATATATGCATCTTTTTTTTAAATATGAATCCAAATAATGAAGATAAAATAGCCAATAGGAGCCCATAATAAATGGAAATTTCATCACTGCTGTTATACCGAATACATATGTTCTCTGTCATTCTATAGCCATAATTACGCCATTATTTTTAGTTTACTATAATTTTAAAATGAATAAAATAAAGAACGAGTCTTCAAAACTTTTAAATGGAAGTGTATATTGTTCAAGTTAACATATCTGTGTTTTTTACAACATTTTTATCAGAACTACATTATCAGCTTAATAACATGCTTATGTCAAACAACTGAAGATCCATTCAACTTTCAATTCAACAACACTTTTTGTGTTGTATGCGGAGTTGCTGCCCAAGTAAAATGTTTTGAATCAGTAACTTATCAGGTCCTATTATATTTAGGATGCTATCATTGCTGGTTAGGCAGTAGGCATCTCATTATGTGTGCATCTATAAAGGATTAATAGATGGTAAGCACCTGACGATATTTCCACATGAACACCATGTGAACATGCCAAAACACGCTCTCTTCAGAGGCAAAAAAATTAGCAAAATGGCGGAAAATGGCAAAAAATATCAGAATACACTATTCTGCAAAACATATCAGTGTCTTTTGTTAGACACATGGTTCATTTGTAACTCGTATGGATCACCATCGTGTCCAACTGTTTTTAATTTCAGCAAATAATTGCATGTTTTAGTCCCAGTTTGTTTGTTTCTCATATTAGAAGCAGACATTTTGCTAAGTGTTTTACCACGGGGGAACGTGTCCTGACACTCAAGTGGGTATGTCCCGGTGTATTCACGTGGAAGAGTGATGTCAATCCATACCCTCAATAAACAACATACATAGCACAGAATGGACCGATTTAAACTAGCAAAGTTTTAGAAGACATAGTGCATATAATGCATTCACAATACTTTTAGGACCCGGGTCGTTTTGATCTTGCTGGCGAGAAAGCTTTTTGTTTTAAACTCTTCGGGGGAACAATTAATAAAAACTCAAACAGTGAACGCCAGTACGGTTAGCAGTACAGAAAAAAGTTAGCCATCAGAATCATAAAAACCTTGGATGTAAAAACTAGTAATTCCCTTTTAAGTTATCGTTCTAATCCAACAAGACCTTTCAATAGCATTGTCCTTGTGCATCACAACCTTTCCCAAAAGCAGTAATAAAATGCTGCTGTGATTCACGTTTCTATGATCAAACTGTGTCTTTTCAGGCGTTGTGGACAGTGCTACATATACTTCAAGATAATGGACTTAAGGCCATCCATTCAACCTCCTTTTTGTGAACATAACGATTGGCATGGCAGTATCACCAAGGCTTTCCCCCTTATAAAGACGAGTGTCAATGTACTTAGTGATGAGTCATTCTCAACCCAGTGGGGGCCAAAATCTTAAGAGACGGCCGATCACGACATATAGCGGGTATCAACAGCAATTCATTCATCAGTGTGATCATGGAGATTACCAGTAAACAGCACTGACACACAAGACTGGTGGGGTTGTGAGAAAGCTCCAAATATGCGTGGGAGGAGAAACAAAACCCCAAGGAAAATGGAGTGAGGTACATGTCTCTATTGGTTACATGATCCAATGAAAGGTGTAGCTGATTTAGTGTTCAGCCGCATCCATTAAGGACAAATTAATGCTTTCCTCCAAGATAGAAGTGGTGGAGGCTTACAAATGGAGTGCATTCGAATGAACGATTGGTGTTTAGAAAACTCTCACAAACAATGATAAGACTGGCAGAGCATATAAATGAGACATCCCTTGCATCTATCACTGTTTGGTTCAAATCTTAGTTGTACGCTTTTGGTAGTTATTGATTTTGAAGAACTTTATCATATTTTAGCTAAATCTGCACAAAGAACTATAATAAATGAATATGTAGACTTTGACAAATATTTATTATTGTGGTGCTATAGTAGCATTTTAAACGTCTGGATAACATATGCAAGCTAAACTATTGAGAGTGTCTCTTTATAGAGAGACTAAACTGTACAGAAGGGAGGGAATGCTGGAAAAGGACAGGCTAACTACGACCAGTTCCAAACCACCTGGCAGAAGGTTCACCGGGAAGTGATCGCTACAACCCTCCAGCCTATTGTAACTGCCAAAGCAACCAAAGCTCAGCGGGAACAAATGACATAAATTGAGTCAAGTTTGGCACCTACACTCCTTCTAAATTCTTTGACCCACCACACCCACCTCCCAGGCCCAACAGGTCCCTTCTTGGTCACAATATTGCCTCTGCAACATTGCATCTGAATTTTTTTCTAAATACCTTTCAGGCAGTACAATGAGGATTACGCAGGATGGTGTCAAATATTCTCCGGTGGATTGGTCGGCTGGCAAAGGGTGTCAACAGACTCTGTGAGGACCAGGAGGGGTGGTGTTATTTGGGAAGACAAGCTTTTGCGCTTCACTGGTCTGACAGTGGGCTCTTTCATGTCCAAGGATGGCATATCATACAACCTACTTTCCCTGTCGATGCTGATAATTCTTAGCGTCGGAATTTTTTATAAAGTGACTGTTACTACACCACACATATAAACTTACAGAGCTTGCCCAGCAATTGAAAAGTATTGTTAGGAAAACACTGTTAGGACCAAACGCGAATGGCTCGTCAAGCGCGAGTGATTTACATGTTAAGTCAAAGCAAAGACGCGATAGACCTACTTGCGGCGCGAATCGCGCGAATGAAGCCCTGGTTATGAGATGATGAGGCGGCGCGAATGACGCGAATGAAGCCCTGGTTATGACATGATGAGGTGGCGCGAATGACGCGAATGAAGCCCTTGTTATTAGATGATGAGGCAGCGCGAATGACGCGGATAACGCGAGTTGAAAACTCTCGTTCTCGCCCCTACAGTGTAATTAAGATAGGTATACATCCGCGCTAAAATATCAAGGTGAAAGTCATCATAGCTTGCGTAGTATAGACCCAGCTCCCAACCCAACTTTGAGAATAGATTAACGGCGACATTTTTTTTATCGCGCGATAAGAGTCTCACATTAACGCAGTGCGTTAACGCCGTTAACGGCCCACCACTAATATATATATATATATATATAAATAGAGTGTTGTAAATAGAGCTTATATAGAGCAATATATATACATTAGTGGTGGGCCGTTAACGGCGTTACGCAGTGAGACTCTTATCGCGCGATAAAAAAAATGTCGCCGTTAATCTATTCTCAAAGTCAGGTTGGGAGCTGGGTCTATACTACGCAAGCTATGATGACTTTCGCTTTGATATTTTAGCGCGGATGTATACATAGATTAATTGCACTGTAGGGGAAGAGAACGAGATTTTTCAACTCGCGTAATTCGCGTGATTTGCGCCGCCTCATCATCTCATAACCAGGGCTTCATTCGCGCGATTCGCGAAGCAAGTAGGTCCATTGCCGCTTTGCATTCACTTAACATGTAAATCACTCACGCTTGACGCGCCATTCGCATTTGGTCCGAAAACAACATAACGTTACTGTGAAATGACCACATCAAACGTGACGTACTAACATGGATGCAGCTATGAAGCCGCCGGGTTTGCTTCAGGGAAAATTTATTTTTAGAACGCTTCCAACTGGAAACCTCGACAAGACTAAGGTTGTTTGCACCTTGTGCAATGTGGAATTGGTTTACTGTACGGAATTGGTTTACATACAGTTAGTTTAAAAAAAAAACTTTCTCTCAACAGGTAGTGGTCTAGCTTTAGTTGAAACCAGTAACTTTGTATTGGCACCTAATGTTTTATGGCTCCTGTATGACATATCGCTTGTTGCTCCCTAACTCTCTGTAAGTCGCTTTGGATAAAAGCGTCTGCTAAATGACTAAATGTAAATGTACTGTAGGAGCTCTTCCAGTCTCAAGTACCACCTAAACGCAAAGCATCCCTCGCTAATGCGGAAGTAAACCCAAGTACATCTTATTGAACATAATTTAATTTTCATCACAAATTATCATAGTAGAACAGCTTTCTCAAGCAGTTTGTGATGCATTTTGGAAACAGGAGATGAGCCCCCGGTCTAATGCGCCACCTGGCTTGAGAAACCCGTTCTCAAAGACTTACTTTTAGTCATTATTTGGGTAACACACATATTATGAATGCCTTCGGCAGAATTCAAATGAGCCATTTTAATCTAGATTAATCTAGATTAAAAAAATTAATCTATGCCCACCACTAATATATATATATATATATTGACACTCAAGTTGGTGTGTCCCGGTGTATTCACGTGGAAGAGTGACGTCAATCCATTCCCTCAATAAACAACATACATAGCACAGAATGGACCGATTTACACTAGCAAAGTTTTAGAAGACATAGTGCATATAATGCATTCACAATACTTTTAGGACCCGGGTCGTTTTGATCTTGCTGGCGAGAAATCTTTTTGATTTAAACTCTTCGGGGGAACAATTAATAAAAACTCAAACAGTGAACGCCAGTACGGTTACCAGTACAGAAAAAAGTTAGCCATCAGAATCATAAAAACCTTGGATGTAAAAACGAGTAATTCCCTTTTAAGTAATATTCGTGGGAGGAGAAACAAAACTCCAAGGAAAATGGAGTGAGGTACATGTCTCTATTGGTTACATGATCCAATGAAAGGTGTAGCTGATTTAGTGTTCAGCCGCATCCATTAAGGACAAATTAATGCTTTCCTCCAAGATAGAAGTGGTGGAGGCTTACAAATGGAGTGCATTCGAATGAACGATTGGTGTTTAGAAAACTCTCACAAACAATGATAAGACTGGCAGAGCATATAAATGAGACATCCCTTGCATCTATCACTGTTTGGTTCAAATCTTAGTTGTACGCTTTTGGTAGTTATTGATTTTGAAGAACTTTATCATATTTTAGCTAAATCTGCACAAAGAACTATAATAAATGAATATGTAGACTTTGTCAAATATTTATTATTGTGGGGCTATAGTAGCATTTTAAACGTCTCGATAACATATGCAAGCTAAACTATTGAGAGTGTCTCTTTATAGAGAGACTAAACTGTACAGAAGGGAGGGAATGCTGGAAAAGGACAGGCTAACTACGACCAGTTCCAAAGGTTCACCGGGAAGTGATCGCTACAACCCTCCAGCCTATTGTAACTGCCAAAGCAACCAAAGCTCAGCGGGAACAAATGACATAAATTGAGTCAAGTTTGGCACCTACACTCCTTCTAAATTCTTTGACCCACCACACCCACCTCCCAGGCCCAACAGGTCCCTTCTTGGTCACAATATTGCCTCTGCAACATTGCATCTGAATTTTTTTCTAAATACCTTTCAGGCAGTACAATGAGGATTACGCAGGATGGTGTCAAATATTCTCCGGTGGATTGGTCGGCTGGCAAAGGGTGTCAACAGACTCTGTGAGAACCAGGAGGGGTAGTGTTATTTGGGAAGACAAGCTTTTGCGCTTCACTGGTCTGACAGTGGGCTCTTTCATGTCCAAGGATGGCATATTCTCATACAACCTACTTTCCCTGTCGATGCTGATAATTCTTAGCGTCGGAATTTTTTATGAAGTGACTGTTAATACACCACACATATAAACTTACAGAGCTTGCCCAGCAATTGAAAAGTATTGTTAGGAAAACACTGTTAGGACCAAACGCGAATGGCTCGTCAAGCGCGAGTGATTTACATGTTAAGTCAAAGCAAAGACGCGATAGACCTACTTGCGGCGCGAATCGCGCAAATGAAGCCCTGGTTATGAGATGATGAGGCGGCGCGAATGACGCGAATGAAGCCCTGGTTATGACATGATGAGGCGGCGCGAATGACGCGAATGAAGCCCTGGTTATGACATGATGAGGCGGCGCGAATGACGCGAATGAAGCCCTTGTTATGACATGATGAGGCGGCGCGAATGAAGCCCTGGTTATGACAGGATGAGGCGGCGCGAATGACGCGAATGAAGCCCTGGTTATTAGATGATGAGGCAGCGCGAATGACGCGGATCACGCGAGTTGAAAACTCTCGTTCTCGCCCTTACAGTGTAATTAAGATAGGTATACATCCGCGCTAAAATATCAAGGTGAAAGTCTTCATAGCTTGCGTAGTATAGACCCAGCTCCCAACCCAACTTTGAGAATAGATTAACGGCGACATTTTTTTTATCGCGCGATAAGAGTCTCACATTAACGCAGTGCGTTAACGCCGTTAACGGCCCACCACTAATATATATATATATATATATATATATAAATAGAGTGTTGTAAATAGAGCTTATATAGAGCAATATATATATATATATATATATATATATAAATATATATAGTGTTGTAATTAGTGCTTATATAGAACAATATATATATATATTTAGTACTGTAAATAGAGTTTATATAGAGCAATATATATATATATATTTAGTGCTGTAAATAGAGCCTATATAGAGCAATATATATATATACATATAGTGTTGTTAATAGAGCTTACATAGAGCAATATGTATATATACTGTATATATATAATGTTGTAAATAGAGCTTGAAACCTGATCGAGTATGATGGCATGGTGGCCAGACCTAAATTTCACATTCAGGGAAAAAAACTACAACCAAATAGACAGTACGAAAAGAAAAACAGTATGAAAAACCATTGAAAACTTGCAGCAAAATTGCAGCTTCAGAACAGGCGGGTTTTTAAGTTCAAGATTACCAGCTCTTTTATAGTTGTGTCCTTCATAAAATATATGTAAATGCATTGCAGCAGGAGCCGGCCACTTTTGACAATGTTTTTCTCACTCGTTTCATCTTAAGCGATCATTATCCGTGGGTTTGGGGAGAAAAGGGCTCAGCTGCATGGCCAATTTCACAGCCAATTCAAAAGCTCTTCTCGTTTACACAAATGAGGAGCCGTACGTCATATTAATGCTTTGTGAAATTCGATGGCATCACTGACTCTCAGTGCATAAAAAGCAGACTGAGATAAATGTGCCATAAAATCAAACACCAACAGATAATACAGCAAACTTCGCAGATTGATCAGATTTTGTGCGATAATGTCAGTCAGATAAGGTTCAGTTAACAGGCATTACATCAGAAGATACACCGGTAGTTTCTGAAGAGTTTAGCAGTTGTGCTACTAATGGGTGCCTGGATAATGGCATGTTCCTTTTCCCCCTGCATGACGAACATGCCTACATGAGCGTGATAGAGCATAATGGCTTTGTGTGCAAACGTGTGCGCAAAAATAGTCGACTAAAGCATTTATGTATGTGTGTGGGCAAGCCTTTCCAATTAGGCCAGTAAGGAGGTCTCCATGGCGACGGCAGGGATGGACCCATACTGCACATGCATAGCATGAGTGGCATTGGTAGTCTGGAAGCTAGCAGCTACCTTTTTGTACATCGGTGCCTGATTGGATGAGACCACAGATGAGGAGGGACATGTGAATGCCCCATAGGAGAAAGGAAATAAATACATTGATTTTGTGTCTTATCGACACCAGTATCTGTTCCTCCACATGTAACCTTGTGATGAAGTGCATATAACGAAAGTGACTGTTTATCAAAATCTAGTAGAAAAAAGATCTGAGGAAACTACTTTGATATGCATCACCTGTTCATTCATGTCCTTAATGTCCCCAAGATCAGAACAGTACTTGTGACTATACATGCAAATATCTTAGTGATATGGTTAAAACCAAACAATTACCACCAAATATCCTGACTTTTGTCAGTATCAAAATGTATTATTTTCAATGATTCCTCTACACTTTAAAGAGATCTCAAAAAACAACACCAATAATGATTGACCTAAAAAAACTTGAAATCATCTTTATCAAAAAACTAGATTCATAATATTTTGACAACGAATTGAGTTTTTTAAAGTTACTTTTATTGCATTTGTATTTTTTGTATGTAATGTATTGCGTGTAAGTATTTTTGATAAAAGAAACAAAGAAGTGTGTTATGTGCTTTGAAAGAGAAAAAATACAAGTGGATTGCTTGTTGAAGAAAGTCTGATAAACTTAAATATAGTGTCATCCACTAAGGGAACTCCTACTGAACGTAATGTGATTCAATACAGTATGTGTATTGTTTTCATGTCCTTATTTCAGGCTGTATTAAACTTAAACAATGTCATACATACAAACAGAGCCTCAACATTCTAGATTTATATGCTCAATCTATTCATGTTATTTTTCACATGCTCTTTCCAAAAGCAGGATGAAAGCAAACCTAGGCCCACTAAAAGCGTCACTCAGGGTCCTAAAGATGAGCTGCGGAGACTTTCATGTGCACCCTTATGCTGGCGGTCTTTACAGAGAGTGGATGCCCTGCAGATACCTGTCTCCTTTTCATCTCTAAATGCGGGCCTTTACAGGTGTGCCTGCACGCTGCCTTACCAATTGGTGACTGGAGAAAGGCATTTTGTGTTGATTGCGCTGTGAGCTTGGAGTAAAAAGACGCGGGGGCATAAGACACACTGCGAGGTATCTGAGGTGAACATAAAACAGTGTGCACATGGGCACGGGAGAGAAACACCTAGCTACGAGGTGAAGCAGTCAAGTCGCTTGTCTCCCTGTGAAAGATACAACCATACATCCAGAGAGAGTGCTTCAGTGTCCTTGTGAAAAGATTTACCCTGGCTTGTTTACTTCCCGCTGATACCCTGTCCTTTGGTGAGGAGTATTTGGCTCAGCAAGTCTTACCACACATCACGTAGACTAAAACGATCTCCTACAGTATGATGTGAGAGAGTTGTGGCCTTTCTCGTTTTTTGCTAAATACACAACTACAAACCGTAGATGTGTGCAAGTACGATTTTTATTAAAAAATATTAAAATAATCATGGTTTTCTGTAAAAAAAAGTAAAAAGAAAGAGACTGGAGTGATATGGGAGACATGAAGCTTGCCAATCAACTCCAGCTGTAATTCTGCATTTTCCAATTGAATGCCAATCTCTGGAACATTCTCTCTCCATCCTTCCAGCTGGCTCACATTAAAAACAGCACATTGCCAAAATGTTTTTTTCAGCGTCTCTGGAGTGATGGTGTGACCTGGACATTGTAATGTGCCCCAAGGCAAAGGGCCAATGCAGAAAGGGGTTGACATTTCCAATATGCTACTCCCTTTGAGAGAGGAAGAGGAGATAAGACCTTGGTACTGTGAAGGCACGAAGATAGGACACTTCTTAAAGCATTATTTTCGAAGCCATAATATTGAGTGACTGTTTATGTGGCTTTCATCTCAAACTGGTGATGTTAATACACTAATTCCATTAAAGACTCCATGGCAACGTCTCGCATTATCGCCTTGTTGTCCCTTCGCATTGTCTCCCTTTGTTTTTGGAGGTGTAAAAGCTGTGACGTGAAAATCTGAAATAACTACACGTCCTGAAGAAGCTTTTTTGTTACTTAGCAACCTCTCATAACTCAGTGCTAATGATGACGTTTAGTGCTAAATATGAAAGGGGCGTGGATTACGGCTAATACCCACAGCTATGCTCCAAAGAACTGAGAAAATCAATGTATGAAGGTCCCTTACAAGTTTATGAAACCATTAGATAAAATAAGCTATCGTATCAAGTGTATCTTTTAGGTTTTTTGGTACACTTTTGTTGAGATCAATATTGCTGGATGGAATAGCTTTGATAATGTCTGTTGTTTCCTTTAGAGCAGTCTAGCCCTTTGCAATGAGGTACTGAAGCTCTTGTAAAATGTTTGACTTCAGATTTTCCTTAGGGATTTTACCAAAAGCCTTGACAGGCTTCTGCAATGAGTATTTACATAACTGTCCGTGACTCCTGGACAAAATCTTTCAACAGTTCTTTCTACCAGTCTTTAGAACTCAAGGGCTGTCAAAGTCCCTTTCAAGTCACTTCATACGGCGGCAATATTTAAAATGCCTGCGGGCAGGCATAGTTCAGTCCTATGAGACAAAAAAATATATTTGAATCGATATCTCTAATATCTCTGACACCGTGTCTACACCGGACGCGACAGGCGCAACGCCCAATCCAGTGTAGTCAAAATAAAAAATTATAATGGATTCTAATGCGTTTCTAATGTATTTTGTCAAGTCGTGTCGGTCACGTCCGGTGTAGACACGGTGTAATATTGTTTGTAAGGTCACAATGAAATCAATAATCTAACCTGACATGAACTTCAACATAAATTTTGTAAAAACAAAGAACACGTGGGTGGGTGGCCAGCTCTGAAGGCTTGATCTCATAAATGTGTACTGATAAGGAAGGATAGCAGACGGACTGTCTGTGTTAAAACACAACAAACAGACTTCCAGAATTACGCTCGCATGTTCAATTTAGTACCGACCATGAGCCAAAGCAGCATTTAATAAGCATCTGGGCTTTTTGGCTCAGGTGGCTGTCGGCCAACCTGAGAAGAATACATCATCCCATTAAATAGAAATCATGCGGTTATCGTATGACATAGCAGAGATCAGTTTTGCAAACCATGTCCTAAATGTGATTTATTGTAAATACTTATACAATTATTATTTATTTATTTCCTTTCCCCTTCTGTAAAATGTATAATAATTATGTTAATTTCCACAACAATATCAGACTTACAAAAGTAGCCTAACACAATGAATATACAGTACAACAGCAGAAAAAGTTAAGAGATCATTCCAGTCCAGTGTCTGTTCAATTTCAGCACAATCAAACCTGAGAATTGACAAAGTCATCCAACAGCAATGTGAAAGACTGACAGAGACCGGCCAACGAGATTATCACATTAAAACAAACGTTTGCTGTTGTATTGCTCACAAGTAAATATGAAGTTGTTTTCTTTGCAGTATTTTAGGTCTGAAAAAATACTGAGCATCTTCTCTGTTATTTTAACATGTTTCAACAGTTTTCATTTTCTGCAAATAAATTAAATTACTAACAACATTTGTATATTAAATTTGACAGACATATTGTTAATAGTTCACAGAATGAAAAAAAGCATATTATTTTACCTAAACCTTAACCTTAAGTACTAAAAATAGTACATTTAAAAACAGACACAATGCATTTCCGGGGATGTATCTGGTAATAACCAAATAACCTACTTGGATTAGATGATATCAACCAAAAAGAAAACATGAACTGGGTCATCTACATCTTTTTGACTTGGCATTACATTGAAATAGTCACTAAGGTGCACGTCTTTTGTATAAAGTGCTCTATAAAATATAAACAGCTTCAAAGGAACTTAATCAATTGCTGCCATTTAATAAGTTACTGAAGTCTTTTTATAAAAAAGACTGTGGCTGAAAAGTTTATTCCCTTATTGTGTAACATGTTAAGGATCATGCTTAAGATCTGCCATAAGTTAAGAGCAGCATTCCCCCAACCCCAATGGAGAGTCTTTGAATATTTTTTCGCAGAATTGGGCACGTCTGATTGCAAAGAATTGGTTTAAGAGGTATAAGTGTGTGATTGAGTTCACCCCATGCACTGTTTAAATATTTCTGTGGCCGATCGAGTTTGCTCAACACACAATTTGCGCACAATTAGCGAACCCGTAACTCAAATCTGACAGGTCGCCTTCATACAAATGCTAAAAAATATCAAAACCTGTGCTGCTCCAATTTTATGCAATATCAAGTGCCATTCTGAGTAAATTTTGGGTGAATTTCAAGCGTTATTTTTGCTATACTGTTCTTCAAATGTCATTCTAAAAAAAGATGGACATCTAAATTCCTTCAAGTGATTCGGAAATATTGAAATTACAAGTTACAAACACATGACTGACCAAAGTGACCACTAACCAAAGACACAATTTTCAATGCTAAAAGATTCAAAAGAAGTTATGTTTGAAATGTTTTGTTCACAAGAAAGTTCACGAGGAAGTCATTTCAATTTCAGTGCTGTATTTCAGGAGTAAAGCCAGTGAATTTGTTTACAAAATATATTTTCCTCCGTATGTTGACATTTACTGTGTATTGGTTGTTTTGACAGCATGGTTTTGTTGCGTTTGCTTGTGTCGCTATCATATTTCTATAGAACTGCTCATTTCCCTGTGACCAGTGAAACCCATTCAGTTAAAAAAACATAAAAATACATTTATAGTAGAATAAACTTGATTGTTTTTTAAGGTCTCCATAGAAGTTCTGGCATAATTGGCTTGATCCTCATATAGTAAGAGGAGGCAGTCGACGAATAAATCTTAAAGCGTAGACCTAATCCCTGAACACACCACCTGCGCTGCATGCTAAATGATGGCAAAAAAGGATTCAGATGACAGAAAGCCTACCTAAAATTGTGACACGCTGTTCCTTCACGCATAAACACTGCAACCCTTTCGTCTGCATGAATCACCTTATTTTAGAGTCTCTTATGTGATTTCGCACATTTTACACTACCCAAATGTTATTTTGCATGAGCGCTGCGCTATTCTGTAAACCCACCGAACCCGCAAGTCTGTGTATGACTCACCGCTGATCTCAGCTCAATTTTAGAAAAATCCTGCCCTAGATATTTCACGCAGTTCAACAACAGATTAAGATGCGCTAGCTTTGATCCCCTAATGCAACTAGAAGTATTTGAGCTGTCCCACCATGTCTAAAACGATTAGCTTGCAATGGGCATAGGTCAGCTTGCTGTATGGGTTGGCTCTCTTATATCCCCTCCCTGCAGGTTGTAGAATGCTTTCTGCACCTGCCTTGGAGCAGAAGAGAGCTACAGTTCTGCAGGTGTGACAGGGTAAAGAATAGTGGTAAGTCTCTTTGAAGCTGGAAAGGTGAGTGTTACATAATAGAGAGGAGTAATGCATAGACACAAGCATGGTTAAACGGATGGCCAACAATTTTATTCGCTCTGTTTCATTGATGTTTCATTGAAGTCTTAACATTTTGTCAAATATATAAATGTTCATAAAACCAAACAAATCAAGTGTGCAATTTCCTATCTTCCATACTTAATTTGCATTGAATAAAAAGTGCAATTTGATTGATTAGATTCAGGTGTGACAGACAGCAGTCCACAGCAGAGCTGGGATGATGGGCAGCTCTGGAGATCAATGCAAGCTTCTGACTTCGAAGCCCCGAGAGTATGGTTGGCATTCATCGTGACCGACTCCGAGCGAAGCAGCCGTGGCACACTAAAGGGCATGAAAACATCCATTCCGCTCAGGAGCAGAGTCGGATGCTCTGTCTGGACCTAAACCATTATAATAGCTTAAACATACTTCATAGTTTTTGTATGAAACCGTATAAAACGTAAAAAAAAAACGATCTTAATGGAACACGAGGTCTAAGCTCTTCAAAAAACCAATCCTAAAAATTCAAGCATTTTTGATTTATACACCCTGTCTAAATAATCAGGAACTCTGGGCATTGCGTAATTGCTGAGGGGATGGAAACTATGTATTAGTCTTCATTTTGCTTAAGTGGCAAAGTGCCATTGCGTGTGTGACTCGGGAGGCTTGTTTGGACCTTTCATATGCTGATAGTCAAGGTGCCACTCACCTTTATTTGGCATGAGAATTCTTATTTGTGGCCATGCGGTGGAGCACATTGTCTCGATGTCTAGGCAGATTGTGGTGGACTCCTGCCTTCCCAGGGGTAATTTGCGGTGTTTGTTTTTCTCTTTGCAGAGGCCTGGCTGAAATGTGTGACCACTGCTTTCCCCTGCTTCTCTTAAAAGGCACGGACAGAGCGTCAAGGGAAAACCCAGCGTCTGGTTCGGGTAATGTCTGACTGTGATGCGAGTGGGAGGGTGCTATCTGCTGCAGGGGCTTTCAAGCTTTGAAATGCCAAGAACCCATATGTAAAATCACTTGTAAAGGAACACTTTCTAAATATGAATACATCTACATAATTTCTTATGTAAAAAAACGGATTATATTCTGCAAAAACAGTCAACTTTGTATACATTTTTCTCTGAAATGAATAAATTGCCTTTTTTGGAAAATATTTAATTTGTGTTAATTTGTGTTTGATTTCTTTCCAGTAGTTGTTCGTTAGAGAAATACTATCAACTAAATAAAAATGTATTTGTAGAGCCCTTTTCACAATGTTACAAAGCAGCTTTTACAAAAATAAGTATCATTCAATACGTGAACAAACGTTCACTAAAGTGCTGATTATAAATGCCATAAACTATATTTATATATTTCTGGTCAAATTCAATATTCACTATCCACTTTTTTTACTGACCCCCTTGGGGTACACAAACACCAGTTTAAAACCCCTGATTTAATTTCTATTCAGATCACAATGTCAGGATGATAGTACAACAAACATGGAAAATGTTTTATATGCTAGATTTTTGGATGTCCGCTCTCTCCCTGACCTTTCCCCTCAACCCAGTTGAAGGACAGCGGAGAGAGCATGTAGCGGTAGATCACCTGACCTGAAGTCAGTGGCATGAACGTGAGACCTTTGGACCACTCTCTAAGTCCCTCGCTGGCTCCGCTTCACTGACAGGCAGAGGAATAATCATCACATGGCTCTGTTACCATGGAGAAATTGGCATGGAAAGTGATACTGTTAGCATCTGTCTGAACAGCCATGTTAGGTTTCTGTTCTAATTATAAAGGGATGTAAAATTTGTCCATGACACGAACATCATCACGGCTCCATTGTATGATAACACAAGATCAGGCATAAAAAGAGAGTGCGATGAACATAATTAAAATATGAAGTGGTACTCTCTCTCTGTGCAAGCGGGGTGCAAAATTAACTCTGTGCCACACTGGGTAATGGTGGGTAAAAATTTGAATATCCATAAAAACTTCTCAACATAAATGAAAGTGTTATTTTAATGAAACTATATTTTGGTGAAATGAAAACCAAAATGGATATAAAGATGGAATCAATTAGCCGTTTTTTCTATGGGCAGTGCATAATTCACAGGATCACATTTAAGATGAGTTGAACAAAGTAGAGCATTAGAAAATGTATGTAAGCCGTTCACATTACTAACATTAATCCGAAAATGTTTAATTGTACATGGTTTTATAACAACTGATGATGTAATAATATATATTTGATGTAAACGTACAGTAGATACTCTTTACTATATTTATACATATTTAAAGGTATAGTTCACCCCGAAAAGAAAATTCTTCCATCATTTACTCAACCTCATGCTTTTCCAAAGTTGTATGACTTTTTCCCTTCTCCAGTGCACAAAATAACTTAAAGAACATTGATAACAAAACAATACTAGACCCAACCGACTTCCATTGTATGGACACACATCCTCAGAGACATTTCTTAAAATACTTTTATGTTCCACAGAAGAGAGAGCAATAAACTGGATTTGAAACACACAAGGGTAAATAATTGAAGACAATTGTAATTTTTGGGTAAACTGTCCCTTTATAATGCATCCACTGTAACTGTGATAGAGTGTTCCCACCTAATGCGCCTTGCGCAAATGAATCGCGCTATTCACGCGTAGTTGGATACTTGCACATTTTGAGTTTACTCGCTTCATTCGCGAGTGAATTTCACTTGACTACAGACGCGAATTTGCGTCATGGGAGGGGCTTCTACCAGATTGTCCGACCTCCTCACACACCTTCTTCCAAGCAAGATCCTTTTTATTCCCGTTTCGATAAAAGTAAGGAGAATCGTACAACTCCAGGTATCCACATACAGCAACAACGATTTTTTCCTCCATTGTTGTTTGGGATTTCAGCCTCCGATCGCTACGTCATAATCACGTCACTACTATAGCAAGCTCCTGATTGGTTAACGCGGCGCCACAGGATGACGTGTTGCGTCTTTGCATTGACTTAACATGTAAATCACTCGCGCTAAACGCTTCATTCGCGTTCGATGCAAACACAACATTAGTGTCATTCATTGTGATATCCAATACTGTGATATGTAGAAATATGTAACTGACTCTCTAAAAAAGGTCTTTCGTCCCACGTTTATCAACAGCCTGAGCACATTTGAATCTTTGATAAGTAAATAATGTCGTTTTCACTGTACACTGTGGCATACTTGCAACCCCAGATGGTGTGTTAAACTACTGTCCGATCTGCCATTTGGGAAAGACCTACCCAAGCCCCCTTTTAATTCTGTTGGTAAACCCTGATTTATAGTATGACCAAAATTTTCAACTGGTTTAGACATTGTATAGACATTTGCCATTTGCAAATTAAGGGTTCACTGGAAATAATCCTATTGGCGCTACAGCGGCAACATTTCATGTCTAATTCCTCATTAGAGGTCACGCAATCAGGATTAACTACCCAGCATGCAGCGCGGTATCTAAATACCCCCTTGGCATGTTTCTCTGACACGTCCATCTGTCAACTATCGATAAGGCGGTCCTACGCAGAACTCTGCCTTTTAATTTCCCCCTTAATGGACTGACGCATTAAAGCGAGTCATGTGACAAAAGCTGTGATACATCCTTGACAAGGTTATTAAAAGAACAATCTGAGAATTCGCCGGGAAGAAATCGGAATGGACGAAACGGAGATGTGAAATTGTTTCTGGTAGAACTGTGGTCGTATCAGCGTGGGCGCTTCGCTGATTACCGAATTAGAGAACGAAATGAAATAGTATAATGTGATGGACTAAAAGAGGAACATTGGGCATAGCCTGTGCTGTTAGGAACGGGCCTAAAAAACAGCCTTATCTGTCGAGAAAATGAGCCACACGGAGTAGTGATGGTAATACGCTGTTTAAAGTGTGGCTAAAAGAGAGCGAGCGAGTAAAGACAGGAAAGGGAGTCCTAAAAGGATGTACAAAGTGGCCCTAATGCACTCAAGTGAGGGATGATGCTAGCCACGGTATTGCAGAGGGCCAAGCCGTCGCTTGCAAACAGCACTGTGAAAGCTCGAAATATCTCCAGAATGGTCCTCACCTCCATTACTGGATTTCAGACATCTCTGAATTATTTTGATCCATAATCAGATGCCATGCTTGTATAGAGATGAAAGACGGCTTAGACTGCTGCTTGTTTGGGGGCTTGTTGATTATTTTCACGCATGGATTGATTTTCTTACTTTTTTTTATAGTACTCTAATAATGTTGATGTGCTTTGCATAACAATATGTCCTACATCTTTAAATGAGTTTCCTGGGACTTCGTTCTCCACATGGGAGTTCTGATTAGGCAGGGCTGCTTGAGTGGCTTGTCAATCTAGCCCGTAGACAATGAACACTCACCTTCGTATTGTGTAAAAATTTATGCTTGCTCACTCTCGGAAAGAGAAGAGCTGTCATCTATCGCTAGGGAGGCGATAAATGAAAATATCAAACAATGGGGTCGGCTGATCCAGTTGCGCAAGCTTAAGTTTATTTCCCATAATCTTCAATATTCATGCTCTATGCAATGCTGTCTCCGATGATGATACAATTTCCCAAAGCCACATCCGGGAGGGGGCTTGAACAACAAATAAAACGTTCATCTTTGTAAAGTAGCATCGAAAATCTAGACCAGAGTTTCATTTCTAGGGGCTTCTCACACGAACATTTTTTTGAATATTTCCCGTTTTTGGCGGACCTGCCTCAACTCAACCACATTTTAGTAAAGTGCATATTAGCATTAGCCCCTTTCTGGTAGATCCCCCAACTACATCACTTGGTTCCAAAGAAGATCTTTTTTACATTTGTTCACAGAAATACTGCTTCATACATTGTATTTAACACTACCACAATCTTTTTGGGGGTCACTTAATAATATTTATTTATGTCCGTTTGTACTTAGATTACTTTCTCCAAAGATTGAATGTTTACTCGCAGAAACTGAGCAGCGTTTGGTAAACGCTTTGAGTGTTTTTAAACGAAAACTCTCAGATTAGTTATGAGTAAATAAAGTGAACCTTCATTTACCCAAGAGCCAATTTTGTGGTTTTGGTTTATTCCATTTTTGCGAAAAAGCCATTGCAAAAAAAAGATGTTTTAATGACTTTTCAATACAACATTCTTTCTGCAAGAAAGACTGCTTACACGAATATGTGGTGCTAAACATAGCGCCTCCATACTGAGACGTCACAGTGTTCCTTTCATCTACTATCGCCCAGACAGTTTGCTGCATGGTTGGTTTTCAAAATGTTTAACAGTTCATTCTTTTGGAAGGCAATATGTTTTGTAATCATTATAAAGACTTTTAATAGAAGCATACGTGTTAATCCAGTCACTTTGAGTTGAAGAGTGTTGAACTCTTCGCCATCTCCACAAAATTATCTGGCCGGCTTAAACATGAATGCAAGAGGTTACTATAGAAACATAGTTTGCTGTTGAAGTGTTATGACACTTGTGCATAGCACCGAGTTTGCCAGGACCACTTAAAATATATTTTTGATATATATTACTATCACAATAATGCTTTATAATGATCATATAATAATGAAGGGACACCTGGTGAGGCACATGCTTTTTGAAAGAGCCACATGTGACTCGTGAGCCATATGTTCCCCACCACTGTTGCAGACGTAGCAAAAGACACCTCAACATCTGCATCTATACATCTATACAAATTAGCACACCGAAATCCAATTGGCTTTGCGCTCTCTTGAATGTGAAAAAGGGCTTGGGTTTAACATTAAAGCTTGACCTCTGCTCATCATGTCAGTCGCTTTATATCTTACATCGGCATGGGTGCAGCGTTGCAGTTTTTACACCGTGCATTATCTTTCGAGGAAATCAGAGCAGATTAAGACAGGAAGGGGATCGTGGGTAATATATTGCTATCAAAAACAAGCATGGAAGAGAGATGGCAAGGAAAGTAAAGGGATTCGTGGGGTGACTTCTCGCAACAAACTGTACGGCTCAGGGGTGGGTTTATAAAGCATTTAGCGGCACTTGTGGTGATTAATACAGCGGCTAATAGGATGAGGCTGAACAACCGGATGGGGGGAAGGGAAGGGAGGGACTGAAGGCAAAAAGCTTGGAGGAAGACGATGCAGAGTGCATCAATCATAAATGACAGCAGAGACAGGGTCCAGGAGCTCCATTTGTCAAGAGACACACACACATACACACAGCTCAACAAAATAGCAGCGCAAACATTAATTACTTGTTTCTCAAGACATCCCTGACATGTCTGATTGTTAACAGGAGTCAGATACTTCACTGTGAAGTCCACTGGAACTTCCTATAATTTGATAATGTCCAGCAGAGCGTAATTATATTGCAATAAATCTGTCCATTTTGCTTCAGCAACCTACAACCAGCGTTGAAACTGTACTGTGTCTCTCCAAACTACAATGTAAAATATTTGAAATTGGGTAAAATACAGAGAAATTATTTTTTGCCTTCTTGGAAGAATAACTTTTTGCAATGCCTTTTAAATATATCACTGCTGTCCATCTGAAACCTTTGTTTTGTCAGTAAAAAGTAATAAAAAGTGCTTGTCAACTTTGACACCACAGTATTTAATCATTTAAAGTGCTTTTTCCATTTCCTGAAATACACTCAAGGACAAACAAGGTCCAGAAGGATGGAGATAATATATAAATATAAATTTAAATAATCATGAGTATACAAAAGAAATAAACTGACTGAATTAGACTGACACTACTTGATGAATTTTGCATTAAATACAAGTAAATAAAATAAATTAACCTAGAAAACACTTCTTGACGTTGCTAAATCCGAGCTGAAAACATGGACATTTGCAATATTTAATCAAAAACCTCATTGAAAAACTGTTTTGTTTAAGGTACATTGAGTAACATTCTGATATAAAACATTGCAAAACAACTAAAAATATAATTAAATATAATTAAAATAGGAACCGTTTAGTAATGAGTGTGTTTGTGCAACTGACAAGTGATTTTTTTTTTTTCGCCATATAATATTATTAAACCATTTTAAGATATACAATAGCTTTATCCTACATTTCTGGAAGAACCACTGCTCTTAGTGTTTTCTGAATGACGCTACAATATCTACAATTGCACAGCGTATCTTCATTGTACTGCGAACTACGAACAAAAATATACTACGCTGATAAGATTCGCAAGAACAAAAAGCTCAGTACTTACAGAAGCGCAGCGGTCACTTCCTTTTCTTCTCGGTTTTTCCTTTGTGCTCACTGGAAGGAGAGGAGAAAAGATCACATTAGCACAACAGTGACTCAGGTTGACTGTAGAGATGGCCATCTCCACCGCACATTGTCGCTTAGGCCTCAGGGCAGCCTACTAAACTCTTCAGGGTGTCCAGGGGACCCATAGGATAATGCCATTTACTTTAAAGTATAATAAAAGCATGAAAACAGCAGGTTGCAAAGTAGCCCAGAGTAAAACTATTTGACAATTCTGTGGTATGTGTGAGAAGATTTATAAAAACATAACGGGTAAATTCAGGTAAATTTAGTGGCATACATGACAACCCTACTACAGTAAATATGTGGAGGGCCACTTGTTGGTGTTATGGTAAAATTTGAATTAATAAGGACATGAATAGGTATAAGCAAAATGTATCTGATGATCCATATTCACTGACAATAGATGGACCAATATTCCCAGTAGGACTGTGGATCATATACTTATATATTCTTGATATTCAATTAAATATATTTTGAATAACAGCTTCAATAGCCTGAAGGCACAGCTGTAGTTTAAGTTCATTAATTAGCACAACTCTAAATAAAACAGACCGTTCATTGAAGAACAGAATTATAATGTTTGAATGTCCACATGAAGACCTGTGCAGAAAAAGTCAACTTAAATTAAATATGAAGAACTAGGTTTGAGCTCTGGAGATTTAATGGCAATTTAATATTCTGTTAATTAGAAATTCCACATCCCTGTGTTCCAAAATTGAAATCATGAACTTGTGCTGTTTTAAAGGTATGAAACCTTTCAGAAACCAAGATTGCAACACATAGACATTCTTTAAAGAACCATTTCTAATAATATAACTTATGCCGAATTTTAAGCATTACACGATTACATTGAACCTTGGACAGATATTTATTATATTTACTAAGCTGTGATGGATAAAAGTGGGATTCTGGGCATTGTTCCACAAAGACTGTTACAATATTTAATTATTTTTATCCTTCTTGCCATTTGTAAACTAAAACCAAGTACACACTACAACTTTTAATAGTGCTTCTTGATTGTCGGTTGTCAGACTGTACGCACATGATCCCAGTTTAGCCGTGTCACACTGTGGGATCTCTGCTGTCATTATTTGTCAGATTGTACAACAGCAAATGCTCATTAAAATGGAAACACATTAGATGACTGATTCTGAGTTTTACTTTATAGATCATCATTGGAGGAGCCACACAGCAGGACGTTTCCTCAAAACTTTTGACACTGGCAAAATTTTATCGGAGGAATTATTGATCGCAGTTGTCATTAATTGGCTGCTGGTGAAAATGTCAAACATGTCAAGGCTATGGATTTTTTTTGCTTGAGATCATAAAAATATTTTAGGATTCTCAAAATGTGTTTCAGATGGCGAAATCTGAGCTAGTTTAGTATATTTAGTGACTCACACAATGGTAAATAAATGTGTACATTTTGAACACAGAATTTTTACAATACAACAATTTAATTTAAATGTAATCAATATTATTATTAGTATCATTCATGATGATATTTATTATAAGTTTTAGGAAATTTCAAAGCTTGCAAGGTAAGAAACCACAAGATTCTTGGCGTCTCTCTAACTACACTCTCTCTTTTCCCTAATAAGATGCCCTAATACATTATATTTGCCATCAGTTGCAGCAGTTGCCACTCTTCATTATTTAACTTCTAGAAGGCATTTTGAGACGCCTAGACACTAATTCTAGACAATTTAGGTCCATTTAATATGATTTATCATACACAGCTGACCACCTACTGGAGTATTCAATTAATAAAGCAGAGCTGCACGCTTGCCAAGTCTATAAATGTCCCATCTCGATCAGACACAATTTTCCACCTCGGTTTTTCGCACCCAGGGTGTGATAAAACAGAATGTTGATGACTGTATACTGAATTGAAGGTCAAAGGTATACTCAAAAATGAAACTTTGTTTAATTAACTCACGCTCTTATTTTGTTTCAAACTTAAAAGGGAAAAATATTGTATGTAAATGGCTGTCAGCTAACAGATTTTTTATTTTTAGTGTGTTCCTATAGCATAATTATAGGTATTTATATATGTATTTGCATGCAGTTGTAAATTATGTTTCTAGCCCAAAATCAGGACAGAATGATGGAATAAACATAAAAATGTCTGTATATTGAATATTTTAGTGATTTATTAGTCATCTCTTTATGCAAAAAGGCCTCTGTGTGATTGATGGTGTGACATTATTAAAAGTATGAATATGCGCATTGCATAGTATATTTATGGCTTGTGTGAGATTTTCCACAATGCCACAGGATGATTCAAATCTTTAAAGACCTGACAATGACCTTTAATCAATGCAATCCAGTAAAACTGTAATTAAATCTATAACCAGAGGCTACTGTTAAAAAGAATCAAAAGCAGGCGAACTTAACTTTCCTTTAAAAATTAGGCCTTCCAGGAGAAAAACTGAGATGTTAATCGTACACATCTGATGCATAATAATAATATAAGTTAATACAATTTATAATTTATTTATATACGTAAATAATAATTTATATATATATATAAAAGAATATGATAATTTTAAATATTTATACACACTTAAACATACACATATAGAGAGGGATACCTTAATACATAAACATGTATTTGCATACACATATAGATTATGTAAATGTTTGAAACATCAACTTCACATTTCCATTTGATGACGCCAGTGGCACAGAAATAATAAAGCGGTGTTAACTCCTCTAAACAAAGTCTGTGAAGAATGGCATCGCATGGTGTAAATCACGATTTCCGACCGAAAGAAACAACTCATCATGATGAGGTGTCTAATTTGCTAAGGAGAGCTCCGACAATACCACACTTTCTATGTCAAAGACCTTCTGGAATCCATTCTTCCTTTGACATTTAATTTTCACCGCCCCTTGCTGATACACTGCATGATCCGTTCTCATGACTCAACATCAAATTTGCCTGACAAAGGCCAAAAGCTAACGCTTTCAGCACTCATCCAGCATGATGCAGACAGCTACACTAACTAAAGGCCTATGACAACATCGTGACATTTTACATCGGCTGAAAGCCCCGTGTTGGCCCCTGAAAACAGGAAAACCACAGGACAGCCATAATCCTGAGACTCAGACTGGACAGATACATACTCCACATATTCCATCGGCGAGAAAGTTTTTAATTTATGGACTATCTGTGCGCCAAGGTGACCTAGCGTTCATTAGAGAGCAGTAAAAATGCACATTAGGCAGATTGGTGGCCACCTGTTTAAAAGCAGTTTCAATCGACCGGGGTGGATTTTATATAGCATTACTGTCACTCTACCTTTGATAGAAATTCACAGGACAATTCGTTCAAAGTTTGGGCTGTTTTGGTGTTACCAGCAGTAAAGGACATGATTTTCTTTAGCTTATGTCCATCTATTATCATAAGACACTGAAGCCCTATTTTTTTGGCAGAAATATGACATGGTTTTGGATGCAACATCAGGTTACAGTAATTGACACTGTGGGTTCATTTCCAAGAAGCAGATGGTCCAAAACAAAGCCGGCTTTATACAAACAAAACAAAGCCAAGCTATTTAGACAAATCCAGATAAAATAAAGGAATGATCTGACATGTAAAAATACTACCAGTGCAATTAAAGTGATTTTAAAAGACAGCTCTGCTTGATTCTTGCCACCCATTGCTTTTACTTAAACACAGACTACGCATCGTGCATAATACATAAACTCTAAAACCATAAAATAACCCAGCAGCTATGTCTGCTCAAAGCTATGCCAACAAAGACATGCTAGTTTTAGTGCTTGTGTGAAATTTATGAGAGAATAATGTTCCACACTCATTGAAAGGGTTGCGTATTTTAGATGCTTCTATAATAAACTTCAGCAATTTTGATAAAGGGAGAACAACTCCGTTGCACATTTCTTAAAGATTGGTAGAAAAAGACACTGTATTCCAAAAATAATTTCTGACAAAGTGACCAGATACGAGTTTGAAGTCTCGAGTTTGGTCACATCACATTCAAAAATTTAAGAAACTACACAATGATGTAACTGACATAAAAGGTAATTATTTTGACTTTTACAAAGGTTGGTGATGAAGGTTAATGTAGTTATAGGAAACAGGACTTCAGCAAAAGGCCAAAGATCTCATTTGCAGGTTTCGATAGACCATATGCCTCGGCTTCCTGCAATGCTGACAGCGCAGGGCAGCTACGAAGTCCAAGTAATTGGCCCCTTTTTCAGACAAGAAAGAAATCCTCAAGTGGAAACATGAAAATGGAAGAACAGAGGATATCATAGGTCATAAAAATCTAGAAAAAAATGGACCAGTTTAAAATCAAGCATCCAAGGAACAATTTTAAAGACATATTTGTATGGTCAAGCACACAGTCCTCCTGCTAGTTACTGTATATCTGTCTGATTTTGAAATGATGGAGTGTAACCACTGCTTTTATGACTTCAAACACAGACCATTACGAACACAGCTTCTTTCAGCAAATGTTCACAGCCTAAGCAGTAAACAGCCATTAATTAGCTGTGGATGTTTGCAAGTGGCCAGCGGGAAGCTTCATGGCATTGTTACTGAAGGGGCATTACACAAGAGGCCAGACCACTTCAGTTCCAGATAAACTCCAAAATCAGTCAGTACGTTGGGGAAATATGTAGTTTTGCAATAAACACGGTTCAGCTCAAAGCGTGTGTGATTTAATATTGTTAATCCTAAAAATGATGCTCCAACACCCAGGAAATTACCCAGAGGGCATTATTTGGCACTAGTTTGGTCAACCACAGCTCTAAACTTTAAGGTGCTTTGATCATTTAAAATGTTTCTAATCCAGTACACCTCTCCGAAATTTTAGGTGCGGTTTATACTAACTTTCAGTTTAGCTAATTTAAATAATACAGTTTAAAAAATTCAAGAAAACTGTTCTTTAGGGAACACAGAGCTTCTACACACAGCCTACTTAAATTACCCAAAGCGTTCAGTTGTCACGTAAAAGCTAAGAGACTTATTTGGAATGTGAGCACCAGATATATTAATATAATTGTGATCCCACTGGCCAGAACCTCCCAATGGTATCATAAGCCCAAAACTACAAGATTATATGGCAAGTCCAATGTAGATCACTTAGGCAACATTGCAGTGTACAACAGAACTTACATATGCCTTCAAAGCAAAATAGTGTAAAACATGTCATAGTGGTACCCTCTGGTATTGTGTAAGCTACGCTGAGGGGGAAAGCTTAGGCTATTTCGCTGGATATAACTTTCTGGTACAGGCCAAGAGAGAGATGAGATCCAGACAGACAGCAATTAGGATAGTCAACACTGCCTAAACGTAACAAGCTGCAATTTCAGCCTACACTCAAAGGTCTGACTGGAAAATAGCTAAAAATTAGTCTGGATTCAACACGATTTTGAAATGGGTATCAGGGGAGCCGGTTCAGGCTGTTAGATGGGCCAACACAATCAGGTTCTGCCTGAGGAAGAGGTGGATTTGCAGACTTGAGGCTCATTTGGGGCTCTAAAGACATCTTTCTCTCTCACAGTATACATAAGCTATTCACAACCTCATCAGCTTCAACTGCTCAAAGACAATAACTTTGGCCTTATAAATGAGATGGGTTGTTTACACTTCATAAATCACAGTTCGAAAACACTTTGTAATCACAAGCCATTGTGGAAAAAAGAGATTGTTTTAACCACATGCACATTCTTTTCATGGGGAACGGATTGGTTTTGGGGCATTAGAGCTGTCAATATTTATCCTGTGCTTAAACATCTCAGCTATGTGATAATTTTTTATCTCGTTTAAATATAATTCGATTCTTAGGGTCATTAAAGGGATCGTTCACCTAAAACATAAAAAATCTGTCATCATTCACCCTCGTCATTCAAAACCTGTATATGACTCTTTCTTCTGTGGAACAAAAAAATAAGATAATTTGAGAAATGTCTAATTGGTGGCGTGTCCATATAATGGAAAGTAGTGGGCTCCCAAATTGTTTTGTCACAAACATTTTTCAAAATATCTTCTGCAGAACCAATCACACAGATTATGATGACATGGTGGTGAAGATTTTCATTTTAGGTGAACTACTTGCTTGTTTCAGCAGAAAGCAAAATTACTCACAAGTACAACAAATATCACAATATACATTTTTATATAATATAAATAAATAAAATAAAAGTGTTATAATAAAATCATTTTTAAAACAAATTTTTATGTGAAGCAGGGGCCTAATTGTCAAATAAAATAAAAACTATTTCACAATGCAAATACAGTACATATCCAATGAGGAAAATAAAGGAATTACGTTTCTTTTCTTGACAGGTGTTGTAAGATTCCCCTGTATACAAATAAACAAATATGTTACCATACGAAGAGCGAGCTGTCGTAAAACTCACATCATGGTTACCCATTGCTTTCTTTTCTAAATACTCTTATTGTTTTGGAATTCATTTGCTCATTCAGTTATGTAAATATTTTGTTTTAAAATGAATTAGCACTTGCACAGGTCTGGGTAATTGTAATCTCAGGCTGTAGATTATTAGTAGAGTAACATGCCTAACCTTTGCATATCCCTCTCAAAAGGCTATGCCACCTTTCAAGTTTTCAGTTAAATGTGAATGAGTGCATTGGCTTTTCGAAAGCTCTTTATTAACCGCCTCTGTCTTTGACATTCTTTGACAACTACAATGAACTTCTGTCCATTAAAGAATTAATCTACTAAAATCCACTAATGCGGATTGTTGTGGGTAACGTGCTTTCAATTCCATTTGGTCTCAGTGGAGGGGATTACATCCTTTGGACAATCACTCGATGAACTCCTTCTGTTCATGACTCTCATTAAACAAGAGATGAGTCCACAAAAGACCCAAAGGCAAAGACTATTTGACTGAGATGTACTGTCACATGACCGGCATTCTTAATAATCAAGACCTACATTCAATATAGCCACAAAGGCTCAATTAAGGAGCATGTTCAAATATCCTATGTTTCTTTTAACATTGGATAAACATTGCCTCTCTTCATTATGCTTAAAGCCATTTTGAACCTAATTGCCAATGGATATCAACAAGGTCGTTATTTCAATGGTGCAGGAGTGAAGCTATTGGAAAATTGCAGTTCTCCAGAAACCCCTCAATGAACACATAAGAAGCTTGTTCTAAAGACTACACAACCAGAAATTTCACTGGACGACATGACCTTTCAAGATTTTCTGATACAGTAGTTACTGTGATTCAGATTCAGAACTCTAAGTAAACTATGTTGGCTGTAAAAGATGGATTCCATTGCAGTGACCTTCTGGAGGTCAAGTTTTATTCTCTGCCAATGCCAAACCCAGATGGGATGCCTTTGCGTAAATATTGCGGACATAAGCTTCAATGCATTTGATAAAAAATGTGCTGGAACACTTCCTAGATCATTATCAGTGAACGAAGTCTGCACATCACAGTTAGCGAAGCTACTTCACAGGCGGCAACTAATTACTCCAGACTTCAAAGTGGCACAGCCTGGGCGGAGACAAAGCCACAGTAGGAGACCTGACTGGCCTGACTTCATTTGCTTAGGAAGAAGGCACAACAAGAGGTTGTAAACTAAAGAGGCTATTGATATGCTCAAAGCCTGCAGGTTCTTGAGACAAAATTGCTAATATTATCATGCGTCTTATAAAGAAAGCCTTGCTCCAAATAAGAACAAGGACGTCAAACAAAACCATGCATTTATGATAAGGGAGAATAAATCACAAGTTCATTATGCAGATACTTGATACCTACATCTTGATAATATTGAAAAGACCTGCTTAGAGCAGCATGAATCCATGATGCTGGGCTAACTGGTCGAATTGCAATGATATGCTGCTCGCCAACAAAGCTTAGGTGGTGCAGATGGTCGACCAGCATGGTCCTTCTTGTAAGGCTGGCCGAATTACATTTTAAGATAAGAAGCCAGGTGGGGACACAAGCACACCAGCATCCAATGCTGGGAATCAAACATCCAAAACACAACATACACCGATGACCAGCTATGCCATTCATTTTCAGAAAAAGCATCTCATTACTCATACCGTAGAAATATATTTTGTCTTTTATAAAATAGAGGGCCACCTTCTGTCTTCCATGCAAGCCTTTTGTTAAGCAAGCCTGCGTCATTTCCATTAAAAGCCACTACATGTAGGTACAGAATGTTCTGCAAAACCATCACAAGCAGAGAATAAACGAACAAAACCATTAATGCAATTCTAAATATGATTTGATCCCCATCTATTCAATAAAAGTGGTAAATAGGAGTAATGGTTTGGTGGAGCGCTTTCTAGCAGGAACACTGACATAATATCCGGTGCTCAGATGATAACCAAGAAAACCGCCAGTGTGAGATTTATTAATATGGGAATCCCAGACCTCGGCATCCTAGCATTATTTCAAGCTCATAACAGCTTGAAAGTTAACATCCTGTTAGAATGCTCAGAGCTTAAAACTAGTTAAAGGCTGCACAGAAGGCGCATTTATTTGGGTGTGACTGTTGTTGTCCGTAACAAAGGAACATGGGACTAGAATATAATTCAATGGCTTTAACAATATTGTTGTTTTAAATGGTACACGGGAAAATCGCAAGTATTAAAAAAGGTGTACACTGGCGATTTTGCAGTGTATGATGAAACAGAAAACATCCTGCAGGAGCACTTAAATTCTCAGAACTGAAGATGGAATGTTGATCATCTGAGCGAGAAGAAAAACAGAAAAATTGGCAGCGTGAACCAAGTGAGAGATATTACACGTCGAAAGATGTGCAATCGAAGCTGAGGTAACGATCTGTACTTTGAGTCTGAGGGAACATGTAAGATGGCCTCTCTATACACATGCAAATGAACAGCCTGCTCACCAATGCAGATTGGTGCGGCCAGAGATTTGACAATCACTTA
The DNA here is from genome assembly GCA_008369825.1 of Triplophysa tibetana. Lineage (NCBI taxonomy): Eukaryota > Metazoa > Chordata > Actinopteri > Cypriniformes > Nemacheilidae > Triplophysa > Triplophysa tibetana. Next base: position 10,094,868 of record CM017897.1, on the reverse strand, counting down.
CTTCCTTACTCAAGACACAAACCCAGGTGCGACTGAAATGGAGAAGTATTGCAAAATGATTGTCCATCAATATTTACAGTGACCATGAACTCAAAATTCTGTAGACGATACATTGCTGCATGTTATTTTAAAGAAAAACATGTATGAATGCGTGTTTCCACCCTTCAATTACTGGAATGTTCATAAACAACACAAAAACATAATTACTTCAACCCTGCTGAATGGCCTTAACCTTCACCGGGCAAACAAATCTGAAAGGGGATAGCAAAAAAAGTCACTGTTTATTAAATAACACAGTGAGAAACGGGCGCTTCGACGAAGATTAAATTTAACACATCAATTCAGTTTACAGTCTATTGAAGCCGGTGGCATAATTAAATGCAGGCTCTTTTCCTCTTGTCCCTTCCTTCTTTTTTTCTCAGGCTGTGCGTCCTCAGATACATCATGGGAGGGAGGGGACCATCCCACAGAAGCTAGCTGTCAATTCTGATCCGGCTGCGGATGAGGAGCCAGAGCTGTCACTCAGCATCACTCTCCCGCGTTATCAAAATGCAGCGATAATCATGCAGCTACATATGAAGGAGAAAAACAAGCCAGTGGTCTGCTCTGATGGCAGAGCATGCCGTCTGGAACGCTCGCTTTGTCATACATATCAATTGCGTGACATTTCGTGGCAAAAAAACGCCTGGCTCAGACGCCTACCTGCACATTCCAGCACCAGAGCAAACATGCAAATCACCCCAAAAAAACCATCTGCCATTTACCAGCAGGGATCTTGTAGGATGTTTTAAATTCTAGTAGATGGACCACAATACCACATAACCTTCTAATCTACCATCTTAGGATCTAATGTTATTGTCAAATACATCACTGTATGCTTTCAGGACATAACAAATCATTTATATTTATATGTTTTGTACTGCGATAATTGCAAATAAAAAAAAAGTAACAATTGCATCCATGAGAATAATCCATGTTTGCTTTAGCCATAAAACGTACACAAAGTCACATCCTAAATCTATGACACTGTTTAAAAACCAATACTGGATTGTTTCAATTTAAGGTTGAGTAAAATATGGACAACCCAACCTTATTTAAACCCATAATTGATTTATGTAAAGGCATTTTCTTGGTTAATTTAAACCAACATGCACCTTTAAAATTGTTGCATAACCTGCCTCCAGAATGTCCCTACAAATCGTGCAGGCCTTCAGAGGGGTTTGGTCTGATTGATCAGTTCATTCTAAGTCTGGGTGACAAACTTGCAGTGAAGCGGCAGAAACACAGATGTTCCTCCTGCAGTTAGCAATCACACAAGATGTGCACAGTCCATAGCACAGAAAAATCAGTGTGCCCACCTGCAACTACAAACCATGCTTTATAGACCAGACCGCTGTCATCCAGTCTCTGAAAATAAATATGGATCACTATAATTAAAGAGGGAAAACATCTGTGTGGTAATACGGTAGCTACTGTATCTGTGTAGGGGAGAAAGAATGAACTGAAAATAAATGAAATATATCGAGGTGACTGGAAACCTATGCAGGTTAGATGAAATGCTTATTTCATCCTTTTATCATCATAGTTTTTAATTGCAGATTGCATTTTTACATTTTAACACCCTACCCATCACATATGACCAAACACAATAATTCCAACATAAAAAATCCTGATCATATGCTGTACCCATACATACACACTTATTTAAACAATAATAGTAATAGAAGACATAATAAAAATAAAATACATATGAAATAAATAATAATAATAAAATATGCAATTCTCTCAATCTTCCCAGGTTTGTAAATTATGTAATAAAAATTGTCGTTGTGTATTTTTTTTCAAGTTAAAAAATCGACCAAAATCTTTGAGCCAAACAATATTTGATGAATTTTCAATAAGCATGGACAAAGTTTTAGATAGATATAAAAATAACTGACAGCAGAACCCCAAGTACATTAATAGAAGGTAAACATAAACTGCAACATCCCATCCCACTTTTTAAAGGGATAGTTCTCCCAAAAATGACATTCTGTTGTCATTTACTCACCCTCAAATGGTTCCAACCTGTATACATTTCTTTGTTCCGCTGAACACAAAGGAAGATATTTGTAAGAATTTCAGTAACCAAACAGATTTCATCCCCTGTTTACTACCATAGTAGGGAAAATAAATACTATGTGAGTCAATGAGGGATAAGATTTGTTTGGTTACTGAAATAATCAGAAGAACAAAGAAATTTATACAGGTTTGGAACAACTTGACGGCAAATGATGACAAAATTTTTGGGAACTATTCCTTTAAGGTGTTTTATACACACACAAGAAAATCAAAATGCCAAGAGATGCAAGAAAAAAAGTGTTCAAATAAAACATAACGTATCACAATCTTCTTAGGTTCGAAAAATATGCCATTTTGCTGATCCTATCTTCTCTACCACCATTATATGTACTAATCTGGTAAAACTGGCACTCCTAATCCCAAACCAGCAACACTTGCTAATCTGTGATCCGTATTCTATTTTTGAGTTTGTAGGATTATTCTTCAGAGTATATAAACAGAGCGCTTGCCAGAGCTAGTCTGTTAGTAAATCCAAGGTTCTTTCCTTATGAAGTAACATTTACACTATAGCTGCCATCCACCCTGATGAGAACTATACCCTTAATATATTCCAATTTGAGTGAAGCCCACTCGGCAAGCCCATTAAAACCAAATGACAGCACTCAGAATCAGCCACCGCTATAATCACGCAATCAAAATGCATTATTTGGCTTCTTCAGGTGCATGGCAATGAGTACCGCCCCTCTTGCACTGTACACAATTGATACCAATTGGGCTCGTTCTGTCCTTTTCTATCTCTGGGGAAATCGCCATTCAGATGGACATTATCACGAGAGGAGCAGAATAAAGTGATGAAACAGGAATGTGTATAATTACAACCATGAAAATTGTTAATTTTTTACTAAGAGATGAAATGAGTAATTTTAGACATTTTGTCATTTTTATGAGTAAATTGTTCAAATTACTTGTCAATTTGTACCCCGATATTTTGCTAGTGGCAATGTCTTAAAAAAAGCGCTATTTCTGTATTTCTTTCATAGATCATGCATAGAACAAATGCAGAGGATTTCCACATGCTAAAATGGTCTGAGAATCTCAAGTTGGTAAACCCTACACACGATTGTTTGTTTCTTTTTGGGGTCAAAGTAATAATAATTTTGTATAACGTATTAATAATAAGTAACAATGAAACTTTTTATTTTTGAAGTTCATGCAATTGTAATACAACAGAGGTTTAAAGCTCCAATCTTTTCTGGATTTCTAGACTCCGTTTAGATAAAAACATTAACGTTATAAATGCGTAAACAATAAAATTATTATTATTATTGATAATAGAGGTTGACCGATATGGGTTTATTCTCTGGCCAATGCTGATTTTTTTAAAGCAGGTCAGCCGATGGTCGAAATATACGAGGCAGATATTCTTTTTTCCACCTTCCTCTCATAAAATCTAATTAAGTGATAAGAAGTGATACAGAATATTGCTTACATTAATAATTTATTAAAGACAAATTTCACTTGATTGAGGAATATTGAGTAAGTGTTTATTGGAGGGTACAAGATAGCAGTCTATGTCATAGTAATAATATATTGCTCAAAACTTTTAATCACCTTCTCAAACTGTTCTGTTCTTTTTGTTTATGTTTGTTGGCAGAGACTGCTATAAGTCAAATGGTCTTTAGTGAAAACAAAAAATCTCTTTATTTATGTTTAGCTTTTAGCCTTTTCTATTTAATAGGACAGTAGAAAGCCTGATAGGAAAGTATATGTTCTTGTGTTCGAATGGGTTTCATCAGCCACAAAAGACTGCCTTTGGACATAATGTGTAAACAAGGGGAAACAACAAATCAGGATTTAAACTATGGCAGAAGACTAAAAAGTTTGATTTAATGACGAAAAAACGTACCAGGCAAGCAGAATGTTTCTCTCCATTTCAGATTTCTAACACAAACTCTCAGTGTTCAGCCTGTCTCACGCCTATCAGAGAAAATTCTTCTCTCTTTTTCTCTGATCAAAGAAATGTTGAAACCTTGTATATATTTAAAACCACATGCGAGCCATTTATTAAAAACAAAATCTATATTTAACAATAAGTAAAGTTTACCAAAACCATGCTTTTTTTCAAATGACAGCAATAAGATTATGCCATTTAATATAAAAGCCGAGAGAACCAAACTAGATAGAAATGGTTAACATCCAAATGATGATTTAAAAAAATGTACTGCACTTTTATTTACGGAGCAAAAGCTGCCTTTCGAATGGTGAGAGATGGGTAGAAAATTATTATTTCTGAATGGTGACAGATGGCACATGAAAAGGTAAGAAAGGAGGGAAATAGATACTGGGCACGACTCCCTTTTGAAAAGCCTTGAGAAGCAAACTTTGTGTAAAAGATGTTTTGCAGGTTGCTAGGCAACTCTCATTAAAGCCAATGTTAAATTCGCTGTGGTGTGTAAGGAAAATATGCAGTCATAATGTTTAAAATCATTTAATCTGAGCTACACGTGTTATTAAATGCCATGTATCATGTAATAATCTATCGTTTTTAAATGCTTAATCGAAATAACGATGGAATTAAATTTGATTTAGGTGGTTTAATTTGACCTTTTATTTCTCAACCATTTTTGCAATATAGTATTAACAGAATGTTTCAACTACCCCAGAGCAATTGAAATAAGACCCGATAAGCATATTCATTCCCTCATCTCATGAGATGGCGGGTGACTGCCCTCGTTGTGAGTGGCCAGCTGAACACCAAAGGAGACTCTCATGAAAAAACAACCGTATTATTTAAAAAAGCTTTTATATTAAAATAGATGAAAAACTCCAATTGGATATGGGGCTGCTTGATAGTCCGCACAGTTCCTGCATTTTTACTATGGAAATAAATGTATTTTTACAGTTGAACTCTGCCAGATTGCCTCTCTGTGCAGCGAGAAAGTGAGACATATTAGAGATGCCCTGATAGACCCAAACAGGCCGAGACGTACACTTACCAAAAGCTATTGTGAAAGAACTACAATGCGTTTGAAATTGAGAAGCACAGAGTTTTCAATGCGAAAGCTGGTACCCACTGAAGCGCATGAAATTTGTGTAATATGCACCCAACCCCGCTATTTAGCATAAGGATGTACTCTGTGCACTCACGAATGCAAAGATATCAGAAAAGAGGCACAGAACTAATACTGCAGAAGAGTGACATAAGCTTTGTTTGGTTTGCTAAAAAAAGGTGGTTTTTGGGGAGTGTAGTCTGACACGGACTGGTACTTGTGTTTTATTCTCAAACACACTCTTTTGTTTTGATCTGTCGGGTGGCATTTTTAATGAGATCCCCTGAAATTTCTCTTTCTTGCACCATCTTTTGTTCCTATCTGTCCATCCCTGCTGGTAAATCTAGCTGCGCTTTGGAACATGGTAGTTGATTTTTAGCTGGCTGAAACTGGATTTTAGGTGATCGCAGTAGGTCAACAGCTGGTTCAAGCTGATATTTGCTGATGTAAACTGGTGAACTGCCTTTTACCAGCTGCAAACCAGCTACACTGTGAGTCATAAAGGGGTAAAAAAAGTAATGTGTTCCGCAGAACAGCTACAAGCTTAAACTGGATTCTCCACTGAAGCAAACACAGGTGAGATCTCTTTAAAATTTCAATTATTTCTCATGGACAATTATAAGATTAAACAAATGGAAATTGCTTTGCTTAAGTCTCCTGCGTCTCAGATATTTCTCCTAAGTAAAACATTGAAATCTACCAAACGTTTCTATTCAAGTTCATTAACACAACAGTGTCACAAACTGAGCGCAGATTTGCAAAGTCTGTAATATCTTACTAAAGATTTTAATATAAATTTAAGCATTCCCTATAATTTACACAAATCCAGATTATTTTGAGTATTCTTTAACTGTACAGCTTCGTAACTTATGTATTTAACAAGTCTCATTTGTTTCTATGTTTACTTATAACAATTTTAGAGAAATATCTCATACTACAGTTGACACAGGAATTAAAAGAGAAATTTAGCTATTAAAGAGCAACATTTGTGTTTTGACTGGGTTTCTTGTCTTTGTTTCACTATTTCTTCTATATAAACAAAATGTTTCATGAGAAAGAATGCAGAACAGGGCTTGATTTTATTGATCAACCTACTAGATCTCTTTATGTCAAGTTGTTCTGAGATGTAAATCAGAAATATTAGAGGATTTTGAAATGTCAATGTGAATGAATACTGAAAAACACGTAGAGCATTGTTTGATTTTATATGAAGGATTTGATGCTAGTCTAAAATGTGTATGAGAAAACATATACAAATTTAGGTTCAATAACATTGAAATCTGTCCCGACATAAGCTTTTTTAGTTTTGCAGCAGGTTTGCCAGTAATTTACTGTAGATTTAATTTACAAATTTGTCTTAAACACAAACGTATATATTTCTCATATTTTCTTTCATGAAACAAGAAATTTGATCTTATGTAACTTCTCTTGTTATGTAAATGTATCGTAATTAATGACGTTTCAAATATTTTTACTAAAAAAACAGACAAAAATGCTTAGGAAGAATGTCTTTTTGTTGCTGTGCTAATGCTAGTCTTTTCTTGCTCATTTTGAATCCCAAATGTCAAAGTGTGTTCATTTTGGTTAAAGTAACGTTCAACTCAAAATTAAAACAGTACTAATAGGAAAATAATTAAATCTTCATTAAGTTACTGGCAAAACTGCAGCTAAGTTTTACAGTATAGCTTTAGAATCCAAACACGATTGGATTAACAGCAGCCAGATCAACATTATCCATCACTGGATTAGGGGCTCAATTTTATTAATTTTGTAGTCTATCTTTGGCATGGACCGAATGATTAGCTGGATGTTTAATGTGTACGTGGGTTTAGTGAGGAGCATGCATGGCGACAGCAGCATCCGAAAGCCCTGAAGATTAAAACTGTTAATCTGGTTTGGGTGACAGTGGTCTGGCTAGACTCAGGACTGCAGCTGGCACCAGAGGTCTAAGGGATTCAATTAGAGCCAGCAGACAGCAGGAGGAACTGCTGGACATGTTTTTATCAGAGCTCTGGACCAAACACTCCACCCTTTTGTTTTTCCATCTGTACTGTGAAATGACTTCCTTGTTTATTCATTTACAAGTACAGCATAAATGTACATGAAGCCCAATCGTAAGTATTTGAAGTGTTCGGTTTCAAAATGAGATCACTTCAAAAATCATGTTTTTAATGATGGTATTAATTTTTCATTGTGTTATTTAGCTGTATTTTTTTAGTTATTATGGCCTAAATCAAATAAAAAAATTTAAAAACAAAGTTATCTCATTTTGGAACCAAACTCTTCATTTGGACAATTAAAGTCCGGGTAAAGGCCAAAATGGGGAATTAAAGATACAATGGAGTGTCCGAGCATGTATGGCCCCTCCCCATCACTAGAGAACCTAGCATCCGGAGTCCGCTCGATCACGAGCTCAGGCTTGTAAGCACTCTCCCACATACTTTTAGGCTCTCTAACGCTCTCACTCTGCCCAACTAAACAAAAAAACGCCAAATAACAAGCAAATAACAAGTCAATGGTAACACAGACGTGAATGGATGGAGGAGAAATAAGCGAACTGAAGGAGGATCACTGTGTTTGAATTCAAATCCTCCCATAAAACGTACTCACACAATTTGCATATAGCCTACTGGGCTGGGGACTCGACTCGATCTTTTGGTATCCAATGCAAGAATGGATTGTGTGGCTTTATGCAACTGGATGTTATTTATTTTTAAGATTTTAATGTGAAAAGTGTAAAGTAGCAAGGTTTGTAACAATTCATAGTTCCTCAATAACTGAAATGGAAAACAATAAGTGAACCAATGCCATATATACAACAGCTCAGATAAGCAGGGTCTACCAGATTTATATATCCCAAAACATTACAAACAAAATTAGCGTCTCAAGGTAAAAGTACCCTAAAAGCTACTTACAAAAGGCCAACAACAAATAAAGTAATCATGGCTATTCCATGTTCATTTCAAGGATGTATTTGTTTGCAGGGAAGATTACGTTGTGATTATATTCAATTTCCTTCAAATTACTGGTTAGAATAACACAGTCTTTTCAAAGCAGAATCTGATAGTGGCTATTTACAAAGTGGTCTTTTTTCTATTCATTAAAATTCTAAAACATAAAGTAAATAAGATGTTGTTGAATAGTGCACGGAAACTCACTTGAACAAATACCTGCATTTTCAATACAAAAAAAATTGTCCAAACAGGTGGATGATAATGACTTCACACTATTGACAAGATAATATTTATGAAACATTTGTACACTTTGAAGCACAAATTGCACAAAAACAACAACTGGATCCACACACAAAATTGACAATAAAGTTGCCCTATTAAAGGTCCAATGTGTAATTTTTTGGAATATCTGTTGACAGAAACGCAATATAATATACATAACTATGTCTAAAGAGGTGTATAAAGACCTTACACAATGAAGTGTTGTGTTTTTAGTATCTTAGAATGAGCTAATTCTATCTATGTACACCGTGGGTCCCCTTACATGGAATTCACCTGGTTGTTTTTACAGGAGTCTTCAACAGACAAACTGCAACACAGAGCGTGTCTCGTAAATACTTTATTTCCTGGCCCAAAGAAATGAAAATGTGACGACATATTAGTCCTGTCTCAGCCACCGTAGTGCTTCGAAAGGGAGGGGTGGAGTGAGCCATTGGTTGCAATTTGAAACCACACCACTAGTTGCCGCTTAATGTCATACACTGGCCCTTTAAAGTTATTCTACAAAAAAGTCATGAAAATGTCATGATTATGAGAATGTGATGTGCTATAAGGTATCAGCAAATCAAACTGCAAAATAACGACTGAAATTAAAACATTATTGGTTGAAACATTAATGTTATAGGACTATTTCTAAAAATCCAGAAAAACACAATTATTACACATGATATCTTATAGCTAACACCATCTGATACCATCACTGTAAGTTTTTGTAAAAGACCATACTCTTTGCAGGATTCTAAGCAAATGGCACCACAAAGAAGAAAAAACTCAAATTCTCTACAGCCTTTCAAAAATATTACTTTTTTCCCCTCAATTTCCTTTTGCAGACCTTGGTCATTAATGAAAGGTTTGAAAATGCAAAGTCAATTTCATTATGTGGTAGAAACTGTGATCATTTTCAGTACAATATACTTCAAATTGCGTTTCTGACTGATAGGGACATCTACAGTAATACCGCACGCTGCATGTGTCCGGGTGCAAAGCTTAATTTCCTATTGCCTTCCAATAATAAAGGCAATCAAGCCCTTTAAGGTGGTATAATGATCACCCACTTAAAAGTGTTGTCTCCCATTTCTAGTTATTACTTTTGACATTTTAATCAAGCGTCTATTCAAAAGCACAACAGCGGTTGTGGGTTTGGATGCCGGTTTGGCAGCTGTCAAGCCAAGGAAAATAATTTTAATGAAAAGCTTGTTTCTGGACGGCAATTTTTTTCAACATTAACCCATGTAATCCAATCTGTAATGCCATGTGTTGAGAACTTTCAAGGATCAGTTATGATGATTTGAAGCCTTTTAAAACTTGGGTGAAGTTATAAGCATAAAATAATAGAATCTGTATTATATTCCATATTTCTCAATAATAAAGTATAAACACATTTTCTCATTACAACTGCACTTATTTCTTTTTGCTAGAATATGTATTGTCACAAATAAACCATTGTTTATGTCAAACAATAAGACCTTAGTTAAACTGTTGGGGATACTGAGGTTAGTTTTTACACATTTTAGTCCTGTGAATATTACTTTTTAAGTAATTTTAAAGCAAGTTTTTAATATCACAACTTGCCCCGGTCAACCCCAACAACTGGATTTTGTGACTCTTTAATTATTCATAAACAATTGTGCATAGACATAACACTTAAACTGAGCATTACTGCAGCAATGACTAGATAATGACATGTATAAATAGACTACCCTTAAGGTTGATGAACATGTGTGGAATAATGTCAATCACCACATATGCTTGTCTAAATATTAAAGGGGTCATTTGACATGGCTAAAACAAATATTATTGTTTGATTTAGATGTAATGCAATGTGTATACACAATTTAAGGTTAAAAACCGTGTATGTTTGTATCTCTTCTTTGGTCTGCCTCTCTGAAATGCAAAGATTTTTTACAAAGCTCATCTCTCTGAAAAGCGGGATGTGCCGTGATTGGCCAGTTAACCAGTGAGTAGTTATTGGTCGAATACTGAAAGTATGTGACGGAAATGTAATGCCTCCTCCCATATTTGGCACATCAGTTTCCAAAGAAATTGTTTTGACAGGTATGCCCACCTTACTTGCAGATACATTTGGGTGGTCTAAGTCAAATCATACCACAAACTGAAATAGATTTGTGCGGGTGTGGTTACATGAGACCCAGGTCTGGGTGAGCATTCGCTTTTAGATAGAATGCATCTTTTGTTCTGACACTTTAATTATAGAAAATGTACGTTTCTAATACATGCATGGGCAACTTATAACACACAGAAAAACAAGTATTCGTGCCATATGACTGAATATATAGATATATATCCTTAAGTGCTGATATTTTTGCTTAAACAAAGGTGTTCAGCACGAACACCTTAAAGGGCATGTATACGCTCATCACATCAGGTTGACCTTAGCACTCAATATCTCACAACACAGAAAGTCCTCAGCAGTCTCTTTACTGCAGGGGTCCCAAGGGGCCTTTGGATAATTGTCTCCTCATTACCCTCAAGCACTTACGCAACATGCTACAGCTCTCAGAAGCCCAAACGTCATGAAGAAATTAGCATTAGCATGCTAACAAAATACTCCGGTGCAACCTACCGCTTAGCCATTTATTGGGGTTTTTGCTTTTCTTGTGAGAGCTGACTAATGAGATAAATACCCAGACCCCATTATATTGTTTTGCTTCAGCAGAAGCATTTGTTATTGTCATCCTTGGTCGTTCACATAGAATTTCTCCCGAGAACAAGAGGATGCGTTTCTTGCCTTTGAGACCCCAAAAACAAGTGGTGTTTAAGAAGTAGAAGATCTCCAGCCTTTGTTCTCAGCTCCCTAGCCGTTGCTGCTTTCGTGAGATAGTGGTTTTAATGGAAGAGCTTATGGCTGCTCAGCTGGAGGGTTGCCAATACGTTACAAAGATACCTAACATAATGGAGTGCTCCCAGTCCGACCTTGTTTCTATGTAATAAAGCAAAGGGGCAGCATTTGATCTGCTTCCTCGCATCTGTTGGAAACATGGTTCTGTTTACTGGTTAAAAGGGATGATGTTTCAATGAATCGAATGAAAACATGCAGGCTGTTTTATTCGCAAACTCAGAGTACTGTGAATTTCATTCAGATGTTTTGAACATCTACAAAAAACATGTCATGGTCACATTTCAACCCAAAATAAAATAAAATACTAAAAAATCCCTCTTAAACTCTGCCACCTCCCACCAGGTAGGTCCAATATTGCATCATTAAATCTATTTTCATCATCAAAACGAAGTAGTGGAGCAGAATACTAGATGTATATAGTATCTTTTGAACGTGTAGAACCATGGCTAGAACCAGTACCATCAATTTTGCATTCATGTTACAAGTTTAATTTCATATTTACAGCATAGCATAAAAACTTAAAAAACTGTTTAAGTATATATTTTCATTAGCTAAACTTCTTCTGTATTTTAATCTATTATTGAATTTTTTTCTCTTCAAATAAGCTCACAAATACCCCTATAATGTGTTAATATATGTCCTCCAAAGCCGCAACATCCTAAAATGGCCCTAAAGAAAATATAAATTCTCTCCACTGTATATACTTTTTATTTTATTTAACAAGATTCACCTATAAACGAACATTATCCTTATAAGCCTTTCTGAACTATTATAAAGCACAGACAGATTTTTACATTATTAGATGTATCCACAATTTACAGCTCCTTCATTTTTGTACACCAGATAAACATAGTTATTCATGTTTCCTTAAGATATTTCGCAATCCAAAATCACAAGTTTCCTCTAGCACATCCTGCATGGGAAACAAATGTCAGACAATGCTTTCATTTGAGGATGCTCAATTTCCTGATGTAATTTGGATTTAATGTCTATTGGCAAAGGCAAAATGAACACTGTAATTTCCCAATGCCACTTTGCATTCATTATAAATGCTTAGTAAACAAAAGGATCCAGGGTTTGTACCGAGTGAGTCTGAAGCAATCGCATCCTATTTGCACGTCTAGAGTTTGGATGCCATAATTAGTGTTGTGCGATGGAGCCCTCTTCAGGAAAATCACATACTGATTGCTCATTACAGCTTAATGAAAATGTAATCAGCCATACACAAAATGCATTTCGATATTTTTATCACTGTCCACGAGTCGGCGTCGGTATGTTACTGTAAAGTTTTGTGTAATCTTTAAGCGGAAGGTATCAAATATGTTTGTGCAATTAGATTGGTTTCCCAGCTGGCAGGGAATTTCACACTCCATAGGCAGCACCATATTTGAAATGTCATTATGACATTTAGATTGCGCGGGTTTGATAGAATTGTGTGTATATTATCTCATTCTCTTCAACACAGGGCTGTGCTCCAGTTATATGGGGATGTGTGTTATGTAAACCTTCTCTATTGTGCTGCGTTAACTAGTATGTGCTGGCTTTTTAGCCATCCATGTCATTACGACTCACCCCTGTGATAGGAATACAACAGAAAGCCTACCTTTGTGGATGCAATAAAACTGAAAAGTTATGAAACAAAATGCCACAGCCAGCTTACCTTTCGATATGTATTGTTGTGCATCAAGTGAATTTGGAAGCACTCGTGAAATATAGTTGAAAGCACAGAATATCAATAGGATATTGATTGGTATATTATTATATATTGCTAAAGCTTTATGCAATTGAAATAGGAACTTTAAAAAGCCTATACACATAATAAAGGTAAAGAATTATTTCATCATTTACTCACCCTCTTGTCGTTTCAAACCTATATGACTTTTCTTTCTTCTATAGAAAACAAAAGAAGATATTTTAAAGAATGTAAGTGACCGAACAATGGTGGTACGAACTGACTTAAATTGGTTTGTGTCCATTCAATAGAAGTGAATGGGTTACGCTACCATACAGGTTTTAAATGACAAGAGGGTGACTAAATGACAGAATTTTCATTTTGGGTGAACTATCCCTTCAATGTAATATTAAGATAGAAAACAGTGTATGTTATGTAAATTATTTAACAGCTTTTTGTTTATATTAATATTTAATCTCTCATTCATTCATATTTTTTACACAAATGTGCATTACTGCACATGTGTACCAGACTGAACATTATAAAATTGTTGGCTAGAATTATCCATGCAATCAAGACTACATATGCAGTAATAAAGTCTTATTGCACAGAACAACTGCAACTAATAATAAAAAACAATATTGTTTACTATGAACTTTTACCAAAGAATACACAGAAAAATAGAAATCAGGAAATAAAAAAGTCCACAGGAGTAAGAGAGAAAAGTGTGCCCACAGTGTGCGCCATAAAGAAACGTGAACTAGTGTGCACTATTGACCAACCAACACAATGCCGTGAACCTACTTGTGTTTCTAAATCAGATAACCCTGCAGCTACGTTGTGTCCCTGTTCTTCTAACAGAAATCTAGAATAGCAAAATATATTATGGATGCAAATAAATATTATACATTTTCATGGTTATGGTTAATAATAATTTTTTTATAAACACACGATCATGGAGTTCAGATGTTGCATTTACATATATTTCTCTCCGCCTGACACAGGAGACCTATTGAATTTAAAGTCTGCAGTGCTTAGAAAACAAAGCAACGTGAAAGCTATATTGACTTCCTGTACCTCAAGCTCAGCTGCTCAGCACGGCGTTGAGCAAATGCCCGTGTATGAATCCTAAATAAACCTCACCTTTATCAATAATTCATGAAAAACATCAGTATTTCATGAGCATCTGCCCAGTCACCCACCACCATTCATTTCAAAATGAGTTGCCTCAGTGTGATTATTTAAGTCTTAACCTGACTGGTCAACTAGCTCACGAAAGTGTTCCTTTGAGGCGTATTCAGCTAATAGCAGTCCAAATGGCAAATGCTCCTTAAAATGGTCTGGAGACAACCGTCTGACAGTTTGCCCCTTGAGACACTCAATAGCCGGACCAATAAGAGGCCGTGATTGCCTCATCAAGCCTGAATGGCAAAGGGTTCACAGCATTCATGGAAGAAGTCATCCTGCATCATTACCATCACAGCTTTCCAAAAATAAGACAAGTGATTGAGCCAGATGGAGATGGGAGGATAACAAAAAGACCTTGAAGTATCAAGGTCAGAAGTTCGTCGAAGTTTGGGATGTTTCAGCCATTGTTTTTTTGGCGAGCACCATTCGGAGCTGAAGTGTCCCTTCTAATTTTTGGAAGTTCTGCTGGAGATCAATAACTCATTGAAGTGCTGTCGTGAGGCCTTTAGGCTTTCACCGTTGGTCTTTAATGCTGCCCGCTGTTTCTTAGCAGTTGCACTTCTCAGGGAAATAGGGTGTGACAGATGGTCACCGCTGTTGGGTTTACTTTGCTCTGACCTTTACGTCCCCTTTGGGAATCTGTCCGTTCCACCAGGAGACGATGCAACTAAGGCACAGCAGAGGGCAGGAAGCAAAAGAAAAAGTTGCACTGTGATGTTAACAGCCGCCCACCTCTTCTCTAAAGCTGTTGAACGCAATTTCCTTAAATTTAGAACATTAAGTGCTTAACACCACTTCTGCTTGACTGGAGCACAATTCGAGCAGCTAACTCCTTAAAACACAAAAATGATCGTCAGTGAGAGGGTTTTTAAATGATAAGCCTATAAAGAAATGAAACAAATGAGCTTCCTCTGCTATCTCCCTGAATGCGAGAGAAAGTGAGAGCACTGTGGTTGATCGATGGCAGCGATGAAGACAATTTGAAAAAAAGGCCCAAGGTTGAAACAATGACCAACGAGGCATCGGCGAAGGAGCTGGAATGATTGATATGGGTGACAAAGCGAAGACCCCGGGCGGCGGTACAGCCGCCAGCCTCCGCGCTCGGATGAAGCTTCTGTATTCTGCACCTACTCCACCCCGCTCATCAATAAGGAGACAGAAAGACTCAGCGCTGAACCTCGTCTGACACTGGGAGGCGTATGAAAATGAAGGGCGAGGAACGATCGCTCACATTGACAGCTCTGCTTTTCTTAATGTGTAGCTGTTGTGTCGGTTTCGGAAGAAAGTCACCTTTGTATCATATTCGATTAAATTGCCCTGGATGTTATGAAAATATCTGAAAAACAAAAATAAATGGACGCATCTCATTCACACAGAAGCACCAAATGTGTGAGGGAAAAGTCAAACCAGCCAATAACAATCCAGAAAGAATTCTGTGATGTTATCTGCTAGTGACAGGAAAAACATTATTTCATATGCTGTGCCTTACGCTCCCCCTCACGTACGCTCTTCTCTTCACCGCCACTACTTATGTCCCACTGTTTCTGTAGTGAACTATCTGAACCGGTAACTCTCCAAGGTCGACTGACATCTCCACCAACAGCGACAGCCACGGCCCCTGCTGACAGCCAGTCACATTTATATTTAGCCAGAGAAGAAGAGGAGGAGGAAGAGGTGCCAAACGAATAA
Source organism: Triplophysa tibetana (assembly GCA_008369825.1). NCBI lineage: Eukaryota > Metazoa > Chordata > Actinopteri > Cypriniformes > Nemacheilidae > Triplophysa > Triplophysa tibetana. The sequence continues at coordinate 10,079,115 of CM017897.1, read as the reverse complement.
GCCCGTTTCCCCTCTGTGCATCCTGATCTGCCTGCCTGCGTCTCTCACTTTCACTCTCTCTCTGACCCAGAAAAACAGCCCTGGTATGATGAAGAAACGCAGGAGTGCAGACACACCTAAATATAAATAACTCTGTGCCACTTACATGTCTAATGACGGGTCCGAAGCTTGAGAACAATAGAGTTGGTTTGGAAAGGACATGGTAGATTTTGTTTGTATTGATGTATTTGCTTAGAAAAAATTATTGTTAATTGTTTTGTATGCTTTTTATGTGATCAATTCTGAAATCGATAACACTAAAACAACAGGCCTGCCTGAATGACCATGAAGAGATGTAAACACCAAAGAAGTTAGTAGCAAATCTTTGTAGATAAAATTTGACTCCGTCCAGATTTTCTATTAGGAAAGATTTGCTTTTTTAAATGAAGATATTACTTCCATCATTTGCATAAGCGAGACAGTATGAGAGAAAAAGAAAGGGATAAAAAAGGAGGGTCATTTCTCAAGCAGCACCCAAGGAATAAATAATCAACTTGATGTGGTCCAATGCGGCTAGTCATGCTCCATTATAATTTGAGGGGCAGTTAGGATTAAAGTGTGAAATTAATAAATGGCAAACTGAATGAGAGAATAATTGAGATGAAACAGAAAGAAAGGGAAAGACGAGAGGCCATTCAGAGGATAAGAGGTGTGTGTGTAGGGACAGACTGGAGAACAGTGGGAGATTTGGCAAAAGTACAGAGATTACAGAACCAGACTTGAGGGAGGTCTGAAGGGAGGATGCTATGACCTTTCTCTCCACACAACAGAGCCAGAACCAGACTCAGAGAGAGGGAGACCTGGAGAGCTTTGTGTCAAAGGTTCTGATCCATGGTCTAATAAGACATTTATACTAGTTGACAAGACACACCGGCAGTCTTGTCGATTTAGATTTAGGGGATGTTTGAAATAAAATATCACTTAAACCAGGTTAACATATACCTGTCTTTCAAAATGAGCAATAAGAACTAAAGCACCATGCTTTACACATATCTTTATAGATGGTTTTAGTGCCTGGACAAGATTTAAATTCTGGTCTGTTTTTGTTATAATAAAATGTATTTTATATAAAATAATTTTAAGTATAATAGTATCACATTAATATTAATGGATATTAAGATTTTATTTTATATTTATTGTATTAAATTACGTTAAAACCACGCAGTTTTGAAAGTTTGGGCCTCAAAATATTTGTTAATGTTGTTGCAGCTGAAACCGTCTATAGTGGAAAAAGGTTCCACAGACTATAAAAATTATTATGGGAAGTGTTTTAAATACCAGGGTAAATCAAAAAGACAGTAGTTTGTCTATTGAAAATAGGCATATGGAGTGGTGTTTGTTTTGTGTATGTGTGTTTGTGTAGCGGCCTCTTTCGTCCTCACCTTCTCAAAGTGGTGCGTATCAATTTCATTTTTCAATGAATTTTCAAATGCCAACAACAAGCTCATTTTGTGGAAACAAAAGCAGTTCAGTAAATTCCCAGTTTTGGCACCATACAGAACACGTTTACATGTTTTCCCAACATCCCTGTTCAAAGACTCAGCAAACTGTATAATGGCGGTTCACAGCTAACTACAGATCGCCATTTTTGGCTAACAAAACGTTTTGATGAGTCTACTTTTGCAGCTTAGCAGCTTTAAAACTTGAAAATTCCACAAGCTTCTTGCAACACAGGTTAAAAATAAACTTGCCGACGTTCACATATTACTGGGCCGCAGCAATCACAGTCTAAACCTGATATGAACAGACTTCCCTTTTGCTTATTCAAGTCAACCCTGAAGTTGTCAGACGTCATAAAAGACTCCCATATCCATATAAAAAGAGGATCTCCAAATCCAAGCTACTTAAATTGGTTGATTTTCAGCTATCTACAAATAAGGCTTCTATGCTAGCAGACTTTAATACATCTCCATCAGATATCCCTGCATTGGGGCCCATTTCCTCAGCCAGCAACTCCTTTAGTTTCATAAAAACCTGAGCTTCTTTCGTGTGGAGACTGGCTCTCAGTACATTGACTTTCATCAGGCCTTATTAACCAAAGGTCGACAGACTCTAGAGGAAAATAAGCTGCTTCATTGGAAACACCGGGACATATTAGCCAGTGTAATGTTGCTTTGCATTTAGTGTACGCCTGCTTGTTGAGAAAAACTGTTTCGGAACAAAGTGACAGTAATGGGTTTTGCTGCAACAAATTCATATACAAATCCACAAATGCATTGGAGTTATACAATGAGGTTAAAATGACAGGGTTCCATCACCACAATGCAGCTTTTAACTTGCTTTGAGTCCATCCCCACAGGGTTAAATCTAATAGCTTATATCATCATTGCAGAATATTCACTCATTAAAAGTTTTACACTTCAAACTGCAATCAGCAATGTTTGCCTCTTTATCACCATCTCTGACATGAAACGGGTAGCCCTATGAGGGGTAACATTATGAGATCTTTTAATATTAGACGGCGTCTGAACTAGTGCGTTTCCCTTTAAAAACAGATGACTCTTGCTATGGAGACGCCTGGCGTTTAGACTACTCCGGAGTTACACGACACCGTGTAAACAACATGCTTGTTTGACATCAAGCTGCAAGGCGTACGGGGATCAACACATTGACACTACAGCAACGCGAGAGAGAACCGAGAGCCGTATGCTTTTAAATCGTGCTCTCAGTACTGCGATGTCATCCGTCGATCGGTCTGCGTGGCGCCGGATGAAATAAACAAGCCTGATAACATGGATAACCTCATCTAACGTTATCCACACAAAGACGTCCTTGCCTTCATGTTCACTTTGTACTGCCTATTAACCAACTGTCATCAACAACCGACTTATGTATGTCAAAGCAACTGTTTACATTTGTGTCCGCATACCCAGCATGTCTGAATGGTCATGTGACATGGGTTTTCGCTAGTGTAGTGTAGTTGCAGATTTTTTTGAAACGTATGGGGAAACGGCAGTAAAAAACAACTATTGTCTTTGTTTTAATGTTCTCAAGGTCGCAGAAACAAATCTTCTGGCACATACAGGTTGCTATTTTGCACAGAGATCAATAATGTCTTTGTCTTTCTAAAAAGGAACATGTGACGGTCTGAACCACTGACATACTGCAAAACCTTACCCAGTCAAGAAATAAAGATGACAAAGAAAAATATTCCATAAGGGCTAGTGGCCAGAATCTACCAAACCAAACAGGTATGTTTGATTCTTACTGAACCTTGGTTTCTCAAATACAATGTATTTTTAAAGCATACAAGGTCATTTTGGGATGAGCAGACAGCCCTGCAAATCATAAAAGGCTCCAGTCGATGAGCTTACCTCATAATGACCACAGACCACATCATCCCTATAAACAACACACCAGTTCTTTAACAAACCATCAATCAGACACCCTACTGGAGCAATTCAGAGTTCATAAAAACGCTCATTAAACCATCTCCTGGACAATTTATCTTCACACAATCCAGTTATTTCTTCCTGCATCGACCCATAATGCCTATAAAAGACAATTTGAGAAACAAACACACACTCCCATGACAATATCAATTAAGCCTCAACGTTTTAACAGCGAGAGCGAAAGACAATTCTACAACTGGATCTCAATTGCAAATCTGAAATGGCTTTGTGTCACATTTAATTACATATGATATTGGCGCTATCCAACGACTGAAATGAAAATGAAATCCCGAATGGAAAATAAGGATTGTAATGAAAAACGATTATTAAAAGTATTGCTTAGACTGCATTGGCAGCTTGGGCATTGTGAATTGTGTTTTTGCAAAGTGAAGTCTTTTGAAGTTTAAGTTCAGCACTTTAACACAGAGAATCAATCGGAATTTGACATCGGTGGGAGATTTTACTACATCTTTATTAGACCCACGAGAGGTCTTGTGATCTGGGAGCATTGTTAGTGCACTCAGACATGTCTGATAGAAGATGAAAGGCCAACGTGGGACACTCGATGGCTTTTCTGACATTGTCTGATCAATAGGAAATGGAAGCCATCAAACACGATCCCACTTTTAACAGTGACTAGTCACAAAATTGAGTTATATCATTTCACTACTTGGCGCTAATGCACTTTCCATCTTCTATTCCAATTTGGCGGTACTTGTGTTTGTATTCATGTTGTGGGATTATACAATTATTCTCCAAGCGCAGGAAACTCCATTTTAAGTTATAAGTTCCATCATAAGGTAAGAAACTAAAAGGAAAGGATGGTTTTCTTTCATGACTCATTATTGGCAACTAATTGTGCAGTTGCCTTTGAAATGGGGAGTCCAAAGGCTTCTATGAAGACTGGGCCAAGTCATAATGGTAGCTGGCGGTAAAGCCACAATGTTAAAGAAACCTTAGCCCATTACACTGAGGTTACTACAACTCCGGCGCATTACCATTACTGAAGAATTATGAATTATTTATGCAGTATGCATTCAAATCACGAGGGCTAAAGGTGCCAAGTGCTATTAAATCGCTGTGATTTCATATTTTAATGCATAATGAATACTTTCCACACTTGTTCTCTCACCTCACGGCTAGCTGCAGACTCTAGAGGAGAACATCATTTTATGGCGTGTTAAAAGTCCACACCTGCTTCAAACTCCTGACCAAATCCCACGCCCTGTCTGCATTTCATGGATCATTTTTTTTTCAGATTTTCCCTCTGGTGGTCACGCAAATTGTTCATTGTTTTAAAGGTGCATGCTGAGGATAATGTGACTGTACTGACAGTTTTCCCAACGACAACTTTTATGCAAATGCACCTCTCTTTTTATTTAAGGGAACAAAGAGACTTCAGGTGGACAGTTTCGGCGTTGGTCTCCGTTCGTTTCAGGGCTTTTAGATTTGTAAGTTTAATTAATTTTCAAAGGCAAGCCTGCGGTTTATTACAATGTGCAAATGATTCTCAGTGGCAGACCAAAGCGCGCTAATCTGCATGTTGCGCCTTGTGAAAGGTCATTCCCTCCAGCTTGACGGACAATGGAGCTCACTCCAAATTGATAAGCCTGACACAGGGGATATGTACAAACATACACAGGTAATACAAAAATATGGACACCTATTGGCACAATGTGCCCCAATCTATTAGTCAAGAATTCAACGATTGGCCCCATGGCTTTTTTGGAGCAATGCTGAATGCTGTTAATGTCTTTTTTTTTAGAAAAAGTTTTTTTTTGTGTGTTTTTAAAAACTTAGAAGTACAATACAATGTTGTCAAAATTGTCTGCCCACACATGGATCTGCGAAAATGAGTAAAAACGCTTTATAACGCATGCAAGGCTGTTAGTTGGCAAAACACAAGTGCTTTTTGTCAGAGTATATTTTGTCTTTAGAGTAAAAAGTGGCTAGTATATGAACGCTATAAATCCATTTTCATAGTTTTCATGAAAATGACATTTTCTTACCTAGACCCATACATTTTGTTAATATTCAATTTATCCCGTTAAAATGGTCTGTTGGCTCAGTCTGAACATTTTAAACAATGGTTGTTAAATGAAACAACAATATTGTCGATTATAAATTCAAATTTTATTTTTATTTTTTTAAAAACGCTATACAATCATCCTTTTTTTCAAACATTTTTTGGTTTATTTCTTTTTAAAAACAAACAAACAGGAGAACATGAAACATATGACATAAGGGACTCGTACTATAAATGAATATAAATCAAATAAATGCAAATGCATGAAATATATAACAGCCAAATAAAATAATAGTAACAAACTAAAAAGTAAAATAAAATAAGATTTTAAATGTCATGTTTCAATATTTTCCACCACATACAACAAATAATTTAGAAATAACACATACAAATACCACTAACGAGCGAATTCTGATTGGTCGAGAGGACATATCGCATTTTGGTTAAAAACAGGTTCAGGATTTATAGCGTTTTGGAAAGAAACTGCATCTTGCAGTACATTTTAAACAAGGAAATATAGCGATTTGGCATGAAACATTGATGGAGCAGTGCATAGGTTTAGTACACAGCAAAATGGCATGACAAACTCATTTTTTCTAATTTGAACCTTAATGCATTTGGGAAAAGAGCTCTTCATATCTACTTTTTGCTGAAGATTACAGACACAGTCCTGAAGGCGGGTTTAGTATACTTGTGTCTAAAGGCATGCACATGTGCATGACGTCACCATTTTTATAGTTTCACATTTTATGATTTTACACATAAGCGACAACTAGATCGTACTTTATTTTTCTAAGTAATTTTGCTAAACATCTGAGACAAAGTTGACAATGCATTACGTCCGATGAGCTGTAACCTTTGACCAACTGTTCCATTTTAGTTAGGATGCTGCCTTGAAGTCAGGTGGTGTTTACATTACCCCGTTGTCATATGAAATCGGTGTTTTAAAACTAAAACGATCCTTGTTTAAACTGCAGTTTCCACACTTGTTTTAGAAAAAAATCTGCTTTTGCACTACCGAAAATGATGTCACATGAGCATTCAGACACGCTTGGCATGCGAGCAGAAATGTAAACAGTTGCGTGGGCATACATAAGTTGGTTGTTGATGACAGTTGGTTATCAGTACTATAAACGCCGCCTCAGTTGCCTTTGCAGATTGCGCGGAAGCTCAGCAGGGTTTGTAACAGAAGCATTGTTTAACATAAATCACAAAGAATATCCAAGCCGATTGTTGAGTCATTGTTTTACAAAGAAAGAGTCTTCATGAATCCTTCAGCTATACAGATAAATATGCACATCCTGCCATCAGACGCAAGAAAGTAAAAAGACAAAAAAGAAGTGGTCTCCGAGGCATCACTTCACACACACACACACACACACACACACAGTCACATTTGTTGACTCCACGTCCTTTTGATGTAAATTCTGACATTTCTGGCGGCTCTTTATTCTGTGAGTGATAGCGCTGCCTTTTACTGGGGTCAAAAATTTGCAAAAAAATACAGAAGTCTAAGTTAAATAGCAATGCTGTGGTGAATTCTGGATTTTTTGTACTTTCCTTTGAACATTGTTATTTAAATGTGTTTCTCTCGGTTTTAGCTTACGCGTGACAGCCTATTAGAGGACGGCAATCTCAATGTTGCAAAGATCACAGAGATGCAAAAGTCTCAAGATGGTAGAATAAAATCAGATTTTACATCCATCAAGCCCTTCATTTGAATGAAGAAATGAATAAGAAGTGCCACAAAACATTGCCACACACGTCCAAACCCCATTAAGTCAAATGAAGTTCAAAAAACGGAGTTGCTTTGAAGAGCTGCTGGGTTTTAAAATATGATGGCGTTGAAACAAGGCTTTCGTTGCTTAGTGGATGAAAAGCTGAAAGAGCCATTATTGACTTAGCAGTCATCAAGTTGCTACACAGTTTACTGCTCCACTCTTTGTGTCAGTGACAGAAGAGACAGATAGTGGGCAATACAAGAGCAGGCGAGTGGTTTGACATCTGCTCTAATGGAACTGTCTTTCTGCTGGCACTCATTCTAGCGGAGTCAAGGAAAACTGCAGAAGTTTTAACAGAAGACAAACTCTTGTAAAACTAATTGAGTGTTACTTATCTACTACTGATTCTGAAGAACTGATGAAAAGTGGTGACGTGTCAAGGAGTTACTGTATATTGATTAAGTATTTTCAGAGTTATTAACTTACGTTGCAAAATTCTGTTTTTCTCACAAAATATGTTTTATCTAGACGGTATCATTGTCTATGGGTAATTATAGTCTAATACATTACTAGGTGTCAAATATCCATTATAAAATACTCATTATTACATTTACTTACATTGAGGGAAATAATTATTTGATCCCCTGCTGATTTTGTAAGTTTGCCTGCTTAGGAAGAAATGAAGGGTCTATAATTTTCATAGTAGGTTAATTTTAACTGATGGAGACAGAATATAAAATCAGGGGGAAAAGTGTTTTATAAAGGTTAAAAAATGAATTGCATTTCAGTCAGTGAAATAAGTATTTGATCCCATACCAACTAGCAAGAATTCTGGCTCCACAGATTGGTTATGTGCCTAAATGGATCAAAGTCAACTTGTTATGTATGTAAAAGATGCCTTCCAACATAATCTGTATCTTCCATTTCAGCCTATCCACTACCATGGTCAAGTCCAAATAGGTTTCACAGGATGACAGGGACAAGATTGTAGACTACATACAGAAGCTTGGTGAGAAGGAGACAACTGTTGGTGCCATTATTTGGAAAAAGATAAAATACAAAATAACCATGAAATGCCCTTGGTCTGGAGATCCCTGTAAGATTTCCCCAATGAAGTAAAGATTATCATATGAAAGGTTAAAGATCAGCCCAGAACTACACGGAAGAAGCTTGTTAATGATTTCAAGACAGTTGGGGCCACAGTTATTAAGCAAACCATTGGTAACATGCTATGCCACAATAGATTGAAATCCTGAAGCACCCGCAAGGTCCTCTGGCCCAATAAGGCCCGCCTGGCTCGTCCGAAGCACAAAATGATTCAGAAAATGCCTTGGCGAAACTGCTGGCACTGCTGTGAGACCAAAATTGACTCCTGTTTTTGGAGGGAGAGAAATGTTGACTATGACCCCAAAAACACCATCCCTACAGAGAAGCACAGTGTTGGAAACATTATGCTTGAGGGCTTTTTATCTCTCCTACGGGTACAGGATGACTTCACGGCATCAAGGGGCTGAGGGCAGGCCAGTGTACCGTAAAATCTTGGACGAGAACCTCCTCCCCTTAACTAGATCTCTAAGGACGGGTCGTGGATGTGCCTAAACATGACAAAGACCTGAAACATATTGCCAAGACAACCAAAGAGTGGATTAAGGAGAAGCACATTAAATTTCCTAGGCTTTCTCTAGATCCTAGTCCTATAGAAAATCTATGAAGGAGGCTAAAACTCCAATTTACTGAGTGACTGCCGAAAAACCCTATTTTTCTCGCGGATCAAATACTTATTTCACTGACTGAAAAGCAAGCCAAATTAAAACCTTCATATACAGTTTTTTTTAAGTAAGAAGATTTAATGAATAATAATAATGCATATATAAAAAGAGAAAATTAGACGAAATTCTATTACCAAATAAAATTATGTCCAAGTGACATCTGATTTCAAATGAATTTCTTGGAGAAAATATGTTGAATAATTTATAATCTGTGAAGATTGCTCTGTGATGTTCAATACCACTAGAGTGACAACAAAATGGTCCCCCAGGCCTTTATCCCAAGTGATGTGAGCCTCAAAACACAAAGAACGCGTGTAAACTGGCAGCTTGTTGGAACAGGTGTGTCTGTGTTTGATCTGTGCATATGCTTCCGAGCTGGACGTTTGCAGGACTGCTTTGCCATGATCACACAGAGGGATGTGATGATTCACACAGGAAAAACGTGCACAAATGCAAATACACAAACATACACACATAAATAAACATGCGAATGCTGTTAACACCTCTGATTAGAAAGTGACACCAGAAAAATGCAGGTGATAATGCTTTTTCTAGTTAATCCCTTACTGTTACAATTTAGTGGTACCAACAATATTTTTGGCTATTGTATGTTGGAAAAATATGGATATACAGTAAAAAGATAACATTTGCATATTTTCCCTTCCCATAACTTGTTATATTTGTGGCTTTTACATTATTATAAATTGTCTATGATGCTGTATCTGCCCATCTGTTGAAAAGGGAGCTGTCCACAAGACAGGTGCTGAACTTCAATTCAAAGATCCTTTAGAACTACATAGAGACATCAGAGCTTCAAAAGCAAAACATATAAACTATGAGTGTGGTTAGGCTGTTCCTACGTCTTGATGGTAATGTATATACATCAAATATAGTAATAATCTGTCACTGATTTTTATTGATTCCACAGATTTTGAAATGATCTAAATAAATATGCCCACACACTAAGCAGTATTATACGGATAGCATTTCAAATTATGAATAGTAACAGTAATAACAATACAAATAAATAACTATATAAGAATAAAAATAAATAATGACAACAATAAAAATAAATGCCCATGTTGCATGTGGGCCTCAGGGCCCTGGAGCCACCTGTCATCGACTTTATTCATAACCTCACCCACTCAGGTCTGCCATGAGTCAGGGTTGTTTATGGAGGGTATGAATAGGATGATGTTGTAACTAGCAAGATCTTGTCGCCCCTGACTGTTCATTACCCCCAGACTGACGTCAAACCTACATGATTAAGAACAGACACCATCAGGTGTCACATCCACCCCTGACACCATTTACACACCACCAACACGTTTTGACACTTGTCGCATGACAAAAAAGCATCACCGCATGTGACGCTGAAAAAAAAACTTGACTTATTATATGCTTTAACTTAACCAATGTCTAAGGTAGAGGTGTTTTAGCAAAGAAAATCTTATAAAACAAATAAACATTGGAACTACCCATTAATTTTTTTCAAAACTTTTAAACTTCAACTGCCTTAGATTGTATATCCGAGCTCTTTTATTGGAAATGTGGGATTTCATTTGTCCACAGCCTGTCTCAAGCCCCAGCTTTAGGCTAAGAGCCATTCGCTGCATGGATAGCAGTTACCAAACGCTCGCCTCGCCTCTGTCCCCGGGCTCAGATCTAACAGCAGCTGGAACAAACACACTTTATCAAATAAACGTCAAATGATGTTTGCCGAACTAGTCTGCCATTACACAAAATATTTTTGCAACCAACGGCAACAAGAAGAGACGATAAATGGATGGAAGAATGTCTCCGGTCTGACAACATTCTATCCTTTAGCTCATCTATTTGTTTTGTGGCCAAATCAAATGAAGTATAAAGGCTGCAGAGAACGCCGGAAACCATTTGAACTGATAGTCCCATGGATCATGAAAGGGATGCATGTTGGTGTAGGTGGAAAAGTGTGAGAAGGGTGAAATTTTGTAATGGCAACTGAAGATGCCAAATTGAGCAGGAAGTGGTTGCCCTATGCTTCTAGTGTGTGAATCAAGTCATGTGCATCTTTCGCAGTTCTGACCCCTTTAAGATTCCATCATTAAATCACGAAAATGATAACAAAAATCAACTGCAGATTTCAGAAAATATAACTTCTTAGACACAGAGACATAAGAGCAGCTGGAAAACCGAAGCCTATTCAGTGGCCTAAGTAAAAATCCATTACAGATCCAAGATCAAAGAGTGAGAACAGGCAGGTCTCAGAAAAATCCTGATTTTCCAGTGGGGATTGTATTTTATTGAAAACAGAAGTCTGAGCTCACATTTCACCTGACATGTTTTAACTGTACGTATACTTTATTCTCTCCACACTAAAAATCAGAGCCGATTTTCCTCAGACAGATGGAGAGCGCTGCATCCGCGGTTCGAGTCATCTGACTGTTGGGTGCCAACGTGTGCGTTATGAGAGAGAGACTCAGTTGTCAGGTAGGAGCAGTACCTAGTGGCAAGAGTCCTTAACTGCAACGTCCTGCCCACACTAAAAACAGACTTTACCCAAAGACTGTTGAAATTAGGGGAGGTATATTGATTTTATTAAAGAAAATAATAACAGCAGCTAAAGCGACACTAACTTTTGATGATACCAGACTATCATGGTGCTGAAACAACTTTGTACTGTGTTGTTCCCGAAAGACCATTCCTATCCAAGATCACGTTTAACTCATGTAATTCATGTTGTGCATGCTCGTGAGCATCTTGTCTCTATTTCTCTAAATTATCTATCCACTACGGATTATTAACAGACCAGGTTTTTTCTCAATTTGTGCAAAATCATAAAACAAAAAAAAAGTTTTGTTACAAGTCTTATAGTAAAGCATCTATATAATGGTTATGCAGTGTATGAACCTGTATGTACACAAGGGTAGACAGAAGATGCAAGGTTATTGATTGAAGTGTCTGATAATCTGCGAGTGGGACCGGTGCACTGAGGTGGGTCTGTCTTGACATTGAAGCTGTCCTTGACATTGATGCTAAATGGAAACGGATTGATATTCTGACTCCACACATGAGCGGCCCGTTAACATGGTGCTTATCGCTGAAAACCAAGGGACAGCATGTCCTGCCGCTTGCACCCTGCTCCCCATTTATCATGAGTGTCTGGAGCAGTCTCTATCTCTTTTCACATACCTTTACTTATCCCTCTATATTATACCTACCCATAACTGGTTCCTTTGGCCAAACTGAAATTATAGAAGTAGGTTTTACGAACGGAACAAAAGAATATTGTATAATCATATCCGTTAAACTTTAGATCTATCCTCCTTTGTGCTGTACGAGATCGTTCATTGTCCTTCTGTTTCTCACAAGTTGACGGCTGAGTTGATAAGCATTCGGCAAGAGCAGCCAACTCAAACCCGTACAATATAAATTTAATGAACAAGCACTGGACAATGACGGATGATATTTCCCTTGAGCATCAGCTATCCTGACTGGCTTGATGAATACACACCTTGTGTTAATGGAGATCTTCAATGAAGTGCAAGAGGCGCATGCTCGTGTAATCTCATCAATTACAATACTAAGTTATATAACCAGCCACTTATCCCATTCTTTTTGGCGCACCCCGCAACATTCATCCCATTTTTCTTTCCATTGTCAAGTCTTGTGCGTAAGCTTCTTCATTACTGAAGACAAATCTAACCGTTTTACCACCGCTCACGTGGCGACACAAAACATCTGTTAGATCCCTGTTCATCATCACATTCACATAGCTCTACTGTATCTCTGGGTGCAAGGCATGTATTCATTTGAATAGATGATGAACATGATTGTCTTTAATGATCGCAGGTATAAGATTCATGCATGTGTAATTAACATGTTTAATTGACTACTTCTTCATTACGCTCGGAGCACACACAATCACAGCTCAATGTGTGCATGCCTGTCTAGACTGAAAAATAAATAACGTTACTAGAATGAGATGGCACTCACTGGAACACATGGAATATGTAAAAAGGGCAGAAAGGGCAATGGAAACCTTTAAAGAAATGCATAAGAAGAGAATGCTGGGCTCATTTTGCTGACAAAGACTTTGTGTGTGTGACTGTTTATATACCCCATGCTGGGACACAAGAGCAAGAAAAAGAAATCAGTCTGTCCTGCTGAGATCACAACCTGACCTCTCTCCCACGCAGTCTCTATCAACCTTTCTTCCACTCTCAATTTTCTTGCCATATGCCTCAGTAAACTTGGGGGGAGAGAGCGAAATTGCAGGAGCATCTACTATTATTTTAGTTTGATGCTCTGTTAGGTCTCTTATGATGCAGCCATTCAGGAAGAACAACAAACAATCCTATCGAACAAAACAGCAAGACACTACTTCACATGGATTCTATGTCTTGTCAACACATACGTGATTGAGAAGAGAGGATGCATGTCTTCTTTAAGGCTTCTAATTCGTTTCAGAAAAGTGGCCCTGAGAGTGACATATACTCTTCATCTCTGTTACAGGTCAAACACCACTACTCCATTATACTCTTTTGGTATATAGACAAACAAAACTCAATTTCTCATTTCTCGTTGTTGGGTGCCCCAATAACTAACTCTTGAGGATGTTAAGGCTTAGAGCCAACTAAACTGAATGCAGATGTATTATCGTAGCACACAGTAACTGTTCTTTGTTAGCAACTAACTTTTCTGGGACATTATTGACTACCATAGTCATTTGTTGAACACACAATAAGATATTTTGAAGATTTTAGGCAAGCAAACAGTTCTACACCATTGACTACCATTTACATTTTTCCTACTATGCTGGGGAAATGTCAGATGCTTACATTTTTCCAAATATCGTTCTTTGGGCCCTATCGTACAGCCGGCGCAAGGCGCAACAAAAGTGTTTTTGCTAGTTTCAGCATGACACAGTTCTCGTTTTCCCGTCCTGCGGCGCGTTGTTTACTTAGCAAATGCACTTGTGCTCATTTGTGCGCACATGGGCGTGCTGGTTTAAAAAAATTAATGTTTTCAGGCTCAGTGTTTTGTCGCGTTGCTATTTTGAGGAACTGAAAATATGCTCCATAGAGCAACTTGCAACCTGGTCTAAAGTCAATGGCGCAATATTGTTTTTGTCTAAAAAAAGACCGCATTAGTAGACAATGAGCCTCTGGGAGGGTCCACAATGTGCTTTCACTTTATACTTATTACACAGAGGGAAGCGCAGCAGCACACAAACATGCCAAATATAAAAAATAAATGGATTACTATACTAATATTGGAATCCGAAGAAAGGTTATGCAGCGACTGTATTCTTCCACAACCAGGGGTGGCACAATATTTAGATATCTTTAACGGCATGTCTGTTTGTTGCTTGCTTTCTCTACCTGGTTCCGCGCAACTTCTTACTTCAATACTGTCATGTGCGAACAAGTGGACGGGGCTAGAGAAGTAGTCGTTGATATTTTTCACTGGAGGTGGTGTTCAAATTATCAATGTCATTGATAGGTGCATTCCAGAACATGGCGTTCGCTGGGCCTTGTGTCAATAACATATGTAATCTCAGTATAAGGGTGTTTTCAGTTCTAACACTTACATGATATTCGCGTGAATACAATTACCTCTTCTATAACAAAAGCTCGGGTTAAAATTGTGATTTTAATTCATGCCTCCTTTAAAATAGCAAAAGGGGAACTGGACATGCCCTGAGTCCACTTAGTGCCCTACGCTTTAGACCATGCGCATAGATTGTGAAAATAGGGCCTTCTGTGTTCAACAGAACAAAGACATTAATGCAGGTTTGGAACAACTTGGGGGGACATAATTTCATTTTTGGGTGCAGTATCCCTTAAAAACACTCCTCAAAACTACACAAATATCTGGAACTAGCTTGCTTGTGAGAGCTTAAGACATCACCATCGCCATCGCAAAACCGCTTGTTTCAATGTCACGCAACAAGCTGTGCGTAATTTACAAAATTGCAAATGTAGTACAGAAAATAGTGTGTAATGGAGATTCATCTAAGATTGTCCAATATGATTCAATCATTGAAGTGTAGCACACAGTTCAACACAGCATTAATCCCTGTGTTGTATTTTCCTCATTAGATAATCTTTTTCCCTGTCTCTCCTTTTATAAGTCATTTCATTAGCCAATAATAGGACTGGACTGGCTCCCCGCTGAAGAGAGCAGCCCGTTAGGCGAGTGGATAATGAGTGTTTTTACATGGGGCTGGGTGGACATGTTTTAGGGGGAAGCCTCATTTTAGTCACGGCGTGTGCAGACAGTAGCGCGAGCGCCTCAATCGCTTTCAGGGGTGCACCAAATTTGTCAGGCAACTAAACGAGCAAGAGATAAAGGATAAGATGAATAAGAGAGAAGCAGAGCAAATAGCCGGTTGATGTGACATTTTTCGGCGAGAACTAGACCACAGGCCTGTTGTGCGGCATGACTACTCCAGCGATGCCGTTGTGCCATGCTCACAAATGATTTTGTTTACTGTCAAGAGAACACTAACATTTGACCACAGAAAGATAAAACAGGGTGTCGTCATTTTAGATCAGGGGTTTTTCAAATAAATTTCCAAGAGGTCCGGTCATTATATTTTCTTCCAAACGGAAGGCCGGACAAAATGTTTATTGAAAATAACTATTTAATCAATTTAGTCCAGCTGGATATACTGTAATAAAGATATGATCTTTTATCAGGCCATTTATTTTATATTTTTATGTCCACAGTAGGTATGTATTGTAGGCTCTGTGGCTTTAGGGGAATGCCCTCTTAATATAAGTCTGGTAATTCAAATTTGCAATAAAAAAAGACTGACAACATACAAACAGCAAATGTAATGTAACAATTAAAATGCTAATACTAAATTAGCCTATCCATGCCATTCATACCAGGGCTATTTCTATCTTTAAATAACAGCCCAATTCGAACATGTGACCCTGCTTGTGAAAACCCAGGAAAGTCCTTCATAAAATCACCCTACAGAATATTCTGTGAAAATATAACAACTTCTTTGTAAAATGAATGCTTGATAAAAATCTTATGGTTTTTATATAATAATCAATTAGATTATGAGACTTTAGCCTGGGTTTTCAGAGGGGCACAAATGTTTACATGCTGATCAATAATCGTAATGCTAAATGTAGATAAAAACGTTATGGTTAATAAAATATCACAAATCTGGTTGAAAGGTTTGAGACTTATAGCAAACGGATACAAATGCCTAAATTTTGCTGCAATTTGTTACTTGTTGTGTGTCCATGTACCTTCTCTGCATGTCTGCACTACTGTTGTTAAAATAAGCACATGTTTGCTGCTCTTCATGCAGCGAGCGGAGCGGAAAGGGTTAAAATGAAGCGTGTTTGGCGGTAGATAAAGATTTTTGAGGATATAGCGGCGAAAGATCAATTACATAAATGTTCCTGAGAACGCGTGTGATGTGATTCTATGTTGTGTAGATGACTCAATTTAAACAAACAAAATAGCCAAAAGTTTTAAATGGCTTATTAGGCCATGTCTCCGGGTCCAAATGCAAAAAAAACTTTAATTTAGAAGTTAAAGCTTCCATAGTCCATTGCAGGGGTTAACCCCAGAAAGAGGATGGAATGAGGGTGGTACATCTTTACAAGGACGAGCTAGACTGGCCATGAGACTTGGTCGCCATAGCGACAGCAAGGATGTTTGCATGAGAGGAAGAGGAGGCAGGCATTTGAAAAGAGGTAGCCAGTACATGCACATTATTCCACTTATATTAAACAGCTATTGTAGTTCACACCTGAAGATTGAAGTCCAAAAAAGATATAAAAGATATTTTCCATCTCTCTCTATCAATAGATTTCCATTGCAATAACTGAATCCAAAAAATAAATTAAATATGATATTGATGACTTGTATGACTAAATATTCTGACAAACTTAAACGAAACAAAAATCATGAACTAAACATAAATAAACTATATAAAATTAAACAAATAATAAAATGCTGATTAAAAAAAAGTAATTAACATAACAAAAAATATACAATTAAAAGTAATCAGCAAAAAATTATTATAACAAAACTAAAACTAAAACTGAAAACAAAACTTTAATAACTGACTCACATACTGTTTTTCTCTTTCTTTAATATGGCTGGTTTTGATTTGATTTGTTTACTTGTATAAATGAACATACACTCTTTAACAATCTGCTCCAAATAAAAATAGATTATGCAATTTCATGTGAAATAACAAGGCATTCTGGTAAATTTTTGCCATACTTTGCTATAGTCATAACATATTTCAGTTATAAAGCAGAGTACACTATAGTCAGAATCTGTAAACAATAGGCTTAAACTAAATAAATGCAAATGCTGACACAAAAGAGACGTGTTGATGTCATAAAATTCTTGTAACATACGTTGCATCTTTCTAACTGCATTGGTTTGATTCTTTGATGCGAAGAAATCAGCTTCCTGATGCATGCTGGGATATCGTAATTTCCCTATGATGATGCGTGAGTAGTTTCTGAACGAGGAACAAACTGCAGTTTGATGGCATTTCTTTGTCGAAGCTTTCTTCTTTCCTCTCTTATTAGATTCATAAACTATTTAAAATGTCCTTCAGCCCACCTTAGTGAAAGAATCTGCCCTTTAGTAATAATTAATCCCCCCTAACGCCGCCTTGCTCACCTTCAAGCAGTGGTGTGAGAGCAGGGGGATGTCAGTGGGGTGCTGGTGTGTGACTGGGGCATCTAAACAGGTGTGGTTTATCTTTAATAACATTTGACACACAGTACTGAAACCAGTTTTGCTTGGAAGGAGTTTTTGCTTGGAAGGATGTCAACTTGGCGTAGGAAATGCGGAATCTGAAAAAACAATTTCTCAGAGAACTTTTCCCAGGGGGAATGGGAAAATATTTTCCCTCGATCAATCACACATCCCAATCTTCCCACACACCAAGCCACATAATATCCTCTGATACCTTTGGGCTGGAAAACAGGCATTTAGATGCAGAGCCCTATGTCTGTACTATAAATAAACTAAAATATAGCATCATGTGGGATTTAAGAGAAATTCTGATTTGAAATTACAGTACAATATTACTGTGGATTTGGATCATTTCTTGTTGGTATGCGAGGGTGGTTACAATCGACTAATAAATTATAGAATATAGAAAACATAGAATTTGTCTTACCATCAAAATAATTTATTCAGCAATAGGGAAGAGTTAAGATGTGCCCTAACAAACATCAACATCAAAACTCAAAGCTATGGAGTCATTACAATTGAGATGTTAGATGCATTATAATTCAAATGGTTTATGTAGTCATAATTTAAAATATTCAAGAATAAACGCAATAAGAAGTATTTCCTTTAAACTTCCAATTATTTACGGTGATTCATGTTGTATGAATAAAAATACAACTTATATAATAGTGTATATAATAACCATATAGGCTATTATTATAGCGAAATATGACACACCTGTAAGTAAATTATGTTTTACTGCCCTAAAAAATTAAGAGTTTGGTTCCAAAAGTAGATTAATTTTCAAAAATAATGTTTTTTACTAAATTTTCATGTTTTAATGGTGTTTTATTGTGTTAGTTGGCTGTTTATTTTTGTTATTATAGACAATAATAAAACTCTTATCTCATTTTGGAACCAAACTCTTCAAATGCTGATGCATATTAGCTAAGTCTCAAAAGAAAGCATTTAATTGTTCTTAATTGTCACAAATTAAAATGAGACACACAATTCTATCGAACAATTTTTACACCTTTTGGTTATATCATCCATTTGCAAAAAATGGGCATTTAAAAGGGGACATTTATTTTATAGTGGTAAGATGACTAATCTTACCATTAAAATTACATAAGTAAGGAATCCTATGTTCCTATTTTAATACTTTTATTACATTATATTAAATATATATTATATATATTTTCTACGAAAGTTAAAATAAGAAAATCTAACATTTGACAAATAGCTGGGCCAACAGGTGAATCTGTGATAATGACCATAAAGATCAAATTTTACCTCCAAAAAATTCTGGCAGTATTGATGAGATGCATTCCGTCAATGCGGATCATATGAGTTTAAACTCAGGACAAGTCTTCTTGTCCGAGTCTGTTTTAAGAAGTCTTTATTGTTGTACATTATGACAATTTAGATTCCACAGTGACATGACTCTTAGCTGTGATCATATTCACATAATCGCAAAATACTTTTTAAAACCCCCTAATGTGCAGCCGGTTTAAACTGAATGGTTTGATAGTCGGACAAAATGGTGAATAGCAACATGTGTCGCATAATATCGTCGTCATGATTAGTCCGGTTGCCTGTCAATCAAACTACACGTGAAGGGTCAACTGGCGGTATCAATAAAATTTCTCAAGACAATCATAAATAGTGGGGCTATAACAATCATTTTTAATTATTCATGTTAAGCAAGTATTAAGCCCTACATCCGTTTCATTAAAGAGGGCATTTGTAAAGCCATAAAACCTTTTTACTGTTTTAATCAATTCTGTATTGATCATGTAATCCTAGTATTATCCTAGGCAGGTCCAAATGATCAAGGTATTCATATCCATGATAAACCAGACAAAGACACGTTTCTGGACCCTTGTCAGAATATCTTTATCTGTTTCTGTATATAAAATTGTACGGCTATCAATTAAATATACAGATTCATTAATTCGTATAGTTCATTATACAAAAATGTGTGAATAGCTTATAAATCCACCGTGGACAGATTGTTGTGAATTGTTGGATAGGGTAGGGTTTATTTCAATTATGGTGATATTGGAAATAAACTAAATATTGACATCAATTGACTTATTTTAAAGTCTGTTCAATAATACTTGTCTGTCTAATTGCCCTCATTTGGGAGTGTATTTCAGCAAATATTGATATATCCAATAGATATGATGACTGAATTATATTCAGTCAACATACAGTATAATTTAATAAATTCAATTAAAGAATTGAAAGAATTATCAGCAATAATAAAAATTAATAGATCTAAATCGCTTTGATAGCTAGAAAGGATCTCATGAATATACCTATCACAAAATAGTATGACCTGTGTGTAGGTAAATGATGATCTATTCTGGTCGTTCCCTGCCATAGGTAAAGCCTCCCAACTTGATTACACCCTTCAAGAGATTGCACTGCACTGATTTGAGAGATTTCATCACTTCCGCTAACCGTGCACATATGTTACTGCCATGGCAACGCAGGCGTAGCAAAAGCTATGGAAAGAGCTTCGCTCACCACCATCTGTGTGTATGTGCCAAGGCTGTGTTATGGAGTCAGAAGCCTGGCTACATTCTCTAAGGACCTCTCCTCCGTTGCTTAGCAATATGTGGAACAGTGAGCAGCCCGATATGGCAACTGCATCTACTGTATTTCTCTAGTAAAAATAAACAAATAAATCACAGCTATTTAGCCACCAAAAGAGTCGTTTTTCCTGATGCTTTTATATATAATCACATTTCAGGCAGACATTGTAAAAGGTCATTTATACCAGTGGTAGACTGTGAATGTGACAATAAGAACAGAATTATTGTTATGCTGTGGTCTATTAATAGTACTGTGCATACTGTGCTGTGCAGTTATGCATAATCTGCCAAGAATATGCGATTAAAAGCCAAACCACAATCTTGGAGAGCAGTAATATTATCCCTCACACAAGGACAAGACTAAACTCATTAAAAGTGCATAAAATATATATTCAGATTTAACAAATTATTCTAAAGTCAGAGCTTTATAAGGCGTGTATATTATTTTAAAGCACGGCGCTTTGTCAAATGTACAGTCTCATTGCTCTTTCACTGACCTTGAGAGTCAAATAATATTTATACAACAACATTTCCCATGAGGCCTCGTGATAAAAATTACAGCCTGCTCTGATGCAACTGTTCCGTTGCAACGTTCAATACAATCTTTCCACTGTGAGTTGTCTAATGAAGATAAATGATAACAAGCCCTTATAGCCTGAGCTGTTTAATCTTGACCATGGACGTTCCACTGCAATGAGTGTAAAATTAGTAAATCCATCCCTGTAATATCAATATTATTGTATTTTAAATCTGTCCTAGTTCTGTCCTCGGACCCAGACAGTATCACAGAGATGGTGTTTCTGCTCTGGTGTAACATGACTAAAACATATACCTTTTTGCACACATTTATCATGTCCGCCCCAGACTTTTCATGGAGCATGTCAGTGATCCGTGCACTTTCCTCGTCTAGATATCTGCAGCCATGCATCCAGCTGTCCAAGGTCAAATCATAATAGAGATGCTATTTTTATCTTCTGGCTTCTATTACTCCTAACAACGCTTTGGCCTCTAAGGACACGCTCGCACACATGTACAGAAACATATGTGATGCATTCTTCTGCTATCAAATTTACATCACATGATTGTACATTTTTAGGATACAAAAGTTCATCCAAATGTCTGATCCTAATCCACAAAGTAGATGTTTACAATTTCTTCACAAGATGGACAATAGAATTGCTTGTTAACTTAACCTTCCAGGCTTTCATCTCACCTCATTAATAGATTTTTAACAAGGCAGATAATGCATGACGTTGCCCTTGGCAACTTCAGGGGGCGTGACATATTTGGGCCAACATCTGCCATCCCATATTGCCCCAACAGGTACAACTGCGCTGTGGTTGTTAGAAAATGTCTCATGGGTAAACATGTCTATCAACCTCTAGGGAAAGGGATCTACTCATCCCAACAGCTCCATGCCAACAGACAAGGCGTTGTTGTTTTCTACTATCACAGCAAGAGAACTTTCACATATCAACAATTATAACTATTATATCTTACTACGATATTCATATCATTACTGATTCTAACCCACAGCTAAAATGAAAATGCAGAACCAACTTTGTAGATTATTTCAAGTTCACCATTATGCTGCTGCCAAAAAATCTAAAGACATTTCATTAAATGCATTGCTTTGATGGTACATTTCTAAGAACCACAGCTGAGACTACAATTATCGCACCGGCATCTTAATGTGATCTGTTCCTCTGTTTTGATGAGTTTTTCGAGCTATTTCTCTGGTATCACTTGGCAACTGTTTTACCGCACCTCCTCACCATTAATGTATTCCAGAGAAGGATCTGCACAGCTGAATTGGATAAGCCCGCGGCTACAGCCGAGCAATCCCTGCTCCTCGCTTTCACTAGGCGTGCATAGCAACCGCTGATCTGCCCAACAGAGATATGAGGTAATGACAGACGCAAGAACAGACTGCAAGTGAGACCAGGTTCGGGCTCATTTGTTAGTGCGGGTAGCAGCTAGCCACAGTGGTCCTTCACAAAACAATAACCAAAAATATTGTATAAATGAAGTATGCAAAGCCTTTCTTAATTGCTCAAGTACGATTTGATAAAGATCTTGCAAACAGTCACACTCGCGATTCAGACCGGGCAAAAATACTTTCCCCTAGATCTAAATCTCTCCTGCTGGCACGCTAAATGGACGGAGTCATCATCTGCCTCGGAATACACGCTGCTGTCGTGATTCCCGCGCATTCTCACAGAGCAGAACAAATAAGGGTATCAATGGCAGGAAGAGCCTCTATCACTCCTTGAATTATCTTGCATTATAGAACGACTTTCTCCACCATCCACAGCCACAGATAAACCCTTCACAAGTGAATAGCAGAGTAAGAGTGTTTTATCTGATTCGAAGGACTACAACAGGATTAGTTTTCATGGGATGAATACAGCTACTCAGCTTCCACTTCCCCTCCCTTCTCAGCCATCCACCCGCACGCACACTCCCACACGCAGACGTTCACTTAAGAAAACACATCTCCGATATCCAGCCACGAAGCGTTTCCCTTTACTTGGATAAGCACATCTCAGCTAAGCGTGTCAGTAGATGATGGGTTTCTCACAGGAACTAACCATCCAGTAAACCTCTACCTTCCCAAGCTGTCCAGAAGGCGCCAAGAAACGATGCTAAAATCAGTGTTGGCGTGAAAACAAATACCACGCTGTAGGGGCGGGCATTTCTGATGGCACACTCTACTGACCAGAATAGATTTTGCATCCGACGCACGTCAAACCAGGGATTCCTGGATCTGAATGCAACTTTAGCAGCACTTAACAGAGAAGACATAAGTGCCTACCTGTGGGTATCGTGCTGTTATCTCCTGCTTCAGCTGGGAAGAAGTGAAGAGCAGATCATATGCAACAGAGAGGGAGTCACGGAGAGATGGAGAGGAGGAGTCTTGTCTGGTATAGGTGGGCAGAGCGAGAGCATGAGAGAGAGAGGAAGGGAGGGAGCGGAACGAGAGCTACTGTTGTCACAATGCTCTTCTTAGCCTGAAAGGAGTAGTGTGCATGTACAATGTGCTATCCCTGTCAAAACCAGACAGTGTATGCAGCTTGGCCAGAATTAAATAGAGGGAGGGAGAGAAAGGAACTCTTGCTCGTTTAACCATGCGCCATCGCGAGGCACTTCCTTCGGAATCCCTCCAGGAGAGTGGCAAAGCATCACTGAGTCCTTGGTTGTGATTGGCTATCAAGTACAATGATGCAGTCAGCAGGGCGATGGCTCTGCCAGCGGTAAACTAAGATGACCCTCTCAGATAGAATAAGCATTCTCGCACATCCTTAGCAAAGGGTTGAGGCAAGGCAAGTACACACAAGGACGTCTACGAAACCCTCTTGGGAACATGTTTACTGCTTGAATTTTTATTGTTCGAAGATTAATCTTCATAGCAAAGGAGACATAATTGCATTTTTAGTTAAGCATCAATTTTGTCTTAGATGTGTCTCCTAAAGTGCCTGCAGAGAAATAAATATTACGGAGTGGCTATTAGACCGCCTTGTTGGCAGAGACTATTTGCACTAGCTCCGTCCACCAATATATGATTGGAATAGAGAAAGTGTGTAAATCGCGCTATTCACAATATAAACGTTCTTTTACCTTTTTCTATCGCATTACAGATCATAAAAGGTTTTGTTTTCAATAAAATTTTTATTTAAAATATTTTTTTATTCAAAAAAGTTTAGATTTAGGGTTAGGTAGGTGTATAGCTGTAATATCTCAATAAATTGCCATTTTTTATAAATATAATGATTTAAACTCTGTTATTATTGCATAACAATACTGAGGTGCAAATAGTAATGTTATCTGCCACTATTTACAAGTACCGATAGCATTTTGCTACAATTTCGACTTAATCAAAGGAAAATACAGCTATTTTCGGTGAGTGAAAACAGCATATTTCTAAGAAATGTAAGCTTAAACTCAAGGTCTACCGAGAAGAAACAAATGTTACGTCATCATTCTACGTACGGTCCAAGCAAATTATCACTTAACCCTAGGAGTGTATAAGTAAGGTACTCACCCCCTTCTCATGCGCAGACATCGGAGTAAACATCCACCCTCTATCCTCCCCACCATCATGTCAGTCCCCATCCCGCCTCCGGGGGTAGGCTCCGCCTCTGCCTTCATCTCAGGCAGGATCTGCAAGAATCAAAAACCCTCAGATTCAAATACAACTATTGCTATTTACACTTATGGCAAATAGCTGCTGCCTAAAAAGAATCAACTGTTAAATCTGTAAACAAAAACAAAAAATGTGAAATGTGTGTCTTTGATGAAAAATCTACAATTAAATTTAATTCCAGACTATATTATTTTAGTGCAGACTTTATAGTTATTGTGGATAATACAGTTTATTTCTCGTGAAATCTCAAATGTAAAATCTTCATCTGCTGCGTTTAATCTCATTGTTTTCTACGAGAAACAAGTGAGATAATAAAGACACTGTATTTACAGAGAGGTGTATATGGGAGATCCCGGCATGGAAACTTTCAAACGTGTTCGCACGCACACAGATAGAGAAGTCTCAGAAGAATATCTAGGTTTGGAGGTTGCGATCTCCCCTGAGAGAGCTTCATCAATGCAAGAGCGGCTCACCGTCAGGGAAGGGCAGGTGCTAATTAAAAAGATGAATTCAGGGGCTAGCCCGACCTCCAGTTTCCAAGGATGCTGATAGAGTGGCTAATATTCTGTCTGATGTTCATTAAATTTAAAATGGCCTGGATATGTATCACTGATATAAGCTAATAGCTGATTCCAATGGGTTGTCCGATGTCATTAAGTGCACCTGTTCATCGAAGCTTAGTTTAGAATTTCACTTTGAAATGGCTCCACTTCTAAAGAAAGGCTCATTGCTTATGGGCAACAAAATAAAAGAAATGTGTAATCGAGTAACTTCTTTAGTTTCAAATAAATAAATAGATTAATTTTTTTATATATAAGTGTGAAACACAGAATCCTACAAAACAAGAAAACTATGAGGTGCACTACAAATTCTTTAAGTTAGTTTAGGTAATATAAAGAAAATAAATTATTTCATGAAACATTCTGTGAAAGTTTGAAGAAAATGGGACAAAAAATAAGTTCAGTATAAAGAATTAAAGTCCATGTAAAGTTATAGAAAAAGATATGTCTGTGTGTGCAGGCATCCATGTCTAAAAATTGCAGAAATGTGTAACATTATGAAAATGTATTTATCTTGTTTATACCTTAATAAGGTATAATCAAATAAGATAAAATAAGTATTAGCTGATACCTTAAACCTCGGAGACCCAAAATCTCAATTTCAAGACATGCCCTACTGTACTTCATTGCGATTTAAAAAACGATTAATTTCAAATGTCATGCTATCTACACTATATAGCAAATCTAATTGTCTTTAAATGCAACCTCAGTAACATGACATTATGTTCATCCTGCTGAATCACCAAGGTAACCTTCTCAAACTTAACCCTCTTCTATGACAGGGAGTGGTAAACAGGATGGGCACTTAATGGTAACATTGTAACCCAAGGACAACTGAATGACAAAGCTCTATTTTAAACAGATTGACTAAGTATACATACTGCCTTTATTGCACCTGCCGCAGTCTCTTGGGAGCTGCCACTCTGTTTGCAGTGCAGAAAATAGTGTCATCAAAAACATCAATCAGCAAAGTACAAAGTCATTGCTTGAGTTTGCATAACAACTCTTACCTTGAGACAACCTGACAAACTCACAACACCCCTAGACCTGAAGAGCAAGCGAAACTCTATAGTTATTAAACACAATAAATGGGGATTTCGCTATGCTATTGTGAAAGCAATTGAAGCCAAAGATCAGGCATTATTGATGGAGTTTGTAGGTTATTTAATGTGCACTATAGCTGACTGAAATATTAATTATAGTCATCATGGCTTATTTTGAATTGGTATGCAGTATGCTGCAGGTGGCTGTGACTGTGCCGGCGAACATTGCAATGTCATATTTACTAATCCATTAGATGCATTACAGGAAGCGAGAGGATTTCTGTCAAAGGAAATGAGAACTCCTTTCAATTTTCAAGTGACCAATTTTCATGCAGAAAGTGTTTGACCGAATGTCAATGACATAATGTGGAAAAATGTGACTCAAGTTATGGTAACAAGCATGCCAAAAAGCATTAATATTTATTTCATCACATTTACTTTAGCGTGCCTTTGTGAACTATGTCATTCTTCTACATAGCATAACATGAATTGGCGAAGATCTGGGAACAATAACAACATGATCATTTTAGTGTTAAGTAAAAAGTTAAAGGCATTAGTCTGGGGTTTGGACTTTAAAAAACATTTTAAAGTGGCCCTGCAATGATGTGCCATGCATTCTGACTTCGTTAAAATGTTAAACGTGCTGTCTTCTCATGCTTAACGTGGTCAACTTTTCAAAAAACGAGTTGGCCATATAACTATAGTAGTATATAAAAGTATTTCTGTGCTCGATACACTCCCCCAGCGATCCTACATGTTTCTGAAAATTTTTATGAACATATAAAACTGTTTTGTAACATCTTTTCCTAGTCCCGCAAAAGCACGTGGCCACTTTCAATAGTAAGCAGGAGAGAGAGAGACAGAAAGCATATGATCGCGCAGTTCAGGTGTTTGTTTGTTCAGTGCATTTGGGTGATGAATGTTGTATAAACTGTGAATATAATGCAGGATTTGGAGATCGTTTGAAACTGATATATGGACCTGCCCCAGCGCTAAAAGATGCTGGACATGAACCGCATGCGGTGAGTGAAAATGATGTCTGTGTTTTGTTGACAATGGGTGCGCTGGTGCTTTGGTTCAGCCTACCCTTCCTGCACACGCTGCATGTTTTCGGAAACAATCGTAAAGTTGTATCTATCTTTTATAAATGTGAACAAATTAAATACTCTTCCAAGATACGAAGTATGCAATACTACTCTATAGGTACTCAAGATAAATATGAGATTGGCAGAAACCCCGCGTGTTACGCACACTTTATTCATCTTATTGCCATCAGATTTTAGGGGAATGGCTTATTTTGGCTGGACAAGAATGTCCGATCAACAAAATAAACAAATCTAGTAGAAAGTCTTATTTCTTAATCACATTCAACATTTTATCAAATCAAGGGCCCAATGTCTAGCGGTTAGTTTGTTTCAAATAAATCAAAACTCTGAGAGATTAATATGATAAATCACGTAAAACCTTGTGTTGTGCATAAGTAAATAAGCAAATATAAGAGTCTAGGAATAAATTTCCATCATTTAATTATGTAGGTTATCTCTATTACCAAGCATCTTTGTTACTAATAAAGCATCTTTCTTACTAATTGTACTACTGCAGACTTACTACTTCTGCAACTTTGCCATAGATGATCCCAATTCTTTAAAAATAACTTTTGTCCTGCACACTACAGTACATTGGTATACAGTAATTTTGGATGCGTACACACAACAGAGGTGAACAGAAGAACAAGCAATAAGTTTAAATCCATAGAGGACAGAAGGTTTCTCAGCAGCATCCGATTGGGTTTCTTTCAGCAGGCTGGCTACTTACACACTGAACAGCAGGGACACCAGCTGTACCCTCCCCAGTGTCCTTCAGAAATAGTTCTCCCTCAGCAAAAGCCTGGCCTCAGACCAGCACTCCCAGAAAACTAGCGCCTAATGTTGGCCTAGTGTTAGCAGAGCTCCGACCTGGCATGATCCCCCTGTAGACTAAGAAGAATTGTATCAGTCGTTGAACCGTTGCTGGTTTCATTAGCCTGGCCTTGCCCCTGTCGTTCACAGCGAATGTTGGTCCAACATTGGTCAAATGTTACTCTCCATAATACGGATGACAGTCATACAACGATTCACCAACATAAATCCGGAGAATATCAGGCTCACATGGTCACTGTAATGGGATACCATGACGATTAAAATAATCAAAGTGATCTTATGCAGTGGCACAAAAATTATTACAAACCTATGAAAAAACAATGGATTGACTCTGGCCATCTGCAGCAATAGATTGCGCCTCTGGCTGCTGAGGAATCAAAAGTGCACAGATCTATTTTTCTATGTAGCCATCAGCAGCCAACATCTGAGGCCTCCTGAGATTTTTTCTTTAAATAATAATGAAATCTACCCAACAGCAGAAGATTTCTGTTGTTCTGTGGTTGATATACTGGTAAACAGAATAGCAAGATATTGGTACATTTTCAGCATAATAAGTTAGAATTTTAAACACGGTATTGTCGATTTATCCAAACAAAAAACTAAAAGAAGGCGAGGGTAAATGAAGCAAATGCCTGAATGCTGTTACCTGTTGTAAATCAGGTAACAATTATAAAGGAGCAATGTGGAGATATTAGCGACATCTAGTGGTGAGGTTGCGAATTGCAACCCACGGCTCATTCCACCCCTCCCATTTGAAGCGCTATGGTGGCTGTACAGAACAAAGATGTTGTCGCGTTTTCACTATTATACTGAAGAAGATAACGTATTTACAAAACACGGCCTGTAGAGCAGTTTGTCTGTCAAGAGCTACTGTAGAAACAACATGTTGAATTCCATTCAATTCCAACCTGCAGTGTATGTAGATGGATATAGATCATATTAAGGTAATACAAAAATAACGCTTCATTACATCTACTCTGAAGACAAACAGTTTTGTATATTATATTGAATTTCTCTGGAGACTCAAAAAACTACACACTGTACCATTAATGTGGACACAATCTAAATTCCACAACTCCTGATTTTACATGTTGCAATCTCTAAAATCTATGATAAGCCTAATTTACATATAAATTGGCCATGTTAATTCCAAATAACTACCATTATGTAGACACCGCCGCATTATGTCCGCATATCTATCACCTGGTTAAACTGAGTTGAGGGTGCTTAGTTAAGACTGCTTTATGTACTGGAACAATGTGTGCAAACAATTGTGCTACTGTTTCGCTGTTTTGCCCCAATATTCCAGCAGTGCTTTTCAAATCTATATTTTTTTATTTAATTGTCACTTCAGAGCAAAACTGTAATTTGCAGTGATTAAAAGGTAATTACAGCAACAATTGGAAGAAAATGTTGGAACGTGATGTAGAAAGATAACAAGCTACTTGCTTGCATGAGCATGACCATGTCTTCAACAATACTTTATAAGAAATTCCATAAGTGAGAAGACATAGCTAGGTTGAGTCTACAGATCAGTTATTTGCCACCAAGACTGCAATGATATCTGACTGTCTTTGTCCGCATAAGAGTGAGTCATGCGGGGAGGCCCCTCCTCGCCCCCCGGGCCCACGCGTGTCACTCATTCAATAGTTTACAGATCAGTGGCGTTCCTCACCAGAGTCTTGGTCAGACGCCTGTCAGTGTCTGATGGATGGTGTGACACCCAGCCGCTACCCTGTCATCTTTGACTCCGAATGGGAGAGAAAGAGGAAATATTAAAAAATTAACATGGGGCGGTAAAAGAATAGAGATAAACAGAAAATTAGACGATAGAGTGAGGAGAGACCCCCACACTGTGACTTCCATGTGGCTGATTCGTTCTGCAGTCTAAATTAGATTACGGAGTGTGGGCGTCCGTCAGCTCGTCTGCCTGTCAGAACCCTGTGACAAGGCCAGGGCTGGCTGAACAAGAGGTGGAAAGCAATAGTGGAGAGGAAACATGGAAATCACTTCATTGAAATGAGCAGTCGGAGGTCTGGGCCGAAAGCATCAGAATTCTGAGTCAGGTGGATGATTAGATTAGATTAGATTCAACTTTATTGTCATTACACATATACAAGTACAGTGTAACGAAATGTAGTTTAGGTCTAACCAGAAGTGCAATTAGCAAGTGCAGATATACAGTGTGAATAAATACAGAATACAATGATAGGAAAATACTTTACAATGGGCATGTACTATGAAAATATGACAGTCGGTATCTACTATGAACAATATATATAGAAGGCTATATACTGTGAACATTAATGTACAGGAGGTAATGAACAGATAACAATATAGACTATACAATAGTGCAAGTGACTTGAGTGTGCATTAGTTACAGACATTAGCTATTAAAGTTACAGTGCAGTAGATGAGTTAATGTGGTTATTAAAGGTACGTTGCAGTACATGAGTTAATGCAGTTATTGAAGTTATGGTGCAATACATGAATAGATGCAGATATACAGTTACAGTGCAGTAGATGAGTTAGTGCAGTTATTGAAGTTACAATATAACTTCAATTAACGTTTGATTGGATAAATACGGTTTATTGTAGTTCACAGAGCAAACGTTGGTCTAGACCAGGGGTTTTCAACCGGTGGTCCGGCATTGCATGTGGTCCGTGACATGCATTCCAGCCTACCTAATTTCACTATTAAAATCACTTTTTTTCCATAATTTATTTTTCCAAACATTTCCGGAATATTTGCGCATTGGTGTGAATACTAAATTTAATGAAAATATTTAAAATAATTTGAGTTTGAGTTGAGATTCAAACTGACACAGGATAGGCTTGCTTTGCACCTATCAGGTCTATCTGATGCTTTGCTAACATTGTGTTTTGCGTCCCAAACGTCATATACGTACATAAACGTACATACCAGTGTTGCCAGGGTCGCGGTATCCCCGCACAATTGGGCTGTTTTGAGAATACAATTGCGGGAAAAATTATGGAGCCGCGGGTTGCGAGGTTTTGGGCTACTTTCATAATGTACTGCGGTCGCCAAAATGTTTATTTATATTCTAAGGATAAATGATAATTGATGAGTTTCTTATTGTGTATTCAAACTCCGAAAGAATACTTGGCAACTACAGGACCAGCCCGTTCTCAAAAGTGTGGAGAACGAGTCTGACAGAAAGGCTACAGTACAGGGAGGAACGCGGGAGCTCAGCTTAATCAGAGAGGAGAAATTAGCGGTGGTATCAGACACAGTGCATCCGAATGATGTTTATACCAATGTTTCATCAGGTGAATGTCTCGTTGCACAATGAAAGAAATCACTCTTGAGTGTACAACACTTGATTCTCTTGGCTGCCAAATATCACGTTTGAGCAGCGGTATACGCAGTCTAGAACAACTAAAACATTGACGTGCTTGTACACATTATACATTATGCAATTAATGTAACCATACTTATTTCTTAAGCAAGTTTCTGAATGTTTTACGAAGAGAAAACATGTTTCTCGTCCATTTGCGTGCGTGGCAGATGTGGGATATTTTTAAAGGGACACTCCACCCAAAAATTAAAATTCTGTTATGAATTACTCTAGTTGTTCCAAACCTGTATACAATTATTTGTCCGGTTGAACACAAAGATATTTGGTAGAATGTAAGCTGCTGAAAATTCTTTGGCATCATTGACTACTATAGTAGAAAAAAATGAATGGTAATCAAACATGACCCAGAATTGTTTGCTTTCCTAAATATCCCAAAACTTATTTTGTGTTCAACAGAACAAAACGATATTTACAATACCCAGGAAACCATTCAGATAAAAAAATATGGCAATAGAAACGTCTTTAGGGAGTTGTTAACTTTGATTCGACACAGGGAAAAAATTGGGCTAGTTTTCATTCCTTTTGGGCGGGTTTTAAGGGGTTATGGGCTGGAAATATTTCTTGGACCTGGCAACCCTGGTACATACACACACACACACAATAGTGGGCCGCCGATTACTTGGTAGTCAGAATGGTGGTCCCTGGCAAAGAACCAGTTGAAAACCCCTGGTCTAGACCCACAATAATGAAAATAAATACTAAAATAGATTTCTTTAAATTTCAATGAGTTTCTATTATTCTAATTCTTATAATGACTCCATCATCTTCCCATCTTGTCCAAGTCGCACGAAATAAGTCAAGACTGCCACTGGTAGCCCCTCCAAAACATTACCCCAAGAGGACTATTTGCTAGAAAAGGAAGCCATCATTCAAAGGTATAGCTCACAACCAATCAAAATCAAGACAACAGTGGTGCATAAACTCTACTATCTCATATCAAGTTCTATATTTGCCTCTTTATGATTCACCTATTTTACTCGACTGCACACACATGGATTGCTCACCTAAATGCACGATTCTAACATAACAGAACCAATTCTAATCATTTGATGAGACTGGATGAGTTCTTAACATGACAGCTATTTGCAAGGACCGCTGGGAGAAAATGATCATACACATAGATTATCTCATTATTTAAGGTTCCAGGTAGGGCGTGTTTCTTCAAACTCTTCAATGATAGGAACTGTGTGTGTTCATGTATTTTACAGATATAAAGAAAATACACAAAAGGGGTCTTCTAAACTCTTTAAGTGATGCAGTCTCATGTGAGGTCAAAATCACCTGTTGCCGCATCGACCTGTTGACTTGGATAGACACATTTATTACATTTCAATCCAGTTGTAAAGCGAGTGTGATTGTCCAAATTGCCCAAAATGTCTCAAGAAGACCATGAGATGCTGTATTTACAATTGTATACATACGTGTATATATAAGAAGAGCAATTATGCGCATAGACGCAACAATAAGCATGTCAAAATGTGTGAAATGGGCTGTCAAACATATAAAGAACATTATAAAAAGTGTGGTCTATCAAATTATTAAATCGAGAAAACATTAAGCAAGGGAAAAAGTCGTGATTTGAAGATGAGGCATGACAGTGGAAATAAAATGCACAACTAGCCTGCTGCAAGATGCATGCAAGTTCTGGGGAAGTTTTAGAAAGTGTGCCTGAATATTTGTCAAAGAGACATGGAACAAAGGCAAAGTGTGGAACTAAAACAAGAAACTAAAGTATTATGCATCTGGCCACTTGTTGGCTGGTCAGGTAAACCAAAACCAGCCTAAACCATCCTTAGGAAGTTGAGCTTTTGCAGAGCAGCTACATATTATCCCATGTCACTGAAAAGCTCATTGGAAAATTTTCCATTGTCATGCATTATGAACATTTTTATATAAACAAAGAAAACAATCAGAATTATTACACTATCAATGGTCAATTCTGCCAGACGAATTCAGAGTCTTTATACTGTAACAAAGTTTTCTTTACTTTCACTGTTGCGCCCTGACTAACATGTATGTATTAATCGCAGACAGTTTACCCTCCATTCTCAAACATTACATCTTTTATGATCCCTGCACTCTTCATAATGATGGACACATTAAAATCCCATAATCTGTTGGGCACTCCAAATGTTTTTTTTGAAGGTGACTCAGATTAAGCTTTTTAACAGAGTAGAAACTATTTTTAACTCTTGAGAGTGTTTATGCAAGCCATCCATTTAGTGAAATGTCCAGAAATGTTTTTATTGTTATAATGTGCTTCATAATAAACACACTGAAATAACACTGGTCAGCAATGTCACACCCATCCATACTGATTTGTAGAAGATCATCATCCCCATGCAAAAAATATACTGTAGTGAAATTGAATATACTATATATTATAGGACAAAATGTAAAATAACATTTTGAAAACAATAAAATGATTGTATTAAGTACATTGGCTGCCTAGATATTTGCTTTTAGTAGAAAAGGTGTATCTTACAAAGTGGCTGGTGAGTATTTACAGTAAATTATTACATTTATGTACATACTGACATAAATTCCATCGTAGTTCTTGGTACCTTTCTATTAGTGTTGGGAGAAATAAAAGGGACTTTGCATGATAACTTTGTAAATGCACAAATCGGAAATGCTGATGATATGGACAGCGGGGAGCTGATGGCACGTCAGAATACTCATTCTGGGACCCATGCACATGGACCCAGGGGACTCTCATCTCTCCAATCTACGAAGGTGACCTAAGCCAGACCTTAAATCGATCCCTTCTTACTGCACATAATTAGACTTGCTAATTAATTCTCCTTTTAAGCACTGTGCCCTATGCAGGTTCCAGAACCCAATGGTTTCTTTTATATGTTTAAAATGGAGGTCAGATAGTTGAGGATAAGCATGGGGTGGGAGGGCACTGTGTCTTAGATCTTTTTGGTCAAACATAGGAGGTAAATGACAACCAAGACACCACCTTTCAAACCAAGGAGCATTTTTAGAAAGCGCAACTTAGCACAATTTTTTTAAATTGTGACATGTTGCCCAAGTCTGAACATTTCACCATAAACCAGAAGATCATGTTTTAAAACCTGACATCATGGTGTAACTCAAGTTCCAGCCAAGACGTCTGTGTCTTCTGTCTCTGTTTGGTCTTTGTGTAAATGTGTAGAATGGAAACCTTTGTTTAACTTTAACAGTACAGTAAATGTTAAATTCGTTGTGGGACATGTTCACAGTCCAGTTATGAACGCAAATGCTTGTTATGTGCCAACTGTGAATGAATGTGTCTGCGCAGTGATTACTCACTTGTGCAGTAGATGCACATCTGCAAGTTGTAGCTGAAGAAATCACAGGTGATAATGCGTGAAGCTGTGTATTTTTCCATCTAAATTAAGGAACAAGCATCTCTCAGTAAATCACAGGTGACATTGTTTCTCATCAGAGGACCAAGCACCACATAAATTGAGGGAAAACATTAAAATAAAAGGCTACTTTGGAATACATAAAATAAAATGACCATAACAACATCACGAAAAGTAAACTTATTACTTGTGTCTTCCAGCGTATAATCTGCAGAATAACATTCAGTGACGTCATCATTATTGGACATGCTGTAACATACCTGTGTTTAGAAACGTTCTTCAGAAACTTCTCGAAATCTCAAAAAGTCACAACGACCGTGCCTGTTAATAATGAGATAATATCTCGGTAAAAATATTGAAATTTAAAAACAATGCTGGCTTTATTTCACGTTAAACAAAAAAAAACTTGTTTTGACAACAACATTTCCCTGACGAAGTGAAGTGAAGCACCTGCTCAGGGTTTTAAAACCCACAACGTTAGGTTGTGTAACGTTACGTTCAAAAAATAAACATAACCTATAACGAAGGCTCAGAAAAGGTCCAAGAAATTACATACAGTGACAAAGTGACACAAAAACAATAACATTTATGTGTAATTTGTGAAAACATCCAACACATACCACTCATCAAGGAAGCACACGTCACGTGAATACGTGAATAACAAATCACGCGCGATTTTCGCAGGATGCAATTCACACTTCTTTATTTTTTAAACCTGCAGTGTAATTCATACAGATCAATATACATAAATATATAAATTCAATATATTCGTATAAATTCATTTTATTTGAAAATAAAATACAACAATGTTAATGACAATTGTCACACCATGACCTGTCCAAAGAGTTCGCTGCGATTTTCCCCGATCTCACTCTAAAACATTGTTTAACTTTATAAATAAACACTTAAATATATAAAAAAGCGCATTGCAAGAGAATTTGCTATTTAAAGTACGTGTCAAATTATTATTTAATTCGTAGGATAGATTATTGCCTTTTTACAAGTTAAAAGGTTTTAACAAAGAAGTTGTGTAAATCACGTGAGAAGCAAAAACTATTCAAATAAGCATTTCTATTAAGTGGGATTCTTAAACCTGATGAATGCTTGATTGATTTGAGCCTGATAATTATTGTGGGTGTTTAAGTGAAACTTTGACACCATGCAATTTTCACAAACCGCTCAAGCTATAATGCATCTGGTTACGCCACATAAAGGCACTCTTTATTCTTTCTGAAAGCTTTTATGTAAATTTAATAGAGAATGCGCTGTCGTGAGCTTAAAATGCATCTATTTTTGTTTCTTACTCGTTTTTTTTAACTTTAGAATGAGTGATCTCCCATTCCACCTAAAAGTAAACGCGTTGCCTCTTTGCTGCGTTACATGATCGCATCAATATTGTGTTTATTATATTTATTTTGCAATTCTTTTCGTATTCAATTATAATTAGTAAACGCCTTCCCATAACTAATGCAAAACCTGTTTATTCTGCGGGTATTTGTGTAGTCTGTTTGAAAGCAGGTAAAATGATCTCGCAAATCAAATCGCACCCTTTTGCATCTCATCATTATATGGAGTTTTAATCTACTGAAAATTCTTCATCTGCCTGAGGGCACGAATCTACTGACGTCTATTGTGAACCTAAGTGAATGATTCACTGTGAGGTCGTCTCTTTTCCCAGCACTCTCAGACACAATGTTCCAGCCTCATTTCAATTACACTGCCAACTCATCCAGATCAATAATTAGCTATTATGAAATTAGACACTGATAAGCCATTTATTTATCTGACAACGGAGAACCCGAGAGATTGAGGCCCCTGGTGATGAGAGCATCAATCAGCCCTATACCTTTCATCATTATTCAGGATAACCTATAAAAGCATTATGTAGGCTATTGATATTGGCTTTAGATTTAACAGTCTTGTGTAAAAAGCAATGAATGCAACAGGTTTAAAATGTAGAAAATCTGACTTTACTTTCTCATCCAAGCGGATTAATCAATTGTCATATATTTTGTTTACTTAGTTTTGCGATACTAAACTTAACCGCTAGATGTCAATGTCCCAAACGTTTTCTTTAAATGCGACAAAGTTACACCCATTCAAGAAATTGTTAATAAAATGAACATTCAACAAATCGTTTATTTACTAAAATATGAGTATCATCCAATAATATAAATAAATACTTATATAAAAAAAATAGAAGTTATAAATTATTGGCCACTACCCAGACAGATCAACAAACACAGACCGGAAGTTAACTGCGGACCAGATGAAAACAAACGTCACTACTGATACTGAAAGAAAATCAGCACGACCTGTATTATTTACTCACTCGAGATTAATTTACTAAACGTCTTGGCCACAAGAGGGAGCTAGTACCGTCTTTCGGTGGTTTTACATGAATTTAACCAAAATATTTTCTCATAATAGATTTCTGCTTAAGTGTGCTGATACAAATCTTAAAATAACCAAGTCGTCTTGCAATTGAGTAAAGCGACCCTTTCAACTAACATCCATCCTCTGGAAGTCGAAGAAACGCGACTCACACTCAACTGTTCGCATATAAACTATTTACTTCGTTAAAAATCTCTACAATGTACGAACTGTGAATATTTTGCATCAAGTTTTTAATGTTTTGTTTAGTCCGCTCCCGGAAACTTCCTCTGATATGTCAAAGCGGGACTTTTGTGTTGATCCGTTCAGTAGATGTCAGTACATGCAGAAATATTTTTGTAAAGGTTAGGATATGGCATATAACGTTACACTTTGTACAGTTTAAAAGTCATTATGTTTATAGGAAGTCATAATGTGTTTGTGTGCATGCGTGTGTGTGTGAAGTAATCTAAAGATATAATCCCCCCCAAATATATAACCCCCCCCAAATATTTTATAATTAATTAATAATTATTTACCCTTGTGTCATTTACAACCTGCATGACTTTCTTTTGTGGGACACAAAAGGAAGATACTTAAAGAAATGTGTTTTTGTGCCCATGCAGTAAGTCAGTGGGGGTCCATCTAGTTTAGTTACCACTTACATTCCCCAGAATATCTTCTTTTGTGTTGTTAAATAGGAGTTGTTGTTTGGGCAAAATTCATTTTATATATACGATTTTTATACATGTTTATTTTACAACTGTTGATTCATTCACACTGATCATCCAAAAATCAAACAAACTCCACAAATTTCAACAAACAAGTTCAGTGTCACATCCGGCGCATGTTGCGTCCATAGTGAACAATGATGTTTTCCCTCAAGAAGCGCCTCGGATTAGGTCAACGATGTGAGTCAAATTGTGCAAATACTAGTTCATACATTGACAACCAAAAAGGTGAAAAGCTCCAGGCTATCCGTTTCAAGCGTCACAGAGGCGAGGCAAGTTTATTTATATAGCACATTTCATACAATGGTAATTCAAAATGCTTAACATAAAAAGAATGATAATAATCATATAAAAATAATTACAACATTTAAAACAAGGAATTTTACATTTCAAAATGATTAAAACATTGATTTCAAGTGAATTTAAACAGTTAAGAATAAATGCATTATACATGATATACAGTCCAATCCGTTTGGACATGGAGAGTGCTCATTTAGTACATGCACAGCAACACAGATGAGTTTTGAGTCTGGATTTAAAGGTTACAAACTTTTAAGCACATCTGATCTCTCCTGGAAGCTCAACAATGCTGAAATGTAGTGCTGTCAGTTCACTGAAATTTTAATGTTTTTTTAGTAAGCATAAAATCCTTATCACTTGGTGACATATAACCTCAGCCGTATGGAAGCAGAAGTGGCTCAGCTGGCTGAGATTTTGCCAGACGTACGTCACCTCCCTGCATGCATAGACTCTATTTGCCTTTAAATGCAAGTCCCTTAGAACATGCAGCATAGGCTGCTACAGAGATGACATACTAATACGATGCATTATTTGAGGTGACCTCTATTTTTAGTGGTGTCCGGATTCACAGTGGAGATTATTGAGTGCATTCATTCAATCCCATGATGCATTGGAATAAAATGATGTACACTCTAGCTGGTGGAAATCACAGTGCACTGAGTGTCTAAATTCACTCGCTCTGTCCTTTGTAGCAGTTGTGGCCAGGTGGTCAGAGAGTACGATGTGTTACTGACAATAAAAGAAACATAAAGGCAGTCAGCCCAGTTGCTTATCACACAGAGCTTGCGTGTGGTTTTCTGTCCACTGGTCTTGAGCTTTTCTTGTTGTGTATTAGTTTTAGCCTTCGTTATGGTGCACTTAAAAGATCGTCCAACAGTTGATGGAGCGTGAGCACTGAACTGAGAGGTGCAGGCGCTGGATATTTAGGCCGGCTGTGGCAATATCGGTTTCGTCTGAAATAAAAATGGAACGGAATTGTAAATGTTCAGAAGCCGAAATGTTGATGTGCAATGCAGCGACCAATGTGCGGTTTAGTTATATCTGTGTGGCACCAATAGGTTGTGAAGTACTCTGCAAATTTAGCACATGAACCAAACCGGGAGCAAGCTGCAGTCTGTTCAAAATGTTAAAGACACTGAATACATGGGACAGTTGATGTACGATTTTAGAGTGTTGTTATGACTTTAGCAGGCAATTAAAAAGATAACTTTGAAAGCTAGCAATTTCATAATCAAAGATGAGCAGTATTCCAATTAAATGTATTTAAGTTTTTTGTAATTTGTATTAAAAAGTCAAATGTAATTTTAAAATAATTATTCAAATATGAGGTTTTGCTCTTGCGTACAGTAACTTTCATCAACAGGCAGGAGTGGAACCACTGATCAGAAATTACTATTAGTCCTATTGATATCATTTCAAGCAAAGCACACATTTATAGTTATTGATGTGCTTCAGAAAAACAGATAGACATTCATTATAGATTTAAACAGATGGTTCCAGGAAAATCAGTTAAATCATCTTTTTGTTTGAGTGAGGATGTAAATCTACACCTGTCATTTTAACGCTATGTGGAGCCAGGGTTTGGTTATCATACAGGGAAAAACTTGGAACTAGGTTGAGTGCCAGCTATGTTCGTCAACAATATGGCCTTATTGATATTTGTGTACTGTAAATATTATTTTAAGAGAATATCCAAATAGAAATGTTAACCCAAATGTACACGGTCATGAATCATGAATACCCACCCCTACAGAAATTACTACATTAACTGCATAAGAGACTACTCCAAGTTTGTGATTAATCATGTTTATATTGCATTTGCACTACACGTAATTCCAGTTCAGTGTCTGATGAATTCCAAGAAAAGCAAACCTCTGGAGTGACAAACTCCCCCAACAGCAATGTGAAAGACAGAGAGCATGCCGATGAGAGGTGTGATTAAAATGGGTTATTCCATCAAATATATTTTTTCTTAACTTAATTCTTAAATTTAAGTCATCCCAGTTGCTAAAATTATTCTGTTCCTAAAAAGACTGGTTCAAAGAAGCACAAACTCGTGCTGTCACCGGAGCCAGTTTATCACATCACACCAGCAGGTGGCGACAAATGAGTGTCAGTGAGTCTTGTGAATGGGAATAATTTATTCAAGTCAATCAATTGTTTAGTAAACATGTTATTTTTAATGTTGTTTATATGTCTTTGGAGTGTTTTAATCTGCTTTAAAACAAATTAAAATTTTATCTACACCACTGTAGAGTATTTTCTTCTTAAAGGGGCGATGGATTAAGACATCAATTTTAACGCATGCTTTTGTTATAAAAGAGGGAATCGCATGCAAGTAAACTCTATAAATTCTATAAGTGTCAGAACTGAAAATGCCCTTGGTACTGGAATAAGAACTGTAATTGGCACCAGGCCCAGCGAACGGCAGGTCCTGGAGTGCATCTATCTTAGACAGGTTGAACTCCGCCTCCACAGAAGAAAATCAAGGACTACCTCTCTAGCCCCGCCCACTGGTTCGCGCATGACAGTACTGAAGTTAAACAAGTTGCGCAGAACCAGATAGAGCGACCAAGCACTACAAATCCCGTTAAAGATCGCAGAAAATTGTACATTTATGGAGGAACACAGTCGCTTCATAACCTTCATTCAGATTCTGACATTAGTAATGCGTGGTTGAAGTTTATTCTTAAAGACGTTCCAGCTCACGTGGGTAAAACATTACGGCAGAGTCCTTTGTGAACAAGGCACAGGTCGAGAGACTAAAATTTGTGGAGAGACTAAAATGAAAAAGCAGTGCTGTGCCGTCAATATTGTACCCGATTGAATGGTGCAGCAATCTTAAGAGTAAAACAGTTTGGTACTATGCGTCACTACTGCTTTGTTAGAGATTGCTTGATGTGCCCAGAGCACTATTTGCACGAGATAAGTATTACGTGGGGACCTCTAGACATTTGAAATAACTGCATAGTTTGTCTGTGATCTTAATCCCGTGGGAATCGGCATCTCTGTGATTTGGCTGGTGCACATATCATTTTTCAAGGTTTTATCCATTGTTTTTCTTAGGAACAAGTATCTATTAATAAATAAGATTAAAGAGATTTCCTTTTAGCTTCTTCATCAGTATTATCCAGTTAAATCTTTTATTGTGTCAAAATTTGTATTAAATATAGATGTGTATTGT
Source organism: Triplophysa tibetana (assembly GCA_008369825.1). Lineage (NCBI taxonomy): Eukaryota > Metazoa > Chordata > Actinopteri > Cypriniformes > Nemacheilidae > Triplophysa > Triplophysa tibetana. The sequence continues at coordinate 10,037,875 of CM017897.1, read as the reverse complement.
TCTTTCTGTGATTCACAACCAGAGACTCTTCTGCATCTTTTTTGATATTGTGTTCATACTCTTTTGGCAAGACATTTGCCAGTTTATTGCAAATCCATACATAATGACTTTGAGCTTTAGTTAAATTTTTTTTGTTTGGTTCTTTAAATTTTGAGAAGCAACATAAAAATGTGCACTTTCTTTGTAAAATGCTTGCAAAATTCTTTATACAAAAATGTAAAACATTGAAAATTACAACACATTTTCCACTTTTTAAAAATATGTTAAGATTTATATTAAATCCTTATTTTCCCTTTTGTAACAAAAAGGATATCAAAACTTTAGGTGTATGCTCACTTTTGGTTGTTTTCATCTAATCTATGTTCTTTATTTATTTATTGTTAAGATTTAGTTTGCCATTATTATTATTTCTGTATTTATTGTTATATAATTTTTCTGTTGTTGTTTGTTTTCTACTTTGCACATTTTTATTATATTTATATCTGGTTGTATGCACTATTTGGTCATCCAAATAATGATATACACATATGATCTTTTTTCTATATTATGTACTTTCTAAGCAAATATTAAATAAAAAAATGTTTGAGTTGTATTTGTTTGTTCAGGGCATTTCAGTGATGGACACTGGATTTGGAGATCTTATGAAACTGATAGATGGCGCAGACCCAGTGGTAAAAGATGCTGGCCATGAACCGCACACGGTAAGTGAAACCGTCGAAACCATCGGCGTGTTCGTGTATAATGTAAAAAACACTAAGGGATTAATGTGGTTATGTGTTGTGTTCCTGTGCTTTGGTTCAGTCCCACTGCCAGCCTACAGCAGCTCGTGTTTATCCGGAAATAACCTTACAGCTGTATCTATCTTTTATTAATGTGATCAAACTAAACACTCTTCGAAGATAAAATGTTACTGTATACTGTAGGTACTCAAGATTAAAATGAGATCGGCAGAAACTGGGTGTGATATCTGATCTTTAAGGAAGCAAACAAGCAGGAGATTCTGAAGCTGAATTTATTGTTTTGTATGGAATGTAATAGTTCTATTGTATTCGTTTTTTAAAGAAACATATAAAACAAGGTCACATCCAAATGCTTATATGTTTAACGGTACAGTATAAGCAGAGAGATCTGAACATAGACTTTTTAAACAAAAGGCAAGGATTTGGCATAATGCCTAATTCAATGAAGTATGCTTTATTTGGATTTGGACATAAGGTACAAGGTAAAAAAGTCTTGGCCACATCGTAGTGCTGCAATACACTTCATAACCACAAAAGGGCACAATAAGAATTATGAGGGAATTATATATGAACAGAATTTCATTAAAAAGTAATAACGGACAGAATATGACAAATATATATTTTTAAAACAAAACATTTTAAAATGATTTAACTCAAAGATATATAAATAATGAACCAACACTCAATGGTTAGGTGACACCAAATACCATTTATTAGGGCTTTACAAAGACTACAAAATCCCCCAGATGATTTAAATTGTGGTCTCTTTCTATTTACATGATATGTTACTTACAAATGTACAAAATATAGAACATCTACCAACAAATGTTCCACATGAAAAGAAACATTTTGAAAGTAGTTACATGTTATGCGCTCACAGAGAGATGCGTTTGCCATAACAAGATCAATACAATTTCAAAAAAGAAATAAAAAAAGAAAACAAATGTACCAAGGACAATCACTATTTGTGTTTGTTTTGAGGTTAGGGACTGATAGGCAGTTTAAACTCTACTGCACTTCTTATAAATGGAGTTTTTGTTCATTTCACACTGAACAGGATCATAGGTTGACAAGCAAAGCATCAGGCACAGAGTTTAAAAGTAACATACGTAGCACCGTTGTCGTGCTGAAGGAAAAAAAAGAAAACTTTCCTGAATCAACAAAATGGTGCAAAAAAAAGTTTACAACCATAGCGGCAGTTTAGAATGAGTTACTTTGTGTAATATGATGGTCAGTTTGAGTCGAAGGATGTGGTTGGACTTGATTAAATATAATCACAAACGCTTCCGATGAGTTCGACTGTAGCACCTTGTACTGTGGGTTAAATATTTTACCTACTGACTGTGTAAAACAAGGTATCATAGGTTCAGTTGTTGTAAACATGTGCAACCTCTTAACATATTCTTAAATAATATTCTTTCACAGTAAAATGAGTAAACCTTTTTGAAAGGTCAGAAGCAGTTTACAGTATTTTGACATTTACGCCATGCTTTAAAACATACAAATGTCATTGCATTAAATTAAATAATGTCAAACCAAGTGGCATCTGCAAACAAATGCTTTTCTCAAAACTAACTTTACTGATTTATTTACGCAAACGACTACAACAATGGCAATTCAGAAGTTACAGTGGATTGTTTAACATCTGCTTTAAAGTGAACACATATGTTAATGGTCATATTAATCCATAAATTAAGTGCAAATACTTTATTTTGAACAGTATTTATCTATATAATTGTAAAAGCTAAACTTATTTTATGTCATTTGCCACTTGATTTGCTATTTTGCTATATAATGCAACAAAGTGTGGCCTAAGTGTCCATATACTTGTTTTGACCACTGTATCTAGAACCTGCAAAATAGGAATTGTAACAGTGTACTGAAGCTGACATACAGTTGGGATCTGATGCCTTTTATAGAACCAGTTTGGATGATTTTTGCGCCCTTGAACATTAAATTGTCACTAAAGTTTTCTGAAATTGAAAAACACTTCACCTCTCACTGTACAGTTTAGAGCTTCGTAATAATAACCAGTTACAAGACATACAAGGTTCGGACGGGTTGCTGGTTTTCTTTTTTCTTTCGTAATTCACAAGAGCGTAATGCTAGACTAGAGGAAACGGAATACGGACTGAGCAGAGTGCATCTTTAAAAGGCTGTGCAAGACTTGGATATTTACAATCACCTTTTCAACTGTGCAAAACCCACGTAGCAAACAAAATAAAAAAGGATGAGTGAAATTCGACCACACAAAAGCTGACGCGCAGCGGAGAAAATCGACAGTCTCCCTGCGCACATATAGCGATAAAAACAGCATGCTAGCGAAGCGACGGGTCGGGTTTGTGCTCTCAATTCGAGTGAATCCCAGCTCAGCTGGGATTACATAAAGATATCGTTTTTTAATTCTTTATACATTTGGACTGTCTTATAATGGCGTTTCACGATAGCACGTTAATTGTAACAAAAATAAAATATGTGGACGTGGCATTCATTGGAAAATGTTGATGGTAAAGGTCTGTCCTACACCATCGTTTCTCCAAAAAGACAGTGGCACCACGTTTAAACGTCTTAAGACCTCAGCACATTTAAGGCAGCGAGAAAGCACCATTTTCGGGCCTTTTTGACAAAGCCGGTACACTCTCCAACAAGCGATACCAGCAGAGAGAGGGAACTGCAAGCACAGCCACGGGTTCGAATGAAAGACTAAGCCGCATTCTGTGGTGTAGGAGTGCCGCGGGTCACTACACGCTTGGCAGTGAATCGATTGATGGAGATCTGCAAATCTGACTTCACAGTAGCGGTAATGACACGATGCACCTTTGTGCTTGTTGATTAGAGGCGTTTCATGAGTGCCGCTGGAGAGACGAGTGTAAACCAGACTTGGTTTTGGCACCACTGCAGCACCGAGGTTGACTGAGGTCCGAATTCAGAATGTTGCCCTTTAGTTTTTTGCACCTCAGCGAATTTAAAACAGACACCTGCCTCTGTAAACATGTTTCAGATGGGTTGCATCTCCAAAACCCGACAGATTTAAATTCCAGTTGTTTTATACGTTATGTAATAAGCACACACACGCTCCAGTGTTTCGTGTGTGCCGTCAGCACCTTATCTCATCCGTATCCTGGACGCTGCATCATTTTACCACTAGAGGTATGAAATCTCCCGGCAGGCCTGTCTTTGGATTTTCTCACAAGTCCTTGTGGACCTTCCGCTCTGTTTTTAACCAATCAGAAGAATTCCTCTTCTAATGGGGCGGTGCTTAGAGAGCAGACTCCAGTGAGGAGTCCAGCAGGTCGTCGTGGTGACTGGCACTGTCGCTGTCACAGCTTTGGGCACTGGAGTAGTTAGCAGCTTCCTGTAGCCTCATCAGCATGTTCATCTGATGTGAAAAAAGAAGGAAATAGAAGTTACGATGGCTGTAGACGCTATTCTGAATCATATTTTATTTATATTGTGTATCTATAATATGCAAAAAATTCTACACTGGTGGGTGTTAAACACACTGGAAAAACATGCAATTGTCCAGTACATACATTATTACACTAAAGACAGCTATACTAGTCATATTCACATCCACACAGACACAAAACTCAAGAATACCTAATTGTAATTTACAAAAGGGAGGCAACATCCATTATATTGATTCACAATTACACCATGAAACACGGTCGCTTAAGATAGCGGAAATGTACATATAAAATGAAAGTAAAAAACACAAACTAGAACGGACACAAACAGAAAATTACGTAACTCACAATCACACAATGATATGAAAGAGGGAAACAACATTCAAATCATTTTGTCTATAAACACAACCTGCTATCAGAGTGACCTACAGCAGGTAAAACTATTCACTGATATTTAAACAAACAACAGCAGTTGTGTCACCTTATAATCTCTGAACGTCTGTTCTCAGAAAAGCAGAAACGAGAGACAGCAAGATGAGACAGTGCACATTTGACAATTCTCATTCTTAATATTTACACAACCGTAGTTTCTTATGAATGGTTTAATGGTGTTTTTTTTACCCAAACATTTATATGCATAAATTGTGTGTTTTTTAATATTAATTTTAATAATCATTTATTAATATTAACATAAATTGAAATGAAGAAGTTTGAATGTTTGAATTTGAGTGTTAGTAGTGCCACCTAGAGGATATTTATGACAGTGCATTTATGTAAAAGAAGGAGACATTAGAAATAGGACAGGGGGTATTTACACAAGCTAAAAACAAACACAGATCCATTCTAGGCAGGATATCTGAGCTGGTACTTTTTTATTAGTGTGTGTCTTTATCCATCATGGACTAATTGATCAACAAAGAAGTTATTTGTCATGTTTGCTGTTTTGTAAATGGAAAAATTACATGAACTCCGGTTATTATTTAATATACAGATCCAAATAGCCAACCCCAAAACTCCCTGATAGTTTACCCTTCCGAAATATTGCCCATGTTTCACCTTGCTGCTCTTTGGCAGATTCTAGTCTAGTCTAGAAAACATGTCCTATAATATGTAAGCTATGCATTATAAGGACGATATCTACCAGTGGGTCTCCCTCTGTATCGCTCTGAGATACTTGTTTGGAGGCGGCACCGTCTTTAGAGGAGATGTAGCCGTCGTATCCCACATCCTCCGGCCTTAGCTGCAGAAGTGATTGGCCTTCGTGCTGCAGAGAGGCGGAGCTCCAGGGGTAGGTGTCAATCACCCATTTGGAAGGGTCTTCCCATGCCGCCCTCTTACCATAGAGCTAAAGCAATGAGCCAAATGGATAAGAAACATATTGTTTATTACAGAATACAGAACAAAGGAAGTGTGAGTTAGCTATAAGTGGTTGCATATGTACCTGTAGCCCTTCTCTTACTGCTTCCAGTAGATACGGCACCAGAGAGTAGTTCCACAGATCAGTAAACCACACACGCGAACCGTCCGCATCCATTGGACAGGACAGTAACAGCCGAGGACCTAGAAGCGATATGATTAGATATTTCACCTCTCGTCCCGACAGTAAAACCTAATCAAATGTGTTAATTGGCTTGTATGTGTTTGAAAGCCTCCGGCTGTACCGATGGTGACGTCTGAGGAGCTGTGAGCCTCCAGGAAGGTATTGAGGTGTTGCCAGGTTTTAGGAATCCAGTCGATGATTTTGATGAGGTCGTTGCTGCGCATGTTCTTATCGATCTCAGTCTCGATCAGTTTTCTTCTCAGGAAACGGCCCAGGAAGCCCTTCACCGGCTCGGTGTGATTGGCACACAGCACCCACCTGAGGGGTTAACAATTGAGGAAATGTGTGAAATGTGAATGGTTGGGTGCGTGGCGAAACAGAGAAACAGAACTGCAATATATGATCAGTGACAGCCCCCTTGTGACGAGAATGCATAACAGCATCCATAGAATGCTGTTTGTTGTTTATGTTTATTTGACATGCAAAATGTTTTAGCACAATACCTGAAGTTGTGATGCAGCTCCAGATTTGGAGATGAGGAAACACCCTGATTCATGGTTCCTATGACATATGGGCTGTAGGAGACAAATTGGACATACATAAACATTTGTATTTCATGATTATTTTAAATATTATTATATTACATAACTGGTGAATAAGGGCGTCTTAACCTCATATAGAACGTAAACAAAAGACAGATTACTTTAACAGTCACTTACAGGCACCGCACGAAAAGCTCTTTAGGCAAAGTGCATGATGGATTTTTATAATGCATTTAGTCTAGTACAATTTAATGTATGCCCTTTCCATGTTTCCATATTTATAATTGATATTCCTCTCTATTCTAATGAACTAGTGCATTCTGGGATTGGCTTAGTAATAAGGTAAACATGCAATGCTGATTTAAAAGCTGCATACAGTATTAGACGGTAACTCTCTCATGCCATAGGCATCTCATTAGGAATAGAACACAATGGCATTTCTCAAATGTTAGTTGTCATCATCACCATTTGTGATATTTGCAGTTGAGGAATCCATTGAAAATATCACTGAGGGAGCCAATGTGATGGAGGTTATCCAGGATGACTACAGTGGGCAGCTCGGTCTCACTCTTCTCTGTGTTACACTGCTCGGCCAGGCTCGAGAGGTACTGTCGAAGATCCTGCTTTTAACAAACGCAAAACACACAGAGGGTTAGACATGAAGACATTGAAACACGTATTATAAAGGGCAAGTAATGAATTAAAGTATAAGTAAAGATGGGTTGGTAACAATCTGTTCAACAGTAAACTCAGCATTCTGTTTAGTAACCGTGGCAACTTATATTGGGATTTTATTTTGAACACTGAGTTCGTTCAATCTGAATTTAATGCTGAGGTTGTGTTGGAATTGCTGTAATTATGGGATGACGATGCTAACATTCTACTTGGAGCGGTTTAACCTCATACTTGAAAATGATTGGTTTCTATGGCAACGCCACATAGATGACAGTCAGATTTAATCAGTTTGTTAATACCTTGATAGTACTATATTATTTTATTTATTTTTTGTGTGCTGGTGTTTCCTGGATCAGTGCAAATTAAAATGAAATGAGCTGTAATCGACCAAATCAACTTTTATGAAGTAAAATGACAAGTTTTCAACTTGCAATTTCAAGTACAGTGTGAGCAGACTGTCAGGAATAGTTCACATTCAAAATGAATAATTGAGTCAATTCTGTCATCATTTACTCACCCTGTTGTCATTTTAGACTTGTGTGATTTTTTTTCTTCTGCAAAACACAAAAGAAGATATTTTGAAAATATTGGTAACCAAAAAGCGATGGGCCCCATTGACTTCTATGCAAGGGAATAGGGACCAACGGTTTTCTGTTACCACATTTTTTTTAAATGTCTTCTTTTGTGTTCTGCAGAAGAAAGAAAGTCTGAAATGACAAGAAGGTGAGTAAATAAAGACAAAATTTTCATTTTGAAGGTGAACTTTTCCTTTAACAGACATTACAATTCAATAACTTGTAATTATGTTCCAACATGATGTTAACGTGTCATGTAAACTATGTTTCTTTGATATTCAGAAATATATGTACCTTGCTGGATTTTTGATCCACGTTGAAGCTGGCCACGTTCGTGTCTGTCACCTCTCTTCCAGTCTTGGAGATAATATAGTGAGCTAGTTTGGTGGCTAGGTAGGATTTGCCAGTTCCACTGGGGCCGGAGAGGATAATTCGCCGGTGCTCCATCAGCAGGTTTAAATACCGTTGAATGATTGGTTTAGGAATCAGTGTGTCAAACACCAAATCATCAATACTGCCTTCTTTCACACCTACATTAATAAAAAACATTTATTGGAATTTCACGATGTATGCTCTAGACATATGTTATTAAGGAACCTAAAGAACCTATTGAGGTTCCTGACCTTTGAGGCTCACTGTGATGACATTGTTGTCGCCCACTAGGTACCCACAGGGCAAAAGCTCAGGCACCTCAGAGGTGTGAGATCGGACCACCTCCCCCATTCTGTAGCACACAATACTATCCGAGTTCAAGCCCAGGCTGGTGAATGGGTCAACGCGGAACACATACTCCTAAACGAGACACATTAGCTATAGTGGTTGAAGTGAAAATAAATCTTTACGCAAGAGGCTGGTTATGAAGTGTTACCTTGAACAGACGTCGGATTACGCCATCCAACACATCCCACTTTGTCTTCCCACTGACACCAATGGAGCCGATCAGATACTCTTTCTTCTGCAAAGCCTTAAGTGATGGGTGGAAATGAGCATTTAACTTTCAAACTGCATTTTATATATGCACATAGCTAAAAATATTCAAACGACAGTCACCTTGGTCTTGTTGGAGTCGCTTATGATGGCCACCACTATACGGACGCTCCTTCCCTCTTTGCGTAGGTTCCCTTCATAGCCATCATCCAATAGATCTGTGCACACCAATGCAAAAGTTAAGCTCGCGTCATAAATCCAAACCTTGAACGCCTTAAAAGACTCATCGCGAGTTCTTATGAGTCATCGACTGAGGGGGTCGTGAACCTTTTCAACACCAACATGGGACTCTGCAAATGCTCAGCAATGTTCAGCTTTGAGTGCAGCTAAACGGCGAGCGCTTAAAGTTTTTTTGTCAGCGAGGTTGAGCAGTTTGGTTTTAACAGGGCTTTGAATACATGAAGAAGGCTGTTAGTGGAGGAGTACAGCTTTGATGCGCACTGTAGAGGGATGCTTTGTATTCGTTTGGCACGGTGTTCTGCAGAGGAGTGATAACGTCCCCCCGCCCTATAACAGCCCACGCTCTAGCGCTTCTCCGCACATCTCTCCATCAATTAAACAGTCCAACATCCCGAGAGAGCGCTCCCAACCCACTGGTTTTAATTAGCCGCAGCACAGACGAGGCCTCGCCGTGCGGACTTGAGACGTGGCCGGAAGCCCAAATCTTGCCTTCAAGAAACGAAGCCATTTCACTCTTCACTGCGTTTATTCTCTTTAGGCGCAGCTGTGGTCCTGCTCATGACGGAGCTTTAGCTAATGCCACCCCAGAACCATCAATATACATCCATATGCAAATCTACACTGCACTTCGTACTGTATGTCTGCATGAAATCTTGGGCTAAAAAGACACAGTAGAGTAGTGTATTATGTTTGCTTTCGACAGTTTTATTTGACAATGTTTTATGTAAAACGGAATTCGAAAGGTGAGTTAGCATTTTAGTACCAAAATTGATGTTTTTTTAATGGGTTTTTGGTTACTTGCTTGAAATAAGGCCTGAAATCACCGCTAAATATCTGTTTATATTTGTGTCAGAAGTCTGAGAAAACTCCATAGAGCTTTGGTTGAGAGAACAAGCACGGAGCTATCTTCCGGGTCGGCCTACAAACACATGTCAACCCTGCAGCACTCTATTGTAAAAAGTGTGTTACTCAAATAGCATTTGACTCGTGGATCAAAGCCTGACCTGATATAATGTTGTCGCTGATGTTGAGGTTGTTGAACGACAGCCCCAGAGATTGGCGTGAGGATGAGGAGGAGGTGCTGGAGGTTTCGGAAGGAGGGCGGGCAGTTTTAGCAGGTGTGGCAGCGGGCGTGGTATTGCCGCTGGATTTCAGTCTGTCATTCTCTGCCTTCAGCATCTCAATCTCATTCTGTATGGAAGACAACAGGGAATGTAAAAACTAGAGCAACAGTCAACTGGCTTATTAGACAGCTGCCTTACCGTATGAAAATATAACTGGATACAAAATATTGATTTTTGTAGCTAATATAAACGCAAGGTATGAGAAAAGAGACAGCGGAGTGACATTAAACATTAGAGAAGTACCGGTCAATATGACTCACAGTAACCAGATGAGCAATGTGTTATTAATTTGAGTTGTTATCGGGAGGCAACAAACATTGACTGACCAATCCGAATCGAGTATTCCAGAGAGTTGTGTAATATATAACCATATATATTATTCTTACAATAGTATACGACTAAATAAAAAGTCAACAATCCACCATTTTTGGTTGTGGAATACAATTTCCCCCATACTTCACACATTCGCCAAGCTTTTTCAGCCTCAAGTTATTCTATAAGCTTAATCACTTATTAGTAACATGTTGAAAGGATTATTAGGTTTGTCTAAGAGCTGTTTCTAACACATTTAATGACTGCGAGAAGTTAGTCGAAGGATTTTGTTAATCTGTAGATTAATCTGTGTCCCTGTCTCTTCAAATCGGTGCTAAGAGGCTCAGACACACATTTCCAGAGTAAGGTCAACTCTTGTCTGGCTTGTTTTATCTTGGCATTTTCAGAAGTTGTGGCCTTTTAACAACTGTTTTTCTGATCCAAATCACTCGACCCCTCTGTTACACATTTGAGATTTAGTCCAGACCCTTTAGCATCAAGCAATGCCGTATAAATGTTTACTTGCAAGACTTTTTCCGGACCCCTATCAGTCTTAACACTGAGCAAAACACGACTAGCGGTTTTCTGCTACTCAATTTTGTGCCAAAGCTGATGATCCGTGTTATCCCAGCATGCTTCGACAGTTTTCCAAAAATCTGACCTTTTGTGCAAGGAAATAACATGGTGGATGCCACAAATGTTGTTCTAGTTGATTCGTGGTCAAATAGTGTGTAATATCAAATGTTTTCTTTGTTGTCTTTTAGTGTTAATTCTTGCAGGCACAAATATAATTTTAGACTTTTAGACACTGCACATTGAAATGCTTTTCATAATAAATAGAAAAAGCATTTGTAAGAATGCTATTTGTAAGAATAAAATAGTCAAAATGTACTTGAAAACCACAGAGATTTCCTTGCAGCCCCATAAATCCCTGCCTTGCGCCTAGACATCGAATCAGCATTTAAGAGGCCCTTGTAGAAATTTGGTGAGTCAACAGGTATACGTGTGAGTTTTATGTACCTGCATGCGGTTCATGGCCTCTCGTATCTGGTCCAGGTGGTGGGCCGAGCTTAACGCCTCCAGTCTGATATCAGTGAGCTTTAGCTCCTTCTCTCTCAGCTCGTTCTTCAGCTGTAGGATAATCTCTGCCTCGGCCTCTGTGCATTCACACAATCTGTACAAAAACACGCCATAATAAAAGTGTTACACATTCAAAAATGTTGGGTTATTTACCACTCAACATTGGGTCAAAAGTGGACAAACCCAACGGTTGGGTTATAAATGAATCTCTGTTTGGTTGTTTTATCCCAAAATGATGGGTTGGTATAACCCATTGTTGGGATGACACAAACCATTTGTTGGGTTAGTTTAACGCAACAGGTAGGTTTGTCCTTTTTTTACCCTAATGCTGGGTTAAAAATACACATTGTTTAAACAAAATTAATAACAAAAACCTCTCTGAAAGGTTTGACAGATTTCACACTCTGGACTTTGTGTTTTATCTGTGTGTGGGACATATTCTGTACTCTATTCAACATTTGATGTCGGATATTCCAACCACTAGATGTCTCTAATGATGTCATCATACACCTGCAGGAGTGACTTTCCACTTTTTATTGCACCTTTACAGTTGGTAGATGGAAAATCCATCTTTCCGAGTTGAATATAATGCAGAATAAGCCATCACGATGAGGGGATTCTTCATGTCGGGTCATTTTACAGCACAGGCATGAAATCGGGGTAGTTAGATCAACTAAATAATCGAAATAAAATCGTCATGTAACAATCTCTCGGTTTTTATAACTCTACTGTAAAGTTGCATTTTACACTCACTGCTGCCTGGATTAGATTGTCTTTAAAGGATCACACAAAGTGCATTTAACTCAAACGCAGGGAAAGAAATCTCGTTAATGAGAACAGCTTTGAAGTATCACTGCACACTCTCAACCCTTCCCAGCATGCCACACTGTGCCTGTTACCGAGATCTGTGCTTGTAGACCACATGACCGTTTGACTTTTTCTTTGGCATCCAAAGGGGGGATGACTTGCTATCGCAAGAACACTTTCTAAAGACACAACATTGACGGACATGGACAGAATATACAGTATGTGTGATTAAAGAAAGAGGTGATATAAAAAGATGAAAGACTTCTGCAAAATTCACGAAGCCTCAGACGAAATAAATAGCGTGTCGGGGGTCACTTTCATCTTAATGGTAATGGGGTTTATGTGTGTGTGTGTGTACTCACTCTGTGGTAGACGGTGATGATCGGAGTGGTTGAGTGATGCTAGTCTGTCTGTTGGTGTGTGGTAGTATGGGTGAGGAGGGGATGGAGGAGTCGGTCATTTCCTCGATTTCGTCATGGGGTGATTGGGGCTTGCTGGTCTTTTTCTTGCTGAAGGCCTGTTTGAAGGAGCTTCGCAACTGTAAGAGAAAACCACAGAAGAACCATGAATGTAATATGATGAGCAACAATCCTCTAACCATTCAATTCAAACCATTTTGTCGTCAGGCAAGAATTACACAGAACGTTAAAAAGACAAATGGCTTGCAAATGTTATATCTTATGCATGGTTTGTATTATGTTTTTATTCAAAAAGCATTTTAGTAACTTCATAACATCTATCAATAATAATACTGAAGAGATTAGGATTAGGATGCCATTGACTGCAATTGTGGCAAGCTGTTGAATGGTTTTGTTCAGAAATGAAACATGTCAGCTCTTTATAAACAAGGTTACAATGTTGATCGGAACATCACATCTCTTTATCTCATTGCTTTGTTATTCAAGCAGATTTGGCCATTAGTAAACAGCAGAAACATACCGGCAGTCATCGGGATTTGGGAATGCTGGTATCATGCACACGTTTCTATGGTAAAGCTTAATATTAGGGGGGCTTTGGGTGAGGGGGGTTATCAGAGACAATCGGACGCACTGATGCAGTATTTGGAAACACTGACCTGAGCAGGGATGGAATCAGCCACCTGAAGACAAAACACACTCACTGTTACCATTGATGAGACCTTCATCTCTGGACCAGAATATTCACACACTGCAGCATCATTTATTCAGTGTTTATTAGATTAGATCTGGGTGAGGGAGTGTGGTGGTTTGTGAAGGTCTTTCACCGTGTTTGTCGGTGTGGAAATGAATCATTTTACAGACGTGATAGCATTAGGCAGAAAGTCCATTTTCTTATCCTTTATTGGGAGCAGTGTATCCAGATGAGAGATAATACATTTGTGTCATATTTATAATTGATCATTTAAATTTTCACTGCGGCCATAGCAAAGAAGAGTGTTGGTGTCAGGATTGTTTTATTCATACTTTTATTCAAATATAATAATAACCATATAAATAATTATAAATATATTATACTTGAATATAAAACAGTTGGAACTAACCTCATCATTTATCATTTTGTTTAAATAATGTTACCTTGGTGACATATTATGGCCCATAATTCGCACAAAAAAAGCTATGTGTGACTGTTCCTAAAGCTGTTCTGAAAAGTTTTCCTTATAGTTATAGTTACTATATAACTGTAGTAACCCGACTTCAAATGCATTATTTCTTGATCCCTCTCTTCATTCGTCTGCTTGAGATGAACGGACCTCACCGGCTCAAATTATGCAGATGAATAATTAATGGCCACATAAATAAAGATGTGATTTGTATTTATGAGCTGGGTTTAAGCTCCTCTCTCATTACAAGGGTCCGGGCCAGCTCGAGGAAATGTAGCAATAACCACCACACACCCTGCCAATGTTATTTCTCACAGCTGTTTACCTCGAGTGCTTTTCACTTAATTCACTCTCTAAATTACAATAAACAACAGCCCGGTAGTGTTGAGAGATAATAAAGCTGCGAAATAACGAGGAGTGAACTGGAGTAGATGACTGGAAGTAAAACAGGCACAATTGTGTCCTAATAACATAAATATATCACCCGTAATGACTGAAACTCGTGCGAAACAGCGTTTTTAATGAGATCATTACTCAAAGTAGATAGTTTTCCTAAAGGGAAAGGACTGAACGACAGGGTGAGTAAGTGGAGGGGTTTGTCCAAACAGCACTAGGGGGAGAATGGAACGAGCAGGTTGGATCCTTCATAGGGGCATGCGGTAGAATTTTAGGTTGTGTTATATTCACCTTGTGTCCTCTGTCCTTGCCCTGGCGGTGTGGTGCAGAAGTGAGAGACAGAGAAAGTGTGAGAGGGGGCGTGAAAGAGGGGGAGGCAGCCGGAAGGGTGTGAAATGACAGAAGTGTTTGTGTTGTATGTGTCTTTTTTCCCGTTGATTAGAGATAGGAGAGATGCCACAACTAGAATGATGACTTGAAGAAAAAACACTTTTAAAGGGCATTTTTGCATCACTTTTTACCATAACATACCCTTATAATTCCAGTCGAGGTGTCAAAAGAAGTTGTAACTCTGATTTTCACGAGTTTTTTTACCATCACTAAAAATAAGCTTAATACATAAATAAAAAAATACTTGACAGGAAAAGTGACTTAAGGTTTAAAATCATGTTTTGGAAAGAAAAAGAAAAGAATGCGTAAAACAAGCAAAAAAATTATTCAAGTTCATTGGCAGATTTTTTTGCATGTTTCAAGCATAAATGTAATTTTATATTTTCTTTCAGAAAACAAAACTAAATATTTTAGGTTTTCTCTAATATATTACAGTTATTGAAATATCGCAAATGTAGATATTGCAATAATTGAAATTATCTGCATCTCAAAAATGTATGTAATGTATAGTCAAATCTTTAGGTTTATGTAGAATTTTTTTTATGTGAAATATTGATGTCGGCTATAAATATTTATATATATTCAATATAGTTTATATTGATTTTAAAAACTTAAAAAATCATTCTATTGCATATTGTGTTGTATATTGCATTATATAGGAAGTTATCGCTTAAGGGTTCTTCAATATCGTGCAAGCTTAGCTTTCACCATGGATTTATTACTCTTATTACTCATATTTCCAATTTCCTTTTGATAAAAGTGTCTTCTAGAGGAATAAGTGTAATGTATTTCAAAACACCATGCCCAATCCTCTTCTCCTTAATAGCCTTGGAACATTTCCCAGGACTTGTATAGCAAACAACAAACCTGTTTTTTAAAAGTGCTTTTTCATTATAGTCATCATTCCGAGTGTGGACAAGCCTCATGATGTGAGTGTGTTGAAGCCTCACCCAGCTTTTCTTCTTCTTCTTCTTGTCGTCTGCGTCTTTGGAGCTGCCCATGCTGGAGTGGCTGGCTGCACTGTTGATACTGGACATGCTGTCTGAAGAGTGCTGTCGACGGATCCTCAGATCTGCAGAACACACAAACACACGTCACACACAATATGTGATGCACATGTTTGCATGAATCATTTAAAGAGCCGGATTATTTTTAGAATGAATGAAAGCAATGCACTTCATTACTAGGCGGTGTTTCATTAAAGAGCGCGTTAATGAATGTAAAGTTGACAGAGTCATTAACATAAAGAACAGGAAATGTTGCATGACAAGAGCGGCACCTTTATGGATGTGATCAGGGCCGTTGAGGGCCACCTGAATGGCGGTTTGAGCATCCGTGTTCTGAGCTTTCAATGCCTCGATGGTCTCTCTCAACTCCGCAAGTTCGGACTCCTACAATACACACATTTTTATGAAAATCTGTAAATGCACACACCACTTTCCTTTGGGTGCATTTCTGGTTGCCAGCGTATTTTATGTGGTTGCCCGACATACGTTTTTATCATATGGCTTTCATATATTTAAATTGTGGGGGAGCGACATGTTTAAGGGTTTGTGTAAATCCCTATCAGTTAAAGAGTAAATATCACGCGATCATGTACATAACATTTCATGCAGTGTAATGTTGCCGTCTGTGAATTTTAGCAGTCTGCCAAGTTGTAAAGCCGAAGGTGAATGAATAACAAAGTTATTGGCTCGGAAAAAAGGAGTCGACTCTGAATCACACGAACGAGTTGATTCGCAAACCGCCGCCGATTGACATCACTACAGATAGTCACCGCCTACGTTTTTCTAGGACTCCCCGCGAAAACGTCTATCTTCTCCCCCAAAAAAACATAGCTTGTGAGCGGTAGACCAATCATAGCAGACTAGACCATCTGGCCAATCAGATCAGAGTAGGCTGGGGGAAAGGAAGGGATTCGTTCGTTCGCCGAACGAATCATTTGAGAATCAGTCGAGAAGTAGGAAAGTATAACTGCCTATTAAAACAAAATAATAGTGTTTTTAGTGTTCACCTTGTAGGGATGTAAACTTGTTGTTGGACACTCCATAAACCAAAATAGGACCTTAAAAATAAAGGAATATCTAATCTTTAAAATATCACATCAGCGTCAATTCAGAATCACTAGCCTGGAAGTGAACCACATGGCAACTGTGTTACTTTGTCTCTCCCACAGCGAACTCTTTTGTATGCAAAAACGCAAACTCTCATTTCACCAGCTGTCTTTTTCCACTATCAGATGTTTTTCTGCCAAAACAGCACATGTGGAGAAGAGCGCCCTGCTGAGCCAAGGAACCAAGCATGTGATGAAGGCCCACCCCTCTTTTTATGGCCACGGTCAAATTTGAAGCTCAGGATTCCCAAAACCGCTGAGGAGTCTGCGATTGGGTTTCTCCTTTGATTCAAAGTTGGTTTCTTCTTAACAAAGACGTCTCTTTGTAATCTCTAATGGCTTATTCAAAAGGGATTACCGGCTGCAGGAACTCATTAGGTCCGCGAGGGCACTTTGTGCAAATTTAGAGAACAGTTCCACATTTTAAGATGAAGGTTACATTTACATGATGCCTTTTTGTGGTGATGGGTGGTTCAAAGAACTTAGTTTAGTTAATACATGTACATTCATTTTACATTAACTCTCTTCTGAAGACATGGCCCAGCGTTTTAGTTAGTCAACATTTTCACTTAAAATCTTGATGGACAGCCATGGTGAACATTTACTTTCATATAATTGAAATGGATAGATTAGATATTAAAGAGTAAATATTTTGTCCTTTTTAAGGTCCTACATTGGTCTATGGAGTGTTCAACAACAAGTTTACGTACGTACGAGGTGTAAAAGCACTTTCATTTTCTAAAATTAGGGAATATTATAATTATTAATATTAATGACTGAATCTTAAATGATTCGTTCGGTGATTTATCTGTCTAATCCCCTCCTTTCAGTCAGCCTACTCTGTTCTGATTGGTCAGATGGTCTAGTCTGCTGTGATTGGTCCACCGAGTACATCATCGCAGTGTCGCAAATGGAAGGTAGGCGGCATTACATCGAGTGACGCAAATCTGACACGGAACTGAGATAAGAACGACTTGCATGATTCAGAGTCGACTCCTTTCTTCTCAAGCCAATAACTATGTTATCCGTTCACTTTCGGCCTTACAACTTGACAGACTGTCTACATTCACACAAAGCAACCTTACACACTGCATGAAATGTAAATTTAAGGACATTATAATAGTGACTCTTAATACAGTAAATAAATACTGTTGTTTTACCCAGAAAAACTCAAAAGGTTTAAAAAAATAACGTAGAACACCTAAAAATATGAATTTAGGGTTTAAAGCAACATGACAAACTCTTAGTCTACTGCACACAAATTTATTTGTTTGCGTGTGCTTTTTCTCACCTTTTGCTCTGCTGTCATGGTTAGACTCTGCAGACGACAGGTCATATTCGTCAGACTCTTTTCAAACGCCGCCACCAGGTGTGCCTGTCAAACCCACACAAAGAGTTCAACACTGTTTCCCATAAGAGGTTTCCAAAAAATCCACGGGGCAATCAAGTTAGAATTTGAGAATAAATCCACTTCAAGGACTGAAACTCTTTAAGGTTAAAGGAAGTTTGTTCCGAAAAGGATGTAACAAAAACAGACAGACATAAAGACGGAAGAGCATACGACCATACTACTTTCTGCAGTATGCATGTGTTGCACTGCACAGTTGCCATTCTGCCCTTAAATGCATTATATAACACATTATGATATTATTCTAATGTACATACATGATGCCATATATACATAAAGGAACACAAGCGACTACACCAAATGAAATGTAAGCAGTATCATAGTTTTTAACATTTATGTACTGCATTATTATTTGACTGTACAATTTAAATTATGGTTATCAAAAGTGGTCGTATAACTATTTCATCCCGTGATGATAAACAGTGATTCCACAACCCAATGCAGTATTCACGTCACAACTATGCAGTATACTGCTGTTTGAAACATTTATAAAAGGCAACCTGTTGTTTTACCTGCTATTTGCATGACATTATCATTATGCCATTTCATTCCAACATGCTCAAATTTCCTGATGTGCTTTCAACAACACAAACTTTGTAAACCAAAAGTGTTGAGGCTGTGGGTGTAAAACAAACCAAAGTATGCGGTGGTCTACACCTGTAATCTCCACAGTGTGGATTTACAGACATGTGAGGGTCATCCCCTGTATAAAAACTTCAAGCATCCTATGGGGACCTGTGGAGGAAATTTGATCACATTTCCTCATATCCTCCCAGTCTCAGCCTCTGGACAGTTTCTCCTGGGAAACTCTGATCTCCACTGCATCGCCAGGCGGAGTGAACTATTGAACAATGACTGGAAGCTTTGAAGTATGTTTCAGGTTTAAGATACTGAGAGTGAGTTCAAAGGAGACACAATGTCTCAGGCTGGTCTGAAAATATAGCCCCCGGGGCTTGGTTGAGGACGTCTCTAACACTGACCTCAGTTACACTGAAAGACATCTGAGGTAAAACAATGCTGGGTAGAACATGGATACACATAGTCACACGTGTTTCTTTTTCTTGGAAATAATCCTTATGCCAATATACTGTGAACAATTCAGTTGATCCTTTGACGTCGGAATTGTTTGTAAGAATAATGCTGGACAACTTAAACAATATTTAATATAACGAGTAATACAAACGTTAAAAATGTAGTGCTTAGTTGACACTTTGGGCATATGGTGCTAATACAGAAGATGTGAGTTTGAATCTGGCTTGCAACATATCCTTTATTCCAGTCAAACTTGTTATGTTTAATAGATAAAGTAGATATTTTTAAGTCACTTTTTAATATAAGAATAATTGTGTGCTTTTATATATTATATATACATATATATATATATATATAGCCGCAGAAAAAAAGAGATCATTTTAAAACACCATTACAGTTTTTCGGAATTAACTATTAACAGGTATGTGTTTAGGTAAAATTATAATTTTTGTTTCATTCTGTGAACTACTAACAATATTTTTTCCAAATTTCAAACCAAAATATAGTTTATATTTGCATTTATTTGCAAAAATTTAAACTAGAGAAGCAGGTCAAAATAACAGAAAAGATGCTCTGTATGTTTTCATATTCAATTTTAAGCAATACAACATTAATATTTGTACATGTATTTAGGAAAAGTAAAAAAAAAATCATGTGATAACCTTGATTTTTAATCACAGTTTTCATGTGTCTTATCATGCTGTCAGTCTTTCGCTTTGCTGTTGGATGACTTAATGTCACTCCTGAGGTTGAAATTCAACAGACACTAGACTAGAATGGCCACAATTCATCTATAAATACTGATTCGAAATGAAAATTTGGAATGGTCTTATCTTTTGTTCAGCAATGTATGTGAGCAAGTAGTGGAGCGAGTAGAAGTCCTGGGGTTGCTGGTATTTCAAAGATGTGCCAGAAAGAGAAGTCAAGCGAACACTAAGAGGCAAAATGCCAAAGGCTTGACTGCATCTAATAGCAGAGTGCCTCTATAAACACACTTTTACAACATGCCCTGCCCTGCCCTGTGTGATCATCCATTTATATTTGTTCAACAATCTGTCCACACTAAGTCCCTCAGCGCAGTTAAGGACACCTGAAACAGCCAGCATTACCATAAACCATGCACACAGGTGCCAGACAACTTTCAAAGAACAATCATTTCGAAACAGATGGAACAGAAAGGATTCAGCCTGTCGAAACTCAGTGTGGACATTTGATCATAAATGAATGAGTAAAAATTTAAGCAATAATGTGTCACACGATCAATTGGTCACATTAAGTAAACATAAATGACTGTACACAAATTATATTTCAAAGCAAGAAAGAAACACTATAAAAAACCCTAAAAATTATCTGTTATCACCCCACCTGTCTGCCATCCAGGTGTGGCGGTGTAGACATGCAGAAGTCTTCTAGCTGTGAGGTCTGAGGAAACTGACTTTGGCTCTTTGATTTTTCTTTCCCAGGATAATGGTTTAGCTCCGGCAAGAACAGTGACCCTTCTAGAGTACTACCCCTGTTAGCCACAGCCATTCTCGAGATCTCACTCAAACCAATAGCACACCCACTTACATACCTCAGAACTCTGCAGGCTGACAGGTGCGTATTTGGACCCATGAGATTAAGGGTTTAATCCACTCTAGTAGCCTTTTTACTATAGAGATGCCTACGATTATGTATATCTGCATATCACAGTATTCAAAAAACACCAGACCAGCTTCTTGTTGTAAAATATTCTGCTTAGAAATAGTGCTGTCCTCAAACACTAACATCACTTGGTTGGATATTTTATAATGCAATGGTATTCATTCATTTTTAATTGTGCCACACCCAAAGGTCACCAAAAAATACAAATTCTGTCCTCATTTACTCTGTCATCAACACTCAAGTTGTTTTAAACACTGTATTCATTTCTTTGTTCTGCTGAAACAATAAGAGATAAAGAAAGATATTTGGAAGAACGTTTGGAACCAAACAGTTCTGGGCCACTATTGAATCAATGGTAGTCAATGTTGCCCCAGAACGGTTTGGTGGTTCACGTTCTTTAATACATCTTCTTTTGTGTTCAACAGAACAGATACATTTATACAAGCTTGCAACAACTCGAACACAGTTTTGGAAAAACTTGAGGGTGAGCAAAGAGCTCTAAGTCAAGACGTTTTCTAAAAATGGAATTTCATCTTCACAGCCAGTCAATACACATGCCGTATTGATTTGGAGCCCCGGGATTTAACAGAAACACAAAAGTTGAAAAAGTTATTTTGAGGCTCAGTAGTTCTGTGTCGTATATATTTCATAGCGTTGAACTATTGTATGACTTGAAAAGATTTACTTCAGAGCTGCTCTCCCGCAAACAACTCCTTGCAAACACAAATCACAACGGAGGACGGGTGGAGAGACGGCGGCTGTCTCATGCTCTGTCACTCCTCATTAAACTGTCAGAGATTGAGGGCTTCATCACACCTGTCTTCATCACTCCTGAGACGGAATGTGAATAGAGCTCAGCCCGGTCCAAACACGGCTCACTTTGTGAGGCGCTTTCGCACAGAAATCGAATGTGTCACGGTTCGACACAGTAGGGAACACACTTCTTTACAGACAGACAGTCCATCTCTTCGGAATACCACTGGGTTGCGTTTAATGTGCAACTCAAATTATAATGGAACAAATATCCTATTATATACAATGTGTGTGTGTTTTGCGTTGGATAAAAGTGTCTACCAAATGCCTAAATGCGAACATTAACTCACATTGGCCGCCAGCTGAGAGGTCAGGGTTGCTACTTTCTCCTGCGAAGCGTCCAGTTCCCGGCGTAGTTTTCTGATTTGCTGTTGGAGAAGCAGTTTCTCATTACAAACCTCTGTGAGTTGTGCACCGAGGCAATGGAAAAAATAATACTTCCATTTTCCTCGCTTAATAGTAGCAAAAGTACCTAGATATCAGTCAATGGCCTGTACGCACTAGCACAAGCAAAACTTTGGAGTACTCTCTCTTGCATTACGCTAGTAGATAGTATATGTAAAATGAGAACTTACCGTCGTATTTTGCACAGTTTGGCCCTTGATTGAGAAAAGAAGAGAACAATTAACTCAATGTCGCATGTTTGTAGAATAGCATTACACAGGAATGCATTAGTTCTTAGCGGTTACAGGGAAACGCTATATATTGAAAATCAGTCTTGGACAAATATTTAAACAGGACAAAGAACATTAAGACTACACAAACACAATACGAATAGAAATTAAAGGGGAATCAGTGATCAAACATATAAGAGTCCAAACTGGTGTGTGTTAAATGTGTTCGTCCATGACTGTGCATGTGTCAGAGGATGACAACTAAACTAAATAAGTGATACATAAGAGTGTCTCGTAAAAATAATGCAACGTAGGGTTCAATTTATGTCAACTATAGAAATGGGCAAAGAGGTAAATAAAGAGTTGTAAATAAATATTATTTGTTTGTTGATTTTCCTACGTGTCCAAATTTGGTTGTTAAGTGTTGGTAACACAGAGGTCATTGGGAAGATAAATGCTACTGAAATGTTCATTTGCCAAATGCATGTGAATTTATCGGCTCTTGTTGGACTTTGTGAAAGTGTATCACTGTTTGACCTAAAATTGATTTTATATATCTCATGGTACAAATAATGAAAGGATGTAACAGGTTGTTCTTACCTCAGAATGAGCCTTCTCCTCCGTCTGTGGAAGAAAACAAGAGAGTTAAAGCACAGGTAAAATACCCCAGTACACATCCCAAACATCCCAAAGGCTTTTTTGCATCCACACAGATTTAACTGTTTCCTATTAGATAGATAATGGCAATAAAAAAGCAAAATCCACACCTTGCATTCCACACCTAGCATTATATCATCTCTTTTGTGGTCATTTGCAGTAAATATAAATCACAAAGCCATAGAAAACATTACAAGATTGCCAAAGTATTTTGTCTTGTTTTACTGTCAAATGTTTAATCAAGATACCAAACATTTTCCTTAGAAACAAAAAATTACTTTTTTTACAGAGAATACATTAAATAAAGTTTTGTTGCGTTGTCTTGTATCAGTTTTAAATTGTGAAGATTTAAGCATGTCATTTAAATTCATGTCGAAATCTCAAAGAAATGACTTCTCAAGTTCTGTCTTCATTTACTTGTCATTTCAAATCTATGTGACTTTCTTTCTTCCGCAGAACACGAAAGAGGATATTTTAAAGAATGTTGGTAACCGAACAATGGCGGTACCCATTGACTTGCATTGTAACCAACATTCTTCAGGATATCTCTTTTGTGTTCTGCAGAAGAAAGAACGTCATACAGGTTTGAACTGACATAAGGTTGAGTAAATAATGACAGAATTTAAAATTTGGGGTGAACTACACCTTTCAAAGAAAACGTTTTATTTGTCAAGTAAGTACATCTTGTGTTAAGCATATTTACACATTTTAAGGTAAACAAGACAAAAATACTGCATAAGAAATACATGTTATTTTCAAGAGTGAATAAAATTATGCAATTTGGATCAGATTTGAGGTTACCCCCTGTTAGTAACTGATTTGAAGCATAACGTTAGACTGTTAGGGTTTGCATGTATTAAATAATGTGACGGACAGATACAAACGGGCTCTCTGGGTGATGAGTAGTTACCTTGTCTAAAAAGGCCAGCACCTGAAAGTAAGAAAATGTGTGTTCAAACAGTGGCAAAGTCACAACGCTGAGCCACCATTAGCCTTTTGGGTTCATTCATATCTATTATAGGCTCGTGTTATGCTGAGATGGTGAATGTTGAATACTACGCTCAACATAACTATTCAAACAAATGCTCTATTCAGGTTATTAGTCTGTCATGCCCAGGCAAATGGAAACAGCATATGGATGTTACTGGAGTTTATATTTATCCATTTGGATTTATCTGCACATTTCTTTTCATATAAAACAAATGACAGAGGAATAAAATGTGCAGGTATATAGCCTCATACTGTACGTGAGGAAAGCAACTGCGAATTGAGAAATAAATCAAACTTGAGTTTTGTTTTCATCATGTAATGAACAGTATTGGAAGGAATTGACTCAAATTCAAATAAAACAAGCTTTAGGAATTTGAACCAATAATACCGTTCTGAGCTCTTTTGGTTTTCTGATAAAAAAACATGCTTCTGTTATTCACAAAATTTCTATGCAGACTAAAAAGCACATTTGCTGTGACTTGGAAGTTATGATTTAAGGCTTTACATGGGCAAAAATGCTGTGGGCAAAAATAAACGAATCATTCAATCATTCATAAAAAATAAACATTTTGTCATATTTTTTCAGGTCAAGCACACAATTGTCACATCAAATAATTTGATCAATATAAATCAGGTTTTGACAGGACAGATGTAATAAGTTCTCAGACTGAGAATGAATGAGTTCATTTTTTGACACTGGTGGGTGTTGAAACTGAACAATCTGTTTTGAAAGCTTTTCTGTTCCCATCCGGTACTAGTAAAGACTTAAGCATCACTTACCGCAGAGTACAAAGATGATGTGCTTGATACCAGTGAGAGAGAGGAACCATGAACTGTGAAGAAAGTATTTTCACCATAAAATGAGTTAAAAGCCATATTCATAAATAAACAGGTGCTGATGTGTTTCGTGTAACGGCTTCATGCTGTAACGCTGACCTTCATCTGTGCTGTCTCGGAAGGAGCCGGATCGACTCATGCCGCGCGGCCGCTCCTCCAGCGAGGTGGCACTTCCCCCCAAAGCGTGTCCCTCCCCATAGAGCTCGAACGAATCGTGTGCTGGAATACTGTTAGAGCGACTCATACTGGTGCCAGGGAGATTGAACTGGGACACATTGGTGGGGCTCACTGCAGTCAACAAAAATATCAGAATATGACATACAAATTTCAAATGTACATTTTAAAATTGTTAAAAAACAGGTCGGCAGTGAGGTAGCATACACAGGTTTGAGTAGTGGTATTTGCCAGCGTTACTGCCAGCTGTGCCCGGTGGCGAAAGAGGACTTCCTGTGTCCTGCAGACCACCAGTGGAGTGGGAGCGTAACCATTCCTTTCCTTCTTCGTGCGACGTCTGTCTGGAGGAGGGGGGATACCTGATTGAGAGGAAATAATCTGGCTTAGAATACAATTCCAGTGATACAATACCACAATCCACTGCATGTCAAAATGAGTTGAAGCTATTGGACAACAAGCACAAAAGGAAGTCTATTAAAGCTAAACCTATTAAATCTGTGGGTGTGATGGGGTGTACAAATGATTTGTGTAATAACACATGACAATGACAACTGCCCACACTGCCTCACGTCTATTCTTTTGCTGTAATAGCTTTAGGCAGTGGGCAGTCTTATCAGCACGCTTGAAGGACAGTTCATTTAATTCCATAAAGCTTTTTATGTAGTTCACGCGGATCTTTCCAGCACAAATGTTTTCATCGAGCACATCAACACATCCGTCACTGGTGACCATTGTTCAGCCTTTAGTATTAAAATACCACCATGTGACCTGTGAGACTACAAATGATTGACAACTATTGTCATTTAACTTGCATTTCAACGTGGTTATCTTATCACAATAGATGACTGATTACTTTTAAGCGGTGGGTTGGACAGTACTGTATAATTTAGTTTAAATGTTGAGCAACTGGCTCTATGAATATTCAATT
Organism: Triplophysa tibetana; assembly: GCA_008369825.1. Lineage (NCBI taxonomy): Eukaryota > Metazoa > Chordata > Actinopteri > Cypriniformes > Nemacheilidae > Triplophysa > Triplophysa tibetana. The sequence goes on along the minus strand of CM017897.1, from coordinate 10,012,331 downwards.
TATTGTTAAAAGCATTGTGTTGTTTTCCTGCTGAGGCTGTTTTTGCTAGAAAAAAACACCATTTTAAATATTGGTGATCAACAGTTTGTTGACAAGCCATCAATACAAGATATTACTGGATTTTTTCCAGGGCGTTGCTATTGCGTTGCTAAGGTGTGCTGGCTGGTTGCTATGGTGTTCTACACAAATCATAGGTGCTTCCTTATTTATGTTGGTGATATTCTATTCCGGTCTTTTTTTAAAGTCGATTTATAAGGGCTGTCTAACGATCAATCGTGATTAAACGCATCCAGAATAAAAGTTTGTGTTTACGTAATATATGTCGGTGCACTTTGCATACCAATTTTGCATTTATGAACACATACACATAAATGCATATATTTAATAAAAATATAACAATTAGTAAACATTTTTCAATTATTAGTAAATATAAATTAACAAATATTTCCAAAATATATAGATAAGTATGTGTATGTTATTCTGTTTATAAATATAAAATGCATACGCACACTACATAGATATATATTATGTAAACATAAACCTTTATTCCGGATGCGATTGATCGCGATATTTAATATTTATAGAATATTTTGCCCATTTTAAGTCGGATCCCCTACTGAAACTTAGCAATAGTTGGATTTGCCTAAAAGTAACATTAGTAGACACTGCACGTGACAAAGCTTAATACTTGGGCAGGAGAATTTTTTCGAAACAACAATAATAAATATGTGGTTGGTAAATGAATCAGCCTGAAATGCTACCGGTGATGGGAATACTAATGGAAGTTGTATGATGGAGGTAAGAACATAAAACAGTTTATTTATGAGGATCATTGGATGATTATATTAGTACCTCAGTCCCTTTTTGGGGAGAGTGTTTCGGTCAAGAGGCATGCTATTAAAACAGAGGAGAAATAGGGAGTTATTTTCAACAAACAGACAAACACCTTTTGGCAAAATAAATCCAGACATCATAATTGATTGTTAAACTACTACATTATAAAATAAGAACATTAATAAAAACATTACAAGGCATTATTCTCATTGACATATATGCTGTTTTTTTGAAAAGTAATACATTTTCTCTGTTCCAAAACATTAAACAAATCATGAACAAAAATCCAATCCTCCTTTACAAAAAAGGCAATCCAAAATGGTAGACGTTGTGAACAAAAATGTTTATCAATGAATTATTATAAATTTTCATTGAAATTCTAAATGAAAACAAACTCCATTAAATTATCATTTACCAAATGTTTGTGTCTTTATGAATCATTTTGCTTATTAGAAGGCTGACGAGGCTTCATGAAATTTATGAAGGTCAGCTTCCCCATTAGACCATTTTTCTAGCTATTATTTAACTTTTAATAAATAAATGACACTGGACTTGCAAGATATACAGTACTCACCCCTCAGACAGTGTGGATTTGACGCTGCCCGTGCGTGTGACCTTTGGCCCGTGGTGGTGTGGGAGGGGTAGGTCGATAGACTCCGAGCTCGTGTGTAAACTGGTCATGCTGTGGCAGCTCAGGGTGTCTTTACTGCCTGCAGATGAGCTGCTGAGATTTGGAGGCCAAGGGCGAGTATTAGAAGGCAGAGACAGACCCGAAGCTGGACTGGAGGCCGCGGAGTCTGTGCCCAGGTCGGGTGTTTTACCGTATAGCGGGCTGCTGCCGCCACTTTGTCCACCCATGCTGCCCAGACTACCTGTTCCTGAGGAGGGGGAGTCCAGGCTGGCCTGGCGAGCCAGTGTGCCATGAGGGCTACCCAGTGCTGATGGGCATTTACCAGAATCAGGGGTGCCAGGTGAACTTGGTTTACTGCTGGCCTTACTGCCGAACAACCTGGGTGAAACCATAAAATAAAAGAAAGAAGGTTAATAAAAAGAAGGCATTATGTCAGCTCCTCCCACAGTGCAATCTCATTGGTAATCTGTATTTTAAGCATTGAAGTTTTGATTGACTGTGATTGTGACAACGCTCAATCTTTGAAATGACTTCCAGCTTGAAACTTTTAAGAAAACACATAAGCATAAACGTAGACTTAATTCATATCCCAAAGATGACACCATGTTGTTAATTCTGATATAATCGTATTGGCCGACATCCCACTCTTCACAAATGTGTTTATAATATAATCAAGTATGCTTTCAGTGGTGAATCTGCCTGTGGTTGTCCGTGTCGGCTCCAGCAATAACGGTTAACAGCCTGTGGCGAGACGCATATTAAACTATACACCTCAGCTTCATGGAGCGCAGCAGCGTGACACTCGGATGTGTTTTAGTACACATGTAATAATACAGAAATCAGTGCGCTGGAAATCCTCTCTGCTTGAAAAGTGATGGGTCGCATAGAGATTTGTGTAAAAATGCAATTATTATCAAGGAAACATAAAACTAAAGAGATATTACATAACCAGAATGGAAATGTGAACTGAAAGTTTGGCTAACTTTTAATGTCTTAACTTTAAACAAAGTTATTCTTCATATGCTTTGGTAACTGCACCTAAATGCAACAAAATATTTTGCTTTATTTCTCAACCCTCTTGTACTGTTATAACTATGATCACCTGCTATTGCCTGAAAATAAACACACTACAGACTTAAACCCTGTGTTGGGTTTTATCCCTTTATTCCTGTGGTTTGTGGGCATGTATGAAGAGTTTGGTTCCAAAATGGTTCCATTTTTTTTATTATGTTATCATGTTTTTATGGTGTTAGTTAGCAGCTGTAGTTTTTGAGCTTGTTTGGGTTAAAAATAACAACTAGACTTTTATGGCTTAAAAACAACAACTTCACTTTGATTTATATTAACTGGAATGCACAATAAAAAAAATAAGAATGTAGTCATTCATTTTGGAACCAAACTCTTCATATGCACTTACAAAGCACAACCACCAGGTAGCAGCATAAACCACCTCAGTTTGTGCAACAACAAATTGTTAAAGATGAAGTGTGATTTTTTTCCTTGTTTATCGTAGCAATTGGAGGACGTAGATTAGATTTCAGCTGGTCCGATGGGAAACGGGATAGACACGGAAGAAGGACTTCAGCTACGACTAAAACAATGAGCTATGCAATCCATCACAAAATGTTTTGTACTTCTCAAAAAAAACTCAGCCGACACCGCTCATCGCTCATTGGCAGATGAAATCAGCAGTGCAGCACAGCCTGAGGCAGCTTGCTTCCATACTTTTGAGGTACATTTCTTGGAACGCTCCCTCGACAGTGGCCGCAGGGTCACTACATCATGAGTCAGCGGAACCTCAAACAGCAATTGTCTTTTGTTTCTATCCGCCTGTGTCTGTTTTTCTAACATTCAATGTTTACCTTACTTTCATATTTTAATCTCATCTCTACCTACGTCTGTCTTTTGTCATGTTTGTCTAAACTTTCCGATCTTACCTTCGGAATGTGGGGGACGCAATGTCTGGGTATTTGGAGCCTGGCTGTCTGAGTCCAGATTGGGTGGAAGTGGGGCTGGATTTAGGGGATGTGGAAAGCCCTGTACCCTCTTGATCTGACCCCGCCACTTTCTCCTTATCTGTCTGATTGATGGTTACGGGACTCGATCGTCCTGATCCCACTTTTCCAGCGTCTCTTCTCTTGGTTCCGGTTTGGGTTCCCCCCATACCTCCTCCACCTCCAGCAGACTTCCCGCTGACGTTCGAATCAATGCTACTAGAGCTTGAACGATGTCCACTGCGGCCCACCACAGCACTTCCCCCAGTGGATGACTTCGCAGGCCTGGGCAGTGAGCGGTATTGGAGCGGAACCTTTGAAGTGGTACAGCTTAACAACACAGCATCATCCTGGTGTTCTGCACCGTCCAGACTCGTCTTCCGCCCGTTGCCAATGGGCGTGCCCTTCCCGATGCCCGAAGACTTGGGCACCTTTCCTAAAGTGGCCGAACCGCTGGCCAAAGTGGCCCCGCTGGCTGTAATGAGGGCCCCAGTGGGGCCAGGAATTTTCTTAAAGCCGAAGGAGCTGGTGGTGGTTGGACGTCCGATGCCTGAGGGCGGCTTCTTCCCCTCATCTCCGCTGCTCTTTCCCGCATCCGACGGTGAGCGCTGGATGCTGGGGCTCTTGGATGGAGACTTGCCCTTTTCAGATGCTTTGGCGTCATCTGTTTTACCTGTCAGCACAAGGATGTTTGTTATGGCATCGGCTGAACAGTGTAATCATTCAATACGGTTGGCCAGGGGAGGCCGATTTTTGCAAGCTTATTTGCAAATCATTTTCCGCCCTTATCAATCATCACCGATACAATGCAAAGTCACAGTGCCAAAAGCAATTGTGCTCTAGCCAACAACACATTTTTTTGCACAGCAGTTCCTGCTGAGTGTCCCAAAAAGTAGCTTGACAGAGTTTTTGCTGTATAGGTTAGATGAGATGAAAAATAAGATAAACGAGCAACAGAGGCCTTAATATTTTACATTTTACCTTATCTTCTGTATTTAATGTTGCTTTTTTGCTGTTTTTTTTTTACATAAAATATCACTAATAGGCTACATGATATATTAATGAAAAAATCTCTGTGAAAGATCAAGGCTCTGTGAAAAACTTGTGTGTATATGATTCTTTTTTAATATTACATAAATATTGTTTGAAAAACCTAAACTAAACAAAAATTTGAAATGTTGCCTTTGCAATAAATGAAAACAAAAATAATTAACTGAAAACAAATAAAACATGAATAAAACTTATATGGAAATACATTATAAAAAGTGCACATAACAAAATTGCTATTTTTTTATATATTATTTTTAGCCAAATAAAAAATATATTATAATTGTATGTAAGCCAATCAGAAAACGTGGCTATTTGGTGTGTGTTTGCAGTTGGACAACTTGTTTGACCAAAGGTTTTTAAACACCTGATTATAAAATGATTGCAATCTATTTAGTACCAGTAGTGGCAGATAAATCACTCACAACAAAGAAAACAAAATACAAAGACTATCAATAGTAAAGAAATGTTTATGACGTAATATTTATGAAGTAAAAGCTAAGCTTGTGTAAAAATAAACAGTAAAATCTAGTTTTGCCAGTGAATGTATTATTGTTATAAGTTGATACCTGGTGTTTTTAGGGAGGTAGATGTGCCTTTGGTCCGTGGTGGTGTGATTCCAACCTGGGCACTCATGCCCCTCCTCCAGGAGCCTGTTTGAGACATGGGCAAACCTGACTTCTGACCAGCATCTTCACCCTGTCCCGAGCTCTTCCACTTTGAGGAAGGGTCGCTCCCTGGCTCCATCTCCTCATCAACCTTCTTCAGATCTTCAGCACCGGCCCAGCTGCTTCCATCCTGCGTGTCTTTATTTGACTGTGAATCACACAGACAGAGAACTTATCACACACATATACGCAGTAATCTCACACAGGCATTCCATCTGACCGATGGCTCAACTTTTCCTACTAGCCAAAGCAAAATGTCCAAAACTCTTATCCTGCTCAATCTGTTGTGGCCTCCCGACAGACTGCTGGCTCAAAGCTATTTATAAAAGTGTTTGTATGAGGAAATAAAATTACGAAAGATGGAAGCGTATGCGCACCTGTGCTGCTTTGCTCTTGCGGGAGGAGATGCCGGAGTACGTGGATGGATTCAGATCGTCGGTGCTGATGTTGTCTAAGGTATCACTCAAACCACTGCTGACCGAACTGCTGTCATCCCAGCTGCAGATACACAAATGAAAGATTAGATAATTGACAGATGCTAAAACAATAAGTGCTACTACATGCCAATAATGAGTCACAGTCATTGCGCCAGCTACTGCAAAAAGGAAGTAACATGTTGTTGGAAATTTTCAAGGTTAATTTAGATCACATGATTTAAAATGATAGTTGTCATCTTTTTTTTAGCTTTTTAAATCCCAAGTTTGTAGTTTAAAGACAATTTTGTTGGGATCACATAATTTCAACAATCATAGCAGATATTGATATTGAAACGTCAAAATGAAAGTCAAGAGCATTCCTGGGAAACACAAAAGCAACTGAGCTGCATTCACATTTCGGTGCCAACTACTATTGACTTGCCGACCCCATTATATTAATTTTCCCAATTAACAGACTGAGGCTTCATCACTTCAGTTCTTATTAACTCACTGTTGCCTATTGAAAATCTCTCACCCTTCACCAGACCTTATGTCCTCATTTCTATAATTCAGAAGACTATGTCTAATTAATGAAGGATTCCGACCCACTCGAAACACTTTAGAGGAATTGTAGATGTGGATACATGGGAAGTTGATATTATTGCCAAAGCAGATTTGTTCGTCATTTTACAAACTTATTTTCAATATTAGAAGAATAAATCTTATGCGGATACTTATCGCCCACTGTCTATCTCTGTTTGGTGTTGCTAAGCAAACAGGTCACCTTTGTTTGACTGAGTGTGTGTGTGCATACTGTGTGTCCACATGCATAATAAACACTTGAGATCTGTTTGAGGAAATATTTTTAACTATGAGGACAGGTGGCTGAGCCCGCAATACTAAAGTGGCAGTTATACCTATACGGTTTCATCTTAACAATATAAACGAACATTACTGCGCATGCGCACTTTTGTGACACCGACTAAACTTCCGGTGCACGTTCACAAACAATAGAATGCCTGTAGACTATTTATGTTAAAAAGAAACCGAAAATAACGTTAGATGGCTAAACTTGCCTCTCCAATATTTTGACCTTAGACTTGCGATACCAAACTCAACCACTAGGTGTCAATGTACGATACGGTTTGTTTAATTGGGTCAAAACTACACGACCCATTCCTCAAATTGTTTATTTAATAAAATTATTATACAGAAAAATAGTAATACAAATAAATATGAACATAAATTAAATTAAATAAAAATAGTTTCATAGTTAGACACTAGCCAAACACAAACCGGATGTTAATTGGGTCACGCGTGTCCGATTAAGCGCTCCATAGAAACCTACCATGACACCTACTATAACACCGAAACATTCAAACCTTGGAGCTAATGTCCATATCTACAATTAAGATATTCACATTGATTGTAAGATTCTGAGCAAAGCACATAGAACAACTCTGGCATCCAAAATGCAATGCATTTATGACTAGGCAGGTTCCGCAGTCTAGGAAATGTAAGAAGAGCAAGTGCAGATTGTCTTTTGACTTGTATAATGTATGCAGGATGGATCGAACAGGAAAGGAAACTTTGAGAGTCTGAACGCCTTTGGATAATAATTGTGAGAGACCCCGCAGGGCTCTCAACACCAGCGTGTGGGTGTTTCTAAAGATTCAAGCGATAGATAGAAACTCTGCGTTTGCGCCCATGTGTGTAATCACTCTAAAAATAACAGTTATTGATTTACAGCGCTGTTATTTCTCGCTTATTTAACTCAAGGCGCAGCTGACACTTTTCTTTGGAGCTCAGTTTTGTTTTATACAACGATGTAAATTAGGATTAGAATGAGTCTGAGGTCATCTGTACGGAGTGTTATGAATCAGACGGTCCTGGCTCTGAACGGATGAGACACTTTCAAAGGTGTAAACATGGTAAACAACACTTAAAAGTGAAAATTCTTTCATCATTTAGTCACCGTGATGTCATTCCAAACTTGCATGACCTCATTTCATCTGCAGAACACTAGAGAAGATCATTTGAAGATTGGCTCCCGTTGACTTTCTTTGTTGGGGCAGAAAACCACATTTCTCAAAATATCTCTATCATACACACGTTTTGGATACCATAAGGATGAATAAATAATAAAACAATATCTACTCTTATATGATGCATTTTGACTTGTTTATGAATAAGGTTATTTTGCTAAACACATACAAAATTACACAAATACATTTTAAAGGGAGAATCTGAATTGAACTCTTCCTTTAGACAAATATAAAATGTTAGTAAACCATCAGTATGGTAAGTGAAACAAACAAGCCCACCAGCATTTATTGCTCCACACCCCATTGTAAAAAGATCCAAACTAGACGCATCTCATCCAACGTGTGCTATTCATCTTCCTGTTGCCGGATCATTATTAAGCCAAGGATTCAGGGAATAGTCAAGAAAACATGATTCTATCATTTGAGGCATTTAATTGATCCAATTGTCACGTCAAGCATGAAATGAGTTTAAATGCAACAATGGCAGTTGCTAAGAAATTGTATCATCCAGACACATTTGACTCTAATTGTTTTAACACCTGGATAGATGTATTGACATGTTGATGTTCTCAAGTAATGGCGGTCACAGGTGAGCTCAGATGCCAAATGAAACCTAATGCTGAAAGTGCAATGTATTACAATACACAAATCGATATCCACCTAACTTCAGTTCAAATGAAAATATCCCATAATGCGCACTCGGCCGATACCTACACGCTTGAGAGCTTTCAAAAGATTTCTGCACCCGCTGCCCTCCCACAATGCGATGGTGAAGAAGAAACTTTTGGGATTGACTCAGTGATGCTCAAGCTTAGGTGTGCATCCTACGCCGATGGGATGCTTTTTGGCAAGGGCTCATTGGTTAAGGTCACCTTGAGAGTATTTCATCCACACAGCCACATACCCACTGTGCGTGCCCACAGGAAAAGTGTGGTCAGTGTTATACAGTCAGAACGGTGACTAAATCCACTTTTTTATTTTTCTGGGAAACAAACCCAAGTTAAGCTGAATGCTATATATGGATTGCGGTTGATAAAAACGGTCTGTTATGTTGATCTAAGAAAAGCGGAACTAATGGCACAAGGACAAGGACCCCGGAGAGCTGGCCTGGAAACTCGCTTGTATGGACTGAATATTTTATTCTTTTATGTCCCTTGACACCGGTCGGTACTGCATCTGGCGCACCCGTGATGAGTCTGACAAGCGGCGCGGGGTGACATGCTTTCCGCAGACCATGTCCTAACACACCGGTCCATTCATAACAGCAATGCTCTTCCAGTCATATGGAACAAGATGTCTTTTAACAGCACCTATAATTACCAAGAGCTGTTGTTTTCGGATCAAAGACGTGAAAAGTACTGTTTTTCCGTTTTTGTTTGAGGAAAACATGCACAGATTTATGTCTTTATTTGGTTAAAATGCACCTCATAGCACGGTTGTCGGTTGGCTTTTACTGTAATTGAGTGAACAGTGAAAATATCTATTCAAGCGTACAGTAATGTTCTCATGCAATATTCAGTGTCTGAAAGAATCGTGCAACAACAACATCGAATAAAGCCAGATTTTGCGTCCTGCGTGGATGATAATAAATCACTTTTTGGACGACTTGCTGTGTCCATCGGCCTGTTAAATATGCATCATGCTGTGCTGTAATTTTGACAAAGAAACATGTTTTAAGGAGAGTAAAGTAACTAGCGCTTGTAAGGTTGCTATCCTGCTTGAAAATAGCGAACTGCTCTATATATGCACCAGTTTTATTAAAAAACAAAAACAAATATATGCTATTGAATAATCCCCAAAGGGAAAAACAAATTACATACTGTAGCAGTCTTTGGATGTTGACACTCAGAGAAAGACACGATATCAGTATTTCCTATCACTTGCACAAGCCCAGTCCAGTCTAGCACCAATGAACCCTGGAAATTTTGCAATGATCAGAAATGAAAGCGAAGCAAAACAAAAGCAAACTATTAACCAAATGGTGAATGTCCTGTTCGATTCACCAACAAAGCAAAGTACGTACTCAGAACCAATGAACACTGGTCAATAGATACCCAAGCAAAAGGCAGGACAATGACTCACCGCCCTATGCTGATTGATGCTGTCTGGCTGTCTCCTGGCTGTGTGTGTCATGCTGTAGCTCCAGGGTAAAACAATAGAAAAAGCAAAGAAGAAGAGAATGTAGGAGGAGAGTGGTGGCTGAGGAACGCAGCCCACCTGCTTACTAGCCAAACACGGCTGAAGAAAAGACAGAACCATCTCGCCACTGCTATCGGCTCCACCCTGCCACCTCCCACTCCTCCCCTGGGCCCATCATGCGCTCTGAGAAGCCCCACAGACATCCTCAGACAGCTGGGGTGTTGCCGGAGGAGATCGACTTCAAAGTCAGGGTCGAACCCCTTAATGAGCATTGTTTAGTGCAACTTCCTTACTGGTTAAAGGCCGATCATGCAAGCGCTATACACATTGTAAGGAACCATCACTTTCCTAGCTTTCTTAAAGGAATAAATAAAAAAGAGTTAAAGAGAAAACGTGTCTTTCCAAAAAAAGGAGAGTGAAATTCAGAGTAATGCACTCGTTGTACGCATAGAGATAAATTTATCCTTTCTGAATGAGATGACCTTGCGGGAGCAGAACATGACAGTGCTCTTAAGAAAGCAAGAACAGACGTCACTTCACTAGCCCGGATTGAAAAATGCTCAGCATCTGCATTGCAGAGGATTCCAGTGCCATCAAAACTATTATAAAGACAACATGGTTCCTGAACTTTAAATGCAGTCATTTCTGCAAGTCAATACATCGGCCCCTTTCAAAGATGTAGAGTGGAAGACTTGTTACCTAAACAGACAAACCCACAACCAAAAAGACAGTAAACTGTATTATTTCTTGAATTATTTGATATTTCACGTAAATGCATTTGACTTTTTATCAAATTACCTACTGTGTAGCAACCTACATGTAAAAATATGTTATAATATAACTGACTCTTTAATCCTCCTAGTAAATAACTAGGAATCAGTCATGTCTAGGCTGAGAAGGTTGGAAACACCCACAAAATCTTTAGCAATGCAAACTATTACGATAAATCTGAATCACAACCAATATAATCAACGAAACTGTCAGCAATGTGGTGCACATTTAGAGAAACACTGCTTCTGTTTTGTCCCACAGCTACTAAAACCCTCTCACGTCTATTTATTTATTACATGTATTATTTTATTCCTTGGTCATATATTTGAACAATTTATGACCATTACATCAATGGCAGGTCGTGTTTATTTTTGTAAGCTGTTTTACACGGTTGATTATTTAGTTACCATGCATTTGGCGTGGCTTTATAAGCACCAGACAAAGTAGTATCAGACAAAGCAGTCATGAAATGCAGTTACAGTACAGTACATATTCCTGCGGGATATTAATATAGCATTGTTTGTATTAGGTCATGTTGGAATTAAATTATCTAATAAAGCATTTATTCCCAGCGAAATCAACAAAATAACTTAACTCGGTTTGTCAGGCTGATATCTAGTAAATGCAACAATAGAAAAACATGTCACTTGTGACATGGTACAATACATTGTATGCTGGGGACTCTGGTTGAAGCCTTAAAGATGAGGGTTTTCAACGAGGGGTCTGTTGGGACCCCATTAAAGGGGATCAATAAAGAGGATATGTAAATTATATTTCTACATTTCTGTCCATCATAAGTTGTACTGTAACTGTTAATATATACTGCAAGTCTGGTTAACATTGTTAAAAACGTCATAAGTGTTGAAAGTCACCGTTCTAGTTTGCATTCTCGCCTGTATGCCCGCAAACCAGCCTCAGCAGAGGGAAATCACGGATGAGGCCGATTTGTTGTCTAGGCACTAATGAAACCTTTATTTGTTTATACCGGCAGTGTTTACATTCCCGAGTGCATTGATCAATCGAAAGCACCATATTAAATCCATTATCTAAACAGATACAAACTGACCATATAGTGAAGCCAGGGGAATGTGTGTGCATCCCAAATTAAATAATGGGTTTTATAAATACATTTGAATAGTTAATTTTTCTAAACTTCGCCATTATCTTAACTTTTCATTAAGCTTGTCGCATTCCTTATTTATGAAGGATATGTGATGCTGGCTCAAAGTTTGGCCAAAATGGCCTATTGCTTAAAATTTAGCATGTGATGCCCATGGTTCCCCAAAATGCTGTCTAGCTATTCAGCACATCAGATCTGAGCCCTATCATACAGGGAATTCTAAACTTGATTTACTTAAAGGATGAATGCGAATGATAGCGAAACACTGAGCCAGCACTCTTAAGAGTTTATCCCAGGTGAATATACAATAATTACTCTGCTCTTCTGTAAATGTTCTTTGCTGGAGGTCTTCAAGTTCAAAACGAAAAAGTGCTGAACAACAAAACAAGTATCTGAATAGCTTTCCTCACTAAGTCACTACTTAACATCCCTGGGGTCTTAGACAGGAGAGATTTGCATTCAAGCACCAAACAAACTCTGCATACTGCAAACATTGTTAGATTAGGGAGAAAAAACAGAAATTTGCCATCGAGCGAAGAAACCGGTTGAGTTGACACTGTCCAGCGTCAGATTATGCTGATTTGATACAAGTTTGATTGATGATTTTCGAGGCTAATGGATGGAAACACTGCCCCACAGGCTTGTGGGAGGTCAAATTTTCAGGAGTCAAGGGAGACATGGCTGGATTTTGCATTATTGGAAAATAATTGGAAACTATTATTGGAAACTTCAAACAGAAGGACAAAACACTCAAGGATTTTTTCTCAATGGTATGTTTTTAGTTTTCCCTTCAGGAGGAAATAAGTTAAAAATGAGGTTATATAACAGGCAGTTTCTGGTCGATAATTGTAATACTAGAGGTTATTGTGGTATTGACCAGAATGCATTTTTAAAATCAACACATGGAACAGATTAGAAACACATTTCTCATGCCAGCAAACACGTTTTAAGGTTTCTGAACTGATTTCTGAGGTTAAAATAGTGGTATTTTATCAAATAGAGAACATTTCAAACAATTATCAGAAGACATTATATTACATATTATAAGGGGTTTTTATACTGGGGTCTGGGGACCCCAGGGGGCCTCCAGAATGTCCTAAGGGGTCCCCAGATTCTTTTTTTAAGCAAAAGACAGAAAAAGTAGTAAAAAGCTACTGAAGATTGTTATAGTTTTATCTCTACAAACAATATGCTGTCTTTATAATATCGTGTTTAAACGTTTCTTTAAACAATAAATGGATTTGTATTTTAGAAAGGGGGGCTTCGCAAAAGGTAGATCATATTTGGAGTTACTTGGCATTAAAAAGTTTTAAAACTGGTGTAAAAAGGTTTCAGCTCTTTTCAATTTGACAATGTACAGATCCATTCCTCAAAATGTGTTCATTGTTCCCCAAAATCTGCACAGAAAGTACAAAGAAGTCCTTATATTTTATCCGGGACTGATGATGAGCTCAATGTGGAGCACTGGAGAGCAGGGCATAAAATAATTATTATTTATGATCAGTCAAATGACTCATCGTTAGTAATTTCCCGAACCAAATGAGATGGTTAAGGTGACCATCTATAACGCGACCAAAACCTCCAGGTCTCCATATCAATGATGAATGTGCAGGAAGGAAAATATAAATCATTTTCAGTTGCTGTACTAGTGAAAAAATATTCTGTCACAGAATCTTTTGTCTAACAGGAATCTTTGTAAAGGTCTGTGAAAGCACATTGCTACCAAACCTGTCTTCTGTTTATCACAAAGTAACAAAACCACGAGATCGGTACATCAGCCAAACACAAACATGCACTGTCATATACAGTCCTCCCTGCATTCTCACAAGCACAAACCAATCTTCAAAGCATTCCTTTCAAGTATAAATGTGCCGAGCAAACTGTCATGAGCATCCAGACTCTCTCTCTCTTTCGTTTTCTCTGAAAGCCAAGGTTTTTACTTATTCATGTCTTTGCCTCTGTCAGGTCCTGCTTTCTCAACCTCGTCCCACAGAGTTGCCGCCAGCCAAACCTCATCTATGTTGCATGATGGGAGTATTTATAGCTGAAGGCTTTTAGCAGCCATTGGATTAATCATTGTCTGATGGCAACCGATTTCAAGCAAACTCTGAGATGTTATACATACAGTATAATTTGTGAAACAAGCACTTCATTTTTATTACTTTAATCTTCGTCGACACTGCCACAGCTACATTTTGCATTTCCAATGAATATTATTACAGGATTACTTGAAACAAGAATGCGAGATTAAGGTTTACTCGCAAAAGCTCACTTTTAGCCTTTAGTTTCATGGCGGATTTCTGCGAGCAAAATGTTTGCTATTATACAGGCGACGTGTCACTGTTGGCCACGCTGCATTGGTGCTTATTCAGCAGTCAGAGTTTTAAAAGGGCAACAGCAGATTGAAATAATCTCATTTTCCCCAGCCTGAGGGATTCCAACTGAGCTACACGCAGCAGTAGGGAGAGCGAGTGAGCTTTGTTTAAATGCCCAAATCTCAGCAGTCACACTCTTTGAGGTATTACACACAGATGGACGCTCGCAGCAGATGACAGCCACAATTTACGCCGTTATGCACCGCCAATACACAAACACGGCGCTGACTGGTGGCTGTGATGAAAATATGGTCTCCTTTATTAAAATGGATGAAACTTAAGGAGCTTCCAGTATCACTGTTGTGAAGCAATAATATTAGTTGGCATAGAAGAAAGTTACGCGGTTTGATGTGGTGAGCTGTGGTGCTCATTCGGGCAGTGCCAGTTTGAGTTTGGCTCACTGAACTCATCTCCTTTCTTTATTTTTTGCTATCAATGAAGTGGCAGGAATGAAAACTCGTTCTAAGGTGTACTAGTGCTTTCTTTTTTTTTATTATCATTCAACCTTAAAAAAATCATAAGTCTGCTGTAAAAATCATAAATCAATGTGAAAAAATTAAATAAAAAAGGTAAAATTACTTTTCGGTGAAATAAAATTACATGTATTTTTTTATTATACACCCACCTTGTAAATTTGCAGTTTCTTTTTGTAATGTAACTTTTTCACAACTTTTTATTAAAAAAACAATGAAATTCTTTAAAATTACAGTTTTTACAGTGCATGCTTTCTCAAAAAATGCTGTATATATGGATCAGAGAGGTCAAACAATTAATACCAATTAATCCAGAATAAAAATTTGTATTAACATAACGTGTCTGTGTACTTTGCTAATTAATTTTGTATATAAAACACGTACACATACATGTATATATATTTAGCTAATATTTGCATGTATTTATTTATATTTATGTATACTTATATTAATAGTAAATTACTTTTTTATAAATATTTATTCATTTTGAGATTTTTCTTAAATATACTGTATGTGCATGTGTTTATAAATACAAAATTAATATGCAAAGTACACAGACACATATTGTGCAAACACAATTCTGGATGAGATTAATGGCGATTGTTTGAAAGACCTAATATGGATATTATGAACTATGTTTCGATATGAAATACAGGAATGGATTTTTGGACACATTTAAATGGACACAGATAAGTTTTCTCCCAAACTAATTATGAGTTGTAGTAAAAAAATACAAATACAAGATATAGAAACGAGTCACATTTGTGTAATTCACAAAAAAATCTATTTGATTCATTTATTAGCCGTGCCATTTCCGTGGCAGATGGCGCATGCTTAATTCAGAGTTGTGGGTTTAGCTGTGGATTAAAAGAGCACAGGCGAATTCAGAGACAGAGTTGGACCGACATTAAGCATCACCCGTAATGAGTCCCTCTGGAACCTTCTGCTCTCTCCACCCTCTAACACTACAGCACACCGAGAACAAGTGCACAGGGATCATGTTTATCTTCCCAATTAGAGCGGGTAATTGGTCAGGGAGTCAGAGGCCAGAGAAATACTAACCATAAAACACACAGGTACCGACTAGTAAACACTGAGGATCAGAGCAAAAAATATATGAGCTGCTACTAAAATAGCACGATGAGAGAAAGCCATTTGGTTTGAAGGCAAAATTGGGAAGAGCGAGAGAAAGTAGAAGTGAGAGAATGAGGGATGGGTGAGGTAAACTCCGAGGTGACAGTTTTCAACAATCACACCCCTCCGGAGAGGTTGGGTCATAAGTTTGGGGACTGGGGCTCAGTCTGGGGACCAGCTGATCCTTATACACAGAAGAGCCAATATAACTAGGAGCCAGATGAAAATAAAGTGCTATTCTAAGCAGTCTGCCCTATTTACTTTGTTATGAGAACAAACCAATTTTACTTTGATCAGTTAAATAAATAACAACAAAAATAATAAAAATGTAATAATAATATGCAATTAGATAGGCCTAGTCTGTATATGGGGGGTTATTGGCCAAAATACAGCAAGCTGTAAAGTGATGAGTCTAAACAATAGGTACTCATGTCAGAGCTGCATAGCTTTGTACTCCTTGGACTCTATAACGAAATAATTGTTGATAGATCTGATAAAACAGCACTTCATCTTTCAAGTCTTTTAACCGGACATCAGACAAGATGTAGTTTTTCATGTGACTGACAGGCCGCTATGATGCAGTCGGTCTGGACCTCATCAGTTACACTCTCATTCAGTAATCTCTCCTCTCATCCGACACTGATAAAGGACGGAAAAGCGCTCATTGATCACAAAATCTGCTATCAGGTCCATCAAACACCGAATCTCATTCATCACTTGATTTGAACTTTGGAGTTGGGGCGTTAGCCATCACATCAGACTGTTACGAGCATATAAATCACTTCATTTAGAGTTTCAGCTTTGAATTTATGGATCCTTTTATCATATGACACAGCCAAGGAGACCAACAATGAAACTAATTTGGTTTCCCAACATTTCGGCAACGTTCCACGCTTACGGAAAGTGCGGCACATTAATTCAAATCTTGTCAGAACTTCGTACTTTTTGAAATGAGTTTTCCCGTCAAATCACCACGTATGTACATTTTCACTGCTTTTACCGCAAAGAAACAATGCTGTCAGGTTTGCACATTTTTTTAAATGTTAGAGGAAGTGTCTAAGAACAGTTTCGTCCTACATCAATCATGAAGTAAACTCACTGGATGTTGATAAAGAAATTGTTATTTGAATTAATGGCTGGTCTCACCTGTCCTCCCCTTGCATCTCTTTGACCCCTTTTTGGATGACCTCTCGAGAGGGCGTCAGCTCAGGGGCGCGACCCACATTCCGAGAATAAAGGTCCACATTCCGAGAGTAAATACCTCCGTCTGTGTGATACCTTAAATGTAAAACGCATCAAATTAGCAGCAGACCGGTATGCTCTTGACATGACAGCGCTTGATGCTTTTTATTTAGGCGAATGGCTTGTGGGACGTTGGCAGGCCAAAATTAGATAATATATAAATACATAATATCAAGAAGATGATTTGCACAGGCTGGCTGTGCATGTTCTTTAGAGCAGCAAGAGGTGATGCCCCAGAGTTTATTTATTGAGCATTTAGCCTACTGCCTGCTTGACTCACTGAAAATCAATTGTTTCTAAATCAAGTAACTTTTTATTGTTTTATTAAAAATGTATAGTAGATATACAGGTGAAAATGGTAAAGCAAGTCCAAACGCACCCTTTTACAAAATTAAGGCTGTTCAACTCTTCAGCCTACTGATGTTTTTTTTATTTTTTAAATTTAGTCTTTTTATTCCATGTAAAAAGGCAGTTAATACATCAAAGTACAATTAAAAGCCATTATATATCAATTAGACAGTACAGCAGGCAGCAGCTTGCATTATACGCATACTGTATGTAATACAAACAAGATGGGATTGTATGAATTCAGCTTTTGACTCCAATTTTAGTCCCAATAGAGTGCATATGCAAGCATAGGATAGACTTTATATATTTTATTTACCTTTATAATTCAGTAGAAGACCTTCCATAAAAAGTGTGTTTACTTTGGGACAGGGAGTTGTAAACATGCCACGGATGAGTGGACACAAAATACATTAGCGCTTCGATAATATGTGTCATAATTACTCTAATTGCTTTTTAAGGCAGATTTATTGCCTGCAGTTTTGATAGTGTGAGCGCTTCTCCTTTGTAGTTTCATCACTATTAAACAAATATTTCAAGAGCAAGTGTCAAAACGTCAGCTTTGTGTCGTAAAGCCTTTATATTTGCATTTTACATTTTTCTCTCGATCTATTCATCACCATAGAGGCAGCAAGGACATAAGCTGGGACGGAAGGACGGCAGTGACCCTGAGTTATTCTTCCATACACAGAAATACGACGTGCATGTGTATGGGAGGGATGAAAGGATCTATGTGTCTGCCAGTCTTTATTTCCATTGTCTGGTATGTGTTTCTTACCCACTGATGTCATCTGCATGCACATTCTTTGCAAGTATTTCTCCATCACTCCCATATCCGGTGACGTCGATCTCTGGCCCCGCCTCCGAGATCCCGCCCTTCTCCCCCGGCTCTGACCCTCTAACCCCTGAGGTGGCCGCTCTCCTCAGGGGCGCAGTGTACAACAACCTGGAGGAGTCACCATAGCGACCAGTAGTGCTGGCGGTGCATCTGGGCGGGGCGTAGCTAGGTGCATCTCCGGCCTGCAGACGGGGGCTTGGCGATTGGCCGAGGCGCCAAGCCATGGTTGAGGAGCGACTGGAGAGAGCAGGGAGGGCACGCCCATTCACTTCTGTAGTTACTGTGGTGTCGAATGTTGTCTCGAGGGTACTAGAAATGGGGAAACAATATAAGGAAAGGGGTTAGATGAGAGAAGTTTGGGACTGCAGAGGGACTTGGGTACTTAAATCAATATCCTGCTTTTAAAACAGCTGATGTGTTATTTTGAGACACAAGTGTACAACACCTGCGCCAAGGTTAAGGTTTTCTTGACAGTTTGAGGACCAGCGTGCACCCTGCAATGCAGCAATCTAGACTAGACCCAAAAATATTGTGTATTGAATTTGCTTCGTGGCAGCTTTCTATCAGACATTCGTTGTATGTCGAACACACTTCAAGAATTTTGTCTGACGGCATTGTGTGAGAAACAGACCAAAGTCAATATTCGCAGGATAGATTTATGCATCTTAATCGGTCTCGTTATAATAATTCTTATTTCAAGGCAATCAATCCCTGAAATTCAACTCCACTTCTACACAATGTCTTTAAATTCTTATCCACCACAGAGCGTTCGCATGTCTATATTAGACAGCGTCTCTCCTCACAGCAGGGCTTCTATCTGTAGGTTGAGAGTGTTCAGTGTGGTGTGAAGGACCCAGCTGAAGCAGAAAAGATTGCCAATGCTGCCGCGTGAGATCGGTGCTCTTCATAAAACCAAAGCTATTCTGATCGTGTCACGTCTAATCCACTTCAACAATCAACGGTCCATCGACAAGACAGCAACGTCGATCTGACCTTTATAAAGCACTACTGCTATGTATTAGATTGTGTGTGTACGTGTATTGATGTGGGCGTGTTCAAATGTCACATGCTTGTTAATGTGGGAATGTGTGTGATGCTAGGCGAGAAAACACATGCTCAAGTACAGATGCCCAGATTGACACACCCCACACACGCAAGAATGAAAACCACCTCCTGCAACAGCCCTCTCTGGTGGCGAAACGAACACACGACAGTGTATATGACTCAATGACTGAATTAAAATACAGCATTGAATATACAAATTCATAAATAAGACTTTAGCAGGGGGTCAGCATTGAGCGCTATTAACAAATATGTTGTTGTCATGGATACAGCGCCAGACTCAGTATAGTCATATCCTCACAATCAAAGTGTTTACAAAAGAGAAACTCACTCATTCTAGATTGGTTCGCCTGTTAGGCGTGCAAGTTGGGTAATAAATTCATAATACAAAAGACGCATTTCGGAAACACTTTGCAAGGGCAAGTCCGTTTGTGTTTTTAAAAAGCCAGCCAATAGAGAACTATTCAAAATAAGTAGGTTATAGATTTGTATCGAAGACTATCGAAGTCCAGTCCGAATCTTAGAATAGCGTCCACATCTAGTGTTATCATGTTGTGCTGTGATATATTGGAAAGGGCGGCCGCCAGCTTTAGTTGTGCCCAGGGCTATAGAAACGTTGTATGAGCGTGGATGTTCCTATTATAAAATCCACCAGAGAGTTGTGACTCAGCGGCAATGGAGGATGGAAAACAAGCTAGTGATGGTCACACAAATGGTAGTTCAGTTTTATTTACAGACACAAAATACACTTCAGCTGTTACAATGAATGGTGCAGTGGATGGTCGATTTATTCCAGTATGTAGGCAAAGTATAGATCAAATTGAAAGAGCAACACGCACACACAAAGAACCAACGAAAAACATGGAATAAATAGGACTTTGACTGGGTGGTAGAAACAAAAGTGGTTGTAATTTCCCTCGGCACATATGTAGATTGTGTGCCAACATATGGAGGCGGAGATAAAGTTACAGAGCTGTGCTGGTCTGAATACTGCAAGCCCTATTTGTGAACAACTGTAATGATACTGAAACTCTGTGAGTTTTCAAGAATCTGTTATTAATTTTGTTTTAGTGACACTTTAGTAAAGGGACCGATGCTCACTATTAACAGTTGCTTATTAGCATGCATATAATTAGAATATTGGCTGTTTATTAGTACTTATAAAGCACATATTCTGCATGACCATATTCTTCATCCCTAATCCTACCCAATGCCTAAACCTAATAACTATCATACTAACTATTAATAAGCACCAAATTAGAAGTATATTGAGGCTAAAGTCGTAGTTGAGGACTTATTATGGGCAATCGTGGCCTAATGGTCAGAGAGTCGGACTCGTGACCAGAAGGTTGCCGGTTCGATCCTCAGGGCCGGCAGGTAACGATTGCGGTGCCCTTGAGCAAGGCACCTAACCCCTACACGCTCCCCGGGCGCTGCACTGATAGCTGCCCACTGCTCCGGGTGTACGTGTGTTCACCACTTGCTGTGTGTATGTTCACTAGTCACTGGATGGGTTAAATGCAGAGGTCACATCTCGGGTATGGGTCACCATATCTGACAAATAGGTCACTTTCACTTCACTTTTTTTTCACTTTATTAATAGCAAGAGTAGGGACCTTAAAATGTGTGACCATAACTTTGCTATAGATGAATTGAAACTGTAAAGTTAAAATGACAGTAAATGTTGAAATATATTCCCTAAATCTTTCTCGGGACTAAAAATTTGCAATCGTAATTTCATCCCCCAATGACAACCGTGGTATTTATTTTCCCTACTAAGGCAGTAAATGGGGGATGAGATCTGTTTGGTTGCTCGCATTCTTTCAAATATCTTTTTTGTGTTCAGAAAAACAAAGAAATGTAAACAGGTTTAGAACAATTTGAGGGCAAGTCAATGGTTTTTAGGTGTGAACTGTCCCTTTAATAGATAGTTAACATCATAGGATACGGAAAACATCAGCTGGTTGCTCTATCTAATCATCTGGTCTCCAAAATGACCCGCTGAACCGGTCTCCTGCGTTTATCTTCTTCTATGATGTCAGTCCTCCTGACAGCTGCCAGTTCTGCTATATTCTTCTCGACAAGTCCGTCTCTTAGCAACATGCCACAGCTATTGGGAAAGGGTAAGACTGCTGCATTTTTCTGAATCTTCTATCCTGCACTGTTGTGTCTCTCTTGAATGGCGAAGAAGCTGATGGACTGATAAAACTGGCCTTATATACCACAGATGCCGTCAATGGAATTAAGGTCAAGGAAACATCCTCTAAAATGAGTGGATTTCGGAAGTAATAAAGAAAGATGGATCATTGGGGTGATGACTCAGAGTGTATTGGGCTTCTTTTATCAATGAGGTGTAGACATTAGGAAATAAGGCTGATCTAACTAAATGTGCTAGAAATGAGATCAGGAACATAAGAGATGGGTCAGAGAGAGATCAATTGGATTTATGGAAGATGAACCAGTTTTGACTACCATTGTAATTTTTCTACTACAGTATTCAATGGTGGCCAAGAACCGTTTCATTCTTATAAATGTCTTTCTCTGTGTTCATCAGAACAAACAAATGTATACAGATTTGAACAACTTGAGGTTGCGTAAATGATGACAGATCTTTAATTTTTGGGTGAATGCCCCATTTTCATTAGTGGTCTGATACCAAACTTTGAAGGAAAGCACACTTAGGAAAAGTATACATATATTTACATGACTTAAACTGCTGATATAGCATTCAGTATTGTATACAAAGCCCCATGAGATCCTTGGCCTCAAAACCCAGCGATATCATTTTTTCAATTGTTGTCTGAGATGCTTGCTTGACCTTCAAGATATCCCTCTCAAAGGCGGAGAAGATTTATTCTTTAATATCAATCAATACAATTTTTAAGCTCTGAAAAGCTCCAAAACTGGAACACAGGGCCAGATCAATACAGCTATACGGCACCTGCAGCAGTGTAGTAAATGAGTGTTTGAAGAAGAAACTCCATATTCGTTCAGAATGTAAACCATTCATAACCTGAGTTACGAGATGGATGGAACTCGATTTCCAAAAGCTCAATTACAGGAGCCAGAAAGGTTCCAATAAATGTGTGATGGAATCCGCATAGTGGGCGAATATCTCTGGAGAAGACAGGACGACTTCTTCCAGTCGACAACTGAGTGATGGCAATGCTGAAAAATAGAGCTCTTTCCTACAATTAAAAGTCATGTCTGGGTCTCTATAGCCTTTCAACGCAAGGCCTTCACACATTATAAGGCACATCCTATTGAATTATTGCATTTTGGCCGTCACAATGATTCATTGTTTTTCCTTATCTTCATTTATCGCAAGCATAGCCAGACGGCTACATGTCAACAATATATATATACAGTATCTGAACGCTATACAAAAAGTGGTTGCAGTGTTTTTGATTCATTGACTCTGGACTGGTTATCTTTATGGCGAGGGAGTGTTCCTAAGGAAGTGTCTAACACCTTTTTGGCTCCTGTGTGAACCAATGTGCCGTAGAAAAAAGTCGAGCATTGATTTTCGAGGAAGATGCTCCCCGTGAGGGGAGAGAGAGAGAAAGTGAAAGAGAGAGAGCCAACGCCATCTGTCATGTCAGAGCTCTGCCTCAGAACTATTTTCCTGTGAAATTACATTCACATTGTAACTGAGATAAAGAGACAAGTGGCAAAATAGGTCATTCTGGAGCCGGACAAATGGACATGATTTTGCATCTGTCTGTGTTGTGTCTAAGTCGATGGGTGATTGGGAATTTGAAACTAGATGCTTGAAATAAAGATGTTAAGTTTGACATTTGAAAGCATGTTTTTAGTAATGTGCACATCTTTGTTTGAAATGTTGGCACAGTGAGGCTATACGTTATAGTTTGTGAGCCAAACTGAGATCTGTCTTTAAGGAAATTAAATTTGGGGGAAAAAATTAAGTGCAAGCTGTCACTGTTTTTCACAGGAGTTCATCACTGAAGCTAAAATTAAATACACGTGTCTAGTTTCAGAGTTATGAAACTTTCCGCCAGGGTTTTTACAATGTTTTATTTAACGTATATGTATGCTTCATGCTGAATTTTTATATTTTTTCTATTAAATTATAATTATATAAAATAATATAAAAATGTATATCATGGCTGTAACATTTATAATATAGAGACTGAAAAATATAAGAACACTACAGTATCGCCATGTATTGTGTCAATTCCAGTCCAGTGTCTGTTGACTTTTAACAGAAATAAACCTCATGTATGACATAAAGTTGCCCAACAGCAATGGAAAAGACGTATAAAACATTTTTTCAATCACAATTTTTACACATTCCCTTAAATTGCATAACATTAGTACTTTGTTGTTTAAACATGAATATGAACTTCAATATGAGCTAATAAATGGCAATAAAAAACTATATTTTCATTTGACATTTGGGAGAAATGTGGTCACCAGTTGACAGAATTAAACAAAAGTTATGATTTTCCCTAAACAGTACATTTTGAAAAAAATGTATAAACATTTTAGAGGGGTCTCTTAATTCTTTCGTGGCTGGATAAAGTATATAATTTCTCATATCAAACTCACCTGTGGCTTACTTGCGTCCCCCGTAAACTGGACATGGTTTCTTCAAGATTCTGTCTCAGATCTGCGATGTTCTTCACCGTTCGCATCCTTCTTGTCTCTGGATCTTCCCCTACGGAAACGGAGAAAAGTGAACATTAATATTGACCCTGTTACCACCGCCAAGTCACTTCATAGTTTGGATGAATGGACTCAAAATGCAAATCATTAAAACAAGCGGTTAAGTGGTGTCCGTCTGCTCTTGCATGTCAACTGAGATGCTGAAGTTACAGTTTGCTGTGCAGCTGATGGGATGAAGGGACAGATTTCACGGTCATCACTTTTCCACCGAGCAAGGAGTAATCCGTGCGTTATGACACCACATTCCAACCCTTAAACCCGGCTTAAAGTTTGGCTGAAGCATGATCTGCCTGTCAAGCAGAAATCTGTCAAATTCGGACTGTGAGACGTCCTGATGCATATATTTTCTTTCTAACCTTCAGGATAGGATTGAAATTAACTCTTAGTGTGTATGGTCGTACGGAGAGCTACAGAACTTTTCAACCTTGAGTTCGCCAAAAGTTTTCAAGCCTAAGGTTAGACCTACTGTATATTTTATAAGCAGCTTCTCGTGCACTTAGAATATTGTGCATAATGTCGGCCACAAACTGTGTAAACGTGTATTAACGTTGCATTATTCATCACACGGCGACACTCTTCGGAATGAAAATTAGGTGCGCGAAATTGAGCTTGCGAAGTTTGATTATAGCCTAAATCTGTTTTGTGGGCGGGGTGGGGAATCAAACCTATGTTGGAGCTGAAAATTGGGTTGTAGAGGCACTCATGTCATTAAGCACTTGTTTTTCAGGGCATTAAACTCATTGAACAGCGACAGATACTCAGAGACACTCAATGAGGCTGATGATGACAATAAGGGGTCCAACAGCTCCCACATCTCAGACCCAATTTTGAGTTCCAATATTGTCAGGATGTTCATAAAATGACTTTATATCATCACCCCTAAGGCTAGCATGTAATGAGCTACGGAACAAACAATAACATAAAAAAGTTGCTTACTTCTTGATTGATTGTATTGTTATTTCAATGAAATTGCATACCTAGTCGATCTCAAGATTCACTCATAATAAGAAAGTTAAAGGGGTTGAAATTATGTCCAATGGCCATCTTAAAACTACAAACAGTTGGAGAATAAGAAATGCTATATTGTTAACTAGTCTTTTTGAACTACTAATGACGTAAAATATGAGCTTGCAAAGATCAGATGGAACGTGATAAAAACCAAACCTTTGGCAAAAAAGCAGTATTATAAATCTCAAGATTTTCTCGGGTGTTTTGTTGTTCACGAGAATGACACGCATTGCATTAGCATTCACACCTTGAAGCATTACTAACAGCTCTTCCCACCTGTCAGACACCTCCATGTCACCCCGGTGTAATGAAACATCACGTCTTTTGCGAGTTAGCGTGTCTGTTTTTGAATTGGGAGAGGTTGACATTTACATACACTCAGACCAAGTGAAACAAGGCATTATTGTGACATTATACCACAATGCTGTTGATTGCTTCATTCTGATTGACTAACAATCGTTCCACGGGTGTGCGTTGTACTGCAGTTAACCATGAAGTAGTTCCAGATAGGTAGACCGAATCACAGTTCCATATTACTGCGCCAAGTTTAACTATACTGTAGCCTACTGTCTACCACTGAATATGGATCTAACAACAGACAAAATAACAGGCAAATTCCATTATCTAAGAAGAAATAACTGTTAATATTTATGGCCAGCATGGACATTTCAACAACAATGGTGTCTGCGGTGTACAGGACTGTTAAGATGAAAAACTAAAGCATATATCAAAGGTAACGGCAAGCTATATGACACAATCATCGGGTTAGAGATAAAACACAAAGAAACATGAACATAACTGCTTAAATCATCTGTGGAATGGGAAACCGGGACTTTAAACACACAGCAGCAGCTTTCTATGCCGCTGTGAGAACTGTAGCTGGTGCAGAAATCTCTGTGTCACGTTTTTTCTCTTTATACATTTCTTATATCACAGGAGTGTTATTTACGATGAAAATAAATCAAATATAGATACTTGGCTTTTTCTCCCCCAAGGAAGCAAACGCGTTCTTCCTCTCGATATCGGATAACTGGATATGCAGTGTCAAGCAACAGCTTGAGTTGAAATGCGTAAGAAATTAGTCCTACCAACAAGTGCATTCCGGATCAAATACCTATCAAATGTCACCCTGCGCTGTGCATTATTTTGAAAGAATTCATACCCCCTTGTGAATTATTCCTTACCTACTTGTGCTATTTACTGGTCAGATTTACCAATTTAACTTACAAATGAAAAACAGGAATAGACCTATACTGAAGGAAGGACGTTAGCCATATTGTTGGATCGGAATATCCTAGAAGACCTGGTCCAATTAATCACCTCCTCAAAGCTAGCTATGACATCCTAGAAACCACCTAGCAACACCTTAGCAACCTAGGCAGGACGTAACAATGTGTTAATGATTCTGAATGCTATTCGTCGGATAGCAACACCCACAGTAGAATTGGCAAATTTTGCACCAAAAATCCAGTTCAGTGTCATGTTTCCATAGGCTGTGCGTATAGGTTTGCAGAATTTGTGAGGCCATTTTGTAATCTCTTTAAAGCTTTGGTGAACCATGTAGAAAAATTCAAAATGTGTCTTCCGCAAAGGCTCATATACAATATATAATAATGTTAACAGATATCTCTGAGATTTAGAAGAAGGATATACTCAACAAACTCAAGCAGTCTTTGAGTAAAAGATCTCAAGAGGGTTAAAGATGGAAGAGGAACACAATCGTTTAGCCTGACAGTGTCATGACAGACCAACCGTCCAAAACCAGACTGCAGTGGACACATTTTAGTGAATCATATCCTCTACTTCCAATATATATCCTGGTATAGCCCTATTATAAGGAGGTACGGCTCCAGGACACAAGCACACAAATATACAGTCATCTTGTCTCTATAAGACCCTGGGCTACCCATAAGTCTTTGCTTTATGTGCTTGTAATGGACCGGAGCAATCAACCAAACCGGGCCATTTAAAACACATATTCACGCACACACACACACACACACACACACACACACACACACCCACACACACACACACACAGCAGGTGCGCTCATATTATCACTGCATGTGACTTCATACCACACAGAGTGTGTAAGAGGCTCCGAGTCGCATATTTGATGAAATGAGTTCTGGATGACAAAACTGCACTTGTTGCCCTCTGGGTGAGCAGACACAATTTTGTAAGGACCACTTCAGCCTGTCGCCAGTGGATGAGGCTGTGAGGACACCACGGGCTCTGTTGGATCAGACGACAGCTGAGTTTCCACTGATTTAACCTCATCGCGTCGTGTGATAAGCTCGACAAGAGATGTCATTTATATAAAGAAGTCTTGTTCTGATGCAAGTAATGTTATCTAACATAAGTGGAATTGAGAAAATCTTCAAATGTACGGTGATAGTTGCCGGTGCAAAAATTGACACCAGATGCTATGTCACTTTGGGTGGTTGCCAGGTCATTGCCATGCGGTTGCTGAGGTGTTCGGGGTGGTTCCTAAGGTAGGTGGATACTCAATGACCTAAGCCAAAAAATCTCATGCCTTGTCTCTGTGATCTTCTGCTCCCTAGGTGTGATTCAGATCTTAAAATTGAAGTCTATAGGATATTTAAACCAAAGTCTTGATTAATTATATCCATAGCTCACAGACTGTTACCTGGCGCAGTAAAATATTTAGGGATAAACGGATACTTCACCCAAATTCTGTCATGAATTACCATCAAGTTGTTCCAAACCTGTATACATGTCTTCGGTCGGTTGAACACAGAGAACGATATTTGTGAATGTTTGCAACTGACGATTCTAGGGCACCCTTGACTACCATAGTAAAAAAAAATGGTAGTCAAAGGTGCCCCAGAACTGTTTCCTTTCCTAAATTCCTCAAAAAAATGTTTGTGTTCAACAGAACATAAAAAGATACATACATTTTCCCTACCATGGTAGTCAACGGTGCCCCAAGACTGTCAGTTGCTAAAATTCTTCCAAATATCTTTCTTTGTGTTCGATCGAACAAAGAATTGTATACAGATTTGGAACAACTTGAGGCCGAATAAATTATGACATTATATGGAGTATCCCTTTAATATATGAAAATATAAGCAAATATATGATGGCTTGACTCATCAAGCACCCCTTAAAACTCTGCTGGCAGGAAGACAGCAATAACAAAACTAGCTTCATTTATGACTCTAACAGTCAGTAAGTAAGAGAACATTACTTTCAGAACGAAATACATTCGGCTGAATTATTTCAATCAGATGAGGTGCAAACAGCCCCGTGGTTACCTTTGGATAGGCTGGAAATAAAAGCATGGATCACACAGACGGCGGGGTAAATTGAGGTATTGATCTGAGCAGCAGACAGCATGGCAACACTTCCATAGCCGGCAGGTGAACCTGGCTTCTAAATGTTCTCCTATTCCACAAGGCGAGAATCGTAATTCACCGAGACACCCTCCAGAGATGTTTCTGATGCAGTTACATGCCAGACTCCAAATGCACTTATAAAAATGACCAATTTTACAGCAACAATCAGAGACGGCATAGTTTTAGCACTAAAAAAAGCGGAGTGACACTGTGTGTTTATGTGTGGCACGGCACTTACGGCGTTTCTGGGGGGTTAAAACCTGCTCCAGGTCTCCCAGCATAGTCATTATAACCTCTTTATCCAACTGTGCCTGTTCCTCTCTGGCGCTCTCTAGTTCTTCTGCCCAGTCTCCTCCTGTGCTCGCTGACCCTGCCTGTGAGACCTCATCTGATCTCCTACCGCCGCTCACATCACCCATCACCTCCTGTCGCTGTGGCCGCTGAGCGGACGCCATTCGGCTGGATTTACGCCCCCAGGGAACGGGTATTAGGGAGTGCTCGGATTGAGACAGCACTTTGGTGAGGGAGAGAGATAGCGAGCGGGCTCGTGCAGTGCTGTCTGGGTGCCGGCGGGCGCTGCCTCTTCCGTGTTGGGGCGAAGGTGATGATGACGATGCCCCTGAGGTTGACGAAGGGGGGCGCGATGGTTCATCCAGCTCGAAGGCGTAAACCCTCTGCTCCCCATCGCTAAGCAGCACAAGGTTACCGAGGGAACGCTGCTTTCGGAGGTTCAGGTTGTCCGGGACGGGCTGCGGCGTCTTGCGGGGCGGGCTGCCACCCTGAAACACGGAAAACTCGGCTCCTCGCTTCATGTCAGATGTTCTTGATCCCTCGTTCTTTAGACTTTTTTCTAAGTTTGGAGATCTCCTCACATGACGCGAGCGTGCAAAAGAATTGTAAAGATGAGGCAGCTTCAGGTGGCTGCTGGCACGCACAAGCTCAGACGTCGATTGGCTCAGGATGCCTCCGCCTGCCCGCAAAAGTGCCCCTTACACCAGGGAGCTTCAAATACCATCCTGCCCACACGCACGCTCGACGCAGCCAATAACCAGCATGCAGGTGCGCACGCTGAGATCATTCTCTTCCTCGTATTCCTCCTTTTCTCTTTCCGACGCTTTTTCCTTCAATGCAGCACAGAGACACGCAAGGAGCGGATAAACTCGGTTAAACTACAATACACATCCTTCACGGCATCTCCTCTCTTTCCTGTTTCTATCTCAGCGACCGAGGACTCTTCACACACTCTATTAATTACCGGCTAGGGCGAGCGCATGTGGTTTGCTCTGAGGGACAGCAGAGAGAGAGAGAGAGGGTGCGTGTGCGTATGCGCTCGGATGTGAGCTTAGGGTCCGCCTGCCTTCTTTTAACACGCCGTGTGCTGTTTTATTCCCTTTATTCATCTCTTTCTCTTTTCTCTCTCTCTCGCTCTCTCTTTCTCTTTACTGCGGTGCTAGCTGATTTCCTGTTGCTGTTGGCTACCAAGTGAGCACACGCCTTCAGAGCAACGCAGGTATGTGTGGGTTGTGGGAATAGAGACAAAACTGTAGCTTGTAATGCTGTAAGCTCTCTCCAACTCTTCGAAAAATGTATTCAAAAATATGTTGTACTATGAGTATTATGATTATAGCATATTGAGTATAATTATCTACACATTTGATTGCATTATGTCATTAAGTATGTGTTAAATGTTAGGATCTGAATCACTTGACCAGACATCCAGGTACTCGATCATTATTTTTTTAATAAATCAAAAATGGACAACAGCTTTAACATCGCCCTACATAACTATAAACCCAAAAAGCCGAACATGCAAAAAACATAACAGGTGCACGTATGTTGTTCTCGTGGTATAAGTGGAATGACTTTTACAGCCGGGTGTAACCCACAATGCACTGCAATAGGAGGAGTTCTGAGGTTAACGTCTATAAGTAGTCTATTTAAATATGGACTATGAGTTATGTTTGAATAAGTGACTCAGATGTTTTTCCAAATATTCCCAAGGAGAAATAACAAAATAAAGAAACAAGAGAGTTATTGGAATACAATAGGGTATAAAAACGTATAGGCTAATTTGACTACAGGTATTTGAGTCACATTATTTGCTAAGTATGTAAGATAATATTGTCGATATCATTGAAATTATTGAAATATGTTTGGAAAGACCAAGTATATGAAACAGAGACCAGTTACAAAACGTCTTATTGAGTTCAATATTTGATAGGACCAACAATGTATATTATAATTGCCATATAGTAGTATGTAAAAGGCTAAATGTCTCATGTGTCTCATGTGTTTTTGAGACTAAAATATTTAAGTTTCTTTTAAAAATGTGCAAATGTGAACAGGCGTATTAACTAGTAACAAAGCTGAATCATGATAACAGCACAATCTAGCTCTTCCACTTACATTCTGTATTTATTTCCCTGATTTATTATTTACAATTGCACAGGGTAAAAGTCTGCTTCTTTCTTAAGCAGACACACATTCTCATTGATAAACACTGACCGCTGTCTGTTTATGGGTTTGTGTCAGCAGTCAACTCATTTTAATTCAACATTCCAGACATTTTTGTGCATCCTTAGCCACTAATTTGTATCTCATCAAAGATTTCTTTCAGCCGGGTTTGTTTTGAGTTCTTTTGTGTAACTGAAAACAAGTGACATTGCAATGTGTCCTCAGAAATCCAAAGTAAACAACTAAATCTCATCTCGCAGAGTTAACAAAATGCACTGAAAACATGACAATCAAGCTCAGGTAGGATCAGAAAAATACATACAACAGCAAAGGCTCCGCGGATAAATATACAAACAGTAAATGAACAAATAAATGGGCACACAAAGGCGATGATGTCATGGTGCAAATTCCAATTCCAGAGACTGCTGTTTACAGTGCAGAGAATATGCAGCAATCGCTGCTATTTGCATTTATTTGTCAGAGCTGGATGTTAAGATATGTGCGCGTGCAGCGCCTGAGCCCCGGGCACCAATCTTCAGCTATCAGCTGTCACATCACAGTCACACATGCAGAATAACACACAAGCACCAGTAAACAACACATTCTGCTGCTTGGCCTCCCAAACAAGCCGGCCTTTGTCCACCTGTCATTGCTGACCTTTCCTTGCTGTGATGGCAACATGGAACTAGAACCCTGCAGAGTGAATCTGTGCCTATGTTTAGTGTGTGTGATGTTCTCGTAGGTCTGACAGTGTGAGGGTGCACATGTGGTGGGATTTGTCCTACCTGAGATCTCTTCCAGGCACTGT
The DNA here is from genome assembly GCA_008369825.1 of Triplophysa tibetana. NCBI lineage: Eukaryota > Metazoa > Chordata > Actinopteri > Cypriniformes > Nemacheilidae > Triplophysa > Triplophysa tibetana. The sequence continues at coordinate 9,980,881 of CM017897.1, read as the reverse complement.
TTGGCAGTCTTGCTGTAGACCAGATCCTTTGTGGGACTGAGACACGGTTCAGGGGGGATCACAGTGGTGCAATCGTTTTCTGAGAACGTTCTGTGGAAAAAGCAAAACATATATACATCTTCTTAATATTTGGCTTTTGAATGCTTCATTCTGATTGGTCAGACAGGGAAATTGTCAGATATTTTTGTCAGTGATTGTTGTCCTTGGAAATTTCCTACATGCCTAGTAATTGAATGTGTCTCATATCATTTATGAGACTGCTTTTCAAATTTAGAGTTGTTCATTTCTATCATTTAAAGAAATTTGGTTCCCTAAAATAACCTTGCATAACATGACATCCACAAAAAAGTCTGCATTAAAACGAAACACACACACATAGTTTGAAAGATTCGACTGTAAAAATGACTGTGAGTGTATGCATAACATTCACTGCTACAACAAAGTCATTCCAGGATACCTGCATTCACCCAGATAAACTCTCTCTCCCTCTCTCTCTCTCTCTCTCTCTCTCTCTCTCTCTCACACACACACCAGGCAAATATTTCAGTGGCATGTCACACTGTTAGTTTCACCATGTGTTCCACACTCCTGCCATTGAGATACTACACTGCATTACCTCTGACAACACACACACACACACTACTCTTCCTCTGAATATAAATAAACAACTCATGTAGAGGGAAAAGGAGCTTAAACTATCAGGCACCTTCAAGGATGGCTGAGTCGAATGAACTCATTTACCAATGCAATTGCACAAAACAGACAGATTCAACAGCAGGTCATAGTACCCTCATTGACAACATTTTTGGGACACCTTCCCATGTAGGTGAACGTTTGCATAACATACCTATGAATGCATTATGCCTGTCCTTCAAGGAGCTTATTATGCTGTATTATAATACCATTGTTGTATGGTTTAAGTGTTACAGGGATACTTCACACAAAAACGAAAATATAGTCATTATTTATTCACATCCATGTCATTGAAAACCTGTTGATGACTGTGTCTACTGTGGAACACAAAGAAGATATTTTGAGAAATGTCTCGATGGTTTTGTGTCCATACAATGGAAGTCAATGGGGGTGAATGTGTTTTGGTTAGCAACGTTCTTTAAAATATCTTCTTTTTATGTGACATGAGGGTGAGGAAATGATGAATGACTTTCTATTTTTAAGTGAACTATTCCTTTAATTTATTTACAAGGCAATGTTATTTATCCACAATTTTCTCTTTGACTTTCTCTACTAAAGAGTATAATGGAATTGCTAATGTTCTCCTTTTGCCATCTTTTAAAATGCGCATTTAACATTTAAATAGAACTTTATAAAATCTGTATTTTTATAAGCAGAACCATGTAAGTCATTACTTACTGTCATTTACAAGAATTACATCTCAGCCTATTCTGTGATCAATAAAAAGTCTGCCTTTACCAAGTGTGTGAAAAGGTTCATTTTGGACCCTGGACGTGGTTTTCAAAACTGTGCTTGCACTTTCGACCTCTTCAAAATGCAAAGCATTGACTCTCTGCAACATCGAGTGCTGTCGCAGTCCTGCATCCCGCATTTTTCATAGTTCTCTTTGTTCATCATAGTTGGTCTTTGCTTCTTTATAAAGATGAGTCAGATTTCCTTCAGTCTGCCTATCAATCCCTTATTGCCCTTTTCTCTTCGTTTCTATTCCCTTTTCCTCCATTCAAACCCGTTTACCATCAATTATTAATAATCTGTGACATCATCAGCCTCTCAGGGATGAATGAGGCAGGCCACACCCCTCAAGCGAGGCGTACAGGGTCTGGCAAACGCCTCGGCAGATCGCCTCAGACTATTAATTAAAGCGGGATGAGACGTTTGCCTGCTGCTTTTTCTCAAAATGCACTTGTGAGGCAAAGGACAGATGATCAGTGGGCGTGTGTTTGTGGGTCTAGAAGCTCTCTCGATGAACTTTCAAAATAAATTCTGTTTCTAAGCTCTAAATGTCGTACTTCTGTCTCTAATTATTGTTGCTAAATAGTCAGCCTGTGTACATAAGATGTAATGTCACTCATAGGTCTTGGTACATCTGGTATCAACAGGAATTTTGTCTGGATGGTTTTTATGAAGAAAGATCCAACCGTGGTATAGCATTACCCCCAAGGTTATATTTAACAAGACATCCTCTGAGACCCCTGCAGCATGAGACCTTGGGGCTTGTTTGTAGGTTGGCTAGACTGCTGGCAATTTTTCAGGAAAAAATAGGCTGTATATATTTGCAACGTAAAACTTTATAGAAAGTATAACTGAAAGTATTAAGAAAAAGTAGCTGTTCAAACTGGGCTTATGTAGGACAGATATTGCAATTAGGAATTTGATGATATCCTCCCTCATAACTATTGATGTAACTCAAAATGTGTTATTGTTCCATACAAGATATACTCATGGTGCTCACTAACTGTTAAATTCAGTTTTCCCTCAGAGTTTAAGCCAGGTGCTTTCGAAAATCTGTATCACTGCACTGTCATGTGTCTATTACATTTAGCAACAAAGATTCTTCAAAGTATCTATCTGGTTAATAGAGTGCTGAGTGTTTTCAGACATCCCAAGAATGAGAATTCATCTTAGTCTCTTCTTGTCTTAAGGGTAATTCAAGCGACTGAGGCCAGCTGTGTGAAACATAATGATAATGATTTCACAACCTAAAATAGAACCCAGAAACCCAAATCTGTCTGACTCTTGCACTTTTATGTCTCTTGACATCATTAGAGGTCGGCAAGGTCGCTATAGTCTCTTGTATTCCAACAAGATTGTTCAAAATGAGAATGTGTATAGGTACAATGACCACAAGGAAAGGCCAACTGCCTTGCTCACACGACAGGAAGAATATACACTGCGAATCCTGAGACCAGACATGAATTTAACAGTAACCCAGATACTAAATCATTGACTGACTTATACTGACACTATTTTGCTATCTACTTTCATTGTTTTGAATATTGCGGCATCAGCCATTTTCAAAAAAGTATCTATAGAGTAAAAAGTCATACGGGCATGTGGATGAGAAACTAACGGCAAAATGTTCTATTATTTTGATATTTCAAGGTACCCTTCGTCATTGTCCGCTTAAATAATATGCAAGGAACTTGCTTTTGAAACCATCAGTCGTATTATATCAAGTTGTCTGTGCATCACTCACCTATACATGAACGGTGCGACTGTTGCTGTGTTGGGATGGTTGTACTGCTGCTGTTGGGGTAGCTGTACCGCCCCGTTACCGGCTAGTGCCCCAACTCCACCCAGTCCGTGAGAAGCAGCGGTCCCAGAAAGTGCTGAAGTACTGGTGGACGACACCATGCTGGTCTTGCGATTTTCCACCCCTCCCAAAGATCTCTGCATATACATTGACTGACAGCTCTTGCTAAGTTTGGTCTTATCAGCAGCCGTCACAGGTACGCTGGCTGCACTCGGTTGCGTTACTGCAGGCTTGGTTGTTGCCGTTGGAGCCTTCAAGCCTGACTTGGGAATGCCACTGGAGGCGGGGATAGCGCTTTCTTTCTTCACTGAGGCTGAGGTTTTGCTTCCTTTGGGGATGAGGCTGGCAATCTTGGAACTCTTCTTTGTGGCCTCCACTATTACCGGCTCCTCTTTGGGTGGTGTGCTGGCTTTACTCTTCGCCTTGTTTTTGTCCTCTTTGGGCTGTGGTATGGACTTATTGTTGTGGTTCTTGCTGTTGTTGGCTATGTTCTTGTTTGGGGGCGCGAAGGATGGCATGGAGGTCTTTCCCTGCTTGTTTGAGATCCCACAGGGTGGCGTAGGACTGAACATGGCCTCATCTCCACACTCCGACATGTCGTCCTCTTCCTGTAGGGACATCTCAGCAACCGATGGTGAGGATCTGGACGCGGACCGAGGGTTAATGAGGCGAAATTTCTCCAACATGGAACGCTGGTTGCCAGGTGCCGATTTGGAGGCTTCTGTGACGGGGGGTCGTAGGCGATCGGACGAGCAGGGAGGGGTCGGGGAGGCGGTCGGGCTGGGCGGCTTGGTGGCCAACATGGACGAAGTGGCGCTATGCTTCACGTTCATGGACTTGCTACGCCAGGTCTTTCCAGCAGTGGGAGAGGGTAAAGCAGAAGCCAGCTGCTGCCCGCTGGTGCTGGAGGGCACCGATCCACTTCCGTTCATAGTGCCTGGCAGAGGGATGCCTTTCACCGATTCTGTAAAATGGAAACAGAATAAACAGTGGACACATCTGTTAAACTAATAGAACAACACTCTGAAAGCAAGTAGAAGTGTATTTTGGCTAAGAAAAAAATTACGTATAACCATAGCAACGGTCAAGTATTAAAAAGACAAAAAGGATTGGAAGATGGGAAGGTGTCCTGTAATAGATAGGGTTCCTTCCGAATCTTTGCAATTCCACTGCATACTGGAATCCCAAGCAATGCTGAGATGCACTCAGGCAGAAAATTGGCTCCTAAGTTGATTTTGTGGGATTTTAAACATTTGATGCTCTGTTGTTGGCACGAAGCCTGCTTTTGTAAATGCATCGGTGCTGCACTGAACAAACATGGCTCATAAAATTATACAATAATAAAAGTCAAAGTTATGTGTTGAATAATTTAAATAATGTTACATGATAATCATACAGTTCCATGTTTGTTGGAAACATTAAACAAAATTGTACACTACTGAACCTTTGTATTACACTTAAAAACGTAAGTAAAACAGCGTCATTCATTTCTTGGTTAAATCAAATTAGCTTTATGTGTCAATTACACTAAACTTAAATTATGTTGAACTGACTTAAAAAATCTAGTTTCATTTAAAGTTCATTTGAAAGCTATTTTTTATTTAAAAAATGAATCGTTTATTTTATTGTTTATATTTTTAAAACTGTACTTCCCGTACCATTAAAGAGTATGTAAATACTATTATTTATGCATGTATAAATCTATCTGCAATAATATTATATTATACACTGCAACTAATTTTTCCGCTTGTCCCTAACTTTGATATCCACTTAAAGATGTCAAAGACATTGAAAAAATCTAAAGAACACAAGAAGAGAGACTTCTTTTGGTTCCATTGAAAATCTTGCAGAGGAAACTGTGATTGGACTATGAATGAGTATTGTGTGGATCGAGCTTCTGTGCATGTGTCAGCTAAATTAACCCTGTCTTTGGAGATAACAGCATACTAAATAACAGCCTAACACATACACCAGACCAATGATTCGCTGTTACCATAGCTACACGCCTTTTTGCCTCACCGCTTTATTCTTTCAAAGTGAAATGTCACTTTTGTCTGAAAAGTCTGGGAATGCCATGCACAATTCAAAACACGTTGGTGATGCTATTACTGGGTGCTGACAGATTTTCAGGTCAAGGATTCTAGATAAAGGTCAAACTGAGGATTTATGCCTTTTCTTTAAACCAACCATCAAAAGAAAACTACACAAAAGTGCTGTTCGAAAACCAAGTTAGTTGTCTTGCTGACTACTGTATACGTGGATAGGAGCTGCTATATAAGGCTTATAATAATGCGATTCTCTAATTACCATAGCTAATAGAAAAAGCATACACAAGTATTTAGCAAACAATTGTGTGCTTTTTACCTTTAAGTATTGAATTGAATATATTTATTTTGTACACATTTATTAATCTCAATACAGCCAATAGCAATGGGTTCTGGGATTTTTTGTTAATGAGTAAATGCACTAGCTAGTCTAAACTAAAGATTAGCAATATATTTTTTATATACATTTTATTATTTATTATATATTGTCTATATTTTAAGCATTTATTATTCTTTGTTAATGTTAGCTATTACCAGTACAATTGTGCATGTTAGTTCATTGTGCATCAACCAATCGTAACAGAAATAGCGCTTAAATTGAAAAATGTATTTCTAAATGCTGAAAGTTAACATAAAGTAAGATTAATAAATGGCGTAGACTGTTCATGTTTGCTAATGCATTAACTAATGTTTACAAATTTAAACATCAATCTAAGATGGCAGGTGTTAAAATGGATACGGTGGCTTTAAACAGGTATAACGTGCTGCCAGTCACTTGTTTTAAATGTTTTAAGAAGTTAAAATGGCTTACAATGGCGGTTGAATCTTTTAAGTATCTGCTTTAAGGAAGGCCTTAATATTCTGTATAGATCATAGGGTTTAGAAAAGAGCAACAGTATAGTCTCTTCTTTCCATCCCCTCCCAATAATTCTCCAGACTGCTTCAACAGAAAAAGGGCAGATGGTACAGTAGTTTGCTTTTCTCATCTTCAGAGGTATCGACTCGATAGCAAAATCAAGGTTATGAGTAATGTTAAGCCCAACGGAAAAGGGTAGGCACATGTTTGACAGACACGTCGCCTATTAGGATTCATCAAAGCTCCGTCTGCCACGAGAGACCCTCTGTCTGGCTTTGCGTGTCACCCTGCCCCCTCCCTAACCAGTGTCTTGGAACCAGCATCTGTGCTAACGTCGAAACAGGGACCCGCAAAGACCAGTATAAATCTAACCGGGCTGCGCAGCCAAAACAAACAGTCTGTGAAGGAACTCATTTGGCTGCATTTTTGTGCACCGATCACCGATCCTCGCTGCGCCGGGTGAATGAGGGGCAAAAGAGGGGTCATGCTCACAAAATGACTTCAATCAGCACAGCCTATCAAGTCCAGCACAGATTTATGAAGTAACCAACCGGCCAGTGGAGATTTACAAAGCGGTGTGTGGTGAACTCCGCTTTGAATGATGGTTCGGCTTCGACGGGGAGATGACATTTGAAGTAAGATCTGAATAGGCTGGTTATGGGAGACAGCAGAAATATAACTCCAATGTCGTCTATAAACATAAATAACGGACGGGCTGCAAGAACCGAGACCTGATGACCTTCTCAGATGTGAAAATCACTGCATGAATGAACCACATCAGAATGTTATACTTTTATTACCCAGATATTATTGCTTTAAATAGATCATGATGAATGTTTCCTAAACAAGGGAGTTGGCTCAAAGCATCTAGCCATGTGCAAACTGCCTTCTCTTTCCCTTGAAAAGTGGCTCCATCTAGTGGATAACAGCGTAGCTGGTAAATCTCCATTAAACACAGCACCACTGGTCAGATGCACACTAGTTCATTGATTTTAATATAACATTACATCTAAGAATTAAATGTTTGCAGGTCACCTCTGTCATTGCCGCTGGCATACTGGAGTGGTTTGTTCTTGTCGATGCTGTTGAAGCTCTGGCTTCTTCGGTTCAGGTTTGACGAACCATGGACTTTACTGCTGCTACTTCCGCTGCCCGCAGCGGGGACTCTAGAGGGGCCCGGTAACCTGGAACACACACATAAACATGGGTGGACATTAATAAGACATTCTTTATTATGTTTATTGAGTTGTTGAGGTTGTTCACCGCAGTGTAGGGAATTTCAGATTTTACAATGGTTGCACAGATTACAACATGTAGCACACCACACAAACTTTACTGAGATGTTCTCAAACATTTAAAAGAATATATGGCATAAATGTTGATAGTTTTTTTGTGTGTAAACCTAATTATAATGATTGCAGACTAAATCTGATCAAAACATTTTTTACTCTTAAAGTTAAATAAGTAAATGTTTAATTCAAAATATCAATTCAATTTTATTACTAGGACTTCACAAGTTTGCATTGTTGCAAAGCAGCTTTACGGAAAATACATTTAACAGTATAGAGGCAAACTATAAAATATACAGTATTAAGATACGTGGCATTATTGCACATTTTTATAAGATGCACGGTAGCACTAATGTAACTGTAAATACAAATCAGGAGGGTAGTTTAATGCAGCTTCCAAACTTTTTAATTCCAGGACCCACCTAGACAGGTAAAATCTATCTTGTGACCCACCAAAATATTTTTTATGTAAATATGGGGAGAAAATACACATTCAACCTCTTAAAATAGAGTTTTATTTCTCTACATATAATCAAATAAATTTAAGAGAAATGCCAAATTATATTATAGTAAAATATATATATTTTTTTAATTTAACAGCCAAGTGACTTTCCACAACCCACCTTATGCCACTGTGCGACCCACAAGTGGGTCCCAACCCAGAGTTTAAAAAACCCTGGTTTAATGTATGCAACTTTGAAAGAAAATCTCTCGTAATGCTTGCTCACAAAGATAATTTTAATATGACTGCGAACCATAGAAACCCCTAAATGTTTTCCATTTATTGTCTTATATATTATGCATTTTGAAAGGGTCATTTGTTAACATTTCATCGAAAGTTGAAGTACACAATAAACTAACCTTGATTTCATGTGCAAGTTTGTGTGTGTTTTTGTTTTATGTTTATGTACTTCATTCTCAAATATTGATAATTAACTACCACAGAAAGCTTGTAATTACAGGCCGGCGCCAGTTCTTAATTGCACAAGGTGACCTTGTGACACGTCAACCTAATGACATCACATAAACATGAAGGAATTTGACATTGGTCAACACTGAGATGTTTTACCTCGCTCAAAACTGATTATACTGTAGAATACTAACAGACAGTTCTTATTTTTACAACCCAACATTATAAACTTAATAAATGCCTATTAGTTAGTCACATACCCTGCAGTCTTTGAAAAGGCGAATTATCAAAAAATGACAGTACGTTTTCTACAAGTGATGGATTTGTGAATGATGACATAAGCAGTTTAGATGCATGTCTCATCAAACTCCTAATGACGCAACTTCATCACTCCAATTTTTCCCATCATGCAATTCTGTCCATTCCATTACCCTGATGCTTATGCCGCACTGGCAGCTATGATAATACGCAAGCCTTGGAAATGTCTCCGATAAGGCATATCTGATGCCATTTTCAACTAGTCATTTTAGGGCCATTTGGGTGGATTTGAAAAGTTCAGTGTTGGAATAATTTTAGTCCAGACATATCCTTGTATGTCTTCCAATTTGGTCTTGAAATGTTTTGTAGCCCTGTGATTTGCAAACGTATGACATCATTGATACGTACTCAAACACAAATGTATCTGTGGAGTATAAACAGTCATGATTTAGGGCTGACCGCGTAATAATTACAGTAGCATCGGTGTTTAGATGAAATCTGTAAGGGTTTGACAAGGTTCTCCTTTGGAACATTCCCCTGTGAGGAAAAAGGCTGTGAATTTGAATAACGCCTCACCTCGTGCAATCTGTGTCCTGCATGCATAGCAAGTCCTTTGAGAAGCAGCAGATCCTATCTTTCCAATTCTTCTTATTAAAATTTAGAGCACGATGTTTAACGATAAAAAATAGACAGATCTTAATACTATCTCCCCGACTGAATTAGTCTGACTCAAGCTAAATCTGTTGGCTTCTAGAAGAGACCTGATTTACGCATTATTATCCTACTTTCCCTTTTTCCTCTAACATCATCACGAGTCATTATTTTTGTTAGTGTAACCCTACTACAACACAATAATCTTTTTAATTACATGTCTGAAGCAGGAATTCGCATTAAGCATACAAAGAATACTGTGTAGTTTTGTGTGCACTTACGTGTGTGTTAAAGGCCCCTGAAGACTCATATCAACCGTCATTTTACAATCTCCACTGGCTTAAAGTCAAACCAACCCTTGTTTCATGACCTGACCATAACCTTGTACGCTGTGTGAGGGAGTGTGTATGGAATAGAGATTGAACTACAATAATGCATTCAGTCACATATCATACCACAAGCAACCAAAAGTCATTCATTTTCAATGAGGGCTGGTGATTTGAGGCAATATGAGTGACACTCATGTCAACATCGTATGGTCATATCCAGTGATCCAACATCTTTCCAACATCTTTCAATTTGCACAAAAGAACAGTGAACATATGTACCACTGGTGTAACTTGTTGGTGTGGGGATATGATGAAAGTGGAAAGGTATGTAAATCTCTATCCTTCTTTATGCCTTGTCTTTGCTCATGTGCTGAAATATAATAGTGGTCATATACTACAAAAAACATAATGTCTGAAAACCTTGAGAATAGCCGATGGCTGACATTATGCCAATCAATTACAAGTGAATGTAAAATAATAATTAAAAATAATATATATATATATATATATATAAATATGTAATAAAATAAAAAAAGGGCTGTCAACAGATTCATACCGAATAATCGAATCCAGAATTAAAGTTTGTGTTACATAATATATATCTGTGTACTGTGCATAATCATTTTGTATTTATTAACACACAGATCCATGCACATATTTAAGCAAAAACATTTTTTTAAACATTTATATAATTTCAATTATTGGTAAATATAAATAAATATATGTAAATATTTCCTAAATAGGTTAACATGTGAATGTGTTTGTGTTGATAAATAAAAAATTTATATTCACAGTACACATACATATATGATGTAAACACAAACTTTTTCTGGATCTTTTGACAGCCCTAATTAAAAACGTGGCACATTTTAATAAACAAAATAAATAAATAAAAGTTAATTTCTATGACAACACTAAACTTTCTCACCCAGAATATATTTTTAATGTGGTTTCATTTGTATTGACGTTTTTAACCAGCTATGGTACACAGTCCGGTATGATGAACGCTACTGCCAGTTGGTGATCTCAAACTATAAAATCTGCCCCCATCCTTACACTGTATTCAAAATTCTGTATAATAAAATAAACAATACCTCTTAACTTCAAACCAGAATAGAGTTTGAGACGGCTGATTCACATACAAATCCATTTTGAAAACGGATCATAGAGCTCCATAAATTTCTACAAACAAAACTAATGCTTTTTCTCTCCAGTCATGTGTTTTCTGAGAATATACTTAGTTGAATCTTACCCATCATGGTGTCAGTTAAACCAGGAACTAACAAGCACTATACCACACATACTGTAGTGTCCAGCACATATCTCACATAGTTTGGCCAGTGGCTGCTTGAAACGCTTTGCCAGCATATTGGTTCCCACCAGTAAGATGAAGCTTCAGGGCCAGACAACTGCAACCAAAGCTTAGATTGCCAACAACTAATGGATACAACAGCCAACAATGTAGTTTATGGGTTTATCCAAAACCTTCAACAACTGTTCAACCCATATCAGACATCGCGAAAACGGCTCCAAATTTCTTATTCAAAAAACAGACTCTATGAGCAAAGATGATGTGCTGCCCATGTCCGTCTCAACAGCATTAAACACCAGTAGCAGCTTTCTTGAAGGTCTTCAGACAGTTTCAAGCGTCAGAAGAGAACGAGAGCAAGCAGATACAGTAGAAGACTCTACCTTGTGTTTTTCTTCTGAGGAGCTGCTATTCCACTGTGACCTGGTGGACTTGTGTATCGTGCGGTGAGACTGTAAAGAGGCATAGCAGAAATTGAGAGAGAACAAGGGGGGAGAAGGAGGGAGAGAAAGGGACGAAGTTAATGACTGGATTGAATTTTTTCAAACTGTGGCATCTTTCTCTCTAATGCAATAAGGGTATCAGTGAGGAACCAGCGTTGGCAGGGTCAGGCGCACACGTGCAAACACAAACAGCATGGCCTCTGTGTGTGTGGCCAACACAGATTCACATGATAGGTCTGTCGCAGCTCAAGTATGTGCTTTTCTATCAACTGTCCTAATGTTCTAGTAACTGCACAGACTTAAGGACAAATCACACAATCTCTGACACACCTGATCAAAAAATCTGAACGCTAATGTGTGTGTATTACTGTAGAAAGTAAGAAAGAAAGAGAGCTGTGACATGTTCAGACTCAAAACTAACCCACACTGACGCAAAAGCTCAGACTAAAATGTATGTATTAAAATTAATATTTTTAATACGAATAAGCTATATAATAAACTAATTACAAGTTAAGAGTTTGGTTCCAAAATGAATTAACAAAAAAAACATGTTTCTTTTATTGTGCATTCCAATTAATATTGATAAAAACTGCTGCTGGTTTGTTATTATTTAAGCTATAATAATAATATTCAATACAGTAATAACACAAACACATTATATACATTTCTAAATTGCTCTGCATAAAATAACGCTTTATTCTCATTATAAGAAATTCCAGTAAAGTTTTGCCCATTTCTGGAAGAGTAAATCAAGAATATGTTTTTTTAGCTTAATTTTAAGTCTTTAGGGCTATAAATATGAACTAATATAATTTAAAAGTAATATTATGGCTGAGATAAATGAGCACATTTTGTGAAATTGAATTTAAGATTGATAGAGGCGCTGCTAGCAGGACCTGTACTTACACACACACATATCAAAACACCCTAGTGGGAGTGTACAAACACACACAAGCTGTTGTTGTCCATTTTTAGGCCTCTGAGGTCTTTCCAGTAACTGAGATTTGACTGACACCATCTTTGTTCGTTCTTAGTGTGTGTTTGTGTATGTTTGAGTGTGTCGTGTCTTGGAGGTAAATGTGTCTTGAAAAGTTTTTGCATTTAGCGAGTTTTTGATCGAAGGTCACAAGATGGAACGATAGTGCGGAGGAGGTCTATGGATGGATGGAGCGTGATGAAAGTAAAAGCGTGAAAGACAGGCCTCGAAAAACAAGAAATGTCCTGTTGGCCTTGAAAGAGTTCAGGAGATCTCCTTGTAAACAGCACCTGGATGACAACACGTCATACTGGATTGAACCTTTCTCTGCTGTTTTATAGAAGATGCGATGTAGCTGTTTATGGAGCAAACTGACTTCGCTGTACATGACAAATAACATCTCTAAAGTCACAATTTTCTGTTTGTGACTGACCGTGTGAGAGAGAAATGGTGACATGTTTGAGTCATAACTTCAGAGGATGTCATAAAGTTGTAGTTTTTAAAGTTAAGGGCCACTTTGCAAGTTTAAACTGGGTCAAAATGAAAAGCACGAAAGATCTAAAATGCTCAAAGTTTTTTGAAAGATGGTAGCAGGCTTACTGCTGGTCAAGTAGTTTGTCAAAAATCCTTCCAGAACTTGCACACAGTGACTGAAAATGTGTGTGTGTTTGTTCAGAACAGAGGAGGAGACCATTGGGACCACCCTCATCGCTTTAACAAGTTTCTACAGTGAGTGCATGACAAGGAGCTGGCTTAAAGTTACACACTCCTCCAAGAAAAACCCTGAAGAGCAACAAAGACTTCACAAGACTGAAAGGACAAGAGCAAGACAGCAGGTTAACAAGCATTGTAACCAAAGACAGCTCCAGAGAGACTCTAAGACTGTCATCCTCTCTCTCTCTCTCTCATGAGAGAATGATCACATCCACATGATTAATGAAGCCCGTTGTTTCTCTTTCAGCTCAAGAAGGAACTCAACCCCGACAGGATGGTTGAAATGAACTGAAACGCTTTTTGCAACACAAAGTTTAGAAGAACTTGGCGAATCTGAGAATCACACAAATAAATCTGTTGCCATGGGCCTTGGATGGTGTAGGGACATATAGACATTACTTAGTAGTGAGAAACCACAGCTGTGCTATAACCACAAAAAATCACAATAATATTAGCAACATAAGGTTACTGAACATCACAAAACATCATCACTTTTGTATAGGTTGAAAAGATTTGCAACTCATGAAATAATGATGTTTAAAAAAACAATATTCCTACATTCATACAGTTGGTTAAAAAATTGTTTTATGTTAAAACCACATGACCACCTGAATGTCACTTTCTGTATCTCTACAATTCATTTTATTATTAAGAGCTTTTAGTGATAAACTGGTCATAGTCAAAGTCAGGAATTGTTCCTGTTTTTACAATGGCACTGGTAACCAAAGTGTTTCCCCACTGACTGAGAAATACTGCTAACATGCTAACATGTGTCTAAGACCACTAAAAGAAGGATCAATAAAGTAGGAAACAACTTATTGTGATCTGACCCATTACAGAAAACAAACATTAGTTACTAACAAAAAACTGACACTTACAAGCTCATCACAGCACTGTGACATATGACCAAAGCAGCTGAAATCTAAAAAATAAATCCTTTATATTATTAAATAAATGAACATTCATGTTTCTTGACAAAAACATCAACATCATCCTTGCAAAAAACACAATGAGAGAAGTTCGAACAAACCATAAAGAGTCAAAACTTACCTCACAAAAGAGAAATATTTCATTTTCAAAGCGGAACAGAGAACTTCCAAAAAAAGGAATAAAACCTCTATAACATTTCACACTGTCAACTAAGAATGATGATCCATTACACAAACAGCTAAGACTGAAAATCTGTGCCAGCTAAACTACAAATAAATTACACGGCAAAGAAAGCGACAGTCAAACTCCTCAGTCAAACCCTCCTGTGTAACTGACAGGAGACAGGTTGTGTAACGTTCAGTACGCACACACACACACACACACGCACACAGTTACTGTACCTATTGCTATCAGTCTTTTTCCCATAGGACAGTGTGCTCTTCCTGTCCTGTGAGCTAGGGGCAGGCAGTCGTGAGCATGAGACCACTTTGTCAAACCGCTCAACTCGGGACATGGTGCGTTAAGAGGGAGGGATGACACTTCACCCCCCATATCTTCTCCAGACCAAAAGGCACCGTAGTATCCAGCCATTCCTGTCTCTCTATATCTCTCGCTCTCTCTAAGGCCTGGCAGTCACTCCAGCAGGTGTTGGCTATAGAAAGCCTGGATCTCTAAAACTGTAAATGGGAGCAGTGCCTATGGGTAAAACCGGCATGTGTGTGTGTGTTATAAAAAGCACACCCATCATTCTCAGGAATCTTAGACAGTGTACTTCGGTATTTAGAAGTTTAATAGACTGCCCAGCTGACTGGGTATCATAGTGTTAAATGCACTGATCTATATACTGTAAATGAGTGGATTTCTAATGATGTCATTACACTGAAGCTACAGTGTTTTTAAGCCATGTTGGTGGTCCCAAACGTTCTATTACATGGGAGTTATCACATATTAGTGATAAAACAGTAACTTACCAGTCCCCGTCTTTATTTCTAAAGTCTCACAGTACATTCTTACAACGCAAATGTCTTAAGCATGTACATGGAAGATTATTTAACGGGAATTTTCCCGTCTTATCGGATATAGAGTGAGTACGTAAATTTTCATTACAGTAGCATACATATGAGCAGATATTTGTCGCATTACACATGCTTAGCACAATTTACGAGAGACCATTTAAAGCAACAATTATTTACCTTCAAAACACGCATAGCAATGTGATTAAAAATAATGTGTTTATTGGCCAATGCAACACGATTCTGGCAGCGAGAAATGCTTTTTAAAATTGAAAATGCATTAAAAATCCCTCAGGAGTCTTTTCAAGCATTTCTTTGCTCTTGGCAAGAGAGCACAGTTGATGAATCGCTCAGACCCGTGTGTTAACACAGCACACACACAGCTATTCAGCTGCCCTATTTTAACACCTGTAATCCCAAAGTCCATAAACGTTTGAAGAAACCCTTCCTTTAACCAGACTGTCCGACGCTAGACAAAAAACTGATAGTTATCTACACAACAACATCGCTGGCCCAGATCTGCTTTCTGATGTCATATATTGTAAGTGGAATGCTAAACGTGTGTATGTGTGTGAGAGTCAGGCAGCCAGTCCAAGGTCCTCTGACCACCTGCCACTGCTGGATCTGAGTTGAGAGAGCTCCCACGGGCCTTCACAGACCGAGAGGCCAGCTGTTGTCTTTCACTCTCTTGCTCTTCTCCTCTCTTGTGTTCAAACTCAGCTCTTTCCTCTCTGTCATCCACACAACAGCCTATGCTGACAGCGAGCGAGAACTCAGCATTACAAAAGGCAAACACGTGGTGTTCCTGCCTGTCCCACACACACAAACGCATTCTGGGTCAGGTAACCCGAGAAAGACTGTGTTATGCTACTCATGTGTGGCATCTCTGTGAAGCTGCTGCTAAGATTACTCATCTATTTACATCACACTGGCGGCCTTCCCTTTTTAACCCATACATACAGTATTCTCTGTGTAAAATTCCATTTTAATACTGTTGTACCAAATTATTTAAAAACACCAGTGTAATATTTATCAATTAATCAAGATTAGTCGATAACAAAACACATGTTTCTGTTTGTATATAATATATGTGTGTGACGTGTACATATACAGTACATACATGTTTATTTAAGAAATCTATATTTATACATAATGATAATTATATTAAATATAAATGTATAAATAAATAATATATATATATATATATATATATGTGTTAGTATTTGTATACATATTTATATATATATATATATATATGCATGTATGAGTGTGCATTCATATATTCATATAAATACACACCACACAGATATTTTATTTAAACAAAAACGTTTATTTCGGAATCAATTAATTGCGATTAATCGATTTGACAGCACTAATATTTATTGTATAGTCAAGGAATTCTGATAATGCACAGCTTCATAAAATGATCGATAATTTGACCCGCTAAATGATTTTTTGGCTATTACTACAAATGTTCTTGTGCTGCTTAAAGAGATAGTTCACCCAAAATCTGTCATCATTTAGTCACCCCCAGGTTGTTCCAAACCGATAAAAATTTCTTTGTTCTGATAAACACAAGGAGAGATATTTGTAAAAATGTCAGTAACCAAACAGATCTCATCCCTCATTTACTGCCATAGTAGGGAAAATAAATACTATGTGAGTCAATGTGGAATGAGATCTGTTTGATTACTGACATTCTTCCAAATATCTTACTTTAAGGTTGGCAGAACAAAGACATTTATACAGGTTTGGAACAATCAGAGGGAGAGTAAATGATGACAGAATTTTCATTTTTAAGACTGGTCTTATGATCTATGAAACAGTAGCATGCAACCCAAACATGCAATTTCAAATAGTATTTCGGTCATCCATGATTCCCCTAATATAACAAAACAATCTGATAAACTTCTGTATAAATCGAACCGCCGTACCTGGACTGCATGTCTTGTGATTTATGCTGGCTCGCTGGCGCCGCCCCGGTGCTCTGATGAATGACGTGCTGCTGAAGCTCCACTAATGACTGCAGATACTGCTGCTGGTGCTGCTGCTGCTGCTTGTAGCGGGACAGGATGAAGAACAGACCCAGAATGCTCTTCAGATTCCCATTGCACACCTCTGAGGATCAAAAACAACAGATCAGGAATGATACAGTAATCCTTTAAGGACATGGACACCCTGCTGTTGATGTTTTGTCACCGCGCTGATCATTGACACTGCGTCACATGTGTGTCACGCTTCTTATTGTAGGGAAGTGCAAGTTGTGTTTATACTCATTGGTTGTGAATATGGGGCAAACAGTTGCTAGTTCTATTCTCTGAATGAGGAAGTCTTGTAAAGTGTGTCAGAAAAGCGGCCACAGGACGATAATCGTCTGTCTGGAGAATCCCAGTTTGGCTCAGTCATTTGACTGTCTGTAGCATTTCTACTAGCATGTCGGAAAAAGGCTTGAATTAGACGTTAAAGTTTGTAAACAGTTATAGTTTACGGACTGCATCTGACTTTTAATTGCGGCGTTTTTATTTTTTCAAGCAGATGCCGAATCAATAAGCTAGGCTTTGATGTAACATATGGAATTTATAAGCAGAACCGCTAACATCCTGATTGGGAGCCAATACAAATGAGTGCCAATCGGCAGGTTAGGTTGCAGTTAGGGCCGCTTTTTAACTTTTCTGGAATTAAAGTTGTGAGGCTGAATAATAGCCAGTCTGGGGTAGCTTAGATCATAGATATAAAACATTGATGATGACGGCAGAGCCATTGATTGTCTGCAGTCTGCCTGCCAACATTGCTTTCTTCCCTAAACCCATCTGTGAAATGGACCTCATTCATAAGTTTCGCTAATGGTTGGAGCCGAAAGCAACTGAAGGATAGAGGTACTCGGCGCTGACGCAGCGCTAAAGAGAACATTCCGGTTTCTTTCTTACAGCGCTTGTTCCGGCCGTCAGCGTTGTTTGGGGGTTATTAATCTTCCCGAGGTTCAATTTGGGAAGGTGTGCAGCTGTAATTTATATTTAACATGACAAAACGCTCGCATCGTGTCTTCTTTTTAATTTTCTGAATTGGGTGAGAAAAACCTGACATGGGAAAGTTTGATGGGGTTGCACATTAAGGTCAATAGGGAACAAACAAGGTTTATTTTGAAACGTTTGTAGATATTTATGCTGGCTAGTAAATTTATAAATACTTTTGGTGTATTAAAGGAGGAAATTACTCTTTTTCACAGGTGCTACAAGCACCGGCATATGGAGCACATTTGGATCTTAGCAAAGGTTTTAGCAAGGGAGCTGCTGTAGACCCGAGTCAGATTAAGCAATTAATGCGGACTACGGATTTCCACCACTGTCAGCGTATTTAACTTTCTTTATTGAATTAAAAATGAACTACAGTTCTGTCACATTACTTTAGCTACTATAATTATTATAGTCAGTACGCTAAAATTCTAACAAATTAAATGAAAGTTTTTTATATTTTCATCATTTAGTTTAGGACACGGTTTGCCAATACAAAGTATAGTTTTGGTGTAGCAACAATAACTTTAAGGAATAGTTCCCCCAAAAATGAAAATTGTGTCATCTTTACTCCCCCTCTAATTGTTCCAAAACGCTCAAAATTGTGATGTTCCGCTGAACAGAAAAAGAGATATTTAGTGGAATGTTTCTATGCAAACAGTTCTGGGGCACTATTGTCTTCCACAGTAGTAGGTAAAAACTACTATGGGCATAAATGGTGCACCAGAACTATTCAGTTTCCCATATTCTTCAAAATATCTTCTTTTGTGCTAAGCAGAACAAAAAATCTTATACAGTTTAAGAAGAAATTTAGGGTGAGTAAATGGTGACAGATTTCAACTTTTGGGTAAACTATCCTTTTTAGTAGCTGGTAGAAAAAAAACATCCGAACTACTGTACAACTCTGGGTCAAGATGACAATGTTCTGGTCACATTCAAAATCAAAAGATTTATAATGTATATTTTGTTTAAAAAAGACTATGACAACCATGATGTTTTTGATACAATGCATTCGTTTCTATATGAACCTGTCAAAACTTTTCACAAACAAAATTGAGTTGCAACTTGATAACATGGAAGTAAAACTTGGCCATGTGGAAGAAAAAGTTGGTCTTTAATTTAGAGATTACTTTTGTACAGAAGTTAAATCTAGAATCACTTTCTTTTCCTGTTAAGAGGGGTACATTATGGGAAGTGAGGAAAGGGAAGTGTGAATACATTATCTGAATCTATTTTCAGTGATGTGACCTTGAGTACTTCCTTCTTTTTCAAGTGTCTCTCAATCTCTGGCCACAATACCAAGCAATGCAAATACTTATTACTTGTTCTAGAAGTGGGCCTACACGTTTTCTCTCTTAAAGGAACAGTTCACCCAAAAATGAACTCACAAAAGTTTGGAAATTAGGCCATAATTCAAAATCAATTTTATCAAATATTTTTGTCATCTTATAAGACCAAACTGGCATATGGCTCAACAAAAATAATTGTGACTACGTTTGTGGGGCTTTTTTTCGTCATTTTGGGGGTTCAACAATCCGAGTATCCTATTTAGTTTTTATTGTGCAGCACAAACAACTGTGGCATGACCATCTTCAAAACATCCCCTTTATGTTTCACAGAAGAATGAAAACAAGTGTTGGATACAAATTAGATAAATATGTTTTAAATTATGATAGAACTTTACTTTGGGGTGAACTTTAACAATGTTGTTACGAAGTGAAAAGGTTTATTGTTTTAAATGATCCGCGACTAAACTTAAGATCTTGCGCCTTACATATTAATGACTTTCTCTCGATTTTACAACCAGATAACTTCTTAAAGATTCATCTCTTTATGACCCTTTTGGATTTTAATTTGAGCGAATAGGTTTAACAGCTCAGAGGAAGTGGCCACTCAGTTACGCTCGGCTAACATAGACATCAAGTGCATGAGTGTCTCCATAAAAGTTAGTTTTAGTTGTGATGGTGGGTTCACGGACAGGTCAACAGTTAGGCTGCCTCTTTTGACCCTTAGTAAAGACTGACCTGCTCTGTAATAAACTGGACCTTTTCACAACATCTTCCCGGCCACCGAGATCAAAGCTAAAGGTCCTTAGAGGTCACGGTGTCCCTTTTACTTAGAAGCACTCAAAACTGACGCCGTGCTGGGTTTGTGATACCCTGCACACCCAGAGCACAATATCACAGCCACCGCAGCAGGAAAACGGATATTGAGACTTGTCTGGAGAATTACAGCTACATTCAGCAGGAGTCAGGAGGTGAAGTGGTGTTAAAAACATTGCCGTGCATCTGCTGTGTGGTTTGCTTTTGGCGGGTTGTCTTAACAAGAAAGTCCTGTTAAAAGTCCTAAACTTGCAACCAAGAACTCTCTTAAGAGGATAAGTGTCTCAGATGTTTCTATCAAAAAGTCCTTTGAAGGCAACTTACAATAAAAGTATAGGGTAATAATAAAATAAATGTGGATAGCATTGCTCAAAGAACTTGATATGTTTGAGCTTTAAATGAATCTCTGCACTTTGATTGCAGATTTGGTGTTTTAACATATCTAAGCAAAGTTTGAGCCCCTATTTGCTTTCTACACAGTACTAGCGCTGTCAAGGAGAATAGCGAGACCTCATTTGTTGCTGTGCTCATTCTTTGCTCTGGGTTCTTTTAAACAAGATAAAGCGAATAATTTCAACATTGACAGAGGATCAAAATGATTCACATCTCCGTCTGAATCAGTCTATTTGACATATTATCAGAGGTTTGATTTCCAGTAACAAAGTAAATCTTAGAGATTATTCCATTCATTTTTCTCGAAGAAATCTAGCACATCAAACACTTTTATTAAGGCCCGGAGTCGCCATGCCTCATAAAATACTAAACACAAGCGTATGCTAAGCTTCAAACCCAAAAAGCTCCGAAACCCACAACTTATTCAATTAAGGCTACTACTCACAGCTTTAGGAAAGATGCTCAAAGCACACACACCTAAAAAAGTGGGAAGAGTAGGCGATGAAAGCTCTGAGAAACTAGCTGGGAAACCCAAGACTCTGTTTATTTATGGGCTCTTTGAAATAGCAGCGCTGTGGAATCCTAGCTGCATTTAGCAGGACAGTGAATACAGTATCCAAGCTGCTGGCTGTGGGAGCTGCTTTTGGTTAATGGTATCATTCAACACACTTAATGCACTTGAGCTCTTACTGTATTAATGCCAAAACTAAAGTCAAGGACCTTTGTGGTTTGTCAATGCAGCAGTTCTGAGAAACTTGTGCTTACAATACTTAACGGTGAAGTGCGTAATTTCTGCACCATTTTAGAACAGGCGGGATGTCCAAAATAATGACAATCAAACAAGGTAGTCTCACATCATTGGCTGAGATTGAAGTTGATATTTTGTGTCGTCAAAACAAACAGAAAACAAAAATGTACTAAGGCGCTATATTTACAAAAGCAACCGAAACGAAACTAGACAAAATAATAAACTAAATAAAGATAAAAAATTGAAATGAAAAAAAATATTCATAATAATATATATTATATAGTAAAAAGTCAAATAAAATAAAGTCAAATAAATTTATATATATATATATATAAATCAAATCTAATTAAATCTAATCAAATAAATCTATAAAATAATTATATGAAAGAATAAAATGTTATTGGTGGTTTACAAGTTGTTTCTAAATGGTTGCTAAAATATTTTGAATGGTCATCGATGTGGTACTTTGCTGTTGCTAGGGTGGTCAAGGTGTTTCTGAGTGGTTGCTAGGATGTTATGATTGTTTCTGAGTGGTTACATTCTGTACACACAACAGCCCAAAGACCCCCACACACTTTCAGTAAAAAGGTTTAGTCCATTGCTACAATTCTGGTTAAGCATTCAAAGTTCAATGAATGTTTCCTATTGTTTCATCATCTACCAGGTACCAAAAAGTACAAGCCCAAGTTACATGCCAAACTTTAAAAAACTTTCTTAGTGGCTTTAAAAAAACTCTTACCCTAAGCATGGAGAACAATAAAAGTGAATGTTGTCTTAGCAAGCACCAGTAATACTGTAAATACTGTCTCTAAGAACTTTATATAGCTGTAAAGAATCTTTAAGTTTCAAGAAATACAGTAGATAGACGGATCTTACCTTCAGCAGAGAGCCCTTGGACGCTGACTCCTTTGGCCCCTAAGAAATTCAGACAAGCCTCCACATTCTCAATCTGAAAGACAAAAACAAAGAGATCAGCTACTGTATACAGCTAACTCACCAACACACGGTCGTCACACTGAGGATGTGGACGGTGTGGGAGCGTGTGGCAGTGATGTCAGAGAGGCGGCTATTGAACCTTACATGCATTCCTGCCAGTATTCAGACATTCAACAAAGCCCTTTGACGAGTCTGGTGGTTTCACCCAAAAGGTCGCTTTCAGTGATATTGTATTGACGTGTAGGGTGGCTCAACTGCCGTCTGTACGCCTGCGAGCATGCCAACGTTCTGTGGGGACGCGTCTACGGCTTAATGCCCACAAAGGCCCTTTTGTCACCGGCAGGCAGACAGTGTCACAACCCCTGCATAACCTTTATGTGTCGGACCTGGAGTGTGACATTACGACGGCAGTTTGTCACAACTACACACACGTGCTGACAGACGCTGAAAGCATGCGTGAAGAACAGCGTTGTGGCCCAATTGAGGGCTGTAATAATATAACACTCGACTACCTAAAAGTGTAGAAACAATCCGGCTCCTCGACTGACACACGCACGCAAGTGGTTCATGGGTACACAAAGAGGGCTTTTCCCATGTGATATGCATGGCTCGCATATTTTGTATTAGCATAGGGTTAGCATAGGGCAGAATGTTGGGGAATTCTTACAGCAGGGTCAGGGGTTTGTCAATGCGCCAGACCGCATAATAATATGCGAAGAGGGCAGTGTTATGTGTAACGCATTGTGCTGTGTGTTGGGCCTGTGGACACAACAGGCTTGTGAGAGAACAGTTGAGTCAGCTCAGTCATGAGTCCCTGAAGAATTGCCCATGGGTGCAATTAGATTAATACTGTCTATATTACACAGTCCCACAGGGAAACATCGCTCTAGGGAGATTTTTCCGTGACCAACTGTAAACATCCCTCATTGGTTGAGTTCAGAATTACAAGGAACTGTTTTAAAGCATTTATATAGTCAGTAATATTTATTATAGTAATATTTATTATTTATGATAAAGTTGAATTGTAAGATCATTTAAAAATGTGTGTTAACAGTTGTTTATTTGTAATACAGTACAGTATTAAAATCTGGGAAATCTATGAGAATTACAGTATAAAACTTTCAGAGCATTTCACATTCAATTAAAGTTGTCGGGGAAATGGCTCATTTGAATTTAAATTGCACTAAAAACAATGAAATATTTTCTTGCGTGTTTTCTTATGACAATATTTGTTTGTAATACTTAGTAAGTACTTAAGTACTTTAGTGAGTACTAAAAAACACAGTTTTATCAATTTATTAATGTATTGTAATAATGTCCCTGTGCCATTGTTTAATATTTAGTTCAATGTTTAATATGTCATATTATCTAACTATCTTAATGTTATTTATATGTAAATATTAATATTTTACTGTTTTACATATTGGCCATGTCAGGTTTATAGTTGACTTCTCTTCATTTCGTACTTTTCTTCTTTTTGTTAGTTTATGCGCCTTTTACATTTTAACATTCTGGATAAAACCACAATCAAACAAAAATTAATAATGTAGTGCAAATATTCAAAATTATTGATCAAATAGTTGTTCTAGCAACATCATTTGAGGTTAACCAAGCCTTCATGAAAGATAAAGTGACAACTCAGTGCTGTATGTGCAACCTGGTCTGTTATTGTCTGCTTGTACAATTTCTCTCGTATACGGTACAGATGGGGAGTATTACAAAAAAAGATTGATGTAAATTTATAAAACTGAGCGAATTGTCAGTATATAACCTACAGATCATGGTCTCCATTTATGACTTTATTTACAGTAAGGCTGCAATTTCACTTCTTCTGAGTTGACTCCAGAAATCAGGGTCATTGCGGGTAAAGTCTTACTATAGGAGTGAAACACAGTATTATAGACAGAGACACAACTCCATCCAGTCTACTCTGACCTAAGTGACCCACAGTCACGGAGCAGAGCCAGTAAGTTCCCCACACATGCACACAAGCATACACGAGGCATCGCATAAAAATGAATGAGCAATTGTTAATGCAACCCATATCAACAGCATCTTGTTTCTCTGCGTCCATACATCTGCCCCAACGGCCGTTTTTCAACCGACTCACATCCTACACACAGCTGCACACGCAAAGAGTCTAAAGCACTTTAAAGGTTTGATTATCTACTCTCGTAAACTTCTTTTAATGGCAACATGGTGGCGAACACGTGTGGGACACCAAAGACAGAGCTGGTTTCCATTGCAGTCTCATTAAGTCAGGCAGGCACCCGTACACATGGGCACCCGGCGACACGTCCCGACCCAAAATTGAATCAGACATTCTCAACTCAGATGAAATGCACTTAACACCATCAACTATAATGTAACACTTCTAGGAGTGTTTATGATATTGGAAACTTTGTAGAGTCTAAGCAGCGGACTGCACATTTGTCGTAAGTGAACTCTTTTGATTGACAGGTGTGGGAGATCCTCATCTAGAGATGCTTTATAGGGAAGCAGGGCTTGCACACACGCATGTCGCTCGGCAAGGAGATCACCAAGTTCGGGTGTGTGTTATGGATTTAATCCCTTAAGTACCGTTGGAAATTCCATCCGCGTTCAACGGCGCTTTCGTCAGCCGATCGCACTGTTTATTTTTAGTCTGTCTCTCAGTCTACAGCGATGTACACAACCATAAGCCGTGATTCTACACGCTGGTAAGCAAAACTCCCGGCAGCTATAGACCGAACCGAGCAAAGCTGAAGGGTTTTTTTAACCATGTGGGATTTTAACAACTCTCCGGGAAAGTCAGATCATCTATTTTTCCGACGTAAACTGACGTTTTCCCACACCAGATATGTCATTAAAAGCAATTAGGGAGGAGAATGCTTAGATGAGGTATATTTTCACGAAATAATATCGAGAAATTTAAAGGCAAGCACGTTTTAGGGCCATTTAAAAAATGCATTAGTTTGCATCTCCTTCTCGAGCTGTGAGCTGTTTAATGTGTACGGTCGTTGCAAATCGCAATTGCGATAAATCTGATCATATTTAATCCATGCAACACACTTATCAGAGAAAGCCTTTAATGCAGAGTAAATGTTTTCAATTGGGTTCGGCTCTGTGGATCCAGATGCTCAAGGAACCAGCTAGTGGCATGCGGCAAGACTCCAAACGTATCGGATATCTGCAGGCTTAGCTCTGGCTTTGGAAAGTGTTGCTCCAACACTACTGTTAAATACAAATGGTCTTTCACCTCAATTATATGGCCCTTATTGAAAATCACTCAGATAAATGCAGCATCTGCATTCTCTCTGGCACTTCTGGTTTTTCAGAGAGACAGCTGCAGGCGTTCGGTGTGATTTCCTTTCCTCTGGACCAGATTCCTCTTCATTTAATGACATGTCAATCACTACATTAACACACACTATTAGTTTAATTATAAAGTATGGCTACATAATTACATTATGCACAACTAAAGTCTGACTATGCTTTCGGAAAAAAAACTCTGTGCCTCTGGATAGCATTTTAAATGGTCATTTTTCTATTGCTTCCAAGGACTGAAATGTTTGTCATTTTGCACTAAAAGTGATTTTTCATCAAGCTTTAAAACGGACATTATGGATGGACAGAATAAAAAAACACCATGAATGAATATATTCTCTCAAATATTAAATA
Organism: Triplophysa tibetana; assembly: GCA_008369825.1. Lineage (NCBI taxonomy): Eukaryota > Metazoa > Chordata > Actinopteri > Cypriniformes > Nemacheilidae > Triplophysa > Triplophysa tibetana. The sequence goes on along the minus strand of CM017897.1, from coordinate 9,955,082 downwards.
TCGCATTTAATTTATACCGGCAAGATAAAAGAGGCATTCGTCCCACTATAAAAGAGACCTCAGGTTGCCAAATTCAGGATATCATTATCTGCACCCAAAGGACCCCGATACAAACAGCCAAAGCTGAAACATGCTGAAGCCAGCCAATCACAGCCATTAAATTCCCGTGGCTTCTTCAGTCGCATTGGCAAAGGAGTGGATCAAGCTGCAAACGCTGCCCGACGCAAAACTTGTAAAGGTGGAACACCTGTGGCTGGCCCATCTACAACATGTGCAAGATTCTACAATGCAGGTCCAACATTTAGGACAAGGTTAAGTGCTTGCAGTTCTTGAAGACGTTTCCAATAAAAACACTTGAGAACAAGTGGGTTGTTGTCATATTATTTTTCACCCCAGAATATTGTTGTTAAGAATTCTAACTCTGTAATACTGCTTGATAAAAACTGTGAATCATCCCAACTACGTCGACAAAACAAAGTATTAAAACAGCATGCAGTGTGTAATATTTGTATAAACCAGTGTGCTACATTGTTGCTGAATGTTGACACATGACCTAAACAGGTTGCGTAATTACTAATGTAAGTGTTGTCCACTTGAACATTATGTTAAAATACATATTATTGGACCTGGACCACAAAACCAGTCTTAAGTAGCACAGAAACCTTTTAAACAAAATCATTAGGATATTAAGTAGAGGTCATGTTCCATGAAGATATTTTCTAAATGTACTACCGTAAATATATAAAAATGTTATTTTTGTGAGTAAAATATGTATTGTTTAAGATTTAATTTTTGACAACTTGAAAGGCGATTTTATTAATATTTCAATATTCAATATTTGCACCCTCAGATTACAGATTTTCGAATAGTTTTATTTCGGCCAAATATACTGTATGTAATATGTAATATAATAATAAAACATATATCAATGGAACGCTTATTTATTCAGCTTTCAGTTTATGTAATTTCGAAAAATTGACCATTAAGACGGGTTTGTTGTCCAGGTTCACATTTTTTGTTTTTTATTTTAAATGCATTTTAAAAATGAATAAAAAGGTGACTGTATGGTTTACATTTTAATAGATTTGGGTATTCCACACAAAAAAAGGTTCATACTCGGCATAGTATCTGTATGCTGCACGATAGCTTAAAAATGTTATTGAAGACACCGGAGATGAATCACAAGAGAATTCTATGTACAGAGGACATAAATCTATACATTCAAATGACATACAAATTTGTTTCCCATCATCTTGGAACAAAAGAAACTACTAAATCAAATCAAAGGCGCTCAATGATGAAACCCACTGTAAAGGCAGTACTATATTTATTACTTAAGTCAGTCTCATAAATGAGGCTTGTGACAGTTTTGTTCTTTTTCCACATCAGGCACTTTCATATTTCCATCTGAAATAGAGTTTCTGCTGTGCATATTCCCCTCAATGTCTATTTTACGTTTTCACCCGTGCAGATTATCGCCTGTTTTCCTCAATAGAAACAGAGTTGCTTTGGGATTTCACAGGCTTACTCTCATAGTTTTCCCTGTGTGGTAATAAGCTCCTTATTATTGCTGAGCAGAATTTGAATGCACCATTGAAAGGCCTTCAGATGAGATGTAATCAGAGGTTTAGTCTCTTTGATTTTCAGTATGGGAGAGCGGATATTTGGAGCTCCATTAAAATGTCTGTCAAATATGTTTGCCCACGATATAATGAACGAATGTTTCCTTCACACGTCTAACTACAGAAATGTCCTGGAAGACGTGATTTCAACAGGACACGGAAATTAGATTTTCAAAGTGCGTCAAACATGACGGCGAACAGGAAAGACGTCGGAACCCACCGACCTCAGAGGCATTTCTGAGGGGTTTGAAAACTAGACAATTACCCAATGATTCCCTGCCAAAAACGATGACGAAGATCCGTCAATACAAAGGAATCCTCCCAAAGAAGTCAAAGCACACTCGCAGTCCGGTAAGAGTAAACATATCTGAAAGGAACCAATCAGAAGCATGTCTAATATGTCAACAAGCCAGGTGTAAGGTCAACACTAATGTCAAGCACTGAACATCACAAATCCAATGACAACTTCAAATGTCGCTGTGTGAAGTTAAACACGCAAGCGGACAAGCTCAGAAATGTCACATGATGTCACAAGGTGAACTCCATCAATAGCAAACTTCTCTTCAAAAAAGCAATGAAAATTGTAGCATGAATCAGCCAGTTTTACTTTAGGGAAAAGTGTCCACTTATATTAACTCTCTATTACCATTTCACAGCTAAACACCCCACTGTGTGCTTTAGACATCTCCATAAGTGACATAATGGTTCTTCAGAACGCAAACCAACCAAACTAACTCCATCACATCCCAAAGTCCAGGAGGGCAGCCAGCGCTCTCTAATGAACAGCTGGATGGATGGTGTATTAATCAGATGAAGGTGAACGGCGAGTGCCATCAGAGGGACCGGCGTGGAGCGTATCTCTCTGCTGTCAGTCTGTGCACAGCTAACAGATGGAACCCAGATGATGCATCAACTTTATAAGCCCTAACACACATTTAACTGCATTGGCCCTCCCACATGACCCAGAGAGATAGCGGAGGTGTCTACTTCTCCTGATGGCTATAAACCTGCAGGAGACAGAGTATGTGTATATAGACAGATGGAAAGCATCTCTGCCTGCTCTCTGGCTTCTTTTATGATTTTTAAAAAGAATAACTCATCCCAAAAAGTGAAAGATTTGAACGTTTTTTTACCCACCCTCACACTGCTTGAGTTATATGTGTATCACAAAAGGTGATTTTTATATTTTTCAAAGAAACCACCTACTGTGTTCAATGCCTGAAAACAAGTAGCACAGATAAAGTAACAATGTGACAAAGATTAAATAGTTTTCTTTTCGGATTAAAGAAAGGGTTATCTGGTATATTCTAGAAATTAGAGTCCAATTGCGTGCCCGCAACATCTGTAGCCTTTTGAAGTTCAATATGGTTTATTAATGAAATTTATAATGATATAGATTAGCATACCGACGCTTTAGATTCATCTGAATGGGTTTTCATGACCCCTTTGGATTTCTTTGGAGTTTTTTCCCGAGCTGGAGGGCACCTGGGTTGCATTCAAAGTCGCTTTCTGCAAGCTCAGTTCCTGTGGTTTGTCGTTTAAGAGACGAGACAACGCTGTCACACCAAATTCCTCCCAACAATGGCTGATGAGAGTGGAAAGAGGTGTGAACAGGGATTTGATGAGGCAGCCATCGACCGCAAAACACTGGCTAAGAAGCCGAGGGACTCGGGTGACATCTTAATGTACAAAACATTAATGCTAAACACGAATATGAGCTGCATATTAAACCAAACAATTTTCCAATACGCTGCCTCCGATATTCGTTGATCTTTAAGAGATGTGTGAAAAAAAGTGTGTGTAAGCCTTTGGGAGGTGTTAAAATGTTGCGATGCTTGGATATCCCTGAATAATTATCCTGCTTATAAGATGGGGAACTTCCATTCTGACGTATAATCTCTTGAACAGCAGCAAAGGCTCATTTGGAGGGCATGCTCTGAATTCCAGAACAATCCGAATGCATACCTTTGGAATCATTGCAATTCCCTATGGGGAAACTACCATCTTAAATTCAGAAACACTTACAGTCCATATGACAAACATGTCCATAAGGGTCAGCAAATAAACAGACAGGCAATATATCTGCTTCTCTTCATGCTAATTTAATTAAGACCCAAGAGACCGATCAGATCAATGAGAGAGAGTTTATTACGCATGTAATTCAACAAGCATCCTCATGTGTTGGGGAAGCCTCCTGAACAAATCAACATTACAGCTGTTCAACAGTGGCCTTATGCAGAACCGCTTTTAACAGGTGCTATTGGTCATGGAAAGGATGCAAAGTTGTAACGTTTGATTGTTTCTCAGCCAAAGCACTATGAATGTATATCTAGTCCTAATCGATCTGGAACTTCTCGATTACGGATATGGCCGAGTATTACTCATTGGCAGCTTGCCTACTTCCTGTGTAATGACACTGGACGTGATTTACGCTTAATATTAACTGCCACGCTGTAACAAATACAGGAAAATGGGTACAATGGATTAGCTTCCTGACTTATTCCTGAACATGTTTTGGTACCCTCTCTTAACACTTATACATAACCCAATGCACCCATTCTCTGTTGCCTGTTCCTACCAAAAAAAAACTTATTTATTGCATAGAAGTCAACTGCGCAAGGGTATTGTGGTAGGGAGCGTTTATGTGTGTCTTGACGTCAGATTCCTCCGTAACCTCAACTTCCAGTAAATAGTTTCCCTTAAACAACCGCCTTGTAGACACACTTCCTTAGTGTAAAACCGTTGCATATGTGTGCATACGCATGCTGGCAGCAGGTGCAAGATGAATGCGAATTAAACGAAACAATGCTAACTTCTACACCAATCCACACGAACATAACGGCATGAGATAAAAAACTAAAGTCTTAAGTGCATTCTTTGTGCTCTTTGACAAGCATACCTACATGGGAGCTGTAAGTAGAAGCCCAAGGTAACTATTCCAAGATTCTTTGCTGCACTCGTTGACATGCAAAGAATTATAGTCCTGTACCCAGCCAGTCCATTCAGCAGCAGAAAAGACCTGTGGGGCCGCTAAAGCTTTTACTATAGTACAGCTTAGCTGGGTTTTATCACTACAGCGTGAAACAACAAAATACAACGTAAAAACATTAATAGTCTGACCAGCCAGACAGGCTGCTTTGAGGTTAAACTTGTATTTACAGTGTAAACTAAATGTTGTTACCTGAAAACAAGGTACACAGGGTTTAACACTCACAAAATTAACATTCGGTGGGTGTCAAATGCTGATAAAAATAGTGAGTAATGAATCACTTGCCAGTTGGGCGGTTGTTTTATAATCAAGTCGAGAATGTAAAATTGAAAAGTTGAAGTGTAGGATTAATAGTCTAACTAGAATAGAATATATGTAAATAACATCAAATATGTACAAACAACTACTAAAGAAAGAAACATGTTGCGAAGTGGAACATATATAAACTAATTAGAAGTTTATGTGTTGTTGAATTTTATGATGCAATTTCTGTTTTAAATGTGAAATATTGCTTGTATTAAACCACCAAAATGAAAATAAACTGAATAAAAGAACCAAGTCAAATAACCTAATTTTTTTTACAGATTAGGTTTCACTGTATGTCTGTTGTCACAAACATGTCACAAACATCCAAATGATTGTTTGGTCATTAAAAATACATAAGAATTTAAAACAATGCAAAATAGTTTCACTAACAAAAAGAAAAATGATGGCTAGTGAATTTTCATATATTGGTCCAAATCAACCCAGCATAAATTGATAGAAAGAACAGGTGTTAATCTTAAACTCAAAAGAAAACATTTCAAGCACAAGGTTGTCTTTGAATAACAAACAATAAACTAATGAACCAATTCATTTTCAATATTTTTATAGAATTTTGTATATAGAAAAATAAATAAAGCAAGACTGACACTTACCATTTGAGAATGACTCTTGGGGCAACAGTTAATATCTTCCACCTTTTCATTAGCTGCAACAGACAGATTGTCGGGTTAAACCTCTGCCCCACAAGCACACAACATACACAACATCCTATGACCTCTTTCTTTACAAATATCATTCAGTCTGAGTGTGTGAATATGTGCATTCTGGATGAAAATGCAGATAAATGAACAGCTGTTAATTCATCAGCTGTCGGTTGCGAGTTTCTGTCATAGGATCTCCCATTGTATGCCGGAGGTTCATAATAAAGTTTCAGGACAGCCCAGAGGAGGAGAAAACAGAAAATGAGGGGGAATAGAAAGACGGAAAAAAATAAAAAAGAAAGGCTCACACACATGCAGAGGGCCCGATAAAGTGAACACATGGGAGACACATGCTTTAATAGTGCAGAAATAGCGCTTGATTCTCATGTTGCTGATTTTCAGAATCTAAGTGTTTAGAATTGAGCGTGAATTTAAGAACGATAATTTATTTTATGAAAAACTGAGAGTACTGTAGTTACAGTATGTTTTAAATGAAATTTATTTAAATTGAATAATTTTATCACTCAAATGATCTACAAAGGTTTATTAGAATGCATTAAATGAAGAAAGTGTGTGTGTCACAGCGGTTGGTCTCGTGAGAGTGTATGTTTTTACCTATTATCTGGATGATTTCTGCCAGCAGAACTCCATCGGGTATGTCCTGAGTCAGGTCCTTAATAAGCCTTGGACAACCAGATTTGGCCAGATAATGGTTTGCCCAATCAGTGTAGATCTACAGGGAACAAAAAAAACAAGACCAAGATAAGTCACTGAAATACAGCAGATTTAAAACGAAAACAGCTTCTAGGCAGACAATACAGAAAGACTTATAAAGATGAATGCCTAAGAGGAGCCTAAGAAGGTAATGCCACCACACTGTCAGGTTTTGGAATGTCTGTGGACTGAGTCACATTTGTTTCCCTGGTTCGACACTGACCTAAAACGCTCAAGATAACAAACAGAGACAAAGAGGGTGAGAGAAAAAAGGTCACCAATGCACTTGGTGCAAGTATGGAGCTTGGTTGAATCAAAACTACCCATATAGCCATAGTACTCGTAATAGATTTCCTGAGATTTTCCAGTTAATAGAACACAGCACTGTTATGACATTTTGGCCTCAGAGATCTATATCACATATGGATTACACAGATACTGCAGTAACAACAACAAATTAATATGACAAAGGGCTAATTCTCCCAAGGCGGCTGTGACGGTTCAATTAACTTACTGTTTAATGTTGGTGCAGCATACGATAAGTTTCCACATAACTTTCAGAGAAACACCAGAAGTGAAACAGCAAAAAGTTAAGCCAGCAAAACTTTATTTATTGCTTAATATAACTGGTCCGTTCAAACAAATCTAACCCCCTGTGTCTCACCAATGTGTCTTAAAGATTTGTGGTGTCCTCAGGGGTCTGTCCTTGGACCGCTTAAAAAGCTCATGTCGCAAATCTTAAAGATAAAGTGTTTCATTGTGATCCTATGATTAGATCTCAAAAAGGGAAAGCAAGGGAAGATATTTTGAAGAATGAAAAACTAAAAAATATTTAAATTTTGAAGAATGTTGGTAACCGAAACAATGGCGATACCCATTCCCTTTGCACAAAACTGTGTAAGTCAACAGGTAGTGAAGTTGTTCGGTTACCAACATTTTACAAAAATAGTTGTTTTGACTTCCTTGGAGAGGTTCAAGCCTTAATCACAAGGGTCAGACCACCCCGTCACTGCCAAAATTTGGACTCTGCTTCACATTAAAGTTATATTTTATATGTACTTAACTAAAATGTATTTAAAGTAGCCGACTTCATTTACACCCACGAACCCTGTAAAATTTCAAAGGATGTAGCTAGTTTAATTTTAGACCGTATTAAAACGCCAAATTCCTCATAAATTATCAAAGATCTGCCATTCTTTCTCGCCACCTCAAACGCAATGACCATTTTAACACATTTCTGTCATTTCCAGGGAAAAAGGGAGTATACCTCTTAAGGATGCCACGGTTCAATGGTTTCGTCTGTTGTGGTTTCAGCGTATGATGAGGAGTTGTAAACTAGAACAGGGCGATGAAGAGCTCTTTAGTCATCCTCCCACTCAAACACAACACAATGCGAAAGAGTGCCAGTAAAGACCTTCACTCGGCACTACAAACCACAGTCACCTCCGAGAGTTGAGTAAACAAACAGCTACACCACCACACATCCCAACACCTCCAGTCACGGCACCGAGAACTGAAGAATTTACACATTTCTTCACTATCTACAAAGCCACTTCAATTCCATGGACCAGCAATGCCATAGGTTTGATTCCCAGAGAACACACATATCACTTTATGTAACTTTGGATAAGTGTCAATCAATACAGTATAAATGCAAATTCAACTCTGGTTTGGTCACAGGCGTGTTGTTTTGGATCATGCTGGAGTCCAGGAAAAGAAAGAGTCATTTTTGGGGGCTTAACCTGGATAAGGTGTGCTGGTGCAGTGGTTGAGGGTCAGAGAAAGGAAAGTAGAGTTACAAAAAAAGTGATTTTCTGCAGTGCAACCAGAGTCGCTTTCGCTGCGTGAGAGAGGGCTGAGAGAATCAGGGGTGCCGCAGTGCCACATTTGACAGGCACAAAATGTCCATCAGGACCCTTAAAAGGAGTGCAAAGAGATCACTCTATCCGTCTCTTACTGCCTCCATCAACCCAAGATCAACAAAGAAAGCGACATGAGAGAAAGGAGTGAGAAAGACGGAGAGAGAAGACATAGAGAGAACACAAGAGAAGGAAGACAAGAAAAGCAGAAGACTTTTGGGCTTTCCAAGTTGGAATTGTAAATCCAGTGTTATTTAAAAGTAGCTTAACTAATCCTGAGTCATTTTTGTTTGACTTTTTATATGATATTTTAATAGTCAGGATTGAAGACTGCTCATTTGTCAACTAAGAGTGAATGTTGAAAAGAAAAGTTAACCCAAATGATAATTCTGTCTTCATTTACTCACCCTCAAGTTGTTCCAAATCTGTATACATTTATTTGTTTTGTTTAACACAAACAAAGATATTTGAAAGGTTGTTTTTACCAAATCGTTCTGGGGCACCATTAACTATCACAGTGGGAAAAAATACTGTTTTTGTTTCTTTGTTCTGTTGAACTCAAAAGAAGATATTTTGAAGAACGTATGAAAGCAAACAGTTCTGGGGGACTTTTGACTACCATTATAATTTTTCGTACTATGGTAGTCAATGTTGCCCCGGATCTGTTTGGTTACAAACGTTCTTCCAAATAACTTGCTTTGTGTTCAATAACTTATACAGTTTTGACAGAATTTTCATTTTGGGGTAAAATATCCTAAGCTGTAGTCTCTAAGCTGAAGTGTGTAATATCTGCAGAACTACATTTTTAAACTGTCTTCCCGAACATTCACTCTTAAATCAGCCAAAAATCTTGCCCAAATGCTCGCCAATGTTGCTGTGCTGGACTGGTCGGGACGCTCGAATGCGCAGAGCAATGCTCTGATACCCTCACAGAGCCACAGTGTTTACTCTTTTTTTTTTTGTGGAAAATCAAACGGATAGCTTATTTATAGCTGTCTCTGCAAATTACGCTGAGATATGAGAAAACATATCAATTATAAAATTAAACATTTCAGCTTTAACCTGTATTTAAAGAGAAAAATAATAAGAAAAAAAAACAACCACAGAAGGAACAGGGGTAAAAAATAGGCAATTCTCAATAAAATAAGTATAAAGCAGTTCCTCGTCTTTCCATTAATGAGCATCCCAGCGGATACAGATGAAATCTATCACCTCCCACAGACAGTCATTTATTTTCTAGAAAGAAACAAATTGGTTTGTTTTTTGATGCCTTAAAACCACCAATAACATTTTTTAAAGCCCAAGCATAAAAAAGGGTAAATCGAAGCTCTTTAACAAGCACGCCAGCATCTTCAATCCACATGATGAGTGTAAATGCTTTAATCAATTCTGCCATTAATACCCGGGCACAGGAGAGCATGAAACAGGCCAGCTGTAAATTAATGTCTGTCATGGCGTATGGAAACTAGTTGCGTAGCTGTGTTTCAATCTGACAGCGAACGAAGGACACGAGCCAAGGTTAAACACTTTTCCTCTCCTGTTATTTAGGTGGTAAACTTGCTGATGTTTCCCACTGTGAGAACCGGCGGTAACTGCAGCTCAAACATCTCAGATCCGAGCATCCGCAAAAGTAAGCGCTGACAGTTCCTTGGTACCCAGATGTTGGAATAATGATGCTGTGGGGCGTCAGTGCCGTGTCCCATCTAAACACCATTAATCTAGCATGTTAGAGCGATTTGAGTTCACTCACAGCTATTTATCATGCGTCACTGTTTCTTTGCCTGCTACCCATTATTTTCCCTTCATAGTGGTTTCTCTCTATTAATGAGCTAATGTTTGTTGGACTGGTGTATCACGGTACTATAAAACGCAACTATGCCTCCCTCTGTGTTCACACAGCATTAAATACACACACACACACACATATGCGCACGCACATGCAGTCGTCCTTCATGAGAGCAGCTTCCTTCTCTCGCAAGCGTGGTGCCAACACATACAAATTCCCATCAAACAAAAACACAGATCCTCCAGCTTTGTCCCTGATTATAAACAGCGCTCAACAGTCTCTCATGTAGTTAAGCTCAGCCTGCTTGAGTTAAACCAGAGTAAAGTGTGTGTACCTCTGAAGAGTATCTGAGCCCTGGTTCTCCGTCCTCAGCGTCCCGCTGATAAACGGCAGCATTCAGCTCTCTTACAGTCCGAGCTCTATGCAGTGTCTAAAACTGCGCAGGTACTTGAAGTCTGAAGTTACAGCTCATGTCCAATAGGGGGAGTCAGCTGGTGAGAAACCCCATCATCTGTGAGCCAGAGGGGTCTGTGAGTTCACAGTTTCGAGGACTGATCCTTGGGTTTTTTAAAGGTTAATGATAAGGTTTGGATTGGGATTCGCGGGAAGGGGCCGGAATTGTCTTGTTTTAATAAATAATGAGGGGCTGTGTAAGTATATGGAATATTTAAGAGCTCTGCAATACCTGAGGGCTGCTTTGTAATGGTTTGGATTGAGGTATATAGTACCGTACGGGACAATAAACCTCTGCATGTTTTTATTACATGAATTAAATAAAAAAGAGGGGGGATTAAGCAGCTGTTACGCAGCAGGTGTGTTGAAAAATGTGTGAGAAATTAAACGGTTGATTTATATTTTTAAGTATTAAGAAGTGCTTGATAATAATTTATAATAAAGATGTTTACTGAAAGGGCTCATGATGTAGCAGACAGAGACACAGAATCTACACTAAGGGAGAGAGACAGACACATAGTCTATGAGTGACATTGTAGGAGAGAAAAAATAGCTGACTCAGGGCAAAGGAAACAGTAAACACAGCTCAACAATATTTTTCTGTAACACGGTCTGTGCGATTCTGCATTGATTTCATGGTAAGTTTCCATTCACAGTGACTGAGGCACAGCGTTCCGCCACTTAAGTGGGAGTGCAGGCGATTGACATGCGGATGCAATTTCACATTTAGCCATGGGGAGATTGTAAGAAAGGGGGGATTATTGTGTGTTGGTGTCTTTAAGACATCACTTCCAGACCTTGGGAGGAGATGCAAGTGATTGTTTGTCGTTTCTGGGAGGACGAGACGCCACTGTGCTCCGCTACAGGAAGTGCAGGCTGTTGGGCTGTCAGTATAAGTTTCCTGTGTGTGTGTTCTGCCCCTTGGCTGTCCCTTGGTCCCTTTGAGAGATGCGTCTTCGAAGCGCTTTTCTCAGCCAACCCTCGAGGGGTTCAACACACATACCCTAACACATTCCAATGAGACCATGTCAAAGGTTCAGATTTTCTCATCTCAATTGAGAAAATCGCCGTTGGCTTTTCATAGCCAACAATTTCTAGATTCACCTTATCTTGAGATTTTGTAGTAAGAATAAACTGAATGTGGGATCATGCAAAACAAAAAATAAAATCAAGCCTTGTGGACTCCTATTAAATTCCGGAATTTGATAAATAATTAGGATTTCACATTTCTGTCAATATTTATGGCTTTTACATTTACGACCTTATTAATATGATTAGGCAAATCATACACAAATATATTTGACATATTATGTAGCAATAGGCAAACATACAAAGTGTATCAAAACCATTGTTGGATTCAACCCGATATTTTATTTTTAATTCCATCTATTGGGACTGTGGTCAAATTCTGTTTTCAAATTCTATTTTATGAATGTTAACTTAACTGAATCATGAATTCAACACAGCAAGAAGTGTGCCAGACTGCATCTCCACAAACCATATTTCATATCGGCGAGCCATCTACTTGAATTGAAATGAACTGGAAAAAGTCCCATTTAATGCCCCTTCTAATTGTACGGAGGAAAAATACCACCGTACTGGTTTGTGCGTTCGACTGAAGGCCCATGTAACCAACAGCCTGATTCTTTAAATGAGCTGAATTAATCAGAGTCAGTTGCTGCCAATGGAGTTAATTGCATTTGTTTGAAGGTTGATAGTACATCAGAATCTCCATGAGCAGCATAAACAAGTCTCAAATCCTTCTTGTTTCCCATGGGACTCCCCATGGAGCAGCTAACATCCATTTGAAAGCACACAGACCCAGAGCCAGCGATTTCCAGGCTCTGCCATTCGGTAATTTAAGTTCACAAAATTTCACAGGGGTAAAATAGATTGTTAAAATCAATGGACGATGATAATGATTGCAAAACAATGGCAGTTGCGATAAAACTACCATTTTGTCTGTCTCAAAGCATTGAGCTAGTTAACTACTTGAAATATAATAATATAATAATAGTGTACTGCATACAGCACAGTATACATGGCCTAATATACAGAGATAAACATTTCAAACAGTTCAAACATCACATGACATCAGTTGCAAACTTAATTGAGCGAGTGAAGGATTGATCAGTTATCATACAACAAATATGGTTGTTTAGGATTTTATGATTCTTATCTGTAAAGAAGGGCTGTCAAAAGATTAATCGCCATTTTTGTATTTATTACCACATATATATCCATGCATATATTTGTGAAAAATCTAAAATTGTTTAAACATTTATATATATATTCAATTGTTGCTAAATAGAAATAAATACATGTAAAAATGTCTTAAATATGTATACATGTGTATGTGTTCGTATTTATAAAAACATAATTAATATGCACAGTACATAGACATATATTATGTAAACACAAACTTTTATTCTGGATGCGATTAATCGCGATTAATCTTTTGACAGCCTTAGTGAAAAGCCATTGAAAACCAAGAGAAATATATAACTGTCAATTGCTTCCAAACTGGAGGGAATAGATCATGTGGAGCACATTGCATTGCAAGACACAATATCTGCACCTATGCAGCTGTTCGGGAAAGTTGTTAGTCATCCAAGTTATCCCATTCATATGGAAAATGTGCTTACAGTGTGGAGTATACATATTGTGTATACTGCATATATTGTAAGAGCAATGCGTTTTTATGATATTTCAAACATAGCCAATATCCCGCTCCCTGCTCCTTTCTACTTATTCACTTTAAGTTCCTAAAAAAACGATGACACCATGACACTGTAAACCACACTGAGAGATCTACTGAATTAGTCAAACTTGAGCATCACTTCCTATTGCACATCTGGAACATATCCCCATTGCAAACTGTGGTCCATTTGTTCTCAAGCTGTGCCACACTTTTAACATCTTTAAACAGCTTCTGATTGTCCTCTTTCTAAAAGCATCATTATTTTGTCAAGCAGGCCCATTACACTTAATCTTCTCAATAATAGCACCTGTACAGCCCCATGGTCACTTCATTAAAGTTTAACAAACAACAACTACAGCCAAGTCTTTCTCCTTGTGAGCAGCGAATGGGAAAATCCCTATTAAATTGGAAAGCAAAGCAATACATTGTAAAAGAAAACACATTTGTGGCCCTGCCTCTTGTTAATCGCCGGAACTTCTGCCAAGCAATGAATGCAGTTCTTTTATCATGCAAATGTGCTGTTGTCTGTAATACCTGCAGCATGTCGAATTCTCTGGTGAATCGCACTAAATCTGACAAGAACATGTCCGGTTCATTTCTAAGCCGATCTCCAAAGGAATTTTATTTTGCATAAACAAAATGAAACCTTTACATTGTGACATTATTTTTTACCCACTTCCATTTATACAACGATAATATATAATATAATTAACAATAGTGCAGGAAAATAATTAAGAAGGGAAGTTTATATGATTAAAGCTTTAAACCCATACAAAAAAAGCTTTAAAATCATTTAATAAAAATATGTTATCAAGCAAGTGCATAATAAGCTGTGCTAAAAGCCATCTACCTTCCCCTTATTTGCAATGCCTAAGATTTATAATAATACTGTATAATTTAAGTTGTCTGGTATGATTTTGCACGAAATGTCAGTTTGACATCATTTGACTTTGTTTAAAAGGAAGATTGGGATAGCGGTGATGGTGATATTTATCAATTAATATTTATGAGATGTTTTTATGAAATTCAATTTGACTTAATGTAAGGAAAAGTTCCCTTTTGAGAATATTCTGTAACAACTTTGATTTTAATTTAAAGCACAAAAAAAAAATAGAATATGAAGGGCTGCCAGTCTCTTGATTTTTTCTTGAAGTTGTCAATCAGCTAAAACAGCGAGTAAGAAAGCAAAAAATAACTAAATTCTCCTGAAGTAACATTCAGGAATGACAGTGAGCTGCAGGGAGTTTTATTTCAAGGACAAACAAATCCTGACACGGGCGGAGTATGAATGACAGCTTTCCACCATCCAACCAATTACCATAGAGCTCATAATAAACACGGTTAGATGTTGTGTTTATTATGACTTAAGATGTGGTCACGCTTCCTTCCACTGTTGCAGAAAAGAGAATCTTCCTCGGCCTGCTTCATTTCAAAACATGTCATTACTAAAATACGCTGCGCTTCCACAGAAATATTTGTCATCTAATTAGTAAGAAAAATTTTTTTCTCCAAGCGGAAAGGAACAATGAGTGGTAAACAAAATCCCGAAAGCATAATTTATGGGAAATAAAGCCTTTCTCAGTTGTTAACTCGATCTTTTTAAAAACGCGCACCTTGTCCCGAGGTGAAATACAGAACTTGAGAACACATAAACCTCTTTGAGTTGAAACAATATCGGACCACCATGCTGGCTTTGTTCGGCAATACTGATCACCTCAAAGTAAATTATTTTTGGGAACATTAAAATACTACAGATACACACTTTATAATAAATCTTCCAATACATCTTCAAGTAGGGAACTGTGGTATAAGACATCAAAAGTCATGAATTTATAAACTATCCCCATATTTACTCATCCTGTTTTCATAATAACACAAACAAACAACTACACTTTAAATAAACAAAAACACTGTTTATTTACAAATATAGCCTATATATGCAGCTGCAGTACTTAAAAAAGTGGTATTTCATTGACATCTCTAAGCGACTCAAAGCTATTCCTGTATGCCTCAAGACAAGCAGCAGACCTGAAAGAGCCACCTTTACTAAACAAATCACCCAGATAGGAAAAGTAAATAGCAAACATGTAATTATCCTCTATCAGCTCTTTACAGCGAACCAGATAGACTGCAAAAAGTGACTGAGATGTTGGATGACGGAACTCTGTTCCAATACCTAATGAACTATAATTTGTACAGAATTGAAGATATTATGGAGTCTAACATCCCTTGTTTGGGCCACAAAACGTTGACTAAAAAAACTAAAATCAACTTGAATTTACAGTTCACTGGAGTTTGTCTACAGATCCATTAACAGTGTTTGACATCAATAACATAATGGGAAGTGTTTTCTCCTTTGTTTTTGCAATCAAAGATGGAAAAAACAAACCTGGATGAGTTAAGACCCCTTTGTGATAACAAGGTGACTGCCCAGGACTTAATGTTTGGGTGGGTGGAAGGGTTCTGTGTGAGTCAGTGGACCTGTGGTCCTGTATTAGTATGACATCCCACTCCAAAAGTGTATATCAGTGCAAATGTATTGCATTTAGAAGAGCATAGATTGCAACTCATGCTGATTGATCCTGGGTTAGAGTCAGACTTCTTCTTCTAAGTAATTAGTCACGCTTCCTGCGAGTGTTCAGTTAAGTTTGACCTCACGCTCACCCGTGACTGAAAGGTGAGTCACAGTCAGGGAACCGGCCACACACCGCACTAACACCACACTGAGTGCTAAGGTGAAGTTGAGACTATGCCAACACATTTGTATTCACACTTTCATTTTTTCATGTATGTGGTTTTCTTAATTTGATCACACAGAAAAAAGCAAACACACATTCTTGTGGTTAAGCTGCTGGGAAGGTCATAGATTAGATTTACTGATTTGATAAATTAGGAAAAAACTTGAAAAAGTGTACGCTTCGTATTTAGACACACACGCACGTGTTTGGTTCATCATATTATCTAAGTCAATTCATAGACTTCTATTGATTTCACAAGATAAAATGATGTGATATTTTCCATCATCTTCAGGCCTCAAAGAAACATGCACAATGCTAGATTTACAAAAAACACGATTCAGACAATTTATGAGCCTTTGCTCTAGCGAGGATCATTTCTATGACCTCACATGTTGAAGGTCATGACATCTGTTATCTATTTGGACCTCACAGTATAGCTAAACCTGTACGGACACACAAACAGAGTACAAATCAATTAGCCAAATGTCCTCATATAATAAAGCAGTAAGCTTAAAACGAATTATGAGTTGTAGTTTTATTATTATGTAGTTTTTATGTTTAGTGCATGGACAACCACTGACTAGACAAGATGACTATGGTACAAGAGAAATGTCACATGTCTGATCATAATGTCATGGCGTTTATCTACCGTATATTTAACTGTATTTATCATATTTGATAGTACAGCTGTTTTGAATGGAAAAGCACACCCTAAGCAAAAGTTTTATGATCCTAAACCAATGTATTATACAAGATCTCCTCCAGACAACCCACTGAGGCTATTTTGTAAATATGTATTTAGTTCATATCTGGTTCTCATACCCTAATAAAGTACCTAATATACAATACAGATGCCTGTAAGCAATTTGCTCTAGCCTGACATTTCCTTCACGTTGACGTTACTTTAATTGGTTCATAATCAATAATTATGTGGGCTGGTCAGTCAAACAACTGACGCAAAAGCAACCTCATATTTCAAGGACTGTGTATGCAAAACTGGGATTATGGTTACTTTGAATTCAGAGGACACGCTCTTTCCGCGTAAATCAATTCACGAATGGGATTTAACTTGCTGGCTTTCTCTAATAGCTTTTTGATTTGCATCTTGAATCTGACAGCTAGGAGTCTGTCTGTCTGCTTAGTGCCCCCTACCCGAAACTCCCACTAGAGGGCGCCATTTTCCCTCAATATTGCGGTATCTTTAATAAAGAAGGCAAGCATGGAATTTTACCCACACCAGAATTTAAAGAGCAGGAACCGAAATATGCTGAGTCATTTTCGTCCACTTATGAGTCACTGGAGAGAGAAACCAAACGCAGAGAATAATGGCAGCAATTATAGACAGGAGCGCTGCAAAAGAGCAGCGTTGTATATCTCAGCTCTACAAAGTCTTTAAACCAATAATACACCTTTTCATCATGTCTGACCGAGCGCCGATCAGAGCCGTGGGCTCTGTCATCATTCTTACTGACAGCTAGATCGGGGTTGGTGTGTTTGAGTTACCCCTTATGTCTGTGATCTTTACAACACAGACACGCAGTTCTCAGCTCTCTGTTGTAGGGCAACATTACTCACCATAAGCAGAACAAAAGCCAGACCTTGGTTCGTTCTTTGTGTATTGACAAATAGAATGAGTCTGCACTGGGACATTAAGTTCTTGGCTGGTAGACATTAAGTTTTAGTCGACCGTGTCATATCAATTACTTTTGAAATCCAAAATGATGGCTTTTACTGTAAAAGCGGCTTTTTTGGATGTGTGAAACATCTGCCAGTGAACGAGAGCGGTTACTCATGTCTGACGAGTCATGACCCTCAAGTGACAGCTACTGATTTTTGCTCTTTTGTTTCACTTGTTGATTCACTCGTCTTTTAAAAGACCCCATTACATGGTATTATGCATGAAGTTATTTTAAATCTGGTTCTTTATCCTACTTATATAAACAGCAGAAGTAAAATTGATTTAACTTTTTTTAAATAGCCAAAAGCACTCAATTATAGACTCATGACTCCTTATGCTGGTTTAGTGCAGGATGACTCAACAATATTTGCGGTTGGTTTTCACCGATGATATCAGCTTACAGACATACACAGATTTAATTGAATCAACATTTAATCAATTTCATCTTGAACCAGTGCTGACTCATTCAGGTCTGACAAGACTTTTTATGCCGGGAGAGGTCAGAGATCACGGGCCTGCAGTCATTCAGGATTTCCCTTTCTAAAAATTTTCAGAGCTGCTTTGCCAGCACAGCCTCCCCAAATTTCTTCCTACAGTCAACTGAAAGCTTATGCTCTAGTTGGCACAAACACAACCAAATGCACGGTCTTCCAGTCTTTCACTCAACACAGCAATAATAACAGTATCGGTTGAGGAAATGAGAGGGGAAACACAGGCTCATGCGTGCACACCTGTCGGGGGAACAGGAAAGGGGAAGTTCAGCCTTGTGACCACTTTAAGGACATTTAATCAAGGCCAAACTAGCTGTTGGAGGGGGGTGGTTGAATCTGTGTCACTTTTAAGGAATGTTACGTGTTCAAAACAACTTCAGCTTGATTATTAACTATGCCACAAACAACCTGTGATCTTTCAGGAGATGCAAACATCTTCTTTACAATAGTACAGCCACGGAACAAATTAAGAGACCACTCCATAATTATTTTCAGTTTTGCTGAATTTAATATTCACAGGTATGTGTTTAGGTAAAAATGGTTTTGTATCATTCTGTGAACTGGTGACAACGTTTCTCTCACATTTCAAATGTTTTCATTTGCATTTCTTTCAGGAAATTGACACAGGACAAACCGGTCAAGTTGACAAAAAAGATGCAATGTTTGCAGATCTGGAACACTGGAAAGAAAACAAGTTCATATTCACGTTTAACAGCACAATTCTCTTTTGACACAAATTCTGTTGTATTTTAGGACCAGTTAATAAATCACTGGCCTGAATCCTTTTCACAACAATCATGCATCTTCACTTTCACATGCTGTTGGATGATTTTATATCATTCCTGAGGTTTGTTTCTGTTGAAATTCAACAGACGCTGGACCGAAAAGGACACTATTCGTGCAGAAATGCTGTTTAAAGACAAAACTGGAGTGGTCTCTTAATTTTTTCTGTGGTTAAATACAGTATTGGAAGCCTATGATGCAAAGCATTCCAGTTGAAAAGCAGAAATGTGCGGTGCATATTACATTTTACTACGCTCGTCTGTTATTTTCCCACCACCTTCTCTCTCTCTACTGTTCAACAATGTCTACAAAATACAATTCGCCCCAAGACACAAAAACACAGAGGCACAACTTCATAAGAGCTTTCTGAAGAGACCGCTTTCAGAAGTCAGAAGGTGAAACCTAAGGGGGGAAAACATCTCTTCTTCTCCTTCTTTCCAAAGTTGGCAGGTGGGAAAACTGAGATGGCAATAGCCCCCCTTATCACGGCTGTAAAATCGGGCGTCACAAATCACGTCTAAACTTTGTGTCAACAGTTCTAGGTATTCCCCACCTCTTACTCTTTGACATATTTTTCTCTTCATCCATCCATAATAGGTCCATTAACCTCCCTAATGATGAAATGTCTTCCACAGCACACTGTAGTAGTCACGCCCTGGGCGACTCAAGAAGGCTCTGGATGGGTTACAAAGGTGTCAGCGGTAAATTACATTTGTTAATGTCCAGTCACTAATAGGCCTCTCTCGCACACACGAAAGACGGTCGAGACTAATTCAGGAAGAACTGCTCAAATATGCAATGCTTTTCCCATTAAGATAATGATATTTACTATACCGTACCCCTAAAGCTAACCTTCCCAGAAAGAGAATTATATAGTGTAAAAACCACTTCAAATGTTCTCAATAGTATTTTAGTTTATATTTGTGAGGACATGTGCAAAGATTTTGCACATAGATGGCCAAACTTCAACACATACACACACACATACAAACACTTGAAACACTCTTAAAGGGGTTAGATGTGAGGGGGATCTAGACAGATAGGATTGATGGAATGACAGCGTTAAGACATAAGCTCACTTTGTTTCATACACAGACACACACACACATACTCTAAACCCTACATGGTTTGGATCTAAGAAGGTAATGAGACTATTTTCTTTATCCTTTTTACATTCTTTGACCTCCGTCTAGACCCACGGTCAACTGTGCGGTGCAGAAGAGTTCGAGAAAAAGTTCAATCTAAAATCATGATTGTGATGACCGGCTGGTCGGGTGTTAAGAAATTCTCAGTGTCCCTTTATAGCCTTTGTAATGACCCAGAAAGCCTCATCTGTTTCTCGGGACAGAGAACCGAGGATTGCTACAACGGCATAAAATTATTAAATAATATTCGATCTTTACTGCAAGTGTTGTTGTGTTTTTGAAATACTCATACTATTAACTATTAGTAATTTTAAACTTGTGGGTTTTATGAAATATAGTGTTCATTTGATAGATGCATAAATGGTAAATACATTAGAGTAGAAAAAATTAAGTGGATTTGTAAACTGGGCTGGATGAAGAAACAAACAAGCATTAGGCAGATAGATGAATGAATGAGTGAACTAACAAATGGACAAATAAATGGAAGAACAAATGACCAAACAAACAAGTGGACATATGAATGACAGGCAGAATGAATGAACTGATGACTACTAACAAGAGCAAGTACTCCTCAATTCTCATCTCTCAGTAATTTAAGTTGGCATTTTCTTGCACAACACACGCTCCCATACCAGTCCGTCATGAACATCACAGCGCGTGTTTTTGCTTTGGTAAACATGAACCTGACCTGTATTAGCATAAGAACTATTAATATTGAAAGAGCTGAATGAAAAATCGACAGTAAACAGTAAAAAAATTAGACAGCACAGATCAGATGTCCTTAACCTATGACATGCTGCGTCACCATGGAAACAAAGAACCTTTAAAAATACATGTGAACGCAGCAAAATATGCCATGAATAAAGGATAGAGAGATAAGGGTCAACAGGTAAGTATTACATGTATGATGGGATTGTCTTCTGCTTTGTAAACATCACATTTATAAAAGCGGACTCTTGTGGAGCTTCATGTCAATTCCTGTCTCCGGATGTTAATAATACAATGCTTGTGGCAAAGCAAACTAATTTGGGGATCTAATGTTGATATGCAAACAATAAGAAAACAATTTCCAGTCTTGGATGCAGATTGGTCGATGCATTATCCAAAATAATAACAGCTATAAAGCTGAAAAATATCTAGATACTGTGTATCACTGCATAGCAGGTACAGTATAATAAAAAAGAACCCCTTCAAGCGTATGTGTCAATATTTTACATTGTAACTATATAAATCTTATATAATAAATAAATTCAACCACAATGTTGCTCAAAAAGTACATGTTTAGAGTTAAATTATGTTTTAAACCAAACTTAAAGCAACAGGTTACAGCATATTAATTCATCATCATGATTTATATCGAAGGCCATAATAAATATACTTAAACGGTAAAGCAATGGCTTTTCGACTACAGGAGTCTAGTGTGCTATTCAGGGCACCTGGCCAGCGTGTGTCCTCTCCCATCAAACAAACGAGAATGGGGAAAAGAAAAAGACAGGAGGGGATTTGTCTAGGGAAGCTGATGAGAGAATCAGGTGGTGGGCCGTCTGGTGACATAATATGATATAAAAGCCATCTCATCCCAGACTGCCTCTCTCCCTCTCTCTCTCAGTCAGATAGGGCTGGAAACGTGAGCCACCGTAGCAATCGATTTTCCAGCTAACCCTTCCTGTGTTTTTTCTTTCATTGCAAGTAAAAAGTGGAGCGTGTTTTTGATTTAGCATCTCAATATGTGGCGCGGGGCACAGGCTACAGAGGGAGAGCTCGCTTTCCCTTCCTATTAAGTTCTCAAGTAACGTCAGTCGTTGACGCAGCAGGCGAGCAACCTGCGTGATTTTGTGTGATTACTTTATTACAGATCTGCTGCGGATGCACCAGTAAATCTCACAGTGATATTGGGGTATGGGCGGTAAATGTCTGCAAATAGCCTGTAAACGTCTGTCTGGTATGAATGAAGACGGAATGATGGAGCGGCGCTGCTCTGTATCCGTTGTGACAAGTCTGACTGGACGTCTATCCAATCCAAATATCCGTGGAAAGTGACGGTCACTCGCAATTTAAAAAGTGGGGCATTACCGTAGTCATCAACCGCAGACACTGGAGAAAAGCATCAGCTTGGATGAATGTCCAATGAGACAGAAATAAGGAAAGGCAGTTGGGACCTGTGGAGTCTGAATGGGTGTGTCTAGTTTTATAGGATAAATCAAATTATTTTATATAGTCATATAAGAATTACATTTATAATAAACTGCATTTTTGGTGGTGTTTCAAATATGTGATACACATATTGCTATTGGTTATATTTTGATTTGTTTAAACCCCTGAACATACAGATTAAACTTCAGCAAATTTGTGCAATAGAGATCAATGATTTCTCACAACAAGCGGCTCAAAGTGATAGTTCAATCAAAGAGGGATATTTTAACAATGTATGTAACCGAACAATAACAGTACCCATTAACTTCTATCGTATGGACACAGAACCAATATCGTATAGGCAAGAATCACATGCATCATTCAGATAATTATTCTTATTTTTTAACTCTCTCATGCTTCTCTCTCTCTAGCCAATTTTCACTGGGTCATGTCGTGCTTTCATGCGGCTGTTGGAGGTTTTCTTACATACTGTATTTATTTTGGTCGCTCTAAACTCATTCACGAGACGGTAAGCGAGGACTATTTGAACACGCAGAGCGAATAAAAGAAACCTTTTAAGAGCGAGATGATTTTCTGTAAGAGAGAAACCACTTATTACTACAAAACCCAAAATATTCATCTCTGACCATATAAACTGCAACAGACTTTTGTAAACCTCTAAACAACACATATTGACATTGGTTCTGTACAAATCTGCTCTCTGGCCCAACTGTGAGTCATATTGCCCGATAAAAATGAAGTCCAGGAGAATGCTTTGTAAATGATACACCCCGCTCAGAATAAGGTCTTTAACTGCTGCCTGTAACTCAAACCCGGCGGCTGGTTTCTGTGGTTCATGTCAGTAATTCTTCCCAATGGGCAGAAAAGTGATATTTTGCTGCCGTAGGGGGAATGCCCCTGTCACCACAACCCCATTTTACCCCTGAAACCCTCGCACATACGCACACATATCCAAGTGCTTAAAACTCGTCCTCTTTTACAATATGTCATATCACACACGGGCAAACGAATGGCTGATGCTCCATCGTACCCTTCAAGCGCCCGGTATAAGTGCTGTACCTCTCAAAGCTCCATACAAACTCCAGAAAACCCTCACGTCTCTCACAGGAACCTGATCCCTTTGCACCCCACGGCTCCCAGGCACCCCAGCACCTGCTGCATTGTTTCACACATACTTTTCACAAGTAAAGTCACATCATGTGCACATCTGAGGAGAGCTGAGAAACTGTTCACTGAATGAATCATCACGTGATACCCTGTTTTTGTGTGTGTAAAATAATGAAAATATATATGTAGTGTAGAGATTGGACACATTAGTAGTATGTACCTACTGTATAAAATTCATATTAAATTCATATAAATTGGATACATTTAATATGTTTTTTAAATAGATGAGAAATGTTTGAATTCAAGTTCAAATATCTTGATTTTCCACTGCAGACAGTAGTGAAAAAACATGATGCCTTTCTATCTATTTGGACAAGGAAATGGTTTCATTGCTAGGGGCAACACCTCAGCAATATTACATGAAAAAATGCATCTCAGCGTTTTTACAGTGTGAAATAAAGTGCTTTAGACAAAGACTGCCCTGCGCTAAAAGAAGTCAACTTCGGCAATGAAACCGGCACATAATTCAGACTTTACTTTGCTTTATAGTGCTCTGCTAAATTTCCCCAGTGCATCCAAGGCACTGGCCTTTCAATATCTTTCTTCATGGCCACAGATTCCCACACCCCCACACGTGCCCTCTGAGGTCAGGCGAACACGGCAGGTATGCGGCCTTGGGCTGGGCTCTCATTGTAAATATTGGCCTTATCTGTTCTCTGTTTGACTTCTGCATCCATTCATCTCCCTCAACGTCACTGAATAAATACTTGCCATTTTGGTGGGCCGCCATACACCTCATGGGCTAAAAATGGCCCCCTGCAGGCAGATAACTTTTAAACTTTCACCCATCTTTTTGGAGTCAGACAGGGGAATAGGTCACAGGTCTTACTTTGAACCCTTAAAAGATGTATCTAATATCTTATAGGTCTGGGTGTCAGGGCTGAACCACATGGAGTTTTGTGCACCCACAATAAGCACAGATACGTGTGATTTAGGACAGGACGTCCATCTACCTGCAGATCTGGGATGTTACTAATAAAAAACAACTAGTTGGCCAGACAGACGAAAAAGCGAACAAATAAACTATGCCCAAACATCCAACATGAATGCACAAAGAACCTCTAAACATCTGAACGAATGAAGTACTGAACAGCCAGATTAAATAAATAACAAAAAAATAAACAACCGAACAAATGCCACATGACCATTCTTTAAACATCTACAAATGACCAAATGACCCGATAGACAGACGGACAGAAGAGCAGACAAACAAACAAGTGAAAAACGCTTTGTCCAAACAAATACATAAACAAAGACCGTTCTCATAAATGGTTAATATTGCGCACAACCTTTAAAGACAAGAACAACACACTTACAGCGGTCTTCTATATGGACATAACCGTTTGTGAATGTTTTATCTAGTACTAAAACAGCCTGGGGAGGCTGAAGATAAAAGTAAGAATTTATTCGTGGCAGCTGGTGTTTGTATTTCGTGTCTGATGAGTGGATACAGATCACTAGGAGAAGCAATGAAGAACCGAACGTCACTAAATAAGCATGTGAAGACAATTAAACTGTCTGTTAAATACATTACAATGTTTGCACCGAATCGCTAAGCCAATGAAACATTAACACGGACAGAATACCAATATACTGTACATACAGCTGGGGAAAGGACACACCGGCTTTAATACATCAGATTCACTTCCACAACTTAAAGTATTGAGCTTAATTAGCATTTCAAGTAGATATCTGTATCAACGGCACAACAGCAAAGAAAATAGACGTTTTATTGCTCTACCAAGACTGTTTTTCAATTGATGGCAATTGCATCCGAGTATCTTATCAGTCACCTTGACTCTTAAACAGTTTAACCGATGCGGTGTAAGATGGAGCTCTCTGTTTTCTCAACCAATGACAAAGCAGGTTATCTTCTTGCAACAGGCATGACTAATTGAATTCCGAGCAGCAGATAAAATCAGCTCAGTGTGTCACTAGATTAGTGGGGCTTTATGTCTGCGGTCGCTACGGTAACAGAGTGGACTTCTTCCCTGGTGAGCGTACGGCATCAGCGCTGCATATCTGGAGATAATACTTCCGAAAGAGACTTGATTCTGTTTAACTGAAGATTTGGAGCTGATGGTGATTAGTTCCCGATGAGCCGTGCATCAGGTGCTCCATAGAGAGAAAGGAGACGTGTCGATGAGAAGGGTGTCGATGGATGTTTGACTAAGAATTGTAGCTCTTCTATCTCTGACTGTCCTCTTGTCCCTTCATATTTTCCTATTTATCTCAAATTTCGTAGAGCCTTACGTCAGCAACGCAAAAGTCAAGGGTCCGATTTCTAAAGAACACACACATTGGTGTGAAATATTTATAGAAAGCTGTATGTCATTTGGGGGTTTTTCAAATGGAAAACTCTTACACTACAGTTAACTCTTACCGTTTAAATATTATATAACATGTTTTTATTAATTTATTCATTGATTTTGCATTATTAAACAAGTGTTTTTTTAGAAGTCAAAGCAAACAAGCATGTAAAAGAAGTTAAAAAATATCCCAGATGATTCGATTTTTTTGTTCATTCATCATACTGGCACACAAAACTCAAGCAAAAAACATTTAAAAGCACTTAAGATACTTAATATCTTCCCTGTGGATCCAAAGACCTTGATTTGCAACTTAATTTAGTGAAAGAAGAAATCACATGGTCGCAGGCTGGTTTGGGCATGTTCCACTCAGACAGATAGGCAGCAAGCTCAGGGCTCACTAGAACGTCCTGAACAGGCTCAAAATGCTGCAGTAACAGCCTGAGGGATGTACAAATCCAAAGAGAGTCCTCTCTGATCCGAAAAAGATCTTCCCACTTTCTTGCCTTTGCCGTTCACATGACCTCGACCAGCTCCCTCAGCTGATCCCAAACTAACTACCCTTCCTCCCACTCGTGAAGCTTGGCAGTGTTTGGAAACACAGAAGAACCAGATAGCGAATCCAAACCTCCTGTATTTAATTTGGTACGAGAATGACTGCCTGCGAATCGCAGAACATTTTCACACCGTTTTGTCAAATCCAATCCCCTAGCTTTAAAACGATGAATACAGGTGTTGGATCACAGGAGATATTACCCCTACCAAACACTTGAAAGATAAAGAGACCGCGATGAGCGGTTCAAAGTTTCCATCACACTCTCAGTTTACATGTTTCTGGCTGATTTCCAGCGGGTGTAAACTTGTTACACAACATAAGAAACATGAAAGTGGGAACCTCAGCGGTCACCGGGAGTCAGGGCCGCCCCCATCATAAACAACAGCTAAGCGAAAACAATCATCTGGATCCATTCCAAACAGGTGCTGATCGTTTCCTCTCGTCAGAAGCAAGTGATCATAGGGAAAGCATTTTATGGCCTTATGGTTATGGTTTTATTATGTCTTTTAAAAACCTTTTTTAATCTGTTTCCAGCTTATCGTACATTATCTGGAGTGATGGAGATAAATTGAGATATTCTTCTGTATCGGTTCCAGCTGAGGTGAAGACTTCAAACACAAACATTACACATGGGTTTCTTTACAGAGGTTGACAGGCATGGATGGCTCTTTTTGTAGTGTCTTAAGAGAGTGCAGTTGATTGAGGACGAGGTGTACGTATTTTCTCATCCATAGAGGGATCACACGTATGCTTACCTTGAGGAAATTCAACCACACCATGTTTAAAGGTAGTTGGTTTTAAAGGTTTAGGTTATCAAATTTGGATCAAGCTTGCACAAACTTAGATAACAAATGTTAAGTACAATGCAATGTAAGTTGCTTTGGATGAGCGTCTGCCAAATGCATAATTGTAATATAAATGTAGATGGTAAACCAGCTCAGGTTTTGATCAAGTGGACTATGTTGGTACCATAATCATATAAACTAGTTGATAGACCACCGTAGATCCGCAACAACCATATTCTTAAATTCACTTTAAAAGGATGCTTCACCCAAAACCTCATGTCCTTCCAAATTTTGCTAAGACGGCCCACAGGCTTAAACTTGCAAACACACACAAATAGATAGAGTGCAAGTCTGGTGACAAAGTGTTTTGAACTGATATGTTTTATCTTTTCTCTCTTAAAAGACAAGAAAAGACAGTGTTGTCTGGAAGCAGTGTCTCTTCCACATGGTTAGATCACACAGGGCTCCTTATGAGCTCGTGCTTTTATCTGCAAGCGTACACCACCAGATACCACCGAGAGAGACGAGAACATGAGAACAGCCTGGCGCTGAACTCAAATAATAGGTTTTTCATCAAAGCTGACAAAAGTGTTTGAAGTCAATTTTTTATAAAAACAACACATACAGTGCTGGTAATATGTGACCCATCCTGGGAATTTTTACGACGTACAGTATAATGGCCTATTAGGTTTAGCTACTAGCAACAGAAGCACAGTGTAAATAGGAACACTAAACAGTCTTCTGCACTAATTCAAGAAAACAAACCTTTCTTCAGATTTGGACCTGGCATTTCCTCTGAGAATTAGTGAAGATTCATGATTTCCTGTTAGATAGGGGATTGTGGGAATGAGAACAGAGAGCATGGATGCAATAGCCATAGTTTGAAAGATGAGTTTGCTAATAACTCCCAACGCTCTCGCACACTTTAACTGCCAGATGGTATTGCATAACAACAGCAAAACCGGCTCGGAAAGTGATGTGGGAACGTCAGCAGCAGCACTGAGGAAGTGCTTGGGTCAGATCAGCTGTGTGTATCGGTGGATTTGTCAGTTTGTCTGTGATTGATCATGTGTGTATTTGTCTGGCCTTGCGCAATAACATCAAAGCCGGTTGTCTTATCAGACGCTTGAAGTCTGAGATCCGAACATATGCGGTGTTTTCTTTAGCTAACGGTTTGATAGCAGGGATGCCCATCTGGACAAACCCGCTCTGCAGGACCATTACGTTTATGGTATGCCTTCACTTCAGTAATGCACATTTTTATATTTACCATTAGGCTTCAAAGCCTAACCCAGGGCTTTCAAAAACTCTAGACTGTTCAAAATGCAAACAGCTGGAGAATAAATATATATAAGAATTTAAGAATGCAAATGTTCGTAAAAAGGTACACAGATGCTACACAAAGATGCAAGTCGTCTACAGCTACAAATAGACTGCTCGATGCACAAACAAACTGACCGGCTTCCCAACTACAGATTATATTTTGCTTATGCATATTTAAACACAAGGAAGAGAAGATACTCCTTTCCGCAGACATGCTGGCAGAGCTGCTGGTCTTAAACAAGCAGAGCTGGCATTTGCATCTTGACCTTGGAAAGAGAACAGACAGTGTGAACATCATTACCGCACTCCCCCCTTTCACCTCCTAATTAAAAAGCTCCAATGTGTTACTCAACGAATATTCAGTGGCTTGGCCAATAAGATGACTTGAGATCACAGCCCTTATACTCGCAGCCCTCTATAATTAACCACAACCTTAACTTTGCAAATATCATCCAAAGTATCAGTATTTTGTGCAAAAATTCCTGTGAGAAACTACTTTCCACACTCCTCTCGACTTCTGAGAATTCACTGGAAACCCAAAACTGTTCCATAATGCTTGCATAAAAATTATTAACCCATTTGACCGCGGAGAGTGTCAGAATGGATGCTGTACAGTGTAGGATATATGTTCAACAGGGAGATGCTGACCCAAATTACAAGTTAAACTTCTCAAGGAGGGAAAAGATTCATCAATCACAGACGTGGCAAGAATTCTGTCCACTGTTCCATTTCGACAGATTCAATTACAGATACAATAGGCTAAAAATAGTTCTCAACTTGCCAAGGTACTGGAGACTGTCACTGTTCTGTTATCTTACTGAGAAAGGGATTAACCAGGCTTAGGCCATGACCCACACCCAAACTCTTCCAGAACTCTGGGGACAAAATCAACGTGTGAATCTTTGGATGTTAAAATAAAACATAATACGTTTGTATCTCTGTGAGTGGGAATCATTTTATTTGAAGAAGGATCTTTGGATCGGCCCCATTTTATCCTCTAGAGAACAGAAGACGGGCAAAACCTACAGAATATCTCTATCTGTCTTTTCCTGTGTTTTCTCTCTTACTTCGCAGAGTTTCCACCTGAGGGGCCCTCCACTCACAGAATGTCCAAATAGGGCAGACACATATCGGTGAGCCTGAGGATACACTGCCAGACACAGCAGTGTAAAATATCTGCAGTCACCCTTGACAAACTATCCCCTATTTCACAAAGTCTCGATGCGCAGCAACCTGCGTGACCCTCCTTTACTGTTTTACCAACACCTCTCAGTAGGTCGCCACAGAAATGTTCCCTCCCTGAAGATTTGAGTGTCTCGAGACTATATTTAAGTCTGTGTATGTGTAGACTCTGAGTGAGACTGCACCCTGTCGCTCTGCTCCAGACAGGAAGGACGATGTTTGGAGTGAAAGCAGAGGTCGCAGAGACAGACAGTGTCTCGGAATCGTGGCCCGAATCGTCAACGTTTTGCTCACAGAGATTCCCGCTGGGCCAGCATGTGGCCAAGGCCTTCACCTGATGTGCTCTTGTCTTCCCGCAGCTGTGTAAATATAGAGTATGACACTCGCCTGAATGCACATGGAACCAAGTACTGCTCCTCTGGAAGCTAACATAAAAAAACAGGTGGATTTTATAATAGTAGCTGCATGGAAAGAAGTTTTGTCATTGCGGCTTAGATTTACACATTTAATATCGCTTAAAAGGTTCTTCACAGTGATCCCATAGAAGAACCATTTTTGGTTTCACAAAGAACCATCTCTTTCTTACCTTTTTATAACCCGAATAACCTTTTTTCGCCACAAAGAACCTTCTGTGAAAGCGAAAGGTTCTTCAAATGTTCAAGGTTCTTTATGGAACCATTTAGACATAAAAGGTTCTACTATGGGATCGTGAAGCACCTTTATTTTTAAGACTGGTAGAGATTTATTGCTTTCAAACAGGTCCTCTGTATCAAGGCCACAGAATGAAATTATATACAAAATATGTCGTTTTTGTACATTATGTAGCCTAGTTGTAATTTTGAGTTAAATTTTTACAATTTTACACATTTTACGATGACGAAAACCCACTAGCAATTCACCTTTCAGGCGAAATTCGCCGTTTTGGTTCCAAAGCGGGTCATTGTTGTGATTCATGTAGATCCGATGAGTTTTTGAAAATAGGGGGTGAGTGGGGTGTGTGAGTCTTTGAATGGGGTCACTAGTGAATGAAATTATGAGAATAATGTCCAGGCGTTGCGGTAACATTGTCAAATCAATAAATCGTTTGCGGTTTATGATTTGAATGCTGCGCAGATTTAGAGCACATACTCAACTCATGAAGTCCTGATGTGTAAAAGGAATCGTACTGTACAAGGACTTGTCTGTCACATCACCTGTCACTCCCCGTAACGTTAAATGTGCTAATAAAAAACAGAGCTGATGTCAAACTGCATCATAATGTTTTGCACAGCTGTGCTACAGTATAATGTAATGGTATACAAGCGTTCAAAGACGCCACAATACAACTCCAGATTTCTCGAACAACACATGTTTGCATGTAAGTATTGCGTTTGGTTTTTAGTACAACATTGCTAATAGTATCACACCTAACTTTGTTGGTAGCAAAAGTTACAATGCAACCTCTTGTGTAAAATACAATTTAAATCGGTCACTATGGTTACAGGCATGCTTTGTATAACTTTACGAGTTTCACAGTTCATTCATGTTTAGACTAGAGCTGTAACTGTAAGCTGTTGTGTGAACAGAGCCCCTTGAAGTAAATGTTTGCACAAACAGAATTCTGTTTTTGTTCATTTTCATTTACTATGTTTTTTTATTGTGCATTCCAAGTAAGATCATTAAAACAGTTGGATTGTTTTGATTAAGTAATAATTACTCAAAAAATACATATAAGTAACACAGTAAAAACACACTAAACACAATTTATGAAAATGAACAAAAACAGAGTTATCTGGATTTGCAAATAAACTCTGCATGTGGTTGTCTATTCTAGACACTTTTAGCAGACCATGGACTATTCTGATTATGTGCGCTGAATAATATGAAATACAAATTGTATTAATTCTGTAACTATATATATAAACTATGACTATATATACTGTAATAAGTAGCGTTGGGGGGTTCTCGCATCATTGAGTGATTTAGGAGATTCCCCCTTCCATGTAAAGCGCTTTGAGTGTCCAGAAAAGCGCTATATAAATGTAATCGATTCTTCTTATTATTATTGTCCTCGATGAGTTTGCATCCATGAGCAATGCTAATAAAAAAAATGTAATAGTAAATAACCCTTCATTCTTTGTGACATGAAGTTTGTGAAAGTATGTGAAAATAAAAGTGCTGTATTTGCTTTTATGTTTGAGAGAAAAACTAATGAATTGCTCAAAGCTTTTTTATTTTCTTTGACCAAATTCACTTCAATCACATCATAATTATGACTTCTAGATAATTTTTCCAACAGGATGTAGCATTTAGCATTGCAGGCCATTAAGAAGACCAAAGTTTGGGAGTTTCTTGAAATGGTCTTGCGTGTATCTGCATGCTATTTGTAATCAAGTTACAGTATATCAAAGAGTCTGTAATACCTGTTTGGCAAATTGTATAAACTACTTTAGTTTTAGTGTTTAAGCCAGATGCAATCATTCCTCATCTACATTCTTACTTTTATAAGAAATATAGGAAATACACAGGTTTTATACCAGGATTTGACCTTTCTATGTACAATCAAGCTTGGCTCGATTTGAACCTTTAAAGCCATTTTCTAAGTAAGGCGACCACCCCTGCGTTTTACTACACGGAGCACTTCAATCCAGACAATGCCTGAGCCAGACAGCCTGTGTGAGAAATCAAAAACATCCGACACAAACGTTCCCTCTTCTATGGAACCTCAACACTGTTAAATATTAAATGATGTATTCCACTGTGTTCAGAGACCTGCATGGTAGATAAACTGACGTCAATCAGCAGGTGACCTTTACAAAGAAAGAGCTAACCACAAACAAACGGACAGATCAGGAATGTCCCATAAATGGTCAGGTCATATAATATATATATATATATGTATGTGTATGTGTACAAAGCAAAGGGTTTACATTCCAAGCAAAAAGCTGTGAACAAAGACAGTCTGTACTGTCCATTCCAGTGGAAAATCTTTGCGCCGTGGTTGCTCTTTCTTAATGCATAATCCCAGTTATGCCATTTAAATAAAAAACAAATAAATAAAGTTTGTTCTGAAGCGTTTTCACCAAAATGCAGATATGCATATGCAGATGTAGATAGCACAGGCCAGCTTACTTCGTAGAAATAATTTCTCGAAAAATGTCATGACAAGTTCATATTAATTTTTCTGAATTGGCAAATCTTAGAAAATTATGAGATAGTAAGATTTATTTCAAAACTATAGAACACACACAAGTTTATACGGTTTGTTTCTCATGAGAAGATTTCTATATCTCTATTTGATCTTCAATGCTGTCTAGGAGATACAACTGAGATAGTAAAGAGATCTAATAGAGAATTTTCTTTCCTATGGGATTGATTTACCAAAGCAACTGTATCTTTAAAAACGCATACATACTTATCAATTACTTGCAACTTTAGAAGAGCACTCATGCAATTTTTAGTAAGGACAAATAGAGTCATTACCGGAGAGGCAGGCCCTTTTAAAACAGATGCCAGCCGTGTGAGTGAGGCATAATTCTACATGTCACTGACCGTCTCCAAATATGCCCTTGAATAGTTAAACAAATTTACTAAATTATAGTCTTTACAGTAGTGGGTACAAAAGTCCTGTTGGAGCTATCAGAAAGGGATCGTGTTTGAGAAACCGCAATCGTAATCCTGGCCTAAGGCTCCCAGATATCTTCACCAGCCTGCGCAAGTCTCTGTGCCGCATGGTGTAAGCGGTGTACCCCTCTCTGCAGATGTGTTCCAATGCAAACATTCCTTAAAAAGCTGTCTGGTAGAGGTTTAGGTTTAAGAAGACGTTTGGTGTTTCTCTCCACCACCGTTGCCCTTCTTAATGTCTGAACTATGAACGTGGATGGAGAGGCTTATTTATTGGCAGAGGGTTACACTCATCTTGGGTCAATGAGTTCTCCGATTACAACAATATTACAGAGTAGCGTTGAGACCAACTCGAAGCCAGATTTCTATATTGTACATCACGCAACGCCTAACCGCAGTAAGGACCTTTCCTCCTTGTCCTCGATCAAGAGTGTCAAGTAAACCAAAATCCAATCTGCTCTCTATTTCCTACAAGCCGGAGGAGATGAAAGATCAGGTGCATGTGGCATTCATGCTGCCTCTAGAGGTAAATAAAAAAGCTTCTGGCAAACACACCTCTTCTTTCATCCCTTCTATCACCACCCAAGATCCAACCCTATTATAAAACCGGACCCCTGTTTCTTTTTAATCCATCTTTTCAGGGTTCAGTGGAAAGCTTCCAAATCTATTCATGCACCTAAATACGTTGTTTTCTGTGAGTCAGTGAGTTCACTTGGTGTTTGTTCGCAGTAGGGTGTTGACAAAGTCGGGACTAGATTGGAGGAGGGTCTATTTCCCAAGCTTGGTTGCATTACCTACAGCTATAATAAAAGAGAGGCAGTTTCGGGGCGGATTGTAAAATTAGTTAGCAAGTCAGAGGTGGGCACACTACAACATACACTTTACGGTTTAAAGCAAACCTGCCAGCGTAGAGGAGGGATCTGACCTAGAGTACAAGCAGAGTGGATCTTTAGAAATGAGAAAACAACCGCCTTATTAAATTGTAACTGCTTCCAGCCAAGTGCTACTTTGGTGTATAAACAAGAGAAAACAAGTTCAGGCCCACAATGCAACTCACTGCCTGACGTAACACATTAACGATTAGGGATCTCAGCAAACCGCTGGCACACTTCTAGTTCGTCTGTTGGCTGGGCTACATTTCAAAAAACGATGCCTACATTCAATAAAAGTTTGTGTGAGAACGGTGCACCTCAGGTCCAAGTTTTAATGTTTGCCATACTGCTCTATTCCTACTTGTGTGGAAGCAATTTGATTGGACCACCGGGTATACAGAAGACAAGTGGTTGACTAAATTAAGCCTGCAAAGAGTCTAAAATTTGATTAAAAAATATTATATCTACCCAAATGAATTAAAAAAATATGTTGGAAATAGCACAGAGTTGCTCACAGCACTTCTTTTTTTTACCACATGCAGATTTTTTTTCAGATGTGCAAAAGGAGCTCTGTTTGATTCTGTCAGAACTAATGCATTCTTCAGAACTAATGGACAAAAAAGAAATTTAAAAGAGAAACCCTGTACTTAAAGCCGTGGGATAGGACACTCATTTACCAAAAGGTCACTCCTCCGTCGAGACTGGGTCAAAAATATCTCCCTGTCCCACTCTCTCTCTCTCTTCACGTCTGTAGCGAGGCACTCAAACATCCTGTTTTTGTGTAACCCTCAGCAAAACTGGCTTTGGGTCCCTAAGGCAGCAACTCAGTCCAAGGATCTTTCTTGCTGTTGCCCAGAATTTAAGTGTCACATGCCACCGCACCTATGAACAATCTAAAAGAAAAATTGTTTGCAAGACCGTTGCGGTTTTTAAACTGATCTGCACATACACACAGAGCTTTTGCGTCCATTAGATAGCACAGCAGGGGCTGGCTTGTTCTCAGCGCAGTGATCTTTAGCCTCAAGCAATGTAACTTAGCCATCCTTTGCATGACTAATAGCCCCTGTCAACCAGGAGAAAATTAATATTGCAGTTTGCCAGGGTTTGTGTATGTGTCTGGCTGTTAGGGTGTGTGTGTGTTTGCCGGGTCAAAGGACAGAAACCATGACACTCCACCCTAAATGTCTTTCTGATGGCTACACTACTCCTCAAATCTCTGTAACCTAAGTTAAAGTAACCAGCTCTACTTCAGATTACTGCAATATTCACTTATGCTCCACAGAGAAATAAGGATCCATGATCCATGAAAGGCAACCAACCCTTTTTATCCGCCTACCTACTCTTCTCCCTTACCCGAACCCATCTAAACTTGCCTTTTCTGAGTTGCCCCATTATGATGTCACAATGGCAAGCAGATTTGGACCGATTGAAGCTTTAAAATCTGAAGCAGTTGCTTCTATCTGCTTCCAGTGCAGTGAGTCTTTTGTGCACATCTTCTTTGAAGGTGTGCACGGGTGTGTGCCAAATACTGCTACCTCTTCAGTTTAAAGTGCCAATTCAATTTAAAACTACCACACAACCGTCCCGACTGATCAAAATGCTCAAACAAACATTCATGTACAAGAAAATAATAGAAAGCTTCAACATGTTTCTCAAAATGTTCAACTCTAATGGAAGAAAATGAAGATCTTGAAGACGACCATGATGTTGTCAACTAAGATATTCCTGGAATCCTTGTTGGACCTGAAAACATTTTTTTCAACCAAGGATTATTATTATGGATGGGGTTAAGAGCTAATACAACCACCAAATTGTTTATTTAATTTTAAATAGACAAAAAGGAACATCAACCACAGAAACAGACACATTTGTGAACATCCTCACATTCTCCCTATTTTGGGAACGTCCCATAGAAACCGCTTAACCCACAAAGACACAAATCGATACAGGGAAGAAAGCGCTGGAGGAAGACAATTAAGTCCACAAAAATATCCAATGAAGCATGTGATAGATTTGAGTCATTGATTACATCAGCAGATTTGCTATCACGGGTTCAGTACCGGAAACAATGGGCCCCTGTGCCTCTGTCATAACCGCAGTAATGGACCATTCACTCAGGGTTAACCTACCCTCCCCCCGGTTTATTATGAGAGAAGGCTTGTTTGCACATTTTTGGGGCTTCAAACCCCATCGAACATCAACCACTGCATAAATGGCTGACCTAAACCTTGAACTACTTTGAGGACAACAGTTCTTTTTTTTTCTTTTAGAGGGTCACTACCCCAGGAACATTATGCTTTTAAGGAGATTACACCCTAATTATGAGATTTAGAAGCTCTGCTTTTCGTCAATAAGACACAGAGGTGTTTGTTTGGTGGAAGTGTTTGTTAAAAGCCAGACCCTGTCATGTATGATGACCCTGGTCTTGACCTGAATAGTTTTGCTGTGCAGGATGCATTTTTATTTTAACCACCCATTAATGAGGAGGTTAACACTTTTCCAAAGTAATGTAACATTAGGTGACTTATGGGAAATACTTAACCTTTGGTCTGCCGTGGCGATTTAGTGAAGCCGGATACATGAATCAATTTTCCAAATGATTAGGCTGTGAATGAACTACCTTGTCTTAAACTGGTAGCTTTGTTTTCAATTAGCTGGTAGACCACCTTGGACCAGCTCCAAATGACCGGTCACAGCAACTGAAGCAGGTCAAGCTGGTTTTGGAAAACCTTTAGCTGGTCAACCAAATAATCATACGCTTGAATCCGCCAGATACCCGCTACCGGTTCCAAAACACAGCTGCCAGCTTAAGATGGATTTTCCAAATGAGGTGTAGTCTTTAAAAGCCTAAATTATTGTATTAAATGAACATTGCGTGAAATGTAAATATAAAGAAGTCAAACTTTTTTATTGGCTGTTGGTTGATGTAATAGGATATTCACATGCACATTAAGTGAGCCCAAAGTCTCAGTGTACTTCACAGTCCATTTGGTGTGGGCATAGGGGAGACACAGATTCAATTATATGACCATATATGCAGCGCTGTGGTGAACCACTGTAGATACCATTAGCCACGAATAAACTGTTTATTTGTTCTTAGTTGGCTTAAAAATTTTCAGTTCCAACACCTAGTACTAAAACACTCCTCTAAAATGTACTTTCTAAAATTTAAGTAACTCCCTTGGCACGAGGTAGACGGTTCAATTTCCTTTTGCGCTCCACAGTAAAATAAAATAATAGTGCATGGGTTGGGAACAACATGCGAGTCTTAGTACTCATTGTTGGCCTAACAATTATTTTAAACGGCAGCCATTAAACATTTCCTGAGATTCCTAATTACCTCTAAACATTCACATATATCAGAGAGCAGACTCCATACGTAAATGCAAGAGTACCTTGAACATCGGTCATGCAATCCCATGATTCTCTAGCTGGTCACCATGTAATAATTCAGTCTTACTCACAGTGTGGCTGACTAACACTCATATCATTCTGTACTTTCCTCTTCTGTATTAGTTGCATGCTTGTGTGTCGACTCTGTCCTGGTCACTGCTGATTACTAAAGAGCCTCATCCTTTGGGTTCCCAGATGTTTCTGCTCTCAGGCCAAGAGAAAGTCTTTGTGTGTGTGTATGCGTGACCTCTGCGTGCGGCATTCGGCTCGTGGCGGGTAATCAGAGCCAGTTATACAGACAGTGCCAGGTGTGCGCACTGCCTCTGTCTCAATGAAGCCGTGCTGATGGAGGGATAAAGAGAGAGGGACTTTGAGAAAAGGCGAGCCGAGGTCTGGATTGAAGTGTAAACGCTCAAAGAAAGTGATGGCGAAGAGGCGTAAAGAAAGTTAAGAACGAGGGAGCGTGTTAAAGAAAGTGAGCGCGAGGTGGGAAGAGTGTCAAAGTTTATGTAACGCCGAACGAATGCAGTTGATGAGAGCGAAGGAAGAAAAGGGAGTGAAGAAAAGAGATAAAGAGCTGTCAAGAAGAAGAAGAACTGGAAGAAGGAGGTGAAATGTATTAATATCTTTCCCTCTAGGGCGGGGACTATTTTATAAGTGTGTGTGGAGGGGGAGTTAGTAGGTAGTTCATATGTTTACCTTATTTACTGATAAAACCTCTATTTGGAAATCACCCACATTTTTGAGCATCCGCTAATGGTCCCCCACAAGGAAACTAGCTAGAAAAATCTGTATACCATGAGCAAGAGGCTCCATCTGACTAAGACACAGGCCATCATAGCTTGATGTTATACAGTCATAACAGCACACTAAGTCGACATTTAAGGACTTGGCAGACATTATTATCCAAAGTGACTTTCAGAATGTGTGTTCTATTGGAATCAAACGCATAGCCTTTGCGCTGCTCACACAATCCCCTGCCAAGTGTACAACAAAAACAC
Organism: Triplophysa tibetana; assembly: GCA_008369825.1. Classification (NCBI taxonomy): domain Eukaryota; kingdom Metazoa; phylum Chordata; class Actinopteri; order Cypriniformes; family Nemacheilidae; genus Triplophysa; species Triplophysa tibetana. Next base: position 9,916,813 of record CM017897.1, on the reverse strand, counting down.
ATGATTGCAAGATCATCCAATAATGAAACAAACATCAAAATGCATGTACAAAAGTAAGGAAAACAGAGTAGTGTCCCAAAAACCTGATTTGAGGAAAAATCTGATTTATTGATCGAAACTTACTTGGAAGAGGTGTCCGTATTGGGTTAAGTTTAAATGTAGATAACATGTTATAAGCTCAGAATAAACAAACAAGTTAATGGAAATAATGGACCTGTGCAAATCATGCCTATTTTTTTGGATATCTTTTAGTTTTTTAATGGTAGCACTCATCAAATATGTGGTAGTGTACCGCTACACTACATCTGTCTTGTTCTGTCATGTTTTGATGGCTATTCGTTGAAATGGGGTTGTTGATATGGCCTGGTGTGTGTGGTGTAAAGGTCGATTTAAAATGGGATGCACCGAGCAAAAACAAATCCAACATCACATCCACACACCAATCAAGAACATCAGACGTGGCAGGAGCTGGTCGCTCACGTAATGATAACGTGTTAAAGTCCACAGCCAAACAGAGGGAAAGAAAATGACATCTACCAGCTTGTTAAACGTTATTAGATGTAATTTTTTCTTTCGGATTGAGCCGTGCACAGAATGTTCCTGGTCTGTGGACCGCTGAACCCCGTAAAAAAAGAAAACAGGTTTGCCTGGCAAGAGCTTTTGCTAGGTCACTTATTTTAAACCGTTTTAAAACTGACTTGGATTCCAGGGAGGTTAAATATAAACTAGAAGGGTGTTAGGTAAACAAGCTCTGTTTTGTAATAAGATGTCAAAGCATTTAAAGTACAACATGAAACATCATTTGCGATTTCATGGGATTGTGGGACAACTTCAGAATGGGATTGGATTTCATCTATTAGGAAGTCATTGAAATGGTGGATATTTTTTTATAATGCGAGGAATCATTTAAAAGTCGCTCTAAATAATAAATTCTTAATATATATAGAGAGAGAGATTTCGAAGTGAGATGACTCATGGGCCTCAAGAATTGCGCTAAAAAGAGTTAAGACGACTTATATTTCATATTAAGTAAAAAAAAAATATTTCAGCCGTTTGGTTTTTTTCCCTGTGAGACAATCTGTTCAATGCCTCAGGCTTTAAGTCTCCACCTCTACTTGTCTAATAGGAGAGTCATCACTTGTCTTCAGTGTCTTGTACTCTTCCAGATAAGGAGAGCAGCACGCCAGACCACCCATGGCCTGGAACATGCACAAACAGAAGGACCCCCCTCCCCACCTCAAGCTCCAGTGTTTCAATGACAGCACCTCGGCTGCTGGGAAACGGACGCACTGTCCCCTTGTACTCTCAACATTCCCCTGCGCTTAACATCTAACACAGTGCGAGCCACCAGCGGCCTGTTTACATTCCCTGACTTCTTAAACTCCAACAGACAAACCTTGAATGGGCTGAGGACTGTACCCTGGGGAGTCTATTGCTATTGTACAACATCCCAAACCTCAGTGAGAGTGAGAATGTGCGTGTGAATGCGTGTGAATGTGTGTAAGAGGACGTCCTGTGATGACAAGAGTCTTAAGGCTGCCCATGTTAACCTGCGTAGGTTAAAATCAATGTGAAAAATCAAATGTAAGCTAAACTATACAGTAAGAATGGGTTTCAGTGGTAAATAAAATATTTTGACAAAAACGTTGGTGACAATACAGTTTTGAAAGGGCATCTTGGGTATTTCACATGTCTTATCACAAAAGACAACAAGGTAACGCATTGAGGAAAAATGAAAGATACAAAGTAAATGAAAGATCTGTGCAGGACGGAAGACCTGTGTTCCCCTGAGAATTGGATATATCAGTCATTTATCTGAACTGAACGCTAAAATAACATACATTGTGAAAGACTGAAGTCTCCGGCAATGGACATGCATTCAGCACAGCCAAATAAGTGGTAAAATATTGTTTTAAAACATTACATAATGCAATAGATACAAAAATATAATTGTACAATTTAAATATCAATCTTAAAAAAGCTTATGATATATTATTCTTGAATCTGTTTCAACATGCTGTCCAAATTTGTTAAGCTTAACACTTTTTAAATGTGTTGTCGCTGAACATAAGAAGTATTCAGCGTAAGGTTTATGTCCCATTTTTATGCTCGTATAACTATGAACAACACCCCGTGGAGTCATTTCATTTCTAAATCAGTTATTAAATCTAGCGTGTTGAAACCTAGGGCGATACAGCCGGAACAGAGAACTGCTCGGGTTCTCATCTACCCTGTAAAAGTTTGTGAAAGTTCAATTAGGAAACATCTCCATAACAATTCTCCATTGTTTTCCTTTAATTTCTCTCACGTTTTCTAAGCCCACAAACACACACGCCCTGACTGCCCTTATTCTCAGGTGTATAAAAGTGTACAGTGTAAGCTATAATCACTTCACCAACCAGACCAACCACATATTTCCTCAGTTTACCACGGGAAACTGCTCGGCTCTAAAACAAGTGACTGGAACAATCTTGGCTGGGCCTTTATTTTTTTTTCGGTTTCTACTGTCATGAGATGAGGCCCTTGCGTACTTTAAACTATCCATGCTCATGTGCACAACTCCTCTTATGGACGTCTAAATGAGCTTCCATCTAAAGTGCACATGCCGTCTGTCTTCGCATTAGCCGTTAAACTGTTCCATGAGTTTACTTAAAATCTTGTTCCGCGGAGCTCTTGTTTGTTTGGAAACTTGATAAATAGCACTGGCAGATCACAACACGGCCAGCTGCGAGGCTGAATGATGTCCTTTAGCACGGAGTTTGTCATGCGCTTGCTGTCCAGACACACGATTCGAATCAAACTGCAGCCACAGAGAGCTTGTGTCAACACCAAACAAGGTGAACGTGCTGCCCTCTGTGGGAACGACTACACACGAGTCCAAACAGGCTTGCGGGGAGCTCGGGGAATAAACAAAAAACACTTCTTCAGCATTCACTCAGTCGTGCCAATGCATTATAAACTTTGACAGCTTTACTAGCCCCACCAAAGCTGTGCTGTCAGTCCCAGAGAAAATAGTTACCGCCTAAGGCTCTTCAACTCCTAAAAGGAGTGTAGAGACCTGAGTGGACAGGCCCACATTAGGGCCGATTGTTCCCCTGTGAAGTCAGACAGGGACAAGTGGGACAAAGTTAGGGAGGGGATGACTCAACAGAATTAAATTAAGACGAATGCATTATCATTGGTTAGGATTAGCATCCCAGCTGGATTTGCATTGCACACCGAAGTGAAGACATCAGGGTGATGGTCATTTTACTAAAGGGCACAACACTTGAGCGAACAGTCTCTTAGGTCACAGAGCACAGAATTAACGATAAAACACACTTCCCCTCTTTATGTCCCGTTGCCCTGCAGCAACCCTGAACACTCTCACGACTGCAGCACCAGAATCCATGTGCAGTCAACCACAACTGTGCTTTGAAGTAAGCACGCACTTCCTGCAGGTTACAAGAAAATGCAGCATGTAAGGGTCTGGGTGGAGGTAGAAAAAAAGGGGTCGCAAACTTGGCTGTGGTCAACGGCAAATGAGACCACGGTCAGGAAAAGCTTACTAAACAGGAAAATCCTTCTCCTTTCAGTTTTGGAGATTTCCTGGCTGACAGGCGGGTCTTGCGAGGAAGCTCGAATGAACCTGCTTGGCGGGGAATTTTGAAAGACTCCTACTGCCTTCGTTCTAAAGTGACCCGCCCTCTGACCGTCTCTGCTCGGGTTTCCAACCAAATGTTTGCAAATGACTTTCGGAAACCTTGGCACGCATTTGTTTTGTATGGGAAAGTGCTTATGTTGATCTGTGCATGTCTATCCGGATATTTGCAATGTAGGTTTTTAATATAGCAAACTCTGAGAAAAGAGCAGTATAGCAGTCAGAGGGGAGAAACACTGGCCATCTATTTGTAATGGAGAACCACATCTGGGAGTAGTACGCTGCCCCGCTCTGCTACACACAAGGGTTTCTCAGGTGGCCGAGTCTCCCCCGCAAACCACCCCCTTAAAACTGTCTCCATGCTTCATTTCACAGATAAGAGATCTTAATAGCCACGGCAAAACTGGTGCAACAGCTCGCTCGCAAACTGGAGGTATCAGCTGTGTGAGCGACAAGACTTGCAAAAACAAACCAGCCACAATACACATCATTCAAAAATATGTGAATTTTCCTTGATTGACAAAACTGAATCTAAAATTAATTTCACATGTAAAGCATGAACATTTTTTGACCATACTGTAGTCAACAACGTCAAATGTCAACAATGTCAAATCTTAGGCACCTGCTATAGTTATGCAAACTTACAGAATCCAAACCATGAATAATTGTAATCCCATATCAAATACGCCAAACGCACACGCAACACAAAAGTCCATCTTGGAGCAACGTGAGAGCCACCTGTGATGCAAATCATTGCTAACTCAAACAACGTGATGTGGATAAACGTGTAGTTCACAGGTAGCTCACTGACCTTGCAGATCTTGCTCTCTTCTGCCTCTCTGCTACTCCGTCCCATAGTAGTTGTAGCCGGAGCCAGGACCGAGGTTGTCCTCCTATCCATGATGTCCCTCTTGAGTGACAACTGACAGGACAGCATAGAAGATTCTGTGCCCCTGATATCCGAGCTCCTGGGCGTCAGTCCATGTGCCATGCTGCTCCTCCCTGGGTTGGGGATGGGCAGTGCAGTGTGAATGGGTTTGGACCCCACTGCTGGCTGCCGGAGTTTTGACGCAACCCCAACCACCGGCATGATCCCTCCGAGTGCCAAAAGCAGAATAAGAAGGGAAAACAAGGGGGAAGAGTGTCGCTCGTGGCTTTCTCACACGAGAGAGATAGAGAGAGGGAGATAGAGAGAAAGAGAGAGAGAGACAAGAGCCCTGTGTCTGCTCTTGATGTCTGGCAGGGGGCTGTAGGAGGTGGGAGGGGGCGATTCGTCTCTCAGAGAGCACTGCTAGCAAGAGCGAGCGTGGCCACGCTCATTCTGTTGCTGACAGCGTGTGCTGCTCGCAGTAACTGAGAACGCTCTCCCCTCCTTCTCTCTCACCACTCCTCCTTTTTCCTCACTGACAGAGCACCACTACAAAACCAAACAGCTCTCGGGGGCGTGAACTTCCCTGGAAGGTGACCACCACCTCTCTCACACATATGCACTTAAAAGCACAGCTCCAACTTTCCGGTTTCTCCTCTGTCATTGGAGGAACATTCCATAGCAGCGCGTCACAATTCGCCCGCAACTGTCAAAACAGCCTTTGTATGACCCAGCTCTGATAGGTGGACATAGACACCTCACACTGGCAGCAGCTGGAACAACTGAACATAGCGATGATAGAATGAGTACAAATAGAACACAGAAAAAAAATGTTTGGAGTGAAAGTAAGGCTGTATATATGTGATGGCCAACACAAATAGATGTCAAAGAAGGTATATTTCTCTTTAATCCCGGAAACAATCCACACTGAAGTTGTTTGTCTAGTCTCCTGGTTGTATTTCATGGCTGCCAAATTCCCTTTCGCTCTCTTGTGCCCCGACTAACTTTCACTCATTTTGTCTATCATTCATCACCAGTTTGAATAGCTGGTGGACAAGTCAGAAATACAGATAGGATCTGAAACAGTCGATAGACAACAGAATTTGTTTCAGACTGTTGTGCTTATAAGAGGATGTACAAAAAAAATTCTGAACAAGGATAGTGGATGTCTACACTGTGGTCACTGTTGTTTTGTACCAGTCATAGTGCCTGTAAAGATGGATTTTCAACTGTGGTGTGAAAATGAGCAGCCCTTGATGTATTAAAGAGTTTATTAAGTGGGCAAAATATGACATGTACCACGTATTTTAACAGCCATTAGCCCGTTGTCGAACTTAAAAGGAAGTGAAAGTTTTATATGGAAAGAGCGCATCTGGTTCAGTTTAAGAGCAGGGATGTGTGGAGAAATAGCAAGGATTTCCACCACATCGGAACACTTTAAAACAGCAATGTCCAGTTCCTAAGCCTTCCCTGAGCACCTACAGTTGATTTAATACCTTATGGGATTGACTCAACACTCATGCAGCTAAGCCTATATTCTTGTCTGTTCTGTATATTTAAAGCCACATTTGTTTAATGACATGATGAACATACTGGAAGATTGTTTTCCCATTTCATTTTTTCCACTAATATTAAAAGCTTAACATTCCCACATCACTCTTCAGTGCTAGACTTTCAATTTGAGGCAATTCTAAACAATGACGCATTCAGATAATGTAAGAAATCCAGTAATTTTGTTTTCAGCCGTATCAGCATTTTGTGATTGATGAGCTTTACTGGAGAAAATGTACAGCAGAGTTCTCCCCGGAGGGCTTAGTCAATGCAAGTTTTTTGCCTCCCTCCTCGAATTCAAACTGGCGCTCTAAAAAAGTGCTGCTGACCGACGGGAATCCTGCTACCTGTGTTTTTCAAAAGGCACTGCGGTAATGCGGAGTTGAAACGCTGCCGTGAACCGCCAGGGAGTAGCCAAAGTCAACAGCTGTACACCAGCCTCGGGTTCACTTCCATCTCGGCTCGGCAGGTCATGGTCAGCGCTACGCTCATATACTTGACCACATTTCTCCACATGAGAGCGAATACTCTTAGCACGCTGGATAAGCAGAGACAAAGATCATAAAACATGATGAGGATGATGATGGACATGACAGCAATAACGATGTTGATGCTGAAGGCCTAGGATGGTAATGATAGTGTTTGCTCCCTCGGGCTTGTATGGTGAGTCACGGTTGACAACTGTGGCCTGTTCCTCTCAAGTACCACAATTTGAACAGCAAACACTAGTACTTGTGACCGGGCAGGGGTTGTATTCTTTGGAAGAAGTAGAGGGAGCTAGCGTCAAGATCTAAATTTACAGCAGAATTGCCTATTTCTGAATTTCGACTCTGTAGAGTTGCTGCATTCTAGGTGGCCTCCAAATCCACAGTGAAGTATCTTGTGGCAGGAAAAAAGGGCATTCCGACAGGATCGGGGAAAGGGGTGGGCTAATGGGGAAACCTCAAGATTTTGGGGTTGGGGAAGAATTGTGGAGGACCCACAAGCCACAAGCCTACAGAGGAAATAAGAATTGGGTTTCTTAGTATCTCCAGACTCAAACGTCTTGGACAAGCATCATAGCGACTGATTAAGTCAACTCAAAGTATGAAAGCGCCAGGAAAGACATTTGCTGCGTTTGCTGAGACATTCAGTTTTTTTATCAGTTCTTTCCCTGACTGATACTGTAAATCAGGGCAACAGTATTCTATGGTAACTCAAGCGTGCATTGGGAACTCTCGATCTAGTCACGACATACGTCCTTGAATATGAATAAAATAAGACGCATAAGGCTTTGAGAACTTAACTAATCAAACGTTTTAACAACACCCTTTTCCCCAAAAATAAATGCTTAACAGAAATACAATAATAGATCCCAGGGGTATTTCTAATATGAACAGAGCCCAGGACAAAAGAAAAATTGTTGTTGGGACTCTTTTTTTGTGGTTGGGACTCTTCTCCCGGCTGTTTGGGGATGGACCTGGGAGCTGACTGCAGGGAACATCTCTGCATGGCACCTGATGTTCGATGGTGACCTTATCCCCCATGCACACAGGCACAGTTAAAAACAGAGAGAGGGAGAGAGAAACAAACCAAACGAGAGAATGTTTGACCCTCTTATATTCCCTTTAGACCTTTTCCTGTCAAAACAAATCCTTAGAGAGGCTGATAGTCACGCACCTGGTCCCAACCACAAGCACATGCTTATCTCAACTCTACATATAGGATGGCATGGAAAAGAAAACACACACACAGGGTGCTAGAGTCATGGATTCCTACTCACCAGTCAACCTTTGACACCCTCAATGGGCACTCCACCAGGGCTCTAGAGATAAACTTTTAAATGATTTACAGGGATGGTATTCATTTTCACTGTTATCATCAGAAATATGCATCTCAAGATATTAATACAATGCTATTCTTGCCGTGAAGACATTATATTCTGGAGCAGATCTCCATCTGAAATATCAGTAACATGATGGGATGAGAGGTGCCAGACGAACATCTTTTTAATTTATGAGTTGATATTTTTTCTCCCTATAAACGTGTTGATACCACTGCGGCCACCGTGATGGAGACGAGCAGTGAAGCAGATTGAAACAATTCATTTTAGTAGGAGCAATTTTCTTAGTTTCAGATTCAAAGGGGTCGGCACAGATGGAATTCAAACTATCCTTTTCCAAACGGCAAACTTATAAACACACATTTAGCAAAAACGTCAAAGAAATTCCAGCTGCCCGGAGAACATGTTTGGAGAGGGTGGCCTGGCCACATCCCAGAAAGGAGTGGGTGGAAACAACACTACATTGAATCAAAGCCGCATCCTGCTTCCCAGCAGGAATCTTCTACTTTCACACAAACACAGTACTGCCACTTGCCTACTTGTTGGCCGACTCCATCTACACCGAACAAAATCAAGCATCCAAACAAATGATCAAATCCGAATATGCAAAATATATATTAGATTATATAAATTAGATACTGCTGTATATAATACTCCAATTATTCAATACAGCACAAGAATATACAGTACAAGGAAATTTTTACCACTTCAAATATGGCTGATAAAGATCTAGAATCTCCAAAAGAACTCATTCAACAGTCGTTTTAATGCATAACTTGAACATCACTTCACAAACACTGTTTACTTCATCTTAGATATTACTTATGGTCTTCCTGTCGGCCCACGTGTCACTCTCCCTCTTTTTCTATTTCTGGAATGAGATGAAGTCTCCTTGGACCCTAAACCTTTCACAGCTGGTTTTGATAATACTCAGGCAAAGAATCAATGCTCCCTTACCAAATAGAACAATAAGCAAAAGCGTGGATATAGAGTGACTGCAAATGCACCTATTGTGGTGTAAAAATAACTTGAAAGGCAGCTATTAATCCAGACCAGAGGAAAAGGCCATCACAACACTGGACTCAGTCCAAGCAAAAGATCTCCACAGAATAACACCACTAACATAAAACTAGGATTGAAATACAATTCGTAGATCAGCAGAGAACACTCAGCTTGCCAGGACGGAATAAAAGGCAAATTCAAATGTCCAGGCCTACACGATATTGACTGAAGAACCGTTGGGTACAGAAACGTGTACATCTGACATTAGTGAAAATGACAAAATGAGCTGAATACATGTAATGGATATAAGTAAAAAATATAAATATTTCTTTATAACTGCACTGTAAAAAAAGTCTGTAGAAGTTACAGTATTACTGGCAGTAGTTACTGGCAGCTAGCTGCATAACTACAGCAAAAACATTTTGAAAACTAAGGATCAGCTATGTTACACACAGTCAATTAGAATGCACAAAAAATATCACTCAGAGAGACCAGACAGGTGCCTTTATTGTTTTTCTATTAATGTCAAAGCATAACTGATTATATATACACAGCTAGCTCATCATTGAGCAGTCTTTTCAAATCAACACTTACACACCAGCCTGCATTCCAAGGTGGCTTATCCTGGCACCGGTTGCTTTTAACAAACAGCATGGAGACACGGTTATTCAATGCCATACAGGGTAAAAGCATTCCCTGTAGCCAAGGATGGGTGGCTGACAAACAGCAGCTAAACCTAACCTCATATAGTAATAAAAAAGTAAAATGCCTGCCTTTAAGGCACAAACAATCCTGTTTTTTTAAAGCAACAGAAATCAGGCAATTTCAATGGCACTTTTAAAACATGTGAAAATTATGGTCATATATAATGTATGTTAATTATGGTGCTGAATGATACAATTTAAATGGTAAAATTGTCAATTTTACAAAGAACTCATTTATAAAGGATTTATTTCCATTGTTTTGAAATCTAGTTTGATGTACTATATAGTGTACTGTGTGACACGCTCAACTTTCACTACTCAAAGCTCCTCCCCCAGTCCACCCTGACCATCAATGTAAACATGTTTACATCTCAATGTCTGTTCAGAATTCAGCCGGGTCCGTTTTATAATCTGTTCATGGTGGTTGGCCAGAATGTTGGACTTCTATAAATTCAACGACTTAAATGCTCAGAAACAAAAGATAATATGAATTTAATATAAAGATCTGAGAAACATAAAGATTTAAGTCTAAGGGTCAAACTTGATTATAATCACTTTTAGCACAAAAATAACGCTAAGAATAAACGTTGGGGAACAAAATAAAATACTTAAAATGGTGAAATATGGGCCCTTAAATGTTAACCATCACTGTTCTGTAACATGTTGATGTTTCTATATTTTGTTTATGGCACATTCTCTCCACAGCACATACGCATTTTGCATCTGTTGTTATTTTAAACTTTTTATATGATATCGGCCCTCCTCTCCCTCCAGCATCGCTACAGTCTATGATCAGCATGTGTGCCTTGTAAATAGCACTCGGTCTCACAATTTATCCATGCAATAAACACACACTGTTATCACCTGTGGCTGCATCTCCTGCTTATTACAGATCACTCATAACACTGAAGCTGTTCTCCTATAGAGACTCTGATTAAAGGCTAAGGATCCGAGCCCGCACTTCAGTTTTAATCCAACATCAGGTCCCTGCGCCGGCCCCAGCTCAGCAGCTCCAGATGTGGACAAGCCGGGTCATAACTGGAGGCCTCCCATGTGGTGTTTTTGCTAAATGGCTTGTAGCTCATTACTACAAACAAGCAGATGTGTCAGGCTTGTCTGAAGACTTTGTCTTGATGAGAGTGTAGTTTTAATGCCCAGTGTGCAACGCTTTGGGCCCACGGCAGTCTAGTCTCGGTTTAGACGTTCTGTATCCCTGTTGAAAACACCAGAATGCTGTACAGTATGCTCTGTTTTTATGCTGGTATGCTGATGTCCCCACAAGGGTTTTTTAGCTTATCTAATTAAAAACTGGAACTTGTTCAACAAGCTTCACAGGAGAGAACACAATAGTTGACAAACTTAAACAGATGAACACTGTTGCTGATCTTTCTCAAAATCTAAACAAAAAGCTCCAATCTGGGTGGGTTTACAGAAAAGTCCGGGTGCACATTTTTTTTCTTTATTTATTATTGGTTCTGATGTGAAATAAAACAGCAAAATAACTGTAATACAGGGTTTATCCCCTGTACAAACATGTCACATGAGTTTCCTGTTTGTCTTGACTCCGGACAGCTGCAGAAACTGCTACATGGTACAGGCACACACAAGCGCTCACCCCACACTGCAAAAGGGACTTTCTTGCTTAGTATTTTTTTCTTGTAAAAAAAGAGTCAATAGCTACAAGATACTGTATTTTCCAGTAAAAATGTCTAGACATTCTTGAATCAAGAAGCACTTTCTTGATGAGCAATTTGATCTAAGAAAACAAGTTGTTTTTAGTAAAAAAATATGAAATTTCAGTGAATTTGTGCTTAAAACAAGCAACAAATCTTGCCAATGGGGTAAGAAAAATAATCTTGAATTAAGTGACTAAGAAAAAGGTAAACCTTAATTCAAGATTATTTTCCCTAGATTGTTTTAAGCACAAATTCACAGAAATTTCATATTTCTTGACTACAAACGTGACCATTTTTCTTAGGTCATTTTGCTCATTAAGAATATGCATTTTAATTCAACAATTTGTAGACATTTCTATTGGAAATCAAGAAAACAAGAAAAAAAGAAGTAAGCAATTAATTTTTTTTCAGTGCAAAAGCTCTGCCAGCAAACTGTTACAAAGCTACTTTGCCAGAAGGCCAGTTACATATAACACCATTGGCAGAAACACAGCAGATAAATGAGCACATAAAAGTGTTAATCTGAGGTGTTGGCTGTGATAAAATTAGCACTAGGATGAACAGAGGGACACGTATTACTGTATCTCTTCCTCGTGTCTCTCATTTACAAATAGGTGCTGTTTAACAGAGGTTAGTGGCTGTAGAGTCAGCATTTTGACAGACGTAAAATAGCATGATAACAGCCTTAAGGGGTCCTGCCCCGTCCCACGGATCATAGCCTGGCGTGTGCTTGGGTGTACAGCACTGCTCTTTTATCTGTGGGGATGTGTTCACGATGGGCCATGGATCTGTGTAATCATCTTTAAGAGAGTCAGTCTGCGTCTTCCACTAAAAACCCAAAATGTGTGCATGACGCAAGAAGAAACCTCAGTCTAATGGAGTCTGGTTCAATAGCTACAAGATACTGTATTTACCTCAGATGCACTATCCACTATTATTTATCACCCACAAACACAAATCATGCCTTTGAAGAAATCTTCTACACTAAAACAACTGAAATCTCAGATTCATTAAGATTATGGCTTTTGAACTGAGGAAGGAAAAAGAGAGTTAGACCAAAAAAACATTTTACTCAAAACACAGACACAAATATTTAGGTGATGTCTTGCAAACATGGAATCCTGTTGTACATATTAATTGTACATTCTTGCAGTAATAGGCCCAAGTATTTCTATATTATTCTTATTATATTCAAATGTCAGTGCCAATAAACTGAATGTTTTATTTAGGAGGCTAGCTAATAAACATGCTGATTCATGCACAAAGTTAGAGCTGCAATTCGTAGCTTTTGCTGCTCTATCACCATCTCATAAAATTGCAGATTATTTAAAGTACGTTTATTTCAGAGGAAGAAGTGAAAATAACATCAAACTGACATTTCCTGCAAAATCACACCGGACTCAAATTTAAATCATTATTATAAGTTTACCGTTGGGAATCGGTGTACGGTAAGGAAACACTTCTGAACACAATTTTTATGTAATTGCTTAATAACTCCAGAAAAATTCAATGAAAAACTAGGGCTGTCAAATAATAAATCGTGATTAATCACATCAGGATTAAAGTTTGTGTTTACATAATATCTGTCTGTGTACCCTACATCTTAATTTTGTATTTTTAGACACACAGATACAAGCATATAAGTAAAATATAGACGTTTCTATATCATTTTTAAAATCTATGTTTACACAATGTATGTGTGTGTTTTTGTTTATAAATACAAAATGAATATGCACAGTACACCGACACATATAATGTAAATGCAAACTTTTATTCTTTTTTATTCTGGATGTGAATATTATGAATGAAACTTATTACTGGTACTTCTGGTGATTATTGCCTTTTTACAATGAATCGCTTATCATGTTCCTCAACTATAAGTCGCTCAGGATAAAAGTGTCTGCTAAATGAATAGATGTAAAATGTAAACGCTTATTTTTAACCCAAAGAGCATTAAGGATTGCAGCTTTAGCTAACCTGCTCAGCATGATTCTCTTTGAACTGTAGAAGACAGTTTATGAGGATGCCTACTATAACTGCAACAGAATTCAATTTATACTTGTCATACATTTCTGAACCCAACAATGTGTGAAATTGTGCTTGTGTGGCTAGAAGCATTAGCCCACTTGTGTACTGTAGTTTAGTTGGCTGTAGTTTGTGTGCTCATGCAATTAGCAATTTTGGATTTGCAGATTTCAAAACGGAATCTCAACACACAAAACACCAAACACATTGATTTGTAAAGCTAATCGAAACTGAATAAAACAATTGTCGCAGTACAAATTGCATGTTTGCTGCCACGTTGTATGTAAATGTAACAATCAATATCCAAGTTTACGGTCTATTAATCTTACAGCAATAACATTTGGCCTCCGTTCACATAGTGCTTTGCCTGAATCTAATCATTTGAGCAGAGTTTTGAAACGTTTTAGAAAACTCTTCAGTTTGCGTGTCCTCCAGGACATGATTACACGAGATGCTGTGTTTTCTAACACTAGGTGTATTGTGTTTGGCCAGGAAACAAGTCAGGCCTCTGGAATAGCGTCCAGTACTGTGTTAGGTTTGGCACGATCATCTCACCTCCGTCAACATGTTCAGATTGTCTTAAATTCCCACTGCTTTTCTTGCCTTACTCGTATACTTAAATAAACTCTAGTTTTGCTCAAACTCAATCCCCAACCCGGGGTTAGATTAGCAGGATGTAATTTATCACTTATCAAATCCATATCAAGAAGCATACAAATTACAGTCTTCTTACGCATGTCAAAAAGAAAAAGCCATCAGTAGCAATAATACAGTTTTGACAGCATGGTCACCTTGTTGTTGCGACTGTGGGGCCCCATTATAATTTCTATAATTTCTTTCCCAAGCTGTGGGTTGGAAGACTCTGAACTACAGTCTCTGAACTTCACGGCCCTTGTGGCTAAGTAATGTGGTGCTGAGAGGTGAACGCACACACTCAATTTCTCTTCATTATGGTCTTCTGACGAAAACCAAATGGGCCGCTGAAAAAGGCAGGAAGCCAGAGCGCGTGGTGCCCAATTAAGGGCTTGAGCGGGGAGCAGCACTGGCAGCACATAAACAATGGTGCTAATCTGTGCCATGTCTGCCTTATGAATGACCTGGCACTTCAGTGTGCACGGGTGGGCACTGGCGCGTGGGTAGAGGCCTATAAAAGGTCCGAGACGGAATGAGGACCTTCGAATCCAGAGTTTACATGTGTGGCCCCAAGAGGCAGGCTAAAACAAAACTGGGAAGGGCCAATAGCGGTTCCGTGTAACATCAAGGCTGGATTTAATGTTGACATGAAAAGGTTAGGAAAGGTTGTCCCTCCGGATGCTGCACTACGTGTTTTATTTAAAGCATGGAATGCTTTCTGAGTCATGGATATCACATTTGTCAATAGAGAATTGCACTGCCTGAACAACATTTGGTTATCAGTTGAGAATATTAGAGCATCCTTCTGTTTGTTTACGTCAATGCGAAGCATAACGCCAAAGGGTGCGTGCTAGCAAGGTGATTGATACTATAGCGAAAGCTTGGCATGGGGAAAACAATCAGCTTTGTCTATGTCTTCAAACAGGCCGATGCATGCATTATCTCAACATCACAGAATACTCGGTACGGCATGCAATTTGTAAAGTGCTTTCATTCAATGAGGAAAATTAGTCTGTCTGCAGGTCTAGACGAGGAGTGATTGATTGAGTCAAACAATTTCGCCACAACGTTCCAGTGGATTCAAGGTTTTCTCTTTCTACATATGCTCATCAACATCCTGACGTTTTAGGACGCCTTAGAATGTTCCCGCTTTCATTTTCCTGGCCTCAACAAAGGCCCGGTAAGTAATTAGTCCCATTTTCAGGCTTCTCTTACTTATCTGGAAGGAATGTGGTGGAACTCGCTTCACATGTTTGGCTTTACTGATACGGTGACTCCAGCGATATTCTCCATTCGTAGAGGGCAAATGCAGGACGGCCCAGGCCATGTTAGCTGCATCCCTTGATATTCCATTCTTCGAAGGCAGAGACGGAAAAATCACAAAGGAGATTTTGAACATTCCTCAGCAGTTACATTAAAAGAAGAGGAATGTTCAGAAAAAAGTCAAACATAGATGAGAACTGCATTAAGCCTCATAAGCTTGAAAAGCTACAGCTGAGCAATAAAATGTCGGTTTAGGGGGACCCTGACAAAAATGTAAGCAAGATGCTTGATTTTCATTATCAAAAGCTACACTGCCTTTGGTGTTGGTTTCACAAATCTGCCATTGGACATCGAAGTGAGGACAATGCCACTGGCAGCGAGAGCAATGCAATGCTCTGCTATGTGATATGATTTTCAACCCAAACAAATGCTGTCATGGCACATGTCATGGCCAGTCGACACAAAATGAAACAGTCAGTTAGTCAGACACATAGAGAGAGCTGGCTGACAGTTAGGACAAATTATGAGTCATAGCTGGACCAAGTGCCCAGATGATGCAAGAGGAGTTCTCACATGGTTGAATAATATTTGATGTATTATGTCTATGCTTCAGACTTAATTTAACAAAGTGTATAAAATGTGACAAAGGCCAATGAATAAGAATGTCTACAGAATGTGTACAGGCACCTATTGGATAATAATAAACGCAGTGAACAATATCCAGTATCAGCGGCAACTCTACAGAACTTGCAGTATAAAGAATCTTAAATTAGACCAAGCCACATGAAGAGTCAACAGAGAGTTGAGTTTGATCTTCTGCAGGGGGCGAGAGCTCAGAATCACAGGCAAGACGTTCTCTGAATAACACTCTGATCACTCAGCTGTGAAATTACCACAAATACACAGGAAATGTCTGTGTTTCTTACTTCCAGAATGTTAATTTCAAAGAAACCCTCCAGATTCTACCACAGATGAGATTAAGTTACCACTATGTGGAAACAGCAAGCACGCACGCAAAAAAGAATAAAGACAAATGTAAGAAAGCAAAAATTAAACACAAACCAGAAGCTTTATTTCAGGAAATAATGTTGGGGGAGAAAAAAAGCATGCATCCATAGAGTACAGTAGCTATAAACAGAAAAACCTTATGCAAGAAAGATCACCAAAGGGAAGCTACACAGCCAAATGACCAAAACACATAAATACACTCACCCACATGCACAAACAACAAAAATGTCTTGAATAAACGAATAAAGCAAATAAGGCTTGAGAGAAAACCATTAAAACGGTAAATGCAGGGCAAGAGAGAAGCCATAATTAGATCCACGCAATGATTATCCCCAGTTGTTTGTAGTTGTGCTACTTTTCATTTCTTTTAACCATGAGGAACACACTGTGCACACTCACTTGAACACGAGGTCAGCAGGGTGCTCCGGTTTGGCCGGAACCCATCAGTAGGAAAAAGCCTCTTTCAGACTAATACCACTGGAGACGTTGAATGGGAAGGTTGGGATACAGACTCGGCAGGCAGCTAATAGCAGAGGAGGGAAGCACATTTGGCAAAAGCTAGCGAGATGCTCCACTGAATGTTTGCGCAAACGGGATTTCACCTACTAATTATGGTAATGCCGTACACTTTGAGGCTTGACATATATACAAACTGTTGTGGTGCGCTGACAAGGACGATCGAACGAGGTTGTGATGTTCCGGGATTGAGCCAAGAAGCTGCGTTCTGCTGGTGCCAGATATGTTGTTGGCCACATGGCTAACATTATAATGCTTACATCATGATATTATTTGAATATTGCTGGTATTGTGATGAAAAAATATTGTAAAAAATATGATTTTCTGTAACATGGTAAAAAGTTATATATTGTAAAGACCTTTAAATGTAATGCTAATAGGTGACCCTAGACGAAAAACCAGTCTTAAAAAATCAATATTTCTATTTCAAATCACAATTATTACTATCGGAATTACAAAAAATCGACAAGATGCATTTATTGAAAAAAAGATTATAATCTTAACAGTCCTCTTGGATTTTTTTTATAAATGGATGTGTTTTTGACACAGCATGCCATATTGCAAGTTGCAATGTAACCCAAAGGATTTTGTTTTACTTCAAATAAAATCCAACTTGTTATCGAGCGAAAGTGTGACGCATTTACGGCTAATTTTCTTGAATGATATTGCTATTCCTACCCGGACTTGAAGCAGACTGTAATATCCAGACAAAAAGCTAATCTAATCTTTTTGGGGTTTCAAACACAGCTGGGTATCTGCAGCAGTGCAGATAACAACTGTTCTAAACACGAAAGCCTGTTACTATTTCAGAAACTGAACTTCAAGGCATTTCGTCTGCTTGTAAAACACTGCAGCACGACAACAAAGCTGACTGCATTGGACTATCTAAAACTCGCACTGACATGCTTGGAAACGAAAGACTTTTCCCTGTGGACCTCTACTGATCCAGTATAAATGAACAAAGACGGGGTGGGTTACAGATCTGAAGACTTCTACAGTAGGAAACCCAATGGACTTGCAACACTGAACCAGAGAGAGCTAAAGGACAAACTTGTCAAGATCCTTTTGAACGAGCAGGAAGAGATGATGGAGCAGAAGGGAAGTTGAAGGGGGGTCCTATTGTTCTTATGTGAAAAACATTATGGAGCTTGGTGTCATAAATGGAAGATGGAAAGATTATTAGTTGAGACCATCATGAGAAAGTCAATACCTTTTGGATTTTCATTTATAGATAACCGTTGTAGGCTGTTGCTGCCATTCTTATTGGACAAATAAGGAAGAAAGGTGGCCAACAAGCGCTGTGCTGTTTCATAGAATAAGCAACAATATTGATCATGTGATAGCTTGCCAAATTGCTCTATAGGTAAGTGAATAAAAAGCTTCCCTAAACTAAGACAAACACAGCTGGGTGTACAGAAAACATGATGCACTTGAGTTTTAATGGTGACCCTGCCAAATTAAAAAGATGAAGATGAATAAAAGGTTGACAAACACAAGGAATGATAGAAAGTGAATATAAAGATGTGAATAAAATACAGGTTGGACAGCAAACAAAACCTAATCCCAAAATGGCAATGAGTGGGTTCATGTTCTAAAAAGCACCCATGCATTAGCATGCATCTGCACAATGGATGACACATCTGCAGAGGTGTGTTTTTATTTGGTACAAGAAAGAATGAACTGGTTAAGCAAGTGGATTAGTTTCCCAGTTCTCCTACTCGCTCTATAGCTAAAACTCATAAAGAATTGTCAGAACGCGGAATACAATCAAAGTATTAAATTCGACGATGACACTTTAGCTTCACGCTGCCAAAATAATTACAGACACTTTCTCGCATAACGTAACCGGAGCGTTTGTGGCGTGAAACAAAGCCTCGTGTCCACATTCACATTAGCACATCAAATACGCACACATTCACAAATAGGGGCTGAGAGAGACAGGTGTTAGTCCCACATGAGTCACACCATGGACAAACAGAAACTATAGAATAAATCTATTTACTCCTTTTTCATTGCAGAACAAGAATACACTGAATGTTTTTTTTTGTGAAATAATAACAGCTGCATTGTTATTTATTCTATATGAATTTATTTCTTCTAAAGAGCACAATAGAAGATTTTTTAAAGACTGTTGGTAACTGAACATCGGCGGTACCCGACTTGCATTGGTTTTGTGTCCATACAATAGGAGTGAATGGCTGCCACATTGTTTGTTTACCAAGAATTTTCCAAATGCATTCTTTTTGTGTACTGTGGAAGAAAGAAAGTTATACAGGTTTGAAATGACAAAGGGGTGAGTAAATGATGACTGACTTTTCATTATGACCAATAAATTGTGAATGTCTTTGAATTTAAAAATAGTAAACGAATAATTTAATTGTTTTTATGCTACTCAAATTATTGCATATCCTTTTGCAAATTGCCTGTTTAAAATATTAGCAAGATTTCCATTATTCAGGAGAACGGAAGCATTTGTTATAGTATTCATACCCAAAATAAGGCATCAGGTGGTAAGCAGAGGCATTAGAATTGCTTTAATAAACACCCTAAGAAACCAGCAAACTTAAACATGCGATGTGTCTATATAGAAAACGTGTCATCTCATAATTCTCAATTAAGGTAACATATCTCCTTTCATTAGAGACGCTCTTCCTCTACAACTTACAACGGCATAATATAAATGTCTTTCCCTAACCAGCGATATGTTTTCTATCATCTAACTGGAATTTCATCAGCAGGATACCTCATCCTATATTCATAGATCAGTGTAGCATGAAACTCATTTATCTCCAAGGCAGCCGGCAACTCCTCGGCCGCAAGAAACCAATGAAGACATCTATAAGCCGAACTATGGTGACTTGATTGATGCGAGCACATATAGAGCTAGGCCTTGGGCTTCAGTTGTGAAAAGCCACAGGATGTTAAAATAGGGCTCTAAAATCAAAGGAAATGGTTGATGAGTGAAAAGAGAGAGTTCGGAATGCTTTATAAACTCTGGGATGTGTGGCATATCCCAGATGCTATTACTCGCTCTGACGGATCCGTGAGTCAGATCCAGTCACCATGCGGCACGGCAGCTATTCATTCATGAACTTCTTTATAATAAGAGCCTTCTAAGTGTGGATTTCACTTTGGCTTTTGATATCGGCCTGCGTTTTCCAATTGTGATTCAGCCCGCATCGGTGCCAATTCAAATACTGTTGGTACATCCTGGATTGAGAAAGAGGTTTCTAAGTTCATTCGGGCATCTAGATCAGGTCAGTCTCACACTCTCGCTGGACAGCAAACCAGCCGTGCTGGGAAAGCTTACACATAATCATCTTCAAACCCACATTTCTATTTAACAACAGACTGAAGCCATTAAACCAAACTTTCCCAAGAACAAAACATTGCATAACATTTACTCTGTCTGTATTTCGCCTCTCTCTCGCTCTGCAGTCTAGGCTCTGTTTCCCAGCTTTGGAGGAAGCGTGAGATTTAAAGACTTTGTTGCGGGGCATTGTGGGACGGATAATCTGGGATGTGCCGCGTAGAGTTACATTGGGAGGTTACTCAGAAACGGAGAGAGCACTGAGCTGAGGACGAAGCTTAGCGAGGTGGAACCTGCTTAAACTGGGCTTAAATCTGGTCCAGCTTATTTTAAATCAGTCTTTCATCACAAGCAGCTGACAAGTGGAAAAAAATACCAGCAAACAGACCACCAAAAATGGAAAATATATTTTTCTTTGGTCGAGTATATGCATATTTGGAGCTTTCTTCTCGTTCATTCATCCGAACAGAAGCACACAAGGTCCCGAAAGCTCCCGAAAGTAGCTTCGCTGTAAAAAGATAAAAGGAGCGAGAATGCACATCAGAACAGCTGCAGCCCGGCAACCCACTGACACGTGTGACGAAGCAGTTGCACATGCTGTTAGTCAGCATCCCCCATATTGGAGAGCTTATCCACACGCAAGCAAGAATAGAGAGATACAATTCATCCAGCTGTGCACTACTACAGATGCAGGGTAAAAAACTGCAGTACAGGAAAGTTGAGACAGCAGCTAAGGATGACAAATGTAAGATTTCAACAAAACGACAATACAAAGACTTCCAGCTATTGGCAAATACACTGACAATTCTCTGAAATGCCTTTGGAGGCTTATGGTAGAGAAATGAACATTCAATTCACGGCAGTCAGTATGCCAATTGCACACTCCCTCAAAACTTGCGACATCTGTGGCATTGTGCTTGTGTGATAAAACTGCACATTTTAGAGTGGCTTTCATCGTGGCCAACCTAAAGCACACCTGTGCAATAATCATGTGTTTAATCAGCATCTTGGTATGCCGCACCTGTGAGGTGGATGGATTATCTCGGCAAAGGAGAAGTGCTCACTAACACAGATTTGGACACATTTGTGAACAATATCTGTGAGAAATAGGCCTTTTGTGTACATAGAAAAAGTCTTAGATCTTTGTGTTCAGCTCATGAAAAGGGGGGAAAAAACAAAAGTGTTGCGTTTATAATTTTGAACAGTGTAAATAATATTAGGTGTTTTGGAGGTGCCCAAAGGTTATTTGTATTATTACTCTTATGCCCAGTTCAGACCAGCAGCGACGTCCAGCGACAAAGCGAGTCAATGGAGAGCCAGAGAATTCCAGCGACACGAGCGATAGTGACGTTGGTGTTAGGAATTGGGCATATCTAGCGATGCTACAAAATTGAGATTTGCTTTATGCAAATGATGAGCAACTTTCGGGAGCGACTACCACTAGGAGTAAAACCGTTTCTAGTCCGTTATTACAGGATTTGTTTATAAATGTGACTAGAGCAACCAAAGCTAGGAACATCTTCTAACAACCTTGTAGCAATATAGCGACACACATACATTTTTTAACATTCAATGTTGCCTCCTATTCCTTTTTTTTTTAAAATAAGTATAAAACTATACAATTAATGCTGATAACATAAATCACTTTGGTGGGGTTAGAATCCAATAAGAGATGATAAGGCAGATGTTCATATGAGTAATTGATATCTCTTCTGGAGTCACGTGTGACATTACTAGGGTGTTTTCTCAGAAAGAAAAAAAAACATGTAAAATTGATCTTTTAATAAATTTCCTTTTAACAAACATATCCTCATTGATTTCCTTTTAATTGTATTGCTGTCTAGTACCAAAATGGAAATAATAAAGAAACTCAAGAACCTTTTTGTATGCAGAAAAGAAGTGCCGTTTTGGGGTCAAAGGTTAATGTTGCTAACAGCCCTCATTTACTCTTTCTAATGCAGCCCAAAAGAAAAGAGAATCATTGTGCGTGTATAAGAGGTCTACACATGCATTAAATTAAAGCCAAACCAATCCCATAAATAAGACCCGGTGACCTGACCTGACCCAACCTAACTTGAACCAACATATCTGAATCTGAAATTGCTCATTCTTCATTCTTTACTTTTGTCCTCTCGAAGCAAGTAGTCTTATAAAAAATGTTTCATTGATGGGTGTTCTGGATGACATTTTGTTTGGTTTTGGTTGCTTATACGCCCAGGAGCTCACTCTTGCATTCTGGTCTCCAAGGCTTGGATCCCCTCAAAAGTAAGTCTATGGGATAAAAAAAGCTTAGATGCCTAAGGATTCACTTACTTCTATAAATCAAATTCATAAGTTAAAAACAAAAACAGTGATGCAGTCTCAAGTCAGAAAGCAAAGGGTGTGTGCAAGAGCTCAAGCTGTGTTAAATAAGAGAGTGGTTTATTTCAAGCCCTCTGTTCTGTAAGAGTTCTAGGCCATTAGAGTAATTAAGAGTGGCTGGACGTTTTTGGATGAAACACAGCAGTGCCTCCCAATCCCAAAGGCACTGAGTGAGCAGGTAAAACAGACATCATGTAATCAAAAGTAATGTGATCAACGTTCACGAGGAATCAATATATGCACCCAACCACTATAGCTCCTCTGCATTACACTAAACAGATATGTTTTGTTTGCACTTCATTGCTGAAAAAGCTGTTTGACTCAGCATTTTTGCCAGTGCATAAATAACTGAAGCAGTGCATTTTTCTGGTACTGGTAACACTGTATCTGGTGTTGTGGCTGACAGTGACGGACAAGCATGGTTGTTATAGAGGAAAAGTGAAAGGAAATGGTTGTTGAAAGCTGGCTAGCATCCTCATTTCTTTGAGGTTAGGGGAAAGAGGGAGAATGATGAAGAGAGTGGGGGAATTGAATAAAAAATGGGCTGTGATACCCGAAATGTACTTATTGGCACAAAAAAATGCAGTCACAGGCACAATATCCAAAGATGCTTCGGGAATCCAATTGACATATACACTTTTGGCGATTCAGGGGCACACTTTTTTCTTGTTATCTTAGACATTGGCAAAGCTAGCGTTGCGCTGTACCACAATAAATCAAGCACGGCTAATTTAAACCTTTCAAAAATCAAGCGACAAACTTATATCTCTTCCAATCTTTACACCATCTTTCTCCCCAGTTTTTCCCAAGGAGTGGTTTGCAGGCATTAAGGGGATTTGACAGTAAAAGGTCATAAATAGTTGATAGTGGGTGTTTTGGTCCTGTCCTCAGTAGGTTGTTAAGCTGTCATTTTCTGTCATTAGAGTAACACAGAAACACGCTAAGCACCTCTCTCGAACCCAGATCAGTTCCTGCAGCCCACGTCTGCCATCCGGGGAGAATGCGATCATTTAGCATGCAATGGCTGATGTTCATTAGCTGTGAGATTATCTAAACACTGCACAAACCTCACCCCCCACATATCTCAACAGCTCATATTTCAACATACATATGCAAAGTATATTAACTTTTACAGGGATTTTTCTGATGTGTTTAAAAGCTATTTCTGGTTGAATTTCAGATCGCTTTGGAAATTTACATTTACGGTTTTGACAGATGCTTTTATCCAAAGGGATCGAACCCACAACTTTGCGTTGTTAAAGCAATGCTCTTACCTCTGTGCTACAGGAAATGCACCTTGTCCAAAGACTTAATAGAAAAAAGTTTACGTGGTACAGATGACATACATACATATACAATCTAAAAAATGCTGGGTTATTTCAACCCAGCATTGGGTCAAAAATCTGCCCGCATACTGAGTTGTTTTATCCAATTGTTGAGGTGAATATAAACCATTTGCTGCGTTAAAATAACTCAGCGTTTTTTTGTTTATGAATAATTAGATTTAAAAACAAATACATGGATACAAATAACGAAATCAAAATGAAATGTCCATTAAGAAAGACAAGTTACTCAAAGGTATAATACAATACATTTTGAAAAGGTAAAAGTGAACTGCACAGCATGAAGCTGTAGATGTAAAGTTTAACATTGAGGGAAAGAGGTATTCAATTTAGAGATAAGCTTGAAAACCGTCAAGATATTATCTTGCACCAACTGTGTCATCAGGTCCTTGTGCATTTGAAGCATGCAGTGAAATCTAAACAAAGCAAATCAAAACACAGCACAAAAAAATACACATACACAAAGCTGCACATGACCATAGTACAGATTATAGAAAAGAAAGGCTTTATTATCTATAGAACATGTCTGTGATGCTAATGGATTAAATGGATATTTCGCAGGCAAATCAAAATTTTCCCATGTTTTATTCACCCTCAAGGCATCCTGACTGAATATGCCTTTCTTCTTAAAGAGAAAAATTACGTTGGTGAAAGCTCCCGTGTAGTGGAGACGGCATCCTATTGGAAAAAACTAAAAATGCTGCGTTCATCACCAGAACTTACTTAGCCGGAAAAAGAAGCTTCATGTTCACATGCAGCCGAAGGATAATGGAAGCTAGACATTAACGTTAATAGCACTGTCAATATGGATATTTCTTTTAAACAAACGCATCGATTTGCTTCAGAAGACATTTGTTTAGACCACAGAGCCGTGTAGACCAGTTCTTTTATCGATGGATGCACATTTTGGAGATTCAAAAAGTCGACACCCATTCATTCCAATTCTACCGCTTGGAAGTACAATGATACGTGGTATTATTACTTCGACTGCATTATTCTTCAAGAAGAACGTCATATTCAGACAGGATGCCTTGATGGCGAGTAAAACATCGGGACATTCTTTTTGCTGTGTAATATCCCTTCAAGGTCGCAGTGTTGCTGTACAGTATGTAAAGTATGTTATCACACAACCAATCTGATATTCTCAAACACAATTACTCAACATCCTACCCTTTGCTTCTACAACCCGTGCTCCATCTTCATCCTCTTTAACCTCTTACCTGCTTGGCCTTTAGGTCTTTGCTTTCCGTGCTTGGGCTGGAGTAAGGGGTCATCGGACCGCTGTGGCTGTTCCCCCCGAACAACGATTGCACTGTCTGCAACCACCTCATCATGAAGTGTAATCCAAAACTCCAAGATGTCTAGACTACAAGTAACTTCTCACAGCTGTGTAGGCCTAGAGAACTTCAGAGAGCTTTGTGAAGCTCTGATAACCTCTGGAGACGTTCTGCTAGTTGTGACCAGGGAATATTAATGGAGGCGAGGCCGAAACCAGAGCAAATTACAGAGCAGACTGGTTATGATCTGCATCACAGGTTTGTCATTCTCTGATCCCACCTCCTGTCTTTGCTCTACCAGCAGAGCGACACTCAATCCTCTCTGCATTTCTCCACTCACCATCTGTCGCTTTCGCTTTTACCCCCTCATTCAATCCTTGTGCCTGTTTTTCTCCCTTCCCCCATTTCTGCCCCATGTACACCCTCGTCCCCAGACTGAACCCCCCTTGGATCCCCTTAAAGTAACTGAGATCATTGAGCTGAATTCATTCCAAGTAGCTGCTATTTGTTCTGGTGAGAAGACACAGGTATGTAGATGTCTACATACGTAGCTGAGATCACAGTTAAGGGTGGATGGTTGGATATAAAGATGAGGCATTATGATATATCATATTTATTATAAAATTAGGTCACCAGTTGTTAACCAGACGTCTGAATGTTCTTAATGGAAGATTATGCAGACAGACAGATTGAATAAACCAGTTCATACTGGGTATTTAGAATATTGGACAGGAAGAGGGGAAATAGATAAGCTGCTAACCCGCAAATATGGGCACTCATATGTAAGCCAGCCAACAGTAGCCGAACCAACACACACATGACTCTTACTGCCAAAAACCCAAACACACTCTCTGTTTTACTGGGCATTTAACATAATTTATCTTTAGACAGAGATGCAACCCTATAAATGCAAACAAATCCAATAGATAAGTAAAATAGAACAGCTTTTATGGAGACACCCTGCTGTGGTATGGATGTAATCTTCAATTGAACGCTGTCCTGAAGCATCGAAATCAAACTCTATGATCCTTTGCATGTCTATACAGTGTCTCCGTGGTGACACAAAGAAGGAAACATAGGGAAACTTTAGACAAGGACAGGACAGGACACGAGCCCAAATGTGGATACAAAAGAGAAACCGTATGTAGATGTTTATTTGCCTCAAGTAATGAGAGCAGCTTAGTGCAGTTACTCTTGTTCCAAAAACCCGCTTGCATAGCTGGCTTGGAACACGAGTCACAAGGTTTTTAGACCCTGTGTCTTATGACCATTCTGCATGTAATATTATTTATATAAACATCATAAACGAAATACTATAATATATAAAACAAATAATTATGGGAGTTATGAAAGACTCTTAATTTCAAGGTCTCTGTTTCGCCACTGTACTCTGTGCCCAAACACCAATAAACAACAACTAAACTAAACTAAACTAAACTAAACTAAACTAAACTAAACTAAACTAAACGACAAACGTTGACTTTGAATTTATTAGGCTAAACTCATTATCGCATTATCATATCTACAGGATAAACTGCTTCATCGTTTTTGAAAGTTACTTTGGATAAAAGCATCTATGTTTTTTGCGTGACACAGAGTTAACATTTATACATTAAAAGAGATATTTTAAAAGGCCAGACAGGGCCACAACTCCAGTCCCGCCGTCTGCGGAGAGCTGGATTCTAAAAATCATCCGTAAGGCTTTTTCTAACTGGCTAATCTATCTCATCAACCACTGTAGCTTCACACCATGAACAATGGTGCCAAACCGCATTTTACTTGCACTTTTGGGAGGATGAACACGAGAACAGGGGAGCGATATATCTCACGAAGCAAACGAGATATGTCAAAATGTGGTCATTCACCAAACACTCGAACAAATGTTGTAGACTGGAATCAAGTAATCTCCTAATCTTCGTCTCAGTAGGTTTACCTACTCATTTCCCACAATCCCATGTGTTTAGCTTCTAAGCGTTTCAGACCAGTCGTGGGGGATACGCATTTGTCATAAGTAATGTGTTTTGTGTTTACATGCCAGCATGTAATAGACTTGCTCCGTATGTAAAGTCATTCAGCTCCGGCCTCGTAACAATCCAATTAAGGTTTAAATGAAACCAAACAGAACAATATCCCTGTTTAAATGGGCCCAGAGGGAGGCCAAAGAACAATGGATGGAGATAGTCTGTGCTTCCCCGAAGCCTGTTGCAGATGTTATTATGAATATAATTCATCCAAAGCCTATGAAATGAATGGATTTCTTCCTGGCAGATCGAGATCACTCCAGACTCCATATCATGTTCATTTGCAGCATCTGCAGATCTAAAACAAGCAAAATAAACCAGGCGCAAGAATTAAAATAAATCAATCGATTCGCAATGGGCCTTTCTAGGAGGTATCTGTTAGGACTTCACACGTTGAGTGCTTTAAAACAGATGCTCCCAACATCAGGAACGGGTTCCACACCTGAACTTTTAGCAATGCAGAAAATACGAATTATGCAATGTGTTATATCGATAACAAAATATGTAGTCCAAATGCACATGTAACTTAAACCTCGGATAAAAAGAAAGTATCTGCCAAATGCATATATGTAAATGAACATTTGCTCACAAAGCAAATAAGGAATTCTGTAAACTATAGTAATCTCAACTACAGCCTCCATGGCCAGGATGTATAACATCCAGAACAGCCAGTTCACTCTTTGACATAAAAATAAACACTTTCTTATCCTAACCAACCAAGAACTATTTCTGTTCCAAAAACAGCAAATGGCGGTTAGGCAGCGGCTCCATTTCACTACTCTGTCGATCCACCACAGCGAGAGATCGAGCCAAGCCTCCTCAACACTGCAGACCCAAGGTAAGAGGGCCGGGGACCACAGTTTGGATCCCGGCCCTGCACTTCTGCTACCCCACCATCGCATTTCAGCACACACTTCATAGCGAGCGCCTGCCGGGGACCTGCTCTTTCATCGTGGGCCAGGCAGCTAGAAAGAAAATCAATAGGACCGTAACCATCTCCCCATAAGAAAGACATTAACGCAAACCAAGCCGTGTGGGTTCGGTTCATGCGCGTGCAGAAACAGGAGTTTTTCAAATCTAGGGGTGAAAACAAGGTAGTTTTGTCGAAGGAAAAATTGATGTTATCAGGTTTCCAAGAATGGGGTTTTGTCGCAGTTAGTACAGGATTTTACGAAAAGTTCCCAGGAAATATTACAGATGAAGTTTCTTTCAATTTTAGTTGAGGATTTTAAACAGTTATTATAATTATGAATTTTAGTCTCTTAAATTCGCATTCGCCATTATTCACTTCTGTTGTATAGTCACAAAACCAATGCAAGTCAATAGGGACCACTGTTGATAATATGCTAACACTCAAACTATCTTCTCTTGTATTTTTGAATTTTCTTTTTGGGTGAACTATCCCTTTAAACCGTCTCCAGATTGTCAGATGTTTCCAATGTCAGGAAACCATCCTATATCTACCTAGAGTTTAAGAATAGACATTTCAGTGATATCATAAAGTCATCAATGTCTCAAATCATGTTGAACCAAAAGTTATAGATTTTAATATTAATCATCGATAATCTTCCAAGTAATTAAATCTATTTTCATTGTTTCTGTAGCTCTGTACTCCTGCAGTGTGTCACTTTGGTGTCTTAACTTATTTTCCTGAAATGAATTAGGTATTCATTTCCACACTTATGGGATAAGACATGAAAATTAAATAATAAGAGCACACAGAAAAACCAATACCAATGTCTCATATGGCTAGGCACAGTTTAATGTAGGTGAGAGCCTTTAGCAAACTTCATTTACAAGAGCCGTTTTTGGCAGGTGATCAAAGTCCGTAAACAGCTTTTTTCATTGGACTATCTGCCAAATGTACCTTAAGTTAAATGTTTCACTGAGTACATGAAAGCGTTGAAGTGTATACTTAATATTCAAGAGTTAATATTGGAACCGTCCCCCTGTGAATACTTCAAAACAGAACAGCCTCACATTATTTGATACATTTATCACACAAAACTCCCACAACATCCCTTTCCTCAAAAGTCTAACTCCTCAATTCTACAATCCCCATCTGTAAATCCCATTTGAAACCACTCACAGACGTCCTCATACGTCAAACAGACAGCGCTGTCGAGAAGAAAATGTCACGCATTACTATTCTCTCCTTCAGACGATGTATGATAAAACGCCCAATATTTAATTCCGTCTCAGAACCAGGTTTTGATATACAGCTTTCGAGTAACGTGTGGCAGGTTGTTGGCTAGCAAAGCGACGCAGATCTGCCTAATTGAACATCCAAAAGCGATGCACAAATCGGGACTTTGGAAACCACATGTAGCGCAAGCGTTAACACCACAAATTTCAGGGTTACAGATGAGATAAACAAAATCATAAAGCGGAGTGCCTACGCGGGGCATTTTTCAAAGCGAGGCCTCTGTGCCTCTCTTATCCTTTGCCAGCACCTCCCGGAGACTTTCAACAGCGATCCGGTTTGCGACGATGGTTCATGGACACACGTGCAGATGCAAATAATTACCCGACCGAAGAAAGACAGACACACACACCCCATGAGTGGAAATAAACTTGGATGGGTGGAACTAAAGGCCCAGTGTTTTCATTATTTGAGTTCTGTTGTTAATATCTGACTGGAGACCTCATTCAGATTTAAACAAATGTCAAGGTTTATATTTATATTCTATAGTTTATATTGAAAGTTTCATAATAACATGTTTACAGGGGACAAAAGAGAACAGGTTGATAAACATATCACATGGCCAATGGCAGCAATATGGATGTGACATTTTCAGCCCAAACTTTAAATGTACATTTTTAGAGCAGGTTTTTATTACCAATATATAAAATTATCTGTTAAAATTTCAGCAAAACCTTGATGAAGGAGTCCAGACATCAGAAAAATATTTATGGCTCTTTTTACACCACAAAATAGTAATTTTATTTTCCATGCAGCCATTTATGAAGAATATGGACTGTTATGGGTGTGACAATCATGTTATGTCACAATTCACGTATCAGACTATGAAAACTATGCTTTAAAAATGTTGATGTTCAAACCACCAAACATTGACATCTGATCTATCAATATGGTAAAAACAAATGGAAAAAAAAACTCTCAACAAAAGTTTATATTACTTATGATGAATAATGTGGTGGCATTGTAGAAAATTCAATATTTTACATATATTCTGTATATATGCATAATTATCGATTGTACAATCACTAAAAGTGTTATTGAGTTGTTGAGTTAAAAAAACGTACCAAAACGTTTAAAAGATTGAGTGTGTTGCAATTTGTTGAAAATACTCTTCAAAAAGGATCCAGAAATAAGAAATGAACGTCACTCTGTAATCAGACTTTACTAGTCACATGAGATACACACACTGCCAAATCCCAAAATAAATAGACCCACCCTATTCGAAAAACAGAACCATTCCTTAGTTACAAAACATGGGCATGGCTGCGGGTGCTGGGCACTGCATAATGTGTCTGTGCATCTATAGTGAAGGGTTATCACCAGTGTCCACAAAAGACAAAAATTCATCTGGGTGTAGAGGCTTTCGCATCCTGGTGAGATGGTTGGATGAAAACAGAAACATGGATGGATTTGACAATCCGTGCCACAGCTGGTGGAACCTGAGGCCCTGCCAAAACAAACACTGCCAAACACAACACAGGGCCCTTGTACACAGGAAGCACTTGTATGAAAATAACTTATAAGTACAAAACAGAGACTAAAAAAACAAACAAACATACTGCCAGTGTTGCTGGGGTTTCCCCAAAGCATATTCTCTACACATTAAAGAGACTAAGCTGACAGCTGCTATCAAATGTGATAAAGATTTGTCTTTTGGATTTCGCTGTTACGTTCTTACTATAGTTCTTGCAGCATGAAAAAGCTTCAAATATAGTGTTTTATTGCTCTTAAAAGACCAGAGAGAGACTTTTATCTGAAGATGTACAAGTTTAGTTGCAGAAATCTTACCGATGCTATCAAGTTTGGGGGATTTGTTTATGGTAGGGATTTGATTTGTGACGACATGCCAGCCTTTCTAATATGCGAGACGTTTCTGTGGCCAGGCGGTGGAACCGTGCAATCCCGCAGGACTTGGCTGCAGACATTACACTCACATTACTCACCACATTTCCTGACAATGCAATCAGATTAGTAACGCACGCTTCCCTGTCTAGCTGTTTTTATGGCTCTCCTGGCAGGTGCTTGGGAAAAGTGACACCACCTGGGTGTTTCTGCTGTACATCAAAGCCACGAGTGTGTACCCTGCTAAGAAAAGAAGGAAAAACGGGATTTAACAATATGAATTTCAGGCTGGCTAATGCTGGTTTTGTGCTTGTTTAAAGCTTAAGGTAAAGTTAAGAAATAGTAAATCACTAGTTAAAAATCTTATTTGTAAAGCACACCTGTCATAACACATTATATTAACGGATTTGTTTGTCTTTTTACCATGGAAAGAAAATTCAAAGACCTTACATTTTAAAGTTGCCATTTAATAATATTAATACTGTTAGTATAAATAATTTACACATCAAATATTCTAATAATAAATATTGATAATACTAATGCAAAATAATAATAATGATAATACTAAAATATGGCATAATGTACTCTAGAGGTTAAGGAAACACTTTTTTACTTTTAACATAGACCTTTTTTTTTTACTATTTATTAAAGCAGCGTTTTCTTTTCTTTCTCATTTTTTTCTATTATTTTACAATTTTTACTTTCCAATCAGGGTTATGATTTTCTAGAGAAAAATTATTTAGAGTTTTTCTTATTTTATTTATTTACACAGTATTTATATTACGTTGAGTGAACTGTGAAGTATGAAAAAGTTTAAAATGTGAAATTGCATTTAAAATGTAAGCTGCATTTTATAATTTATATTTAATTAAATTATTATACATTTATAAAACTAATAAATAATTGAAAGTTGTATGTCTTGATTAAATTGAGCTACAAATTGTTGTATGGGGGACTATTTGGCGGGCAAATAATTTTTTAATAAAACCAAAAGAGTATAATAAACTTATTTAGGTTTTGCAAAACACTTAACAGCATATTTTCGTGCTTAAAGCACTTCATCAAATGCGGTGGACAGGAATGGTGCTCTTTTCGTGCGACGGCATGCATGTCTGTGTAAGTGTGCGTGAGCGCGTGCATGTCAGGTATTTACACACACCCAGCATCACTGCTGAAGTTTCCCTGGGAAAGTCGCTAATGTGATTTAAATGAGCATGTATGGCACAAACAGCACCCAGGATCAGAGGGCTGTAATAATAGCATTGAGAAAGAGAGCAAAGGGTCAGACGATACACCCCAAACCGCACAAATCTCAAGGACTTTACTTAGATCAGCGCCAGTGTTTCACAGGGCAAAAAAGAAATGGAACCCCTTTTAGGAGCAGTTTTACTCGCCTTTTAACTGACCGGTAGAAACGAAGTATAAACAACCTCCCTGTGTCCTCGTCCTGACCTGGCAGGATCTGTTAGGGATTTTTGAATGGTTTCAAAAGCCACACTGTTCAGTGCCTCCACATGCTGCAGGTGTGCAACCCAATGTCTGTCTCACCCGTTTTTCACCCAATACCAAGCTCAACATTGATCTCTTTTGTCTGTGTAATCTCTGAGATTAAGACTTTTCCTGTTGCACTGGCTCGATAAGACTCATTTGGAGTGGGTTGTCGCCAGTGCCTTGGCTGGGGGAACAGACAGCTGCCAATCTCTAATGAGCAACAAAAAGGGCCCACGAATGGTGCATCTGTTGTGGCTTTTGCCTGCACGGGAGAAATTGCCTCAAAGAAAACTCCCAACCTTTTTAAAAGACCGCATTCAGTGCTGTAGGGAGAAAAAGAATAATGAAAGAAAACAAAAACTGCTGGCAAAACATTTTGTTATTGAATGGAAACGTCCATGTTTTAAGAAGTGCTGAAAGGGTGCCACAGAATCGGCGTTCTGAGTCCAAGCCAAGTCCGATGAATGTAAACCAAGTACAAACCCTGTTATTAGACGAGCGTGGTTACGGGGCGGAAGGGATTTCTAGAATGGAGATGAGTCAGACAAGTTATGGAAGATGGTGATGGAGCATCTTTTCATCTATGCATGGTGAGTCATAGGTGAATTATATATGTGTAGATGTTATCAGAGGACATGACTGTTGAGCGTGACCTGGGTCATGCTACAGCACTGTAAGGCAATCAATTACACATCTGTTAAATCAATCACAGGACCAGGAAGAATGAGAAATGCCCATTGTGCTGTCTTTATTTATTTTTCATTTAATTTCATTGGCAGAATTTCCCATCATTTATGACACATATCTCTTTTATGCCGTTGACAAAAATTGCCTTTAAATTTTCCCATGTTTAAACTGTTATAAAGTAGATGGCACTGTTATCTATCTTTTCTAAGTGTAAAGTATCTTCAGATGCAAAAACAGCATCCCTTAAATCATTCAAAATCTGATCTAGACGAAGTTTTGCAATTTCTTAGCTTTTCTTGTATTTTTAAAAGAAACCGATCCACTAAACAACAATCCATTAAAAACAGTGGGGTGGAAAGAGTTACATATCCCCTCTACCCTAAAATGGTATTATTTTACCCTTCCTCACTCTAAACATTTCATAATAAAACTACATGATTTTCTTTCCAACAAAAAGCACATTACGTTTGTGAAAAGAACGACAAAATACGAGTCATTTCTTTAATAAGGTGGACAAAAAACAGATCAGGTGGAAACCGGATTTAAACCAAGATCGGGCATAACAGCTGAGCACATGCACAAACCCATTCCACCAATGTGCTGACCTTTTCTCCTCTTTCAAACAATGTTTCTGCTTATTCCTTTATTGTTTTCAGGCCTTACTCATATTGCTTTGCGGTGGAGTCCATTAGCTTAGGCGATTCCAA
This sequence comes from Triplophysa tibetana, assembly GCA_008369825.1. Classification (NCBI taxonomy): domain Eukaryota; kingdom Metazoa; phylum Chordata; class Actinopteri; order Cypriniformes; family Nemacheilidae; genus Triplophysa; species Triplophysa tibetana. The sequence goes on along the minus strand of CM017897.1, from coordinate 9,882,863 downwards.
AACTGTGTAAAACCATTTCTGTTTGACATTAAAACAAACCAGAGTAAATGAGCTAACATTTTCTGCCAACAGAAATATGAGAAAACAAAAATACGCTCTCGCTATGATGGCGTTTAGCATACTGTATCCAAACAAGTGTGCCTTGCTTTGAATTCTGCGAATCGTGCAAGCTTGAAAATAACGGTCCTGTGGCAATTCCATCTTTTATTGTCCCTCAACTCTGCTTTAAAATGATAACACGGCACGGTCCTGGCATAACTAGCCATATTGTCGCAAAACGTTTTGTCCCTACTGGCACCAGCACCGTAGTTCTGCAGGACACATGGGCGAACGAGTGGAGAAATTTCCCTATTAATGGCAGTTTTTAAGATCTCCACACTCATACCACTACAGACAATAGAAGGCATTCCGCATGGACAGATACCACACAGATGTTGGCCTAGATTGAACACACCCTATTATAGGCGGCGGGCAAGGACCTGTACTTTGTCATGAAGCATTTATGGGTGCGTGTTTTTGAATTTTACAGCTCTGTCAAGCAGATTCACATCAATGCACCGAAAGAAGGGATAAATGAGCAAAATATGGGACTGTAGGACATTCAAGACGTGAAGGGACGGATTCGATTTTTTTAGAACAACAACAATAACTATTCATTAAATCAAATCACATTTATTCCATAACTTAAAATAGAAATGCTGAAAACGGTTTATGATGGTTACTGCTGGTTTGATGTTTGTCAAGCTTCAGCTCGCTTAAAGAGATAGTTAACCTCATATCATTCAAAACCTGTATATGTCTCTTTCCTTTGTGGAACACAACATTTTTTTTTGAGAAATGACTCAATCCAAAGTGAATGGGAGCAAATGACCAGCACTCTCCAAAAAAACTTCTGATGTATAACTTTTGTGTTCTGTAGCAGAAAGTAAAGGCTGAAATATATTTTATTGCTCAAAATGTTAGCCAGTCTGCAGATTTGATCCGTAAATGTGTTTCTATCTGAAACTTTCAAATTGTCTGCAAGTGTATGATGTCAAGTTTAAAAAATGTGTTCAGATTTTAAAAGTCTTGAAGTGAATTCCAGCCATCAGTGTGTTTCTATCTGAAGCTTTCAAAAAGTCTGCAAGTGTGTGAAGTATTGTTTAAAAAACCTGTTCAGATTTTAAAAGTCTTGCTGTGCATTCCAGCCATAAATCCTACAGGTTTGGAATAACATGAGGGTGAATAAATGATGATTTTTTTTCAACTTTTACTTGAAAAGCAATGGTAGTCTGCTCCTTTCAGTCACTAGATGTTAAATAGCCAGCATGTTGGGGACACAACCAACCTATACTACAGAGATGCAGAGACCGAAATCCAAAACACAACATGGAGTGGTCTTTTTCAGCAGAATTTTCTTTCTACTGTCAGAGCAATAGTCTCCATGCATCTCTAGACAGTGGGTGACTCCAGATAAGCCTGGCAGAATTTAGCACATTGATCGTTCTAACTGAACTTAATCCCTCTGTCATGCTGCGGCAACTTAATCTGTGATCATTCAGCATGAGAGTTATTCATTCTTGACCTGACATCGATATACAACCTCCCTGGTTGTTTGTTTCTCATGCAGGTTGCACGCATGTTGGCAGGGAGTGAATTATCATCATTATCATCAGGAAATGGAAGAACAATTTCTCCCTCTCTCTCGCTCCATGCAGGTGACGATTTAATCACCCACCGCATCATGTTTTATTCATTGGCTCCCCCACAGCTGCTCAGAGACGGAAGTTCTGTCATCATTCAGGGTGGGTCAAACTGTGAAGCTATCGATCTAATGCTATTAGACTTATTTTAAAATTCATTGTCAGGGACGGCCTGAAGTGTCCGTTGTTGAAGCGAGATCTACAATTGAAGTATAAATTATTCTGAATGCTTTTATTAGTAAATGCTCTTGGAAGGTTTTAAATTACTCTTTAAAAGAATCAAAGTCAGACCTCTTTCAGTTGAGGACGAAATGAACAGAGTGAAAAAGAACCCAAGGTATCCGAATTGGACTCGAATCCCTATTTAGCCACTTTAGTCTACTGTTCATACCTTTTAATATTCTAACATAGTATAGATCCTTATTATTACTAATCATACTTGTAAAATGTATATTCACTTTTACTAGGTTTTTATTACAGATACAAGTAGATGTTTGCCCCTTCATATTGAAGTATGCAATGGGTTCAAGGCAATAAGCCTTGTTAATAATCTTGATCTAGCTTTAAACTTCCAGAATAAAGACTAACGCACTAAAAAAGATAAATTCTTCATGAATAGGAACCACAAAAAGGTCTTTCAGCTCCGTTCAACATGGCCAAGTCTCAAACCACAGCTGGTGCTGGAGCCGTTTTCAAGGTGAAAAAGTTTAGAACGTGCTGCTCACAATACGTCTTTTGTGTTTAATGTTAAACTACCTTGGTAAAAAGGCAGACTTTGAATAAAGAAAGTCTTCGAAAACAAAATGTACAGTTACCCAATAGCTTTTACAAAGGGGACTGTATAGCAAATCTACTCTGTAACTTCTGGAGACCACCTATGCTGGTGAAAGTAGACCCCAGTGCGGTGAGTGTATGTTAACAGCGAAGACCACCAGTTCAGCCCGATGTGGGTGACATTTCCTTTCTCTGACCACAAGAATGCCCAGCATCTGAGAAACATGAAACACATAGTGGTTCTGCAGCCAATACTTGTATTCATCAGCTCTTGCTTTTTCAAGCTGTTTCAATGAAAACATTAAATGCCATAGAGAAGACAGAATTATAAATGGTGGTTTATTTACAATATTAGATGTTTCAACAATTGTTATAATAAGAACATGGTGTGCAATAACAGATTAGAATCCATTTCATTACATATAATACATATAGCCAGTACAATTGGACTAGTCACTAGCCCTAGTCACTAGTTTTACACAAGTGAAATACTTTTATCCACTAGTCACGCTCCTTCGGTTCGGAGCTTTCGGCTGTCTGTGTCAAATCCGGGCTCTCATCTGTCTGTAGGAGATCCAACATAGCCTCTGCACATTCCGAACGCCTTTGTTGGTTTTCCTTTAGCTTCATCCTCTGCTCTAGTTTAAGAGACGCCTCTGATTTGGGTTTAGATTTTGGGACCTAGGTTGACCGTCGGAGCCCAATCTACCGACTCAACGTCACCCAAAGCGCTAGGGCAGCCAAAAAAGCCCCAATGAAGTCCATATTAGACTACCGGTAACTTAATAATCATTACTAAGTAAATGAGCATTTAACGAAAACCTAATGCTATATAAACACAGACACAAAAAACAAGTTGGCTAGCTAACATAACCTCCGACGAAGTGGTCGCTGCAGACACGGGCATTAACAGACTCTGCTCCTCCCGACCGCAGACGTACGTTAAAAATCCACTTTTTACGGCGTTGTTCTGTGAGCTTTTTACATTTCTCACCTTAATGAGTGATGCTCTTTGGTACTCTGTAAAATCCCTTTCCCTTTTCTCGGTTTGAACGATTGGAGAACCCGTAAACTACACAAAACATTGGCATTTTTTCAGACGGCACTGGCAAATCCTCAGCTATTTCACGATGCAGCAGTGTGACGTCACGTGAAACCAACCTATTGGTCATAAAATGTGTTCTGATCTTCATCTAAGTCACAACAATAGAGAAACACAGTCTGCTTAAACTAATACCGCACAAACATTATATGTTTTCATGTTTTTATTGAACACAACATGTAAACATTCATAGTGCAGGGTGGAAAAAGTATGTGAAACCCTAGGCTAATGACTTCTCCAAGAGCTAATTGGAGCCAGGAGTCAGCCAACCTGGGGTCCAATCAATGTGATGAGATTGGATGTGTTGATTAAAGCTGGCATGTCCAATAAAAAACACACACCAGTTTTGAGTTTGCTGTTCTGAAGAAGCGTTGTCTGATGTGAACCATGCCTCGCACAAAAGAGCTCTCAGAAGACCTACGATCAAGAATTGTTGACTTACATAAAGCTGGAAAGGGCTTCAAAAGTATATCTAAAAGCCTTGATGTCCATGTGTCCACGGTGAGACAGATTGTCTACAAATGGAGAAAGTTCAGCACTGTTGCTACACTCCCTAGGCGTGGTCGTCCTGTAAAGATGACTGCAAGAGCACAGCGCAGAATGCCCAATGAGGTGAAGAAGAATCCTAGAGTGTCAGCTAAACACTTACAGAAATCTCTGCCACATGCTAACATTTTTGTTGACAAATCTACAATAAGGAAAACATTAAACAAAAATGGACTTCATGGGAGGACACCACGGAGGAAGCCACAGCTGTCCAAAAAAAACATTGCAGCACGTCTGAAGTTTGCAAAGGAGCACCTGGATGTTCCACAGCACTACTGGCAAAACATTCTGTGGACAGATGAAACCAAAATTGAGTTGTTTGGAAAGAACGCACAACGCTATGTGTGGAGAACAAAAGGCACAGCACACCAACATCAAAACCTCATCCCAACTGTGAAATATGGTGGAGGGGGCATCATGGTTTGGGGCTGCTTTGCTGCCTCAGGCCCTGGACGAATTACTGTCATCGATGGAAAAATGAATTCCAAAGTTTATCAAGACATTTTGCAGGAAAACTTAAGACCATCTGTCCGCCAACTGAAGCTTAACAGAGGATGGACGATGCAACAGGACAACGACCAAAAGCATAGAAGTAAATCAACAACAGAATGGCTTCAACAGAAGAAAATACGCCTTCTGGAGTGGCCCAGTCAGAGTCCTGACCTCAACCCGATTGAGATGCTGTGGCATGACCTCAAGAGAGCGATTCACACCGGACATCCCAAGAATATTGCTGAACTGAAACACTTTTGTAAAGAGGAATGGTCCAAAATTTCTCCTGACCGTTGTGCAGGTCTGATCTGCAACTATAGGAAACGTTTGGTTGAGGTTATTGCTGCCAAAGGAGGGTCAACCAGTTATTAAACCCAAAGGTTCACATACTTTTTCCACCCTGCACTATGAATGTTTACATGTTGTGTTCAATATAAACATGAAAACGTATAATGTTTGTGCGGTATTAGTTTAAGTAGACTGTGTTTCTCTATTGTTGTGACTTAGA